>CM019167.2:95870576-96552292 GCA_009739505.2 Apolygus lucorum | reverse complement strand
TGTCATTTGAGTCAAATATCGACAACCATACGAGACGCCTCAACCCGATCTTGAAGCCAACAAAAACAACTCAACGGCGTTTTCAGCGAGTTGAGTCTTTTTTTCTCCACAAATAAATGGCAAATCTAGCTA
The DNA here is from genome assembly GCA_009739505.2 of Apolygus lucorum. Taxonomy (NCBI): domain Eukaryota; kingdom Metazoa; phylum Arthropoda; class Insecta; order Hemiptera; family Miridae; genus Apolygus; species Apolygus lucorum. The sequence goes on along the minus strand of CM019167.2, from coordinate 96,552,160 downwards.
AGGGCCGGTTTATCAGTCACTTTTTACCCCCCGGTAAAGCAGATTTATCCGATGGTCATCGGGTAACTCAATCGTACGCGTTTATCAGTCCCCAGATAGCCGTTATCGGTAGTTTAAAGTTAACTGGTCGTCCGAGGACCGGATAAAAAGTTACAGGGTGGTAACTCGATTTATGCAAGGCTTTTTTACCTCAAAGAGTCACTTCTCGTGTTTTTGTTTCCCAGAACGTTCGTTTTTGCAAATTGCGTTGTTGATTGTTAGTGAATTATGCTACAATCGAAAATGGATGTGTGGGGCTCTTTTTCAGACAGCTGCGACGAAGATGTGTGTTTATGGTCTTCCCCTGCAGTGGGGAAGAAGGCGGAAGGAAGAAAGGCGGCAACATAGTTTGATCGCGGATTGACCATTTGGAAAAGTAGGACGATTGCGATTTTTTGATGAGATTTTGATTGGATAAAAGAATAAAAAACCTTGTTGGTGTCTGTCGGCGACTTTAGTGGCGTCAGTAAAAGCTCTGCCTGTAAAATTGTCAAGGAGGTGTGCCTGGGAACTGCCAGGCTATCCGCCCAATTTATCAGAATACCAGCAACCGAGGAAGTATTATTTCAATCTCGGATGGAATTTTATTTAATAAACAAAAAAACCAGGTTTCCTGGAGCTGTGGGTGCTATGGACTGCACGCATGTGAAAATTCAGTCACCAGGAGGGTCACACGCCGAAAATTTTCGAAATAGAAAAGGATAGGTACCTACTTCTCTATTAACATACATAATATTTCGTCTGCAAATTTGAAAGTTCTGGACATAGTGGCTCGGTGGCCGGGATCTTGTCATGACCAGACAATTTTCAACAAAAAACAATAGGTTCTGCCGTGCCAAGAAGGAAATAGGTACCGAGATCGAGAAAAGAAAACACAAAAACAAAGCACATTGCTTCATCCTCTTCTAATTTATTCTATTTTCTGATGCAAAACACACTGCGAAAACGATTTTTTTATGTGGAGGAAGCTAGATTTTATTGCATGGAAGAAGTATTTCTTCCATGCATAATCGATTATTCGGCCTAACAGACAGTTAGCAGTTACTAGCCAGTTAATAGTTACCCGAGTGTAAATTTCGCACTGATAATCGGCACCTTTATAGTATCCATAAGTTATCCCATCGTTAAAGTTAACAGTGGTATACGTAAACCTCTGTTAGCTTTGGTGAATGATAAACCGACCCTAAGTTAGGGTGTTTTAATCGAGGAGGTGAGATGTTTTTCCTAAAAATCATGGAGTTGAGACGTTTTTGCTTAAAATTAGGCAATTTTCAAATTACACCCCTAACGATTTCAACCCCTTCCGGGGTGAATTTCGAAATTTTGACTCGTCCATCGGAAAGGTGGGGAGGAAATTAGGAGGGATACGTAAAAACCCCATTTTCGACCATTTTCGAGTTGAGTCGTTCTTCCTTCACACGGCAGACCTACTGTGAATGAATTTCAGGTTTTGTTTCTTTTCTATAATTCATTCGCCATTCCTAACCGATTCCAAATTGATTCCATGTTTATTTTTCAGGTAATGTAAGATGTAGAATGAAGACATGTAGAGAACACCAAATCATCTCTTACCATCAACAGCTGTATATCTACTTTCTACTTATAGGTCAAATAGTAAGATTTCTTTCAATTTTATCAGTGGAAACTCCCAAAAATGGGTTCAAGGCTAATTTTTAATAGTTCCTGACGCAGAAGAACTAAATATGGATCTTACGCGTCTTGTTTATCACAATAAAGAGAAAGGTATGTACAAAGTCATTAGTGGTCCTCATGTAATAATAGCCTTTTTATATTTTTGGTAAAGTATTTCATTTATAAATGTTATGTTACTGTAAAAATTCTAGTTTTTCTATTACTTCCTAGTTGTTATAGACATGCTTCAATATAATTTTCGTAGAACATTTCACGATGTGCGAGAGGAACTCTTTAACACTTGAGAGCTGTATGCAGGAACATTTCTTGGAATGAAAGGGAGGATTGAGTGTAAGTGGAACTCTCCACTCATATTTCTGTGCTTCCTCAAAACTTTCTTTTTAACATCAGTGGGTTCCTGCAGCCATACAGCTCTCAACTCAGAGTTTTTTTTATCCTTTGAGACGAGTGCTGTCATGATGAGAAATTGTGTTTTGCCATTACACAATTCATACGGGTGTTGGTTGGTACATGAGAAGTTGTCAACTTTGTGTGTCATTTAACATCCGTATCAACTGCTCGATTGTAATTAAAAGTTTGGGTTGACTCCACCATCGTTTTAAGTCAAATCAGAGATTATAGTGAGTGACAATTTCTACTCGTTATGTCGTCCAATAATTTGAGAGAAACGGCCTGTCCTGCTGACCTCATACGTTTTATTTTGGTTGATCACCCTGTTTATCAGAATTTGTACAAAGGCATTTTGATATAGACATCGACTCTCATCGCAATCACATCACTTGTAGCCTTTTGCCATGTTGAAACAATGAATCTTGCTAGTTCAATTTTCTTACTAACCCTTAGCCTGCTTTATCTCTAATTAGGATGGATTCGGATTGGATTTCCTCAGAAGATCCGTCCAAGGAATTCAAAATCTATACAGATATGGTGAATATGAGGAATCATCCGAGTCTTGATGACCTCTCCTTCCCACTGGAAGATGTATACCTTATCTTTTTATGTTGATTATTTCATGGCCACCTGATAATGCTTGGAGTCTGTGGAGGGCGTGAATAAAATAAGTTTCCGAAGTCGTTCTTTCTCTGGCCAATCCCTATTATTTGTCCAGTCGTTCTAAAGTAGTTTGCTAGTGTTAATTGTTATTTTTTATATAATGAAAATCAACTGTTTACATCCTCCATCTTATTAGGGAAACGTCATTTTGTTAATGCAACATCTGGTATTTCATACTTACCTTGGTATTGAGTTAACAGTAATAAACACTTTTGTTTATTGACTTTCGTTTCAACTTCCTATTATATTATACTTGTCTGGTACATTACCTACTAAAATTAAGCGGAAGAACTGCATCGTCGACTACTTGAGGTTTATATTCCATTTTATAAACATAAATAATGTAGAATTACTAAAAATATTCAATGGAGTGTAGGTACGTACCATTGTACAATTATGTACCGATCAAGAGCACGACTAATCTGTAGGTTAATTTTCTATGATATGCAGGAGGTGTAATACTAATTAGGTGTTGAATTATCAAATTGTGTTGATGCAGATTGCCATCCTTTATATCGTTTTTACTTTAGACTCGTACAGTTCGTTGGGATGCGGCCAAGTTGGCAAAAATCGATTCTCGTTTTCATGATTATTGAAAATACCCACTTACTTCATTTAAAGTCATTCTTTAATCATCATCAGCTGAAAATAACTGACTAGTTGACCACCTCTAGTCGGAGGAGTAGTTGAAATGGCAATGAAAACTCTGTTCAACATTGAAGATGGTCCAAGAATGGCGGAGGAATTTATTAGTCTAAAGTCTCAAGTTTTCTATCCAGCCCGCATCCTGACAAATTATTGATTGATTATATCGAGATATTATTTCAATCAAACATTCCAGTTTTTACTAAGATCTCCCAATGGAGAATCACGATATTGTTGTAGCTCAACGTTAACTATGAAGAATATCCTGTTGTGAACACCAGATTTGAAATGGCAATAAATTTTTTTTTCATTACTAAAAACTGTATAATTGTTTTCCCCTACATTATTTGATTTTGTGAATATAGTCCCACTCCGTATGACTAGCTTTGAGCACAATTGCTACATTGTCCGTTTATGTGTTCTTCCCCATGGGGATTGGGCACATGTACACTTACTGGGAATAGTGGACGTCATTGGGATTGCCTGTGTTATTTTGTGATAACTGATGATTTCCATTTAAATATGTATTCCCAATTTGGTAAGAATTGAAATTTTGGCAATTTTACCAATTTAGTACAAAATTACGCCAGTAATCCTAAAAAAGATGTCGACTTTCGGGTGATGTCGTGCCTGTGATATGACATCATTGCTGTGGATGGTAGCGCTATTTAAATATACTCGTAGCAAAATCAGCTCACGTGTTCATTGATACTTAATTTTTATTTTACATTGTGAAATGTCCATGAATGATCCGAAATATCCATGGATAGTGGGCCTCCTGACTGGCCATTGCCCCCTGAGATACCATCTCAACAAGATGGGCAAGGCGAGGACAGTTGAATGTCGGCTCTGCTGCGAAGGAGTCGAGACAGCAGAACACATCCTCTGTGAGTGTCGGCATTTCGGTAAGGGTACTCTTGTCCCGGTCAGAACATCGTACCTATCCTCACAATCGATGATCAGAAAAATTGTAGCAAGACAATCATTGCAAAATCGATAATCGGCGAAGAAAAATCGATTTTTAAGCAAACATTGATTATCGATTCCCAACCCCTGCATCCTAATAGTTCAATGCTCAATGCATACACTAGTAGATACCTAACTTGAGATCTTGTATTGCACACGAGTGTGTCTTTATAAAGAATTTATTGTTAAAGTGAACCCACTGAAACTAGATAGGGTATGAAACACCCGCTCCATGAGTCCCCATTGAACTAGTACGTTAACTGTATGGCAGAACATAGGTACTTCTAACTGCTTTACTTGAAATTATGGTCTGATTCTTAGGAATCCGAAAGGTTTTACGAGTTTGCTCATAAAATGTCGCATTTGAATTTCGTTGCAATTGGATGACGTAGGTCGCAGGTGAATCGTCGATGACTGTAGAATGAAGCTGGTCAAATTTTTTGTGGAGATGAGTTTGTGGCGGAATTGTAACTATTACACGTTTCCTATGAAACTTAGACAAGGCCAACTGCTCTTTACCGAAGAAAAAATGGTCCTAAGAAAAAGTCGAGAGCAGAAAAGGGTCGAGTTTTATATGGCCTCTTCCTATCACAATTCTGGGTATTATAGTAACAAGGCTTTCATTTTTTTAATTCATAAATTTTTTTTTCTGCTTTCTTGATTTATCATATTGTTTCCAAATTGTAGTTTGCAATAAACATAAGTGGAGACGATTCCGTTTCTATCAGAGGTCGAAAACTTGGTGTTTGTTATTTTCTTGGTTATGAAAGATATACCACAAAGTTATCGGTTAAGAAAGTTACAGTAGCTGTCTTCTAACGCAAACACTGAAATTTTACAATCGTTAAGTTACCCAAGTTTTTATAATAGTCATAGTGAGTATAGGAGGTTTGCTTACTCTCCACAGTTTGAAGCAGCGTGACGTCACGAGGGCCCCTCCGGCGCTAGAGCCAGTCTCTGTTCGCCATTACCTACCGCTTTAGAAATGTACTTCAACCAGGGAATTTTGGAACAATTTTTTTCAAATTCAAATTTTCGAGATATTTTGTGAGAAATTTGATTCATCCAGTTTATGGTGAATTTCTAATCCACTACAATGCTACAGAATCATTCATCTAATTTTTTTAAATTTCCGATTCTAAGAAAATGGTGTTTATTAACCATTTATTAATGGTGTTTATCGAAATTTTCGTTATAATGTAACATATCATGTAGAGCTTATTGTTGCCCCGGGCAAAATTAGGATTACGTGGGCCAATTTTGGTGGAAATTTCAACTTTAGTGCGGTTCGAAAATATGCGAATCCTTCAAATTCAAAAATTCACTCGAATTTAGTGTTTGTCTTTTCAATTATTCCTTGCCTGTTTGTGGCCAATTTTTAGACCTGAGCAATACTTCAAAATAATCAAATTTTTATTAATTTTTAGAATTTCAGACGTAGAAATGGTTGTTTATAAACTTTTTTACTCAACTTGTTCGTTTTAGAGTATTTTGTTCTCCCGGGGAAAACTACCCGATTTCGTCCATCCATTTTATAAATAAACTGTAAACGGCTTAACTCACAGAAATCATGGCATCTGGTATCGTTGGTGTCGCCACAGTAGAACATTCGGTTTCTATTTACTAGTGTTTTATTTTCCTATTAACTTTACATTCTAACTGGTTGTGAAAAGTACTTAAATCATTCAAACATTTCCTATTCAGTAATTACGGATATACTCAAATTACGTCGCTATGGAATTCCTTATCTACTCAATTTTCTTCGCTATGGAAATCCTGGATCAAAATGAAGGAAGCAAAAAAACAGAAAACATCCCCGGAACTTGCTGATCACAGTGTCATGGGGAGTGATGAGTTGCATAACGCAGAATGTATTATAACCTTGTAGTATAACATGATGGAAACAGTTTTTTCAGCTTCGGGTAATATTGGTTCCAGTGACATGACTTCTTTCAACAATGCTAATTCAGGTGGGATGATCACGATGGATTCAGGGGTGAAAAATAACATGTTTGTTTGAATTAAAGTTTATTTCTCAAGTACAATGGTACCGAAGTGAATAAATAAATTCCTATCTTTAATATCTATGGCAAACATACATTTCGAATGGATGATAAGTTGTTGGAATCGTCCAACAATAAATTATCATACACTACGTAAAATACAAACATACAGACATGATTTTTGTGTTGAAATAGTTTATTAAATTGTAACTGCAACTATTTACAAGACTTACAAATCTTCCCTACATTATTTACAAATAAGTCAATTCTTTTGACATCTTATTCGGAGTATAATAAAGAAGCGTTGGACACGATGTTTTTCGGATACAGAAAATATTGTTTACTTATTCCTATTTTATGAAACTAGTAGGTACCCACGAGTATTTTAGTTTTCTTTCACGCTGACGATCTATTTTCCTCCAAAAATTAGTTGCAACAAAAACTAAAGAACAATCTATCTCCAACTCTCTATTAATTATAAATAATTTACTATGGAATAACTTATAACATTACCTGGGTTGGTAAAGTACCTACGTGGTTTCGTAATCTATCTCCGTGAAACTGTTCGGTATATTCAGAGGAAGAATTGTGGTCCCAAGAGTGTCGAGTGCTTCACCTAACTTTTTAATTGTATTTATTTAATTTGTGGATAAGTATACACGAACTTCAACGATTTTCACCTATCACATTGCCACTCAAATGTTACAGCTGCAGATAATATCGAGGGTTACATACAATAAGGTAGGCATCTACTCGTAAAGTAAATAATTTACAACAGTCTTTTCATACTTATTTAAAAAGAAAATGCAAAAATTTGAAGCTATTTTAATACCTACATATGTACACAGTTACCCCTCTTGGTCCATTCATCGTAGATTTGTGAATGCAAATCAAAAAGGGCGGCTGACGCTTAATTCAAGGGGAACACGGTAGGATGTACCAATACTCTGAGTTTTTTGCTTACTTGCAAAAACATTATCAATCCCATCCCAAGCTGTTGGGAACAACTTATTATTATTATCAGCGGGCCGTAAATTGTATGGGTTTTTATAATATAATAAGTAACACATTATGTTCTTTGATGATTATTACAGTCTGTTGCATAATTGTTTTAATCGATGTTCACTCATCGAATCAGAGTCCCTGGGATCTCACAACGAGCTCCTTCGAGATTCGTTAATTTAAAAAGTACCTGCCTAAACGATGAATAAATTAATACGATGGTGCAATGGGTCCTTAAAAGGGAAGGCGTAGTTCGAGACTTAACAGTGGTGGGTAGTGGTTATCTGCCTACCTATGAAGGTACTTACTCAATGAAAAGGCCAAGAGAGGTAGATCGATTTATAATAAATACGAATTATATATAAAGACTATCAGAGCTGTTTTTATGGGTTCACTGTTAATCGGCTGTAATTAAATCGCTCGTATCCACTGGTTTCTTTTGTGCTCGCTTAGTTTTCACACATCTTCCCCGGTAGCAAATTTCAGTTTCCAAAGATATTTCTGTGGTTGTTGACGTTCCTAGGACCTTGGATTCCCACGGGAGTGTAGAAGATGAAACTTCTTTGGTTGATAGTGCTTCAAAAGGGGCAATGGTGGTGGTATCTGGCGCTACAGCTTCAGTTCCTGTTGTGAAAGAAGGATTTTCCGTCCCTTCTTCAACGTTGAAATAATCAGTTGTAGCTTGAGTCGAGCTCTGCTCCCACTTGATTTCAGCGCTGATGTTTGAGCTTTCAGTTTCTGGTGATACCGTACTCAATACGTCGCTTGATTGCTGCTCTTCCTGGTTTGATTCCTTGTAGATGTTAGTTTTAATAGGCTTCTGTTTTTCAAACGCTGAGATGGCATTGCCAGATAGAGAGCCAAAACTCTGACTTTCGGCGGTTTCAAATACATCTCTCAATTTTTTCACCTTGACTCTGACCCAGGTTCCTCTACGTTTGCTTGGCTGGGAACAAAGAACGAACATTGATTAAATCATCTTAATCTCCATGATATAAATAGATCTGTAAAAAAATACGTGAGATTAATTGAAGATTGTTGATTCGAGCTAGAGAGAGTTTTGAGGAAGAAAGAGTGGAAAAAAATTGTCAATCGTGTTGCTCACTCGAATGTCCAAGATCTTTTCTATTGGAATCACTGAAATTTAAGGATTTCAATATGATCCTTAAATTTCATATTGAAATTTAATTGAGTAGAAAATTATGGATTTTCTTCTTGAAGTCATAAATGGACTGACGACGTCGTACAATGGTAATAATAAATGAAAGTGTTTGAAAAATGTCCAAAGCTTCAATGTAAATCTTAAAAATTTGATTCACAGATTCTACATAGCTTGAAACGTGAATCATTAAATTCTGAGGGGGTGTTAAACTAATTTTTTACTAGCTCAATTCCAAAGGTTCATTATTGAAAATAATAAACAAAAATTACCACGGGGGAAGAACGCACCATGTCTCGTTTAATTAACTTTTCAGGAAATAGATTTTTTGTGTTTTTAATGGGATTTGAATCTCAGTGCACTGTAGAATGTAGTGATGTAATAACTATTCTAAAAAGTGTTTTAAAACTTCTTAATTCTGGACAAAGTTGTAAAGGTCCATTTGTACAAAGAAAAAACGCTCCAAGTTGGTGAATTGCGGGTTTCTATCATAGTATGGGGTCCGGTGTGGCTACGGTCGTTGGGGAGTCGTTGTTTGGCGGTGGACTTTGGACCGACTTCTGCGTGGGTCATGGGTTCAAGGCTCATCGCCGGCAGCGAGTGTTTTTTGGCGTCCGGGGCTCTCATCGCCCCCATCGTCCCAATCCAGGGCGGTGAGGCAATGGGAAGCCGTGAGCGAAGTCATCAGAACAAATTCTGATCTTCCCTTTGGAAAACAGCTGATGAGGTCCGCAACGCCAGGAATGGCAGTCGGACGAAAATCCAACCTGAAATGGTTGTTTACTTTATTTACTACTCATAGTATCTTGCACCGGATTTCTCTCTTTATCCTGCACCATCCGTTTTGTGACCAATTCGATTTATTATTTTCAATAATGAACCTTTGGAATCGAGCAAGAAACATTCCCCCCCCCCCCAAATTTTTTACTAATACAAAATTTTCCGTCCGTCCGCCGTGCGCGGCACTTTTCTTAGTTCCCAAGGACCGATTTTGATGAAATTTGGTATGTGGGCTCCATTTGGAGTCTAGTTGAGCCCCGAAGCTTTTGGTTATTGTCAGTAACATGATTGTTGTTTTAAGTTGTAATTTTCATAACGCCCTAGCCCGAAAACTCTTGACATAAATTGACGGTGCGTTCTTACCCTGTGGCCTTCAAATCGAGATTTTACGGTTTCTGTCTGGTAAATGGAAAGTCGCTATGCAACAATGGGGTATTTCGGTCAATTTTTTTTATTTTTTATTTCAAAAGAGTATGGCTCAGGAATAACGGTAATCGGGTCTGTTCGTCGAGAAAATGTTTTTAAAAAATCAGAGAAGCTAAGGAAAGTTGAAGATTTGAATGGTGTGACGTAGCTAGCCAATCGTGACGTAGCTAGCCAACTGTCTTTGAAAAAGTATCCATGCACAGAAACCCTTGGAAGACCTCTTGGATACTACAAAATAGTACTCACACACGCGCGCGGCCTAGTCCGCGGCGTAGTCCTTGCCTAGTGTGTGTGCATTTATAGCGGCCCGCCTTTTTCAAACGTGTGATCTCTTTAATTAATTTTTCTACCACATGTTATAGTATCATTGGGCTTAAAGTTGTAGTATATAGGTTTTCAAGGGTGCTGAATCCAAATTTGAGGTCAAAAACCTGAATTTCCGACCCACCGAAATACCCCATTCAAGTGACAAACCACTGTACCATATGGATTTATTTTTGTTCCTGAAAAGCACGATTCAATAATGTTGTTATCTTGTCGATGAATAGCGATGCGAAGTGTGTTTCTATTATGAGAAATAATACCATGGATTCAATGATTTTTAAATATTAAAATGAGGATGGAAAACTTGTTTATAACGAATGTTCCTGTATTTTGAAAATCGTTATCTATTTGGCCAATCTCATAGCTCTCAAATCGTTATTTTATGGGGTTGGTTCCTTTTCGCGAAATGTCGTAAAACATGCATTTTGGGTGCGGGAATATGTTATGGTACATTTGGAATCCCAAAATACTTTCCATAGGAACTAGCAAAAGTGCTTAATTCAAGTACACCCCACTATAATTTTGCGAAAGATGAATTCAACAAAATAACACTATAGTGAATCTTGCCACCTTTTTTTTGCGGCGATTTTGCACGAGAAAACTCGAGTTGGAGGTATGCAATATGCCCGCAAGACAGTGAGGTCTTGAAGGAGGGATATATCTTCTGCGCCGTCTCCACCGATGAACTCAGAACCTTCCTGAACGTGGTGCGTGTGTGTGAGTTTGTGGTGGAGCGGTGGTGGGGGGGGGGGGAGGAAGGGGGGTCTCGGTTGGAAAAACAAAATCATGGTCAATATAAATAAAAATCGTAACAATTACCTTGCTATTTGTATTTAATTAGCAACTATTAATAATCAGACGGAAATAATATATAAATTCATCATAAATTATTTTATTAGTTTTAGTTGTTGGTGACGGAATGTCAACTACAAAAATTCACCAAGGTTTATCTGAGCCTGTAATAATAAGAAATCGTACGGAGCTCATCAATTCGCACGTGGGGTTTTCAGGAAAAGGTCATTTTTTGGCAAAAAACCATGTGTCTTGCTTCCGAGTCTACCAAAGCAGCGGAAGCATTGTTTTCACTTTCCAAAGTTGGAAAAAAATTCTCAAAATCAAAATTCCCACTCACGTATTACGTTTTGGACCTTTCTGAGCAATTTTGGTTTCGTGTTTGTCTGTTTGTCTGTTATGAAATCCTTATAACGGCCAAACAAAACGGTGTTATTGTCCGATTTCGATGAAATTTCTAGGGACTGAGCGGATTGGGATACATATGGTTCCCTTTGAAAATCATCGCTTCTGGATCGATGGTAGCCGCTGCGCTTGCGCAAATGTAAAAACCTTATAACAGCCATTTCTACAGTTTCTGTCCGATTTTGCTGACATTTTCAGAGATTGTATGGGTTGCCGTATAGATGGTCCCCTATGAGGGTAATGCTAGATGCTAGAGATTGATTTTTTTGGTCTGCTGCTATGCATCGGATCATCTACGGAGTGGATACAACGATGCTATGTGACACACCCACTTGGCAGACGTTTTTCCACTTGTTAAGCTTGGGTCCGGACAATCATACACGCTGCCATTATTGCTTCCGAGTCTACCAAGGTAGCGGAAGCTTTGTTTTCACTTTTCAAGGACGAAAAAAAAAAGTTCTCCAAAATCAAAATTTCCACTCGCGTTTTGCGTTTTAGACCTTTCTGAACAATTTTGGTTCCGTGTCTGTCTGTCTGTATGTCTGTGTGTCTGTCTGTCTGTGTGTCTGTCATGAATTCCTTGTAACGCGCATAACTATACGAAGTTATTGTCCGATTTCGATGAAATTTTCAGGGATTGTGCGGGTTGGTGTGAAGACGGTCCCCTATGAAAATCATCATCCCCGGACTGATAGAAGCCACTGCGCATGCGCAAACGTGAATTTCCTTGTAACGGCCATAACTTCTACATTTTCCATCCAATTTCAATCAAATTTTCAGGGATGTTACAGATTAGAATTTAGATGGTCCCCTATGAAAATCATCACCTTCGGACTGATAGTAGCCACTGCGCATGCGCAAACGTGAATTTCCTAACGGCCATAATTTCTACATTTTCCATCCGATTTCAATGAAATTTTCAAGGATGTTACAAATTAACTTGTTTTGATGTTTAGAGATTAACTACTGTGTATCGGATCATCTATACAATCAGGTTATGGATACGAGGAAGCTATGTGCCACACCCACTTGTTTTTGGTCTGCTGCTATGCATCGGATCATCTACGGAGTGGATACAACGATGCTATGTGACACACCCACTTGGCAGACGTTTTTTCCACTTGTTAAGCTTGGGTCCGGACAATCATACACGCTGCCATTATTTTTTGGTTACATACATTTGCGAAAATGGAAAATATCAGATGATGTTGATCGCTTTCATTCTTCCCTGTTAAAATAGATTTAATTTTCTTGCCACCTTTTACTCAGGCGCGTTGACGGAAGAAACGACAACTAAAAGTGAAGGGTTACAAAAACGTATTGCCCACAATAACAACCAGTAGGTAACCTAGAAACTTCTAGATGAACATGAATTTTGCTTCCGAGTCTACCAAGGTAGCGGAAGAAAGAAATGTTTGCACTTTTCAAGGTTGAAAAAAAAAGTTCTCCAAAATCAAAATTTCCACTCGCGTTTTACGTTTCACGTTTTAGACCTTCCGCTTCGAAAAGTAGAAACTGGCTGAGGTTTTCCTTTGGATGATTGAAAACAATCGACAAAAAGAAGTATAACCATGTTGATAAGCTGATTTTTGTAACTTTCATAATTGTGTTGCATCGATTTCAGAAACAAAAGGTGGGTCTCAATTCTAAGGTAGGTAAAGGTTTCTTTCAAGATCGTGCATTTAGTAGTTATTTATATTTAATTTTATTCATTATACATTTTTTTCATCTATTTTTCTTTTGTTCCTGCCACCGTTTTATTTTGTGTGTGTGTGGTGGTGGGCGGTGGTCTTAGGCTACATTCTATACCTGATGCTCTTACGAAAGCTTATAACCTTCGTTTTCCTCCAAAACTATTGTTACCTACTTAATTTTTGGCGCTAATTTATACTTATTTCTTCCGAGTTTGCCAAGATATGGGAAGCATTGTTTTCAGTTTTTAAGGTTGAAAAAAAAAAGTTCTACAAAATCACAATTTCCAGTCGCGTTTCAGGCCTTCCTGAACAATTTCGGGTTCGTGTCTGTCTGTGTTACTGTCTGTCATGCAATCCTTGTAACGGGCAAAACTATGCGAAGTTATGGTGAAAATATGATGAAAATCATCGCCCCGTACCGATAGTAGCATGTAATATAATTGCACTATGCTCGCACAAACGTGAATCCCTTGTAACAGCCATAACTTCTACATTTTCTATTCAATTTTGAAGAAATGCGCTGAGATTATGCAGATTGGGGTGTGGATGGTCCCCTATAAAAACCACCGCCCCCTGACTGATAGTTGCCACTGCGCATGCGCTAACGTGAATTGGTTCCCTCTTCGAGATATCTTCCGAAATTTATGCGGACATTATCCGGCTTCCTCTGTATCAATCCTTGCCTATCTACTACACAACTTGTCGGGTTCCAGTTATCTAAGCATCAAAATAACAATATCATAGGTATAACAGATAAGAAACGCACAACAACTACTGTTTCTGCTCGGGATTTGTAGCAGAAAGTGGTTTCTGAAAGTTTGTTTAACCCCTTGTTCCTGAGAGAGTTTCCATTTTTAGGATTTTCTTAACTATTTCGATTATACCTACGATCACCATTAGGATTATTGAAATGTTCAAGAGCACCCTGTCCTTATAGTGATGGGTTAATTTTGGTTTAAAATTTTCAATAATTAAAAAATCGAACAAGAAAAAATTCGTTACATAAAATTTTAATTCGAAATCTCTCGTTATAAAGGTATTGTTTTTTCACTGATTTACAGTTGAATTGCATTTTTAAAATCGAATGAGACCATCCAGAGCCCTGTAGGACATCCGTTCGCTCCCCATGAGGACGTAAGGGTTGGACTTAAAAAACGTATGCCAAGTGGGTATGGTACATAGCTTCCTCGTATGCATAACCCGGTTGTATGGATGATCCGATACACAGTGGCTAATCTCCAAATATTTATCTCCAAGTACCTTGTATTATCCTCATAAGGGGCCATCCACAAGACAACCCACACAATCCCTGAAAATTTCATCAAAATCGGTTGGAAAATGTAGAATTTAAGGCTGTTATAAGTTTTTTACGTTGCGCATGAGCAGTGGCTACTAACAGTACGTGGCGATAATTTTCATAGGGGCCCATCTACACCACAATCATAATTCCTTAAAATTTCATCAAAATCGGACAGTAACTTCGTATAGTTTTGCCCGTTACAAGGATTTCACGAGACCCACACACTCACCTAAACAGACACAGTTCAAGAAGACCTAAAACGTACAACGCCGGTAGAAATGTTTATTTTAGAGAACATTTTTCAATTTTTCTATCCTAGAAAGGGGAGGCGAAACGATGCAACATGCAGGGAACAATAATTTGATGGTTGGTAGGTGACGAGGCGATGCACAATTTTCGGAGGATTATCGGTTGTATGAGGAGAAGACGATAATTGTGAATCTGACACACTAGAATACCACGCGAAGAACACACTGGAATAACATTAGAAATAACTAGATTATACAAAGGTATAGATTTTAGTCCCTACATCTGATCAAAATTTTTTGAAATTAGTCCCTACATCTGATGAATATTTTTTGAAATATTCAAATTTACGAGTAGGTCAAGTTTAGTGTGTTGACTTGGTATTCTTCGGTTCCAACGACAAAAATATCATTATAAAGTACAAAAAAGTAACGCTAAACTAACCGATAATAGTAAAGCAAAGATGTAGATTTGTTCTCGAACTTCTTCCTCATTCCTGCGTTGAAGTTTATATGCTGCATTTATAGTTACGAAATAATCCCAAAACATGTTGTAACGAGTCTTGGAATTGTTCGTTCGTCCGTCATTTTCGTCTTGAAATTCTGGTTCAAATTTGGGATATGAAAATATTTTTCGTCCAAAATAAAAATTTCAGCATCTCATCGCTTTGTAGTCATGAGAAAATTTGTGTCTATGTCTGTTCATGGGTCTGCACGAGCATGTTCGCGAATGCCCTGCCACTCACACAATTTCACAATATTTTCATTCGATTTATTTTGAATTTTTGTGGTTATAATTTCTTATGGATTTCAATATGCCTTCAAACCACCGTATAACTTGATTTTGTAGTTGGACCTGACTTTTCGAGTCCCCCCCATGAATGTCAGGGTGAATGAATGAGCTGATCGCACTGTGCATATGCACGAGAGTGAAATTTTTCGAACTGTGCGGGCTTGGCCCTAAAACATAATAGGTTCATAATTTTTGATCAATTCCCGTCCTGCACTGAGCTTGTGCAAAACTGAATGTCTACTTTCCAGAAATTATCACTCACAACCCCAACGTGCTGCTCAAATATTGAAAGTTGCAGAAGAAGTTTATCGCATTCTAGAGTGGGGGATTCCAAAAATATTGATTTCTCGAGTTTTAGTCGTCCTACAATTTAATTATATAGGTGCACATTCAAATCGAAGATCCGTGGAAACTATATTCTACATTCAAGTGGTTAACGTTTTGTTTTAGTTTGTTATTGTGACAACTCGAATATTTCGTTTTGGAACTCGTTATGATTTTTCGTTGTATGAGACATTGGCGGGTGTTTTAACCAACTCCAACCATCTTGGGAAATAAATATTCAAAAGCATCTTTTCGCGCAAATTGGTCCTACCCGGGAGCGTTGTACTTTTGTTTTCAGTGGAAATGGGTAATTTTCAACTCACTCTTTTTGAAGTAGAACTAAAGTCATTTTCGGGAGTGACTGGTGCTGGTTCAAGGTCTACATCACTCCTCGAGCTCATCTTATATTGTTCTTCATCAACTGGTTTCTCAACATCTTCCATTTCATCCTCTTTAAGTTTGTCGTCGAATTCCTGCAGTTCTTCATCTACCTGACTCTTCGTTCCTCCTGCAACATTTTTCTCTGGATATTGGTTTTCCTTTCCAGTCTCTCCTTGTGGCTTGATACCAGTGTAGGTGAATTGTTGATCGTTCGATGGGAAGGGAGATTGGTCGTTCACTGCTTTGTCGTATTTCCCTTGTTCTGGGACATTGAAGTAATCATCGTAGTCGTACTCATTTTTCGACCCCTTGGAAGATTTTTTTGCCGGTCCTGGAGTTGAAAATATAGGCGAATCCGGCTCGTATTCATAGCTTTTACTTTGTTGGATGGTTACTGCTTGGTTCCAGAAATCTTCAGCTTCTTTTTGTTTCTCTGATTTGGTGAGCTCTCTCGGCTGATGATCACTTTGACGATGGTTATTGATTCTCTCGGGCTTAGGTGCTTCAGCATCGTGGAACCTGTGACTTTGTACTCGTCGTGGTAAATGCTGTTTTATAGTAACTTGTTCATCCTCATACCTAGGCGTTGTATGTATTCTCTTTCTCTTTTCATAGTGGTTAGGCCTCTCGTTTACTTCTCCCTCCTCTTCTTCATACTGCGGTGTAGAAGGCAGTATAGCCTTTCTTGTCGTTTCTCTCAAGTCTTCGTAAAACGGACGCGTAGATATCTCAGGTGTGTCATAAGTCTTAAAATTTATTTTGACATCCTCAGGCTCTTCTTGTCTGGAAGGGATTTGGAAATTTTTCTTGGGTGATAAGTATGGCCGTTTAGAATAAACTGGATGTTGCTGCTCCTTTTGGACGTTTCTTGAAGGAGTATATGCATCAAAATCGTCACTGGGGTTGTCGTCGTTTAGGTAGCTCGAAGTAGAAGATTTAATGTTGTGTACGAACTTTATGTTGCCGTTCGGATCAAATCCACCTGTGACTGGCTTATAATCTATCGAATCAGATACCCTAGGACTCTCTGTTTTTGGCTCCGGCGTCAGTTCTAATCGTCCAACTGGTTGAGAGTAATACTTGAGTTTATTATCATCGTCATCGTTTTCTTGTGATGGATATTGGGTATTGTATAACTTAGGAGATTCAGTTGCGGCTTCAGTAGTAGTGGTAGTGGGAGAAGTTGGCCTTCTTATTCTACTCCTTCCAGTACTTAATTTGGTTTGCACTGATTGTTGTGCAGGCTTTCTTGTTCGGATGAGGTACTTCATCCCAGGTGGAGAGGCAGACGTTGCGGATGTTGTGGTGCTGGGGGTGGTTGATACTCGGTAAGATGGCCGAAGGGGTCGTCTGCTCCCAGTTCTAGAATGAGTGTACTTGTTAGTTACTGATCGGGTGGTAGCTTCAGTGGACTGGACAGTGTTATACTCAGCGTCACTTGATTCGACCGCAATGGATGGGGTTTCCGCTTTAATCGCATTATAACTATGAGTCACTTCCTTTTGCTCTCTCTCAATTGGTATGGAAGGATAATTTGGAGGTTCAGTAGTGGTCTTAGGGCGGGCCGCGTATGAGCCTCTTCCCCTCACTCTTCCTCTGACTCGACTCCTCTCGGTACTTCGCGTCGTTGTCGTTTCAGTGCTATAATACTGTTGTGTGGTTGGTGTCTGCGAAGCATAGTTTTCTTTTTCTTCATCAAAATTGGCTTTAGTCGTTTGAGTCCTTGTTCTAAATCTAGGATGTTGATAGCGCTTTTCCTCCTCAAGATGTTGGGGCGTTTCCCTATTTATTCCTACTGTGGTAATTGCATCCCTAACATCTAGTGTAGTCTGTGTCAATGATTTCAGTTGATTTTCAGTAGTTATGTAATCCTCATATTGCTGTTCAGTAGGTTTGTCCTGATACACTGCTTCTAGGCTTGGTTTGTTTGTGTAAGTGGGTCTTTGTTGGGTGTTACCCTGGTTGAACTGAAGGAAGTAATCTTCATTAGGTGGTGAGTCATCTTCAAATTGAACTTTTTCGGGACGATCCTCCGGTTGAATTCTCAAATCAATAGGTACGTGATCTCTATTGGGGTGTTGTACTCTTTGTTTAACAGGTTGTTCAGAACGAGTGTTCAATGATTCTTGGAATCTTTGGTTGTTTTGATAATCATTGGGTGTTGGAGTGTTGTATGAAGTGCTCTGAGGATCAGAAGTTCTCTGAGGAATCGGCCTTCTCTCATACTCGTTAGAAGGGGTTGGAGCAAAAGATCCTGGGGAATAATACTTAGTGTTCCGACTGTCATCAACATCATCCGAAAAATCAGCAAAATGAGGCGTTGTTTTAGAGTATTCACTTTGGTCAGGTCTTCCGTTACCATTTCTGAATCTGGGAGATGTGATGGCGTCAGAAACAATGCTTTCTGTACTCGTAACCACAGAATCCTTAACTTCATCCTGGTAATGGTGCTTCATCGGACTAATGTTCGGCGCAAAGCTGTAATCCGCAAATGTATTTCCATTATTCTTTACAGGTTCTTTGACTTCCTCCTGGCTGTATGCTGGGCTAGGAGTAAATCTAGTATCAACTTGGCCCCTGTAAGTATTACCATCGTATTGCGGCCTCCTTACTTCTTTAACTTCTTCATCGTTGTAGTATGGTCGAGCAGAGTTCTGGTTACCTTGGGCTACCTTTTCCGATTGTTCGTATGAATTCTGAATAGGATTTGATTGGTATTGTTCATTGGCGAGCTGAGAAGAAAAATCATCACGATGCTGTTGGTGCACGAAATTCTCTTCGGTTTGTTTTTTATCGTGGTAGTCACTTCTTACTGTGGGTTCATACGCTTCCGTTGTCGTGGTTGTGACTGGTAATGGTGTAGTGGTTTGTCTTGCCGAATTTCGGCTTGTGAATGGTCTTCTTTGACGAACTGGTCTACGGGTTGTGGTGGGTTCTACTGACTCAGTGGTCGTTTGAGAATGCCGTTGCCCACCTCTTTGCAGTGGTCTTCTCGAATGTTGAACTGGTCTTTCTTGATGAACTGGAGCAGCAGTAGTTTCAGGTAACACCTCTTGAGTTGTTGATAAACCATTGTATTTGTCATCCACTTGCAGGTTATTGATCAATGATGGCAGCTGAGGACTGATGGACGATATGTCTGCTGGAATTGTATACGCACTATTATAGGACGTGGTTTGATGCAACAAGGGGTTTGGGGTCACACTTTCTTTCTGCTGTAATGACTTGGGGGTATTATTCGATAGGACTACAGATCCTATATGTGGAGGTGGGAAAGGAATTTTGGAGTATCCTGGAGGAGGTTGGAAATTGAGAGGAGCGACGAAAAACGGAAGCTGAAGAACCTTATGTTCCACTCTGTTTCCGTCAAGGGAGGACAAATACGGAAGTTCAAATTTTACATATCCGTGTGGCGGCTTCAAATTTGATGGTCCCACGAATACCTGTGGTGATTCAGGACCAATAGTATCCAAAACAGGAATGGTTTTAGCGTCTTTAAGAAGTGAAAGGACATCGCCTACCTTGCTATTAGCATTAGTTTCCATGTAGACTGATAGTGGAGGTTGGTTCGGAGGTGGCAAGCCTCTAGTGTCATCAATGTTGGAGTTTACCTGTTTTTGAAGAAGGGGTATTCTTTTGGTTGTTTGACCTTGTTTTGATTCTGTTAGATACTGACTGAAGTGAGGGTTGTAAAACTCATCTGGTTCTTTTTCTTGAGCTTTTACACTAGAATATCGCGTAGGCTCCAGCGTATACGACTGTGTTTCCTGAACCGCAGGAACTGGCGTAGTTTCTGGTAAAGCATTTCTTATTACCGGAGAGCTTGGAATCAGTTGAGTATTGTCTCTTTGGTTGTCGTATTCTTTTTGTGCATCCTGGTTCTTTTTCGTTTTGACCTGAGCATTCGCAGCGTTGAAGTCACTGAATGTGTTTAAATGGTAAGCTGGTTTTTGACTGGCAAGCGGTTGAATCGGATGCCGGAATTTCTTGCTCTCTTTCTGTCGTTCCTGAACTGGCTGTGGTGGTGATGGTGGAGATGGTGGAGAGGGAGCTACGGAAGGAGAAGCGACGCCTCCAAAATTAGATGGGATCCTTTGATCATGAGCGAAACTAGGAGGACTACTTGGGGGACCACTTTGATCAAAAGCAAAATTGGAATATCCCCTTTGTGGAATTCCAAAGTTTTGTGGCCTGTTTTGAATCGATTCAAAACTGGGCGGTATTTCTTGATTAGCAGCAAAGTTAGAGGGAATTTTCGGGCCTGGTCCAAAATTCCTTTGTGAATCGTAATTAGATGGCCTTCTTTCTTCTTGTTGCAGGCTCAGACCTTCGTTGGATGGTGGCTTTTGGTCTTGTTGCTGGATTCCTTTGTTTCCTCTACCTCTTTGATTTTTCAGAGTTTCTACAGGTACATATAATATTTGAACTTCTTCTTTATCATTTCCATCTTTACCTTTGTAGGAACCGAGTTCACTCTGGATCGTTGGTTGACTAGGAGGCCTTTTTAGGAGTGACTTCTTTGGAGGCGAGTTTTCAATTTGGTCGAATGGGAGCCCAGAATCCTGGTTGTAGTAATTCTCATTGGGTTTCAAGTTAGAAGACAGTGGTTGGTCTGCAGGTGGGGGTGGCAATGACTGTGACGCGGGTGGCGGAGGAGGTGGCGGTGGTGGTGGAGGAATGAAGTGGTCTTGTTGTCCAATGAATGGTTCCCTCAATAGTGATTGACCCAAACTAAAAGGGTTACTGAAGGGAGAGCCGAATTGTTGATTGAGAAATTGCGGGGGTAATTGTTGAGGCAGAAGACTCTGAGGGAACCTAGGCTGCAGAAAATCTTGAGCGTGGAATCCTGCTCCATTTCCAATATATTTCCCCGCATCCGACGAAATCTGTTGTTGACCGAATCCACCTTGCTGCTGTCCAAAGCTCCCCTGTTGTCCGAACAGATGGTTTTGTTGGGGCAACGGTTGAGCCAGTGCTCGTGCTGATGCTTGCCCCAGCTGATCGTTGGTTAGAGGAATCCAGTCTCCAGCTAATCTCTCTTCCATTGGTCTACTCCATCGTGTATTTTCCTGGCCGTTGCACAGTGCCAGTGCCAGTAAACAGGCACTGGCAGTACTCACTGCCCACATTGCGCGACCCTGTAACAAAAAGAAAAAAAATTATTTTTTGTATCAAAAGTAAAAGTTTTGAAAAATTATAAATTTTATTCAGGTTTCTAGGATGGAGGTTGAGTGAAAATTAAATTACAATCAGACAGTTACGTACCTAGTTAAAATCGCTGGAAATTTTTACACAACAGTTTATTATTTTTCCATACACCCCTCAACAACCTTCTAAGGATTATGAGTAGTTTGGAGGGGAGGGGTTTGGGTCACTACAGCAAGACAAGAGGGAACCAGGTGTTCAGAAAATGTTTCCAATATACGCGTATTCAAAAATTGTCGATCGTCTGGGTGATCATAAATGTCATGAAACATCCGTTAATAACGTAATTAATTATCCTAATTAAACGATCGGTTGATCCCACAGAGCCGATTTTGGTTTATTATTTTCAATAATGAACCTTTAGAATCGACCAAGAAAATTTTTTTTAACATCCCCTCAAAATTTGATGGTCTACGTTTCAAGGTACGTAGACTCCAAAAATCGAATAAAAATTTGGCCACCCGTCCGCCGTTATCGTCTGGAATTACACATATACGAGTAAAAATATATAAAAATATATGCACGTAAACTTCAGAAAACTTTTATAATGTTCCAGAACGGATTTTCATGAAGAATTCATCCATAATTTCGTCTTTCTGTAGACAAAACTCCTAGCCAACAAGCCCTGAAACTCCTAGGTGTAGTGTAAAACCCATGTATTTGTTAAGGAACGTGTTTCCTATTGTTTTTTTCTTTGGATTTTGGATTTTTACACATAAAGTAGATAAGTCCCAAAGGATGAATCCAATATTAACCACACCCGTCTGTTTCGAAAAGTCTAATGTTATACCTAATTGATGTTTTGCTGTTGCACGTATTCCGAAATCAACCTCAACGAATTATTTTCTGTTATGATTGTAAAGAAGAGACGGCGCGATGTGAAGGACCTGTGAATAATTACTGCGCTGAGAAAAAATGGCTACCTATACATTACGAGGAATGAAAATAGAGAAGAAAGCCAATAAAGGGAACAAAACATCCGCGGTTGACGGGTATAAAAAGTTGAAGACATCCCAGAAGCCGGTGGAACCTGTTTTAAATAATGAAGTCAAGAACCACCTGCGATCTGGTTCTCCTGAACGTACATAATCATTGTCATGACAGACAACAGCTGGTGGGCATAGAGTTTCAACAGATTTACTCTCGTTTTCGATGAGGAATGTTTAAGAATTTGCGTCTTGAACGAACTCGAAAATGGCAAAGCCGTGTTCTTTGTAGACGAGTGATGTGTATAGAAAAAAACGTCTGCCAAGTGGGTGTGGCACATAGCTTCCTCGTATCCATAACCCGATTATATAGATGATCAGATGCATAGTTGTTAATCTCAAAACATCAATATCTAAGTACCTTTCACTACCCTCATAGGGGACCATCTACACGCTAATCTGGACAATCCTAGAAAATTTCATCAAATGCGGATGAAAAATTAAGTGAGTAGATGTACTGATTGTATGTGATTGGATCAAAAAAATACTTAGCCTCGGCTGGGATTCGAACCCGCGACCCCTGGGGGACAGTTGAAGTCACGGCTGTTACAAGTAATTCACGTTTGCGCATGCGCAGTCGCTTCTATCCGTCCGGGGATGATGATTTTCATAGGGGACTATCTACAACCTAATCCACATAATCCCTGAAAATTTCATCGAAATCGGGTAGAAAATGTGGAAGTTATGGCCGTTACAAGGAATTCACGTTTGCGCATGCGCAGTCGCTTCTATCAGTCCGGGGATGATGATTTTCATAGGGGACCGTCTACACACCGACCCGCACAATCCCTGAAAATTTCATAGAAATCGGACAATAACTTCGTATAGTTATGCGCATTACAAGGAATTCATGACAGACACACAGACAGACAGACAGACAGACAGACAGACAGACACACAGACAGACAGACACGGAACCAAAATTGTTCAGAAAGGTCTAAAACGCAAAACGCGAGTGGAAATTTTGATTTTGGAGAACTTTTTTTTTTCGTCCTTGAAAAGTGAAAACAAAGCTTCCGCTACCTTGGTAGACTCGGAAGCAAAATAATAAACCTTTGTGTAATAATTTGCAGCGTTTTTATCTTACCTGCACGCACTGGTTGGTATTAAATTCTTCTGTTGATTCCAAGTATAGAAGCTTAAAACTAACAAGAACGCGATTTGTGTTTATTATTTTAGTTGTCAAGGTAGGTATAGATATATTCGTGTATAGATTCCAAAAATTTATTAAAAAAGATTTTCTCTCCGTCCGCCGTATACCGTCTCCCGTTCACGTACACGGCACTTCGCCCTGTTCCCGTGGACCAATTTCGATAAAATTTGGTATATCAACTCATTTGGGGGTCTAGTTGTGCACCGAAGCTTATGGTTATTGTCAGTCACGTCTAAGGGTTAAAAACGCTGCAAATTATTACACAATGGTTTATTATTTTTCTATATTGATCACTCGTCTGCAAAGCCACCAACCATCCAACATGAAGAAAAACATCGATCGCGTTTCGGTCAGCTTTAATTTGTACGGAGATTAGGCCTCTTTTGCGCTTCACACTCGTGTTTCTGATTTATCGTACGTCCAAACCTTAAATTCTCGTAGCGAGCGAACAGTTTGTCCTACCGAGCTCCGGGTGGTATCAAAAAATTTTAAAAATTCTATAGAATCTTAAATTGAAGGAAAAACAATACCTACCTTTATATCAAAATTTATATCAAAATGTTTTTGATATAATTTTTTTGATATAAAGGTACCTTTATATCAAAATTTTTTGAGTTAGGGCGTTTTCAAAATTTCAAAATTTAATTTTGAACCCTTAGAAGTGACCCACATCAACCAAAATCTTCGGGGCACAACTAGACCCCAAATGGAGCCTACATACCAAATTTTATCAAAATCGGTCAATGCTAAGTGGCAAAAGTGCCGCGTGCGGCGTACGGCGGACGGACGGCCAAATTTTTATTCGATTTTTGGCTTCTACGTACCTTGAAACGTAAACCATCAAATTTTGAGGGGGTGTTAAAAAATTGTTTTCTTGGTCGATTCCAAAGGTTCATTATTGAAAATAATAAACCAAAATTGGTCACTTAGTTGGGCTTCCTTAACAACCAAAATCGAAATTTCGTATTTTGCTTCCAAGTCTACCAAGGTAGGTAGCGGAAGCATTGTTTTCACTTCTCAAGGTTGAGAAAAACGACGTTCTCTAAAATCGAAATCTCAACTCGCGGTTTACGTTTTAGATCATCCTGAACAATTTTGGTTCCGTGTCTGTCGGTCCTTGTGTCTGTGTGAAATTCTTGAAACGGGCCATAACTTCTACCTTCTCCATCCCATTTTGAAGACATTTTTAGGGTCTATGTGGATTGGGATGTTGATGGCCCCTTATGAAAATCATCGCCTCCGGACCGATAGTAGCTATTGCGCTTGCGCAAATGTGAATTCCTTGTAACAGCCGTAATTTCTTCATTTTTCACCCGAGATTAAGTTTTCAGATATTGTGCCGGTTGACGTGTAGTCTACCCCTATGAAGGTAGTGCAAGGTACTTGTAGATTGATGTTTTGAGATTAGCAAAAATGTATCGGATCATTTATACAACCCGGTTATGGATACGAGGAAGCGATGTACCTCACCTAGTTGGCAGACCTAGTTTACAATGATTTTATTGTGACAACTGTAAAATAATACGCATTTAGTAACTCAAATTGATCGGCTTAGTTCACAGTTTGTGGTTCACATAAACATTTTAATTCACAATCACTTCAGTGAGTCGTAACGAGGTCTAAAGTTTTGGTCCACTTCAGTCGGCTATATCTCTACTGTTATTCAGAAGTCTAAATACTTCGACATTTCTCTGTTCGTGCAGTTGGACTTCGTTTTCCTCTGTTCCCTTCTGGTTTATTATTTTCAATAATGAACCTGAAGGTTCAATCGACCAAGAAAAAATTTTTTTAACACCCCCTCAAAATTTAATGGTTTACGTTTCAAGGTACGTAGAATCCAAAAATCGAATAAAAATTTGGCCGTCCGTCCGCCGTACGCCGTACGCGGCATTTTTGCCACTAAGCATTGACCGATTTTGATGAAATTTGGTATGTAGTCCCCATTTGGGGTCTAGTTGTGCCCCGAAGATTTTGGTTGAATTTTTTGAGACCACGCGGAGCTCTGTATGACAAACCGTTCGCTCCCTACGAGAATTTAAGGGTTGGACGTACGATAAATCAGAAACACGAGTGTGAATCGCAAAAGAGGCCTAATTCCGTTCAAATTATAGCTGACCGAAATACGATCGATGTTTTTCTTAATGTTGGATGGTTGGTGGCGTTGCCATTAACCATAGTGTAATAATTTGCAGCGTTTTTACAAGATTTTGATATCGCCCTTGTTCGAATTGGCACATTTAATGTTCAGGTAGCACAACTATTTGAAAAAAGTCTCATTCGAATAAAAACATGTCTGCCAAGTTGGGTGGAGAATAGGTAATCCTCCGTAGTTAGCAGCAGAGTATAAGGTTCTTTCCGAGGTGGGAAGGGGCTCAATAAGGTCGCGGTTTGAGAAAATGTTGGGAAAATAGCTTAAGGAGTGATCTTTATTGAAACACTGCGGTGTGGATCTCTCCTGTTGTTGTTGGTTTGGAGGAGAAATTTATCGATATCTACGCGAGACTAATTCACACGGAACTTTATTACCTCCAAGGTGAGACAATAGAAACTCAGAGGTCTGCACCTTCACTTATTCCTCTTTTTCTTTTCTCTAAGGACTCGTTCGGGGTATTTTTGCTCTTTTTGGTTGGTGGCTGGGGTGAATACCTTCTTGCTCCCATGTTCCTTCCCCCTTCTTGAAGAACATGAGAACGCAGGGATGGGATAAGTGGTTGGTGACTTTTTGTTGCGAGCTCGAATGTTTTCTTTTTTCCCGCCATTAATTTATTCCGCGGTGCCTTCTCTTATTTCTCCTTCGGATTGGTTCTCGGTCGCTTCTTGAAGAGATAACACTAATGCGAATATAAATCCTGGTCACACCCAGCTTAGAGCGAAAATGGTTAAATAAATATATACATTTAGTCCTAAATGGCACTTCCAGCGTGAGAATCCGTCGCTATCGTAGGTTCCGATCTGTATATGATCGATGATTTTTCTGAAGACTAATTAAATTGACAACTTTAAAAGCGGTGTCACGAGAGAGAATTCGAAAAAAAAGAAGTTTCTCTCGACATCCCATTATCAGTAGATCGTGACTTAGCAGGTATGCTTGAAATTGGTCTAGTATACGCTGTATGCCATGAAAACATTTTGTCATGGAAGCTACGCGAAAACTACATGAGCTCCTGGTGGTATTGGGCCAGTGGTGCACGAAATGGAAAGTCAAAATAAACTCTCGAAAATCCCGTGTCATCACACAGGTTCACACGTAAATGGGAAAATACGTAGAACCGCCTTTATTTTAGGCCGGCGAGCCGAACCGAAATCCGCAGAATACTTTGGAATATTCCTTAATAAACAGCTGACGTTTGATGAAGACATCACGGAGATAACTGGTAGTTCGAAGCTGAGTGTCAAATTTGACACTGCTGTTGTTCAGCTGGAATGTGCCGGTACATTGTACCGATATGGACTTACCCCGTGATCGTAATGCACGTTCTCTTTCTCAATTCAGAAGGGTGGAAAAACAACAAACCGGCATGTTAGCTCTTGATCCAAGTAGCTGTAAGAAGTATTTCCTCCAAGCAGAAAGTACCGATAAATGTGCAACAATTAAATGATTTGCAAAACATGATTGTCATGAGATACGTTTATTGTTATCGGGCTCAATAAACAGAACAGTCTTAGAAAAACCACATGGAGCACTCGAAGAACTGGTTTCACTGTGAACTTAAGACTAACTGTGCATTAAGGGTTTCAAGAAGTAGGTACTTGGCAACCATAAGATGAACGAATAATTAATGCATGAGCTTTCCTAGTAAATGACTAAGGAATTGATTTTATACTATGATAGAATCTGGAAACTTTACTGTTGCTCCTCACAAGCAATGCTTGATTGGAAAGTAAACTCGATTGGTTTCGCGACTTTTGCAAGCTTGTGAAGCGAACTAACGAGAGAGAGTGGAATCGACGATGTGGGACCACCGCATAGTTGGCGTTCCAACTCCTACGCCCGACTGAGAATCTTCATGTCTCCCAGACCATTCATGTCTACGTTATGAAATTATAAAAGGAGATGAGCCAATCATAAATGAGGTTCAAATGTCAAGGAATATTTTAGTATTGATAGGTTAAATTGTCACATTAATCAAATTACACTTCAGCCAAACAAAAATGAAGTCTGCTAAGTGGGAGTGGCACATAGCTTCCTCGTATCCATAACCCGATTGTATAGATGATCTGATGCATAGTAGCTTATCTCAAAACATCAAGCACAATCCCTGAAAATTTCGTCAAATTCGGATGAAAAATGTAGAAGTTATGACTGATACAAGGCTTTTACGTTTGCGCATGCGCAGAGGCTACTAACAGTCCGGAGGTAATGATTTTGAATGGGGACTATCTACACGCCAACCCGCACATTCCTCGAACATTACATTGAAATCGGACAATAACTTCGTATACTTGGCCTGTTACAAGGGTTTACTGACAGACACACAAGCACAGAGACACAATACAAATCCACAGCTGTGGCCGAGCGAGTTTCGGCATGTGTCTCTGGGGTCGAGACTCGAACAGGTTGCGGGGCCGTGAGTTCGGGGCTCGCCTCGGGAGCATATTTTAGGGTAAGCCGGTCGCAGTTCCCCCTCGTTCCAACCCAGGGCGGTGAGGCCAATGTAAAGCCATGAGCGAAATCATCAGAACAAATTCTGATCTTCCCTTAGGAAGACAGCTGATGACGTCCGCGACGCCAGGAATGGCAGTCGGACGGAAATACAACCTGAAATGTTTGTATAATTTACATTACTCTTACTTTAGACACAATACAAATCCAAAAATGTTCTTGCAGGTCTAAAACGTAAAACGGGTGGAGATTTGAGTAACAAATACGATTTCACTGGCAGATTTCCCGGATGGGAGAGCAGCTGTCCAACATTACCAGAGAGAATTGGATAATTGAAAAGATGTCTGATATCGAAACTGAAGGTTACTAAAAACGTCCAATTTCACATAGAACCCTTTGTCAGTTTGTCATCAATATAATAGAATGAGGTGTGCCAAATACATATTTAAATCCTACATTATCTCCATTATCTCCGTTCTAATACCTGACTCTAAATCTCTGTAGACTTTTTAGATGGAGTATGTCAGGGAAAACGGAATTCAGTCAGGCTGAAAATCTAACACCAAGCAGCTTGTCTACTTTTCTAGTTGAATATCCATTAAACACTGGTTGATAGTTTCATGAGAAATGTTGAGAGGCCGCTGCAAGCAGTGAGTTCACCTATAGGCTAAGTCGTGCAAGATGGTTCTATACCATTCCAAGTGACCAAATCATGGACAAAGAGCAAATTACGAATGGGATTTATAAGTGTATAAAGTATTATATTCATTCACAGTGTTTAAAGAATTTTCAGGTTATGAGATTATATCTTGTTTCATCAAGTTTTTTAATCTAGTAACTTTTTCTGGGCTAGCATACGATTTCCTGGAGCTCTGTGACTGTAAAAATATTGCAAATTATTACACAAAGGTTTATTATTTTTCTATATCGATCACTCGTCTGCAAAGAACACGGCTTTGCCATTGTTACCCCCAACCAACTTGAAGAAAAACATCGATCGCATTTCGGTCAGCTAAAATTTGAACGGAGATTAGGCCTTTTTTGCGATTCACACTTGTGTTTCTGATTTATCGTGTTTATTGTGTTTCTTATTTACCCTTAAATTCTCATGAAGAGCGAACGGTTTGTCCTACAGGGCACCGCGTGGTCTCAAAAAATTCTAAAAATTCTATACTATCTTAAATTGATGGAAAAACAGTACCTTTATATAAAAATGTTTTGAGTTAGGGCGTTTCCAAAATTTCAACCCTTATTTTTCAACCCTTAGAAGTGACCTACATCAACCAAAAGCTTCGGGGAACAACTAGACCCCGAATGGAGCCTACATACCAAATTTCATCAAAATCAGTCGATGCTAAGTGAGGAAAGTATCGCGTACGGCGGACGGACGGCCAAATTTTTATTTAATTTTTGGATTCTGCATACCTTGAAACGTAAACCAACCAATTTTGAGGGGGTGATTGGTCGATTCCAAAGGTCCATTATTGAAAATAATAAACCAAAAATGGGATTGGATTGATTTAATAATTGTTGGTAATTGAAATCGGTTTTCGGTTGGTTGGCAATTAAGATACATTTTCAAAGGTCACTGTCTTGAAACTCATTAGCTGTTAACAGATGACACCAAACAAAACCAAGTTTGGGTTCGGCCCAGGGAAATTTGTAGATATGGGTTTTATGGCTGAATAAATTATCTGTTAAGTTTTCTTATAACGAGCATTGGAGAGCCGTCAGGATCCGATTATACCTTCAAACAGGTTCATTTGGCTCGACCGGCTTTCAACCGGGGTTGACCAGTTTGTTTTGACCCTCATTCATCAATACCAGCACATTTTTTCGAGATTGTTGGCATGAATTCACGTTTTTGGGAAAACATTTTCAGCGGCAAATGTGCCTGATGGTTGTTCCGTGACAGTGTTATGTTTGTTATCTAACTAAAGTGTCCTCCAAGTCTGAGAAATATCGGATAATTTGGTAATGAGAAAATTATGTTTTACAATTTAATGCTGAGGCTAGGTGACTTCTTAAATTCACTTCATTCTCCTACACAAAGAGAACATAATGATTTTGCTAACAAAATTAACGAGCTTTCTTTTGGGATAAAAGTACTTTACATTTTGAACTGAAAATTGATTAACGGGAGTTTTTAAGGGCGCTGAAACCGAATTTTAGGTCTCAAAATAAGAAATTCTAACCCATTGGGACGTCGTTCGTCAGATCCTTCGAAATCAAAGTTATGAAAAATAAAATGTAACAAGCATCAAGCTTTTTGGATTATTGCCATTACCGCAGAAAATATCTCAACCAACAGTTCTATCTTCTATATAACACAGAATTTCTAGAAGTTATCGTTATCCAAGAATTCAGATTTGCCGGTCTCCCTTATCATTTGTCCCAATTGGAGTAATAATACGGGTATATGTGAATTAGAGTGGAAAAAACGATGCAAATTATTACACAATGGTTTATTATTTTTCTATATAGATCACTCGTCCGCAAAGCCACCAACCATCCAACATGAAGAAAAACATCGATCGCATTTCGGTCAGCTTTAATTTGAACGGAGATTAGGCCTCTTTTGCGATTCACACTCGTGTTTCTGATTTATCGTACGTAAAACCCTTAAATTCTCGTAGCGAGCGAACGGTTTGTCCTACAGAGCTCCGCGTGGTCTCAAAAAATTCTAGAAATTCTATAGAATCTTAAATTGAAGGAAAAACAATTTTAACTGATGAATTTGACCAATTGTTGCGTTTTTTGGTTGAGAGCCTTGAGAACAGCTTACATTTTTCAATTATGAGTACTGAACGTTCTTGTATTAACTTTTCGAAGAGTCTTGGTAGCACTGGGAGAACTACAATGTCCATGTGAAAATTTATTATAATGAGTTCTATCGAGTTCCAGTAATTCTGGAAAGTCATACTAAACATTTCACTTGACAGTCGATGGTTTTTTGCTCAAATAGGGTGTGCGTCTGGGTAGGAAAAACTGTTTATTGTGATTTTTAATCTAAGGTAGACCTCATTCTGAGAATTTTGGTACCAACCGCGACCTTCTAGCGTGTGTAAATCTTTTCCTATGAATTTTTAAAGTTTTGACCGTTTATGACGTCACAGTGGGCTGGGGGGTCCCGCCCAGGTGAGAGGGGCGCGTGACGTCATAAACGGTCGAAACTTTGAAAAATCATAGAAACAGATCTATTCACGCTAGAAGGTCGCGGTTGGTGCCAAAATCCTCAGGGTGTAGTCTACTTTCGATTAAAAATCTAAAAAAAATCGAGGCGCACCCCACATTGGTATAGATAATTTAGAATTGGGTTTGAAACAATAAGCAAAGAAAATAATTGTCCATGTTGACTGACTCTAAAATCAATTGATAAGATTTAAACACTTTAAAAAACGGTAGCATAGAAATTGAGGAAAAATTTTCATTATACCTCCGGATTTTCATGAATTATTCTCTGTGCCACCATAGAACTTATAGTGGTGCCACCATGGTGCCAAGACACCTTAAACCGCATATTTCGTGGGTTTTTTTCGTGTTTCACCTTGAATACGGATGTGAACCTCGACGGACTGCCAACTAAAACTAATAGATGAAAGTTCAATGTTGAACTGATGTTATGTGTGACGTATTTCCGCTTTGGTACCAGACTGGCACCATTGGTGGTGGTTTGGGAAGCGGGGGGGGGGGGGGGGTGAACTCGAATTCGCATGTTGGGTATCGTAGATCATGGATTTTAAAATGCTCTTCAGATTCGAGGCTCCCATGCCGCTAGAAATTTTATGGTGGATAAGGGTGAGGGGGGGGGGGAGGGTCGCTATTTCTTACTATTTTTCACTCTTGTCCAGATTGGCGTGTAGATGATCGCCTTCGAAAACCACGGCCCCCAAATCGATAGTAGTCACTGTGCATGCGCAAACGTAAAATCTTTGTAATAGTCATATTTCCAATATTTTCTCCCCGAATTCGATAAAATCTTCAGTGATTGTGCGGGTTGACGTTTAGATGGTCCCGAATTGCAACGCACTTAAAGATAGATGTTTTGAAGTAAGCTACATATCATCGGATCTATAAGATCGGGTTAAAGATACGAGGAAGCTATGTGCCCTACCCATTTGGTATTGTATTTAGTATTGTATTGTATTTGTTCCTTCCTTGATTTTAATTTTCCTTTAGAATGGAAAAATGCTGCAAATTGTTACACAAAGGTTTATTATCTTTCTATGTAGATCACTTGTCTGCAAAGAACACGTCTTTGCCATTGTCACCATCGGTTACCAACCGAAGATACTATCTACCTACCACATACCTACTTCACAATCAAGTTTATTTGGAAGAAATACACGCTTCACACTAAGTTCGAAGAAACAGGGAGTTGAGGTTACCCTAATTATTAGGAAATATGATTACTTGTTGCTAAGGACGCAAAACTGAGATCAACTAGAAGAAACGAACAGCGATCGCATTTTGGGCAGCTAAAATTCAAACGGAGATTAGGTCTCCGTAGATTATTGAAAATAATAAACCAAAACAAACATCAAAGGCTTGCAATAAAGATTTAATTAAGATGAGTTTTAAAATTTTCTGTCTAGTTTTACAAAATTTGTTTAGATTGAACTTTTTACATGAGTTGTTTCTGAATTACAACCAAAAGAAAAAAAGTCTGCCAAGTGGGTGTGGCACATAGCTTCCTCGTATCCATAACCCGATTGTATAGATGATCCGATGCATAGTAGTTAATCTCAAAACACCAATCTCTAAGTACCTATCACTACCCTCATAGGGGACCATCTACACGCTAATCTGGACAATCCTAGAAAATTTCACCAAATTCGGATGAAAAATTAAGTGAGTAGATGTATGTGATTGGATCAAAAAAATTCTTAGCCTCGGCTGGGATTCGAACCCGGGACCCCTGGAGCACAAATCAAGACTCTGTCCTCTGAGCTATTGAAGGTCATGTATAAGATTTGAGATTCTCACAGGAGACCATCCCTCTATGAATGAATCCCTCTATGAAAAACAATTCTCTGTGATTTTCATAGGGGACCATCTAAACACTACTCTGTAACATCCCTGATAATTTCATTGAAATCGGATGGAAAATGTAGAAGTTATGGCCGTTACAAGGAATTCACGTTTGCGCATGCGCAGTCGCTTGTATCAGTCCGAGGATGATGATTTTCATAGGGGACCGTCTACACACCAACCCGCACAATCCCTGAAAATTTCATCGAAATCAGACAATAACTTCGTATAGTTATGCGCGTTACAAGGAATTGATGACAGACGGACAGACACACAGACACACGGACACACAGACAGACAGACACGGAACCAAAATTGTTCAGAAAGGTCTAAAACGCAAAACGCAAGTGAAAATTTTGATTTTGGAGACCTTTTTTTTTCGTCCTTGAAAAGTGAAAACAAAGCTTCCGCTACCTTGGTAGACTCGGAAGCAAAAACTAGTTGGACCTTAAATAGAATTACAGACAACTTGGGTGTGACAACTATGTGCCAGGAATAGTCTAGAGCGTCTTTAGATGGGAATAATGATGTGCTACAAAGTTGACGCACTCACGCAACTTTGTGTCACTAAAAAAAAATTCTCGCTCCTTTCTAGAAAGACGTTAATTTAAAAAAAAAATATTATTGAAAACCTGAGGTGGGTTGTTATGCTGGGTAAAATAGGCAACCATCTAGCTTAATTGTTCAGGGCACTGCACTGGAATAACCTCTGAAAGTGGCACAAAGTTGGCGCACTTGACGGTACCCTAATGTACTTTATGTAAACATGAAATCTTGAAAAAGTGATACTTTCTGAACAACAACATTGGTTGTCACATCCTTTAAGGAGGTGGGTATCTTGCACATACATCGTTTCAGTACAACATTTCAGATTAAAACAATTGAAACTTTATTGTCAGAGGAGAAATTGTAGATGCAGTGTGATAGCAACTCTAATTATAATCTCATCGGCGATTTCCCCGGCATGAGAGAAAGGCCAACTACCGTGCGAGAAAGGGCACTGCCAGAGTAACACAGACCATCAGAGACACAGGGTCACTACTAGAGCTTCCGGCCGTTAGCGCCCATCTGCAATAGCGGATAAGTCGATCTCGAAGCAGGAAGTCCTTTGACCGATGCTCTGTTAGAAGGCGTGAAAGTGGCCAGCAGGTGAGGCACCTGTCGAATTTACGATTGCTCGAAATCTCTGGGAGAGTAAGTACCTATTTGAATAGTGAGAGACCGTAAAAGCCACTCTTGTTGCCAGTCGTTAACTGGGTTCGGGAAGTGAACAAATTGTCCAAATAATGGAAAGATCCTGTTGTAAAATGCTTACGGGATCGACAAAATTGGCTGGGATTTCCTTCTCACATGGTATTCCTCGGTTTTCCTCGAATAGGTGGAAATTCTCTTTTCAAGTTTCACTCTTAAGGTGATAATAAAAGTAGAATATTCGTTCAGCCGTTTACCCACGTCAATTCATCTTATTCTTCATATGTTCTCGGTATCGTGGGACTTTCCGTGTCGAGGGTGGGCACAGGACACCCAGGTTTTCCAATCTTTTTTTCCAATCTTTTCCCCTCCAATCTTGAGTTTCATGCTCATTAAGCTTTTCATACCAACAAGGTTTCTTTGAACTGCATTTTAAACTAAGAGCCCCACAATGGGCGTTCGTAGATTCTGATGTTTGAATCGTCAGACTTAATTGTATAATAAGTATGTATAATAAACATGGAAAAATTTATATAGAATATGTTAGGTCTTGAGCCCTGAACTTCTGGTTCAATAAAAGTAAATAGAAATCCGAAATCTTCTGAAAAATATTTCAAGTTAATAAAAATAAGTTCAAGAGTGGAGTGGATGAGAGCAACAATTCACCAGAAGAAAACTAAACTAAGAGACTAATAACCTCCAACTGAAAACTTGCGGTAATACGTATTGAATTATCAAGTGCAGTGTTAATAAATGCATTTGTATGTGTCTGTTGGTGTTTCGACAGGATCTTAGGAAAACCACCCAGAGGGATGGGCAGTATAAACACGACCAAGGCGGTAAGTACGCGGCCATGAACTTTCCGGTTCAGTGATGGATGGGTGGTCGAAGCGAACCGATATGCTATCATAGTATAAATTCTAAGGTAAAAATGCATGAAGAAAAAATGCCTGCTTTTATTTTCAGAACTCCGGGTATTTACCCACGATTGTGATAAATGTTTCGACAAAAGGGCGTCCCGCCTCCCTAATAATAAAATGTAAATTATTACACAACGGTTTATTATTTTCCTGTAAAAAATCACCCGTCTGTGAAGAAAACGGCTACTTACGATCCCTTCAACTCTCCAGTTCGTAATGCACCCTCCAGGGTGCACTTCTTTTTAGGGCTACAAAAATCGAATGACGTCCATGCCCTTTTAGCGTTCCAGGGGTTACTTTAGGAACTGTAGAAAGTATGAAAACAGTTGAAAGCAGATTATTGGAAACTAGTACTATTTATAACCTTCCAAACTCGTGTAATCGCTCGTATTTTGCCGTGACTGAAAGTGTTGAAGAATTATTTTTCATCATTTAGCGAAAAAGATAAATATGTAACTTCTTTTTCTGCCAATATCTTGTTTGTGTGATAATTTCTGTGCCAGTTTATGGCAAAATGTTTGGATGAATCACAATAATGACGTTTTAGGAATCCGTTGAAGTGGAGTGCATCCTACAGGGTGCACTAGGTGCTGTGTCAACTTTGGTGCGTGACCAACTACCTTCGTGTTTGTATGTGTATTCCATCAGAAATTTCATGTTTTGGATCAATTTGGACTCATTTTCTCGTGGTGCGTCATATTATATTCTATGTTTGTCTATTCGTTTGTTATATATGTTCCATGCTGTAGTCAATTGTTGTTTCGTTACGGGTGGAAGCGGACTTCATAGTTGTTTTTATATGGTTCATCACTGGGTGAGTCGGAACTTTCTCAGATTGGTTTTGGAAAGTAACTGTGCTATGAGGTCGATATGAGTAGGTACCCATGATTCCTGTAAATATGAAAATCAGTATACCTATCTATTATTCATTGTTTCAGGTGTGAGATGTGGGAGTCACACAGGGTTATTTTAGAAGAAATTGGATTGGCATTGGTTTCGTTGAAAAAAGGAAAAAGACGCGGTACTGCAACTTGGACAATGCATTTTTCTTTAAACCCGTATACTTAGTTCATTTAGGTGTAGGGCTAGGACTTTGAAAATGCTTTTCCCCGCTTTTTACCCCTTGGTCGTGACTGACAATAACCAAAATCTTTCGGGCCCCAAATGGAGCCGATATTCCAAATTTCATCAACATCATATTTTGATGGGTTACGTTTTTTGTCTTGGACGATTTCAAACGTTTAATATTGATAATAATAAACCAAAAAGACAAAGTAAGGAAAAGGAAAGTCCGTGAAAAATAGGTTGACGAGTGGTTGGGATTTGTTCTGCGTGTTTGATTGGTCTCATTGCACGGGTTGGAAAAGCCAGTCGATTGCATGTTTTTTTCTTTCCTAGGTAAAATTTCATCATTTGTGGGTCAGAGACCTGCTGATATAGAAAGTGTTCGTCTTGGAACAGTTTATTTCCAATGGAGCAGCGTGTTTCCGACTATAAAACCCATAGATGGCGATAGCTTGAAATTATAGTCCTCGTCAGGAAATCACACGATTAGTCACAATTTTAAAACTGCTACCGACCTTACCCTTAGAGGTTCAATCCACCACATAATAATTACCTACATCTACCCCTTCTAGGTTTGTCGAGCATCACTAGTTTATGCCTAGGTATTGTTTATTCTGTTGGTTCGTTCTGGCTGAATCCATATAAATTTCATGGTCATTTCAATTATCATTCGTCATTTCAAATTTCATCGTCATTTGATAATCAAATAATAGAAATCTGAGGATAGTGATTTTAATTTCAATTTTACCTTTTGTTTTAATTTACCACCTTTTTATATATTTCAATAGTTGCCTTTTAAATAATATTTTAAAGTTTTAGTATACGTACCAAAATAATTCCAATGTTTAAATAATTATTCACAGCAAAATATGTGTACAAATGGCATATCACAAGCTTAAATCACCAAAATAAGTTTGGATATATCTACTTTTGGTTTATTATTTTCAATAATGAACCTTTGGAATCGACCAAGAAATTTTTTTTTAACACCCCCTCAAAATTTGTTGGTTTACGTTTCAAGGTATGTAGAATCCAAAAATCGAATAAAACTCTGCAAATTATTACACAATGGTTTACTATTTTTCTATATTGATCACTCGTCTGCAAAGCCACCAACCATCCAACATGAAGAAAAACATCGATCGCATTTCGGTCTACTAAAATGTGAACGGAGATTAGGCCTCTTTTGCGATTCACAGTCGTGTTTCTGATTTATCGTACGTCCAACCCTTAAATTCTTGTAGGGAGCGAATGGTTTGTCCTACAGAGCTCCGCGTGGTCTCAAAAAATTTTAAAAATTCTATAGAATCTTAAATTGAAGGAAAAACAATACCTTTATATTAAAATTTTTTGAGTTAAGGCGTTTTCAAAATTTCCAAATTAATTTTTTGACCCTTAGAAGTGACCTACATCAACCAAAATCTTCGGGGCACAATTAGACCCCAAATGGAGCCTACATACCAAATTTCATAAAAATCGGTCAATGCTAAGTGAGGAAAGTGCCGCGTACGGCGTACGGCGGACGGACCGCCAAATTTTTATTCGATTTTTGGATTCTACGTACCTTCAAACGTAAACCATCAAATTTTGAGAGGGTGTTAAACATTTTTTTTTTCTTGGTCGATTCCAAAGGTTCATAATTGAAAATAATAAACCAAAATTAGGCCGTCAGGTCCGCCGTACGCCGTACGCGGCACTTTCCCCAGTTAGCGTTGAACGATTTTGATGAAATTTGGTATGTAGGCTCCGTTTGGGGTCTAGTTGTGCCCCGGAGATTTTGGTTGATGTAAGGTCACTTCTAAGGGTCGAATAATGAATTTGGAAAACGCCCTAACTCTAAAAATTTTGATATTAAGGTATTGTTTTCCATCAATTTAAGATAGTATAGAATTTTTTGAGACCACGCGGAGCTCTGTAGAACAAACCGTTCGCTCCCTACGAGGATTTAAGGGCTGGAAATAAGAAAAATCAGAAACACGAGCGTGAATCGCAAAAGAGGCCTGATCTCCGTTCAAATTTTAGTTGACCGAAATGCGATCGATGTTTTTCTTCATGTTGGATGGTTGGTGGCTTACCAGACGAGTGATCTATATAGAAAAATAAAAAATAATGAACCATTGTGTAATAATTTGCAGCGTTTTATTATTCTTTCCATCTATGATTATTTAACTATGATTATTTAACGATACCTCATTAAATAAAGTTCATGAAATTGGCTGAATAAATTATGAATTTTACTGGAAAAAGCTCTATATTATATTTGTGGTACGTGTAGTAGCAGGGTTGAAAATAACATATCATATAAATTTGATTCTAAGACGCCATCGAATTCAAAATGCACTTCTATTTTTCCTATAGTTGTTTTGGTTTTTTTGTAGCTATCAAAATGATTCTGAATCATCACAGTTTAGCCGTCAAGGCCAAGGCCAAGTTCACCTTGGTTGGTTGGACCTTTGTTGCGACTGGAAAGGCCATTCATCTCGAGCGTTTTTGTTCATACTGAGAGAGGAAACTAATCTTCCCACCCACTTGGCGGACTTTTCTCAATACGACTTTTTGTGGAGGTTGAAGGAGGATGTCAGACAAGATGGTGCTGATCCCTAAAAAGGAACCTGAAGGCTGATAAACCCCCAAGTGGGCGGAGCGTATGAGGCTGTTGTAGGCGACTCAATCACCTCCAGGATCTGATGCCCACGGCCTGAGGAACTCTTCATGCTTATGTAACCGCTAAAAGTGAAGAATTTCAGTGCATGATTTCGCGAACGCTTGGACCACACAGAACTGAGTTTCGGAGAAAGTAATCAGGATGTGGGTCGATCCCAACCTAGAAGGGAAGATTAATGGATGAACAGATTTCTATGAGAGAGAAGCTAGCACGCAAACTCAAAAACCTGACAAGTCTTATCTAGTTGATCTCTAATTACTAACAGATCTGATGTTGATATCTGGAAATTATTACTGCCCAAAATGTAGCCTCTATCATAATTATGTACATTAAAACAAAGGCTAGCAAGCCTTATGGAGACATCCACAACGAAATTAAGGATGCACAACTGAGTAAAACACAAAATTCATTTCAGTGGAACGAAAGATGATCGCATTTGATCAGCTGAAACTTAAAGGGAGTTCACAGTCTTTTGCGATTCACACTCGTATTTCTGATTTATTCCAAGTCAAACCTTCAAGTTCTTATAGGGAGCAAACGGTTTGTCTTACAGAGCTCTAGGTAATTTCATTCAATTCTTTTTTAAATTGGTGATAAAAAAATACATTTATATCGAGAGTTTTCAAGCCAGGGCGTTTTGAAAATTTCAACACCCATTCTTCACCCTTTAGAAGTGACTGACAATAAACAAAAGCTTCGGGCCACAACTAGATTCCAAAATGGTCCCAAAACCAAATTTCATTAAAATCCGTTCATGGCAACTAAGGAAAAGGCCGCGTTCGACGGAAGGCGGACGGAAAAAATTCTATTCAATTTTTGGGATTTTTGGAGGTATAGTTCCTTGACATATAAACCCACAAATTTAGTGGTGGGGGGGGGGGAGACTAACCAAAATACTCCAATTTCATTAAAAATCTTAATTTTCATCAGTCAAATCAAATCGGAAGTGTTCTATGTGTTGCTATTCGAATTCAGCATGGAAAATCACACGGAAAACAAACACTGAAACACTCAATTTTTTTCAGAAGTACACAATTTTTCAGATTCACAAGCGATTTCTTCCATTGCTTACTTTAGTAAAATATGCTTGTATATTATAGGATATTGAAATTTTGGACTTTGAATAACATTTGTAAGAAACTTTCTTCTATTTATACATCGTAAATTTTGTTCGAACACCCTAATACCCTGATGATGATTCACCCTTAATGATGACATCCTCAATTCACAAAAATTGAGAGACCTCCTTCCTTTGATCGGAAGGATTCTCTTCCTTTTCTAGTGAAATAAGTTATAACGAGTACTTGTGGATGAGAGGTACGTGTTTTTATAATTTATTATGACACAGTGTGTCTCGAAACAAATCAGCAATATTTCAGAAATCGATTCTACAACTTATTTGCAACAATCTTTCCCTCTTCGCACTTTTTTACCCCGTTTAAAATGCTACCTTTTTCACTTTGAACCAGGTGAAAAACACCAAATTTTCGCTAAAATAAATGTTTTTTCATTCAAATACCATTTTCCCCATAAATTTCATAGTAGATCTAAAAATGAGTTACCGTTAGAAAGCTGATAAAAAGGATCATGTTTTAAGCTTTTGAGGCCCTCTGAAGAAAACCGTGGAAAAAGGAGAACTAAAATGTAAAAAAAAAGTCAAAAATTGGCCAATTGTTAAATTTGAGGTAGAAAGACTGTTGCACAGTATTTCTGAACTAGTCATCAAAGCACATCAGATGGAAATTTAACGCTATATCCAACGGTGTAATTAGATTTGAATATGCACGGAAAAAGTGAAAGTTATAAAAATTTTAGTACTTTTTTATAACCAAGGTCGAAAACGTGAAAAAAAGTTCGTAGTGGAAAAATGGCATTTTAAGCGGAGTGAAAAACGCTGCAAATTATTACTCAATGGTTTATTATTTTTCTATAGATCACTCGTGTGAAATTCTTTTTTTCTTGGTCGATTCCAAAGGTTCATTATTGAAATTAATAAACCAAAATCTGGCCGTCCGTCCGCCGTACGCGGCACTTTCCCCACTTAGCATTGACCGATTTTGATGAAATTTGGTATGTAGGCTCCATTTGGGGTCTAGTTGTGCCCCGAAGATTTTGGTTGACGTAGGTCACTTCTAAAAGTTGAAAAATTAATTTTGAAATTTTCAAAACGCCCTAACTCAAAAAATTTTGATATAAAAGTACTGTTTTCCATCAAGATAGTATAGAATTTTTTGAGACCACGTGGAGCCCTGTAGGACAAACCGTTCGCTCTTCAATAGAATTTAAGGGTTGGACGTACGATAAATCAGAAACACGAGTGTGAATCGCAAGAGAGGCCTAATCTCCGTTCAAATGTTAGCTGACCGAATTACGATCGATGTTTTTCTTCAAGTTGGTAGGTGGTAACAATGCCAAAGCCCTGTTCTTTGCAGACGAGTGATCTATATAGAAAAATAATAATCCTTTGTGTAATAATTTGCAGCGTTTTATTCAATTTTTGGAGTTTACGTACCTTGAAACGTAAACCAACAGATTTTGAGAGGGGGTTAAAAAATTTTTTCCTTGGTCGATTCCAAAATTAATAACCCATTGAAAATAATGAACCAAAAGTGCGAGGAGCAAAAAAATTGTTGCAAATTCAATATAATATGTCATTTAATCAGGCGAAAGAGTTCAGGAATTCTTCGATAGGAGCGACAGACTTGAGGAATCGGTCCGTATTTGCTGGGGGAGGTATTGCGATCATGGGGAAGAGAAGGTCACTCCTCGACATTCAAATTAGAACGTTGCAACGTCTGTAATTATGTAGGGATGCAGTGCAGTGGGATATCACGGTAGAGAAAGTCGTGCGAACTCTTCCTTCGTGATAATTACGAGTTACCTTATTCTAGATCTCAGTCTAGACAACGTCCTTTTCACATAGATAAGTATATCTTACGTCTTTCTCTATCACTCA
Organism: Apolygus lucorum; assembly: GCA_009739505.2. Classification (NCBI taxonomy): domain Eukaryota; kingdom Metazoa; phylum Arthropoda; class Insecta; order Hemiptera; family Miridae; genus Apolygus; species Apolygus lucorum. Next base: position 96,510,401 of record CM019167.2, on the reverse strand, counting down.
TGATCGACCGTACCTTTAGTTTTCCAATCTAGCGAACTCAGAATTGACTTGTAACGTGGTTACTATCGTCCCAAAGTTATGAGATTTGTGTGTAGCTTCCATTTGGTGTCTGTTCAGTAGGATGAAAAATACGAAATGGCACTTTAATAAAAAACGCCATAGCTCGACTTCTTCAAATGTAAATAGTCAATGGTGAATGGTTAGTGATAATAGGATAGGATAGGGGATAATAGGAAAATAAAGGTAATTGCTTTCGGATCTATACAATAATATAAAATCAATTGGTCTTTCCGGTACCATTTATTGACAATCTGTTTTTACCAAATTTGGAATTTTCATACAATAGAATCTAGGAAAGGGAATAGGCTATCATAGAACGTTATGCTCATTATGCATCGTGTGCAATGAGTCTAATTGGCTCGATCGATTTTAATGGAGAATAAGATATGATCAGGGGTTTAAGTACAACCTTTAGAAATATTCAAAAATGGAATACGATAACAGAATGCCATAGCATTACGGTCATGATAAAGGAAAAACTTCTGTCAAGTTGAGTGGTCAGTTAAGCTTCCTTCACGTACTGCCACATGGAAACTTTCAAGTTGGTTCACCTCTGATAGTTTTTTGATACGTTGATAAATTTTTTTGATTTAACAAGCATGAGGTTTGTTCCGGATCAAGTTGTATTTTTCGCTTATTTACTGCGAATGGTTCCTCCTTATAATGATCGAATTACAATTATTGATGGGTTTTTGATCTAAAGTTGGACATGTGATTTTAAAGTTTAATCAATATCTCATTCAATTGTTGAATTAGCCCCCTCCATAAGAAGTCGAGGAGCGAGTATCTTTAAGGGTAATTTTCAAAACTTTGTGGTAAATCTTTTCGCTTGATATAAATGCAGAAATGTTTCTTTGGAATCCGAACAAAATGAAACAAATATTTAACCCTTACTGTGACTCCGAAGAACTCTCGAGAACGAAGCCACGTACCAGAGATTATCTATTTTACCAGAATAAATCCCACACATCTCTTCTATCATAGGCTCTTTAACAGCGATATGACCTTTTCATCCCCAAGAACGAAATTTCAGCCAGAACTCCATTATTCCTTCATTTGTTAGATTATGGACACAAATTAATTTCTGATAGTTTTGAGAGCATCTCATGGGATTTTGAGTCAACTTATTCACATGAAAAGCAAATGTTTGGAGGGTTCTCAAATTGCCACCATCTGACAAGACGCTTGTAAAAAAATAGTGATGCTTCACGAGTCCAGTCGCTCTGAACCTTGGAATTCCATCATAAATTGCATCTAACATGGTGTTCGTTCGGTCTGTGTCAGGAGATTTTGAAAACGTAGCATTCCAGAATATCTTGACACTTGTTTAACTACAAAAAAACTCATCCCCTTTCCTCTTTTCACCTAAGCGATCGTATCATCTATGAGAAAATGAACCATACAGTTGTGACTGAATGAAATCTCCTTTATGGTTGATAGTGTTCAGGATCAGTGACTATACCGTTTGAGAGTAAGTAATGAGAGGGAGTTGGAACACTATAAGACCTTCGATACTTTGGAGGCGACCTACTTTCCTCACCCTGCATTCACGTCTCCGCGCGGACAGTTAAAGAACGATGACTTGTTACTTCTAATCGGCCTCCTTCTCGCTGTACTACCTCGGTTTTCCGCCTAAACAAGTTTTTACGCTATTACGCCGGTCATTGTGGGTAAGCTGTTGAGCATACCGGGTCGTTATTATACCAAGCGAAATCATTGCAGTCGTATCGCATTAAATGGAATGAGTGCAACCCTTTGGAAGCATAGTTTTTTTTTTTACAAGGAGGCCTTCACTGTCCCAGAACTAAACGAGTCCTGGAGAAATCTATGGTACAATTAAGGTTAGTAGTTATGGTCTCTACGATGACAGAAGACTATCAAGTGATGAAGCAGGAATTAGTGGTGAGGCATACTTTGTTTGAAAAGATGTTACAGAATGACGAGTGAATGGACATAATCATAAATTAATCTTCCTGTTATTCTTTGCAATACCTATTTGGATTCTCATCTCCAGTCAACACCAGTTGTTGAAACCCTTATTTGACATATTGTGATGTTTATGGAAATATAGCCAGCTAGCCGGTTACCGGAGCCACTTGTGGCATTATAAGACCCCCGGCCATTTTCTTCCCTTGCGTGGGTGGTCCGTATAGACCATTAAGTGGTACAAATGAATTTTAAAAAAATGGTTACAAAAAGTTAAAAGGTTTTTTCAACTTCCTTAACTAGTTCTGGAAAATTATCACATGTATCGAACTGAACCTCAAACTATTTCCAATTTTTGTTTTTGTTCACTGAAGTAACATATTTGCGGTTCTAAATCTCAATCACTTCTTTATGAGAAATTTGATATTGGCCTTTTAATGGTGGTCCGAAGAAAAAGTTCATCACAAAAAATCAAATGATCAAATATTTGCTGTCGATTCGTCGGTTTAAAATTATGCAATAATATTTTTTAAATTGATAATGTCGAGTTTCACAGAAACTACGCTAGATAAAAAAACTGGGAGCTTGGCTCTGACCTCTTAAAATGGTGGGCCCCATCCATTTGCATTGTATTTATTACACTATTTTTTGATGGAATTATGCCTCACAGAAACCTACGTAACGTTTAAAATTGCTCTGTTTCATCTGTGGGAATCCGAGAGCTTCCTTCATCCGATTTATTAGGCGTGTCAACCCACGCGTTGTTACTTTTACGTGCTCAAAATCCCTCATGTTATTCCTGGAATGAGTGAAAGCGACGACTCGTAACATAATTCCATAGTTCACGCGTGACGGCCTTCCAAAACAACTAGTGCAGACTTTTGTTTTTCCAGGTTAGCCTTTCAAAACACACCACAGGCCACATAAGGACTCTGGAACTCGTCTACTAGTTAAAATTACGCGAGGATTCTCGTTAAAAAAGACTCGTTAGGGGCTTTCGAGACTCACAGGATTTGGATTTACTACTGCCTTCAAGTCTACCAAGATATTAAAAACATTATTCATGTTTTGGAAAGATGAAAAAATCATCCAATTCTCAACTCAAATTTCACGTTTTAGACTCACTTGGACGACTTCGATTCCGTTTTTTCTGCCCGTTTGGGTGACTGTCACGTGCCCGCGAATCCTTGTAATGGGCAAAAAAAAAAAAAAAAAATACGAAATTGCCTTCTGATTTCCATGAAATTCTCAGAGTTTGCCTACATACTCCCTACTAATTCCATGCCTTCATCGATCGACAGCATTAACTACGTTCGCGCGAATGTGATATCTTCCAAGCCTCATTATCTACCTTCTTTGTTGTCTGAAGGGTGATTGGGACCAGGATTTTGACATTGAGACTGAAGTTTTGATGATCAATCGTGTATATATATTTATCCTGATCGGATCATCCATCCTATTATGTTGTCTTTACGAGGAAAGTATTTACTGTAAATCAGTTATTATAATACCCTCTGGTTATACTTAATTTTGAAATTTTTTGAGTCCTGATACCAAATGTGTGTTGATTAAGTGTAGATCTAGAGTTCCAAAAGAGAGCCACTTGCCACACGAAAGATTCACTTTGAAATATTCCAATACGGTTGAATTGGAGTTTCCTATGTTCTAATACTCGTTGTGTTGAATTAACCAAGTTTCAGATGATTTAAAACAACTCAGAGGATTCCGTGGTTGGAACAAAAACCAACTTCTAAATAGTGTAGCCAATCACTAGGGGTCGGTCAAGAACTAGTGCCTTCACTCTATTGCAGCATTGTGAAGCGTTCCGCTCTAAGGTAGGTAAAAGGCGTTTGGCAAAGACTGAGGTGATTGGAGACTGCGTTTAGGATTCGTAACACAGCATTACAAAAGAAATCTGCATTTTAGATGGACAAGTAGTGAGTTGTGACTGATAGATGATTTCCGGTAGACTTGAGTAGCTCATTCGACAGGGTGACCGCAACAAATTTATGGTTTTCATACCTGACGTCTCAAAAACGAATGGTTGGTCCGATCTATCAACATTAAACTGTATTAATTAAACAACATTAAACTAATAGGTTGCCAAACTGCAATCCAATCCTTGAAATGATCGAGGAACGTTCACGAATATGGAGCCTTATAGAACCAAACGACGCCAAGTTCAGAAAGCAGTATAGCGTCCTCTTAAAGCATAATAAATCCTTGACGTTTAAGCATGCGCAGCAAAAATCGGTAAGATGCCTCCTCAGTTATCAAGCGCAATCAGTCCAACAGCAAGAAAAGACACAAGATTCCCTGTTAAGAGAAACGTCACGAGCGCACTTTATCATTGGTCGAACGGTATTAAATTTCATAGGGGACCGTTTAAGATTTGAATGATCCCTGAAAATGTCGCTGGTGCAGTGCAAGACTGGGCTATCTCAAAAAACATGATTTTTCAAGAGAGCCGTTCAAAGTTCGGTTTTCTTAGATATCCGCTACCAGGGTTGCCTATTAATGTTCTAATTTTCCCACAAATCTTCACATGAGTTTCTCCTATCGCTCATCTGAGGAATTCCCCCACCCCCTCTTCTAATATCTTTGACCAATGTATTAGAAAAATTCAAGTTAACTCAAGTTATATCCGAAAAATTTCCTGATGAACTAAATTGATTATTTTGTGGTATAATTTTCTGGTAGATTTGAAGATGACCCGAAGCAAAATCTGAACAAAAATCAATAAAAAACTATTTAGGTAGAAAAGAATATGGTAGGTACTTCATTGACTTTAGTCCAGGTATCACAATGTTTGTCACTTATTATAAAACTTAAAAAACGTCTGCCAAGTGGTTGTGGCACATAGCTTCCATAACCCGATTGTATTGATGATTCGATGCATAGTTGCTAATCTCAAAACATCAATCTCTAAGTACCTTGCACTGCCCTTATAGGGGATTCTACTCGTCAACCCGCACAATCTCAGAATATTTCTTCAAAATCGGATGGTGTTCAAAATACTTTCAGTCTGGGGGCCATGATTTTCATGGGGGACAATCTACAACCAAATCCGCATCATCCCTTACAATTTCATCAAAATTGAAAGGAAAATGTAGAAGTTATAGCTGTTACAAGGATTTCATGACAGACATGCAGACAGACAGACATGGAACCAAAATTGTTCAGGAAGGTCTGAAACGTAAAACGCGAGTAGAAAATTCGATTTTGGAGAACATTTTTATTTCAACCTTTAAAAGTGAAAACAAAGCTGCCGCTACCTTGGTAGACTCGGAAGCAAAAGGAAGGAAAACGGAATTTAGTGTACTTTGCGTAGCTAAATAATTTATTGTTCTAAACAATGCAATCACGTGATAGCTCCTTTTTGCACAAAAGAACTGTGAAAAAAGATTACTTACTTGGAATTTATCACCTAATAAGTCACTTTTGACGTTGGTTAACTCACAAGACCTCTTCTTGCATTGACCCCACACTGAAACCCTCAGATCGATCTAGTGGTGTTCGGATCACATTAACTTGATGCGGTCTTGCACTATGGATCTATAGGGAATTTGAGGATGGTCCATGAAAAAACTCAACATCTCATTTTTCGGAGAGATCCCAGTCTTGCAATGGACCAGCGGTGTAATCAAAATCAAACTAGTTGTAAATTAATGATACTAAGTACTGGTTTGCCTTGCACGAGGCGTTGGTTTTTAGTAGACTGACAGGCAGACAAACAATATACAATATACAAAAATACTTTATTTGAAATAAATAAAATTTTGATTCTAACCCCGTTTCATGGGAGATGCGCTGGGGACATATTGACATACTGGTTCTAAAGGGATTTTCTCTGGGCCAAATTATTCGACTATCCATCTATGTTTAACATGTTCCTCTGAATCCGACATTACCATAATATGTTCCAATACTCTAAATGCCTCCTCAACGCATTTTTATACCTGAGACCTAGAAAAAAATACTGAGTTATGTCATTAAAAACACCACTTAAGTCCTTTTGGGAGCACCAAAGTCAATGATTCAGTTTTTTCGCGTCAACTCAGCCGATTTTTGAGCGACTATTAGTCTATATACGCTAAACATCACTATCATACATTGCAAAATTCAAGCAGAACTGATACTTTTTGATGCATCTCTGAAACTATTGGTTCTATCGACTACGGTTGGTCTCATTAGATTCATTATCGAAAAATTCATTTAAAAAAATATTTTACCGAATACCCTTAGGTAAGTTTTGTGATAAATATAAACCCGCCTTTGTGAATACACGTCTAAAAGATTATTTTTCATTATTGACAGTAAAATTGTGTGATTCGGCCGCCAATTAGAATAGTTTAGAAAATATAAAATGAGTTGGTGTTGGTTAGCTTCCGCTACCTTGGTAGACTCGGAACTACCAAGGTAGCGGAAACTTTGTTTTCACTTTCAAGGTTGAAAAAAATACCGTTTCAGACCTTTCTGAATAATTTTGGTTCCGTGTCTGTCTGTCTGTGTGTCCGTGTGTTTGTGTGTCTGTCTGTCTGTCATAATATCCTTGCGACGGCCATAACTTCCACATTTTTCATCCGATTTCGAAGAAATTTTCAGGGATTATGTGGAATAGGTTGGAGATAGTCCCCAATGAAAATCAAGGCCTTAAAATTGACAGTAGTCTCTGCGAATAAAAAACGTAAAATCCTTGTAACAGCCATAACAGTTACATTTTTCATCCGAATTTGAAGAAATTTTCTAGGATTGTTCAGATTGGCGTGTAGATGGTCCCCTATGAAAATCATCTCCCCCAGACTAATAATAGTTGCTGCGCATGCGCAAACGTGAATTCATTGTAACAGCCATAACTTATACATTTTCCATCCAATTTCGACGAAATTTCTCAGGACTGTTCAGATTACCGTGTAGATGATCCCATATGAGGGTAGTAGAAGGTACTTAAAGATTGATGTTTTGCAACGGATCATCTATACAATCGGGTTATGGATAGTAGGAAGCTATGTGCCACACTCACTTGCAGACTTCATTCTTTTTTTTTTATAAAGATAAAATAATTTTGGCCAGAAATAAATCAGTTTTGTTCCGGTGTACGATATCAAAATCTATGTTCATCCCTTGAATGAGCAATCGAAGCGATCGGAGATGCTGAGCAACTTCGTAATTCGTTAAGGAGGAGAACTCACTATTTTGGAGGACTTTCATTCATTACGCCAATTACTATTGGAAACCATATAAAAAAAAAAAAAAAAAAAAAAAAAAAAATGGGTAAGTGTCCCTCTATTTCCAATGTTCGAATCTCGATCGTCGTCTCGGAGTCTCATCATCGAATTAACCACGCTAGACCAGGCAGCGAAAGGAATCTACTGGATTAGATACGCCGCCGGCTGGTCTTTTGAAGGCACAGTTGATCACTGATCTTTCCGAGACGAGAAATGCACTGAGTCGAAAGCGTCTATAAAATAACCGCCTTGGCCGGGCGTGTCTTCATGCGTTTCAATCAAGTAATGTTATCAAAGGAGATTGCCCAAAACATTATCTCAATGAATCAAAAGAACAACCATTTATTAGCCAAATCAAAATGATGAATTAACTCTATAATTTAAAGTTTTAGACGATTCATTAAGTATGTATTTAATTTTCATCATCCTATAGCGAAATTTTGTATTCCAAGTAGTATTATACCAAAATAGTATTATACCAAGTGGGTGTGGCACGTAGCTTCCTCGTATTCATAACCCGATTGTATAGATGATCCGATGAACAGTAGTTTATCTCAAAACATCAATTGGACTACCGTATTAGGGGACACGTCAACCTGACCCATCTATGAACATTTCTTCGAAATCGGATGGAAAATGTACAAATTATGGATGTTACAAGGAACTTCACGTTTGCGCATGCGCAGCGGCTACTATCAGTCCGGGAGCAATGGTTTCCATAGGGGACCATTTACACCTCAATCCGCATAACCCCTGAAAATTACAACGAAATCAGATGGAAAATGTAGATGTTATGGCTGTTACAAGGAAATTTAAGTTAGCGCATGCGCAGTGACCATCAGTCCGGTGGTGATGATTTTCATAGGGGGATCATTTACATTCCAATTCGCTCAATTCCAGAAAATTTCATCGAAATCGGATGGAAAATGTAGAAGTTTTGGCTGTCACTGTGGATACTTTCGGTCCGCAGGTGGTGATTTTCATAGGGGACCGTTCAAATACTTATCTTTATGATCTCTGAAAATTTCATCGAAATCGGATGGAAAATGTAGAAGTTATGGATGTTACAAGGAATTCACGTTTGCGCATGCGCAGCGGCTACTATCAGTCCGGGGGTGATGATTTTTATAGGGGACCGTCTACACGCCAACCCACACAATCGGAGAATGTAGAATTGTCGTAAAAATCGGACAATAACTTCGTATAGTTATGCCCGTTCCAAGGATTTCATGACGGACAAACAGAAACGATACCAAAATTGTTTAAAAACGCTGCAAATTATTACACAATGGTATATTATTTTTCTATATTGATCACTCGTCAGCAAAGCCACCAACCATCCAACATGAAGAAAAACATCGATCGCATTTCGGTCAACAAAAATTTGGACGGAGATTAGGCCTCTTTTGCGATTCACACTTGTTTTTCTGATTTATCGTACGTCCAACCCTCAAATTCTCATGAAAAGCGAACGGTTTGTCCTCCGCGTGGTCTCAAAAAATTCTATACTATCTTAAATTGATGGAAAAACAATACCTTTATATAAAAATGTTTTGGGTTAGGGCGTTTTCAAAATTTCTACCCTTATTTTCAACCCTTAGAAGTGACCTACATCAACCAAAATCTTCGGGGCACAACTAGACCCCAAATGGAGCTCACACACCAAATTTCATCAAGATCGATCCATGAGAACTAAGGGAAGTGCACGGCGGACGGCGGACGGACGGCCAAATTTTTATTCGATTTTTGGATTCTACGGACCTTGAAACGTAAACCATCAAATTTTGGTGGGGTGTTGACAATTTTTTCTTCTTGGTCGATTCCAAAGGTTCATTATTGAAAATAATAAACCAAAAGGTCTAAAACGCAAAACGCGAGTAAACATTTTCATTTTGGAGAACTTTTTTTTTCAACCTTGAAAGTTAAAACAAAGCTTCCGCTATCTTGGTCGACTCGGAAGCAAGAAGGTGGGTTTCCGAAAAACAAAAATTCCCACTCGCATTTTGAATTTCAGACCTTTCTTAACAACTTTGGTTCCTTGTACGTCTGTCGGTATTTTTGTAAAATTTGTGGTCATTTCCTAGTCCTGAGCACAACTACCCGAAATTACCGATTCCCTTAACATTTTCGGGTTGAGTGGGATAGTCTCGAAACGGTTCCCTATGAATTTCATGGTCATTTCGGATTGGTGTCAGCTTTTGTGAGATTTTACTCGGATTTGGAGCATAGTTGGGGGCTGGATCCATTCTGATTGCATATTGACTTTTTACACGATCCGATCAGTAAGAGCCACGGTGTAAAAGGACGGAACATCATCAATATAATCGCGAACGTCTTTTCGATTTAAAATATTGCAATATTATAAATAAGCCAGCTTCATGGATATTGATGCAAGCTAATGTCAATTGTGAAAAAAACTCATTTGTCAATATAGGAAACTCTTAACATGATTGTGACATATGCAATGTTCACGTAATGCAATGGGTTCTGCAATGGGCTATTCGTCCCAACCAACTTGAAAAAGTTCCTGTTATCATAAGAAATTTTATTTGTATATTCTTGCTTATTCGGAATGTGTAATGTCAATACCTGTGCTACGAATTGACGAATCAGATAGAATAGAACTTTCACCATAGAATATGTTGTCTGTTTAACATAAAATGTTAAAATCAGCATTCAAAAGTCAATCACAAAAATGTCCTGAGTGAAAGGCCATTTAATCGTGCATTTTGTTTAATGATTCAGCGAGTAAATTTCGCCGCATTGAAGTTAATAAGACACACTTTTCTAAAAACCTTGTTCATGACTCATGTTCAGACCCGTGATTCATTCAATGTGAGTATCGTACTTCACATAACATTTTACATACACTGAATCGATTGAGACCAATCCAAGTTCGGCAGGTTAGTGTTTTGGAGTTATGGTAAAATGTTGTTACGAAAAAAAATCATGGAATGAGTCATACAAGTTTTTTTTGCTGGTCAACAAACGCATCCTGTCGTTTAACGTTTTGGATTTTTTATGTCTTTCCAAGTGTCACGTAAATGTCAGTAATATCTAGTTGTTATCTAGTGCAGAAGAACCTATTAGTACATGCGTAGGCATGAATAGACCAAACTAAACAAAATACTTAATGCCTGACGTCATCATTGATTAAAAAAATCGTGTACTTTTATTCCGCAGGCGGAGACAACCAATTCGTCCAGAAAATTGCTGATGGTATCACACACGCGAAACTTGTTTTTCGCTCATTGACGCCCGGCGTTATGGACGTTTTATGTGGTCCTTCAGATACAAAAAATTATGGTACATTATTTTTACTCAGTGTTATAAACTGGTACAAAAGGAATCTTGATAGATACATTTTTCATACGTATGAATACGTAGTATACTGACGTGAAAGGTTGAAATACGCAAGATTTAGTTTGCACGTGGGTTTGTTTGGATTTGGATTGAAAGGAGTAAAATTTGGTTCCTGGACTTTGGACTTTCTTGAATTTTGGTAGGTAAATGGTTGTTTTAGTAACTACTTGAGCTTTCAATTCCCTTTATTATAAATAGGTACTGTTTGTATACATGAAAAATAAATCTTATATGTTAGATTCAGGATACTTCAGTGAGATGATCCGAAGGTTCTTTTCAAAAAATAAGCACCTTCTTTAATTTTTGAATTATGGAAGTAATTATGAATCTCAAAAAGTTGCCTAATCGAACTTGAGGAGATTCGGATTGTAGAATTTTTGAGATGGCGATCTTAACGAGTACTCACCAATGTGAAGAAACTTGGCCAAGAAATTAGTTCAATATAGTAGTGCACTATAAACTGGTTGCAATAAAAATTATGTTCATGACCACTTCTCACACGATGTCAGATATTAAGGTTTTACTTTCTCAGTTGAGTTGGAAAAAGAAAGTACCTAGCGTCTGAATTTAATCAACAACTAGTCGTGATAAACATAAACATTGAGCCACGGTTGTATTGTGCATGGCCGATCATGGCTAACATTGATGTTGTATCACATTCGATCATGCACAGATCATCAGCGAATATTGCATCGCTAATTCAACAGAAGCTGCTTGATATAAGTTGTATTATAGTAAGCACACTATGCCAAGTGGCAGGCAAATATTAACTTGAAATCAGGTCTTATAGTGGTGATAAATTTTTTGGAAATGCGGATGAGTTACTAAAATAAACCTTATATTTTAAGAAAATATATTATCAATGAAAATTAGGTATGAATGTATGAAGTTTAAATGTAAAAGATGATTCTGACTAGTGTGCTTATGAATGAACGACTTGGCTGAACAGAGCGAAGAAAAAAGTGGGTGATCGTAAGTACCTTGATTCGCGAATCCTTCGGGAAATGTAGCAGGGGCCTAAGGCTCGAAGAGACCGCGAAGCACAAACCGAACCCACTCGATCACGACTGAAGCTGAGGAGCATTCCCTTTCTTCCAGGACCCCACCCGCCAGGCTCCCCGTTCGCTCCTGCTCCTAAGGTTAGAAAGTCATTCTCAAGGACAGCTGATCTGGCCCATGACCCTGCACGCTGATCACCCGACAGCCAGCATATTGCAGGCCATCCCCTGCGAAGGGTAGTCGAAGGCTGCACCCCGTAGACGCACGGTGCCCGAAATGGGAGAATCCCCGAAGAGTGAACATAAAGTAAACGTACTAGTAGGCGACACTGCGTCAGTAGTCGACACCTCCTTCAATAAACGAGAATAGCTAAGGATATTGCACACTATTTGCTCGGTCAGCTTAATTTGAACGGAGATCAAATCCTCTTTTGTGATTCACACTTGTGTTTCTGATTTATCATAAGTCCAACCCTTAAATTCTCATGAAGAGCGAATGGTTTGTCCTACTGGGCTCCACGTGGTCTCAAAAAATTTTAAAAGTTCAATACTATCTTAAATTGACGGAAAAACGATACCTTTATATCAAAATTATTCGAGTTAGGGCGTTTCAAACATTTTAACCCTTATTTTTCAACCCTTAGAAGTGACCTACATCAACCAAAAGCTTCAGGGCAAAACTAGACCTCAAATGGAGCCCACACACCAAATTTCATCAAAATCGGTCAAAGCTAACTGAGGAAAGTACCGCGTACGGCGGACAGACGGTTAAATTTTTATTCGATTTTTGGATTCTACGTACCTTGAAAGGTAAACCAACAAATTTTGAGGGAGGGTTAAGAAAAAACAATTTTTTTTCTTTGTCGATTCCAAAGGTTCATTATTGAAAATAATAAAAGTGGAAAGTTACAGTTTTTCAGTGGTCAGTTCGTCTGAGTTTGTGTTGATTCATTCCTGGGAGGCTAAGTGCGTTAATATGCATTTTTCACCTTTTAGCAGCCAATATAATATATTGAAATATTATTTCAATATATTAATTTTATCGATATATTAATTCAATATAATAATATTTTATTAATTGAAATATTATTTAAATTAGGTACTCTTGAATTTCTGTCTTCTTTAGGGTTTTTTAGGACGTCCCACAGTAAGACTTGGGCGTCCTTATGCGATCGATCTGGGGTGAAGTTGGACAACAGTCAACAGAAAAAAAAATAACCACACAGTTATCCGAACAAAAGATCCGTTTTAGACCATTCTGAATCCAAATCCGCGAAAAAACCATAGGTGAATGTCTGTGCGTGTGTGTGACAAAATGTTGTGTCGTCTGCACAGGCCTTAGTTCCCAACCGATTTTCCTGGTTCTTTTTTTATTCGACTCGGAAAACTATCTAGTTGTGCACTACGGCGCCGGAATTTCGAATTTTGCTTTTTAAGGGGGGGAAAGGGGGGGTTAATGCTTAAAAAACGTGCGTTTGCGGGCATAATCTTGTAAACTCTGCCCAGGCCTCAATTTCCAACCGATCTGCGTTTTTCTTTTATTGTTTGACTCTAATAACTTCCGAGTTGTGCATGATTTCACCACAGTACCAAAATTCACAAGGAGAGGGGATGAGTGGGGGGATAATATTCACAAAATATCCGATTTTTCAATATTTCGGTTCCTCTACTGCTTATTTATCAGATTTTCATGAATTATTCTCTGTACCACCATGGAACTAATAGTAGTGCCACCATGGTGTCAGGACACCATAAACCGCATATTTCGTGTTTTTTTTTGGTGTTTCGGCTTGAATACGGATGTGAACCTCGCCGGACTGCCTACTAAAACTAATAGATGAAAGTTAAATGTTACGACGTATTTCCGCTTTGGTGCCAGATTGGCAACATTGGTGGTGGTGGTGGTGGATGTGGGGGGGGGGGGGGTGAACTCGAATTCGCATGTTGGTTATCGTAGATCATGGATTTTAAAATGCTCTTCAGATTCGAGGCTTACGTGCCGCTAGAAATGTTTTGGTGGATGATGGTGAGGGGGGGGGATCACTATTTCTTGCCTAAAGTAATAAATAAATTACATCGAGTGAAACAGTTTTATCTTACCAGCTGGTTAAACTGATCTAATGCTTATCCAATGGGACGTCCCCTGGAATGCATGCATTACTAAACAATATGTTTGGCTTGTTTATCCAAAATACTTGCCAGTTTAACAGTTCGTTGACTGTTTTCCAGACATGTCGACTACAGGCGCAAAAAATCGCTCATTTTCAGTAGTCGACAGTTTCAGGGGGGTGTCGACTAGTGGTTCAGTTGGTAATCTGCTCCGAGTCTGTAGTCGACATGGAGGGGGTTTCATCGTTACAAGTGTCAATTTTCGTCGAACTTAGGTTCTTAATCGCTTCGTTGGGATTATTCTTTACAAGATCACATGTTAGTATGGTACTAATACATAACGTTTTTCAGGATTGTAATGAATGGAAGGCCCACAATTTTTGCGGGAGCATTTTGGTTCCGAGTCTACCAAGGTAGCGGAAGCACTGTTTTCACTTTTCAAGGTTGAAAAACAAAAACAAAAAAGTTCTCTAAAATCTAAATTTCCACTTGCGTCTTACGTTTTAGGCGTTCCTGAACAATTTTGGTTCCGGGTATGTCTGTCTGTCATGAAACCTTCTAACGGGCTAAACTGTACGAAGTTACTGTCCGATTTCGATGGAATTTTCAGGGATTGTGCAGGTTGGCGTGTAGATGGTCCCTGAGAACAATCATTGACCCCAGGCTAATGGTAGCAACTGCGCATGCGCAAACGTAAATTTACTTGTAACAGCCATAACTTCTACATTTCCCATCTGATTTCGATGACGTTTTTAGTGATTATGCGGATTGGAGTTTAGATGGTCTCCTAATAAAATTATCGCCCCCGGATTTACAGTAGCATCAGCGCATACGCAAACGTAAAATCCCCACCTTCCTCATCTTCCCTTATCCCTAGGGCCGGCGTCTGTTGAGTCCTGGGCGTCCTCCCCATTATATTTGATTTATTTTTCTTATTTTTTTAATTTATGGCGTGCCCCCTCCGTCACCAAAGACATTTTGTCTTGAGGGGAGTTAATTTGAAAAAAAAAAAAAAAAAAAAAAACAGCCATAATTCATCTTCATTTTCCAACCCAATTTGATGGAATTGTGCTTGTTGACGTGTAGATGGTCCCCTAAGAGGGTAGTGCAAGGGAGTTTAATATTGCTGTTTTGAGATTAGATTCACAATGCATCGGATCATCTAATCAATCGATTTATGAATACAAGAAAGCTATGTACTATACCCACTTGGCAGACGTTTTCAACTACTAAGGTGCCTCTTTTTTAAAAAACCTATACCTCCAGTACAAAATGTTATTAAAGTGCCTATACTTCTATGAAAGATAGCGGTGATTTGCCTAAGAAAGTCTGAACTAATCGAAATCATGCGTTAAGTGAGTACCTAAATGTAATATTTTCTATTGGTTTTACTATGATTGATTATAATCAAAATAAAGTGAGTTTATTTAAGAATCTGGTTTGATTTTGTTGCTCAAATCATAAATCATCACGCCTGTTGACTACTGATACAAATCCCATGTCGACTACTAGCACACCTATGACGACTACTAATGTACCCCTATGTCGACTTCTGAAGAAATATTTTTTCCCCCACTCGTCTACTAGTGCAAAATTAGACTTAGAAAAACCCTTATTTTACCCTATTAAACTCAAATTTCACCAAAATTGCCAGTTGTATTGCCTGTGGGAGGGTTTTGTGTCTACTTTAAGCCAGTAATAACTTAGAAAAACTCAATTTTGTAGTTGGGGGCGAGGAGTAACTGTCGAAATTTCCTTAACTTGTGTGATAAACTCGTACACTTTATTTATATTTCCTACCACGTTATTGTTGCTACAGACGCAACAGTATTAGTTACTAAATTCTCATTTCATTTCATTGTATGCTCGAATTTCGTTCAATAAAGCCTTAATTATCGAGGTCAGCTTTATCTCAATTTATTGAACGAAATTCAATATGGAAAGGCTTCTACGTCCGAACCGTCTTGAACTTGATCCAAATGCAGCTACAGCGGCACTTGAGTGGAAGCATTGGTTTCGCACCTTTGAAAGTTTCGTCCGGAATATTCCTGGACCACTTCCCGAAGAAGGTAAGCTCGATCTACTAATGAACTATGTAGCTCCTCCTATCTTTGCATTGATCAGCGAGGCAAACAGTTACGAGGCTGCAATCGGTATTCTTAAAGCTACTTTTGTGAAACCCGTCAATGAAATTTTTGCCCGTCACCAGTTGGCAACGAGATCACAAGGTACTCATGAGTCTGTCGATCAATACTATAGGGCATTAAATCAGCTCTGTCTGGACTGTCAATTCCAAGCTAGAACTGCAGCCGAAAATCAGGACGATTACGTAAGAGATTCATTCATTAGGGGACTAACGTCATCTGACATTCGCCGTCGCTTGCTAGAGAACAAAACCCTCACACTCAATCAGGCCTATACGCAAGCACTTGCTCTAGAAACGGCCCATCATCAGTCCACCTCATACACCAGTGCCTTTCCTGTAGTGAATGCAGTATCAAGAAATCCTTTACCCGCAACAGTCTCTCCAATGACATCTGATAATCATTCTGTTCAATCCACTTCGTCCGCCATAGCTGACCGAAGAAAATGCTATTTTTGTGGTAGGCTCAAACATTCGCGCAGTTCTTGCCCAGCTAAGGACAACATATGTTCGAATTGTACCAAAGTAGGACACTATCCATCCGTTTGCCGTTCGAAGAAGCAAGTAGCAGCAACAGCCGACGAGAACACTATTGCCATTGTTTGCGCAGCTCCCAAGTGCCTCTCGAAATCAGTTGTTACTATTCTTATCAATGACACTAAAGCCAAAGCCCTCATTGACAGTGGCAGCTCATCAACATTCATAGATGAGAACTTTGCTCGTCAAATGGGACTTCCTTTACGAAAAGAGCGTGCTAGTCCCATTTCAATGGCATCTACATCGTTGTCTTGCTCAATTGAGTATAGTTGTTACGCTAACATCAAGTTGGATGACCAAGTCTTTCCACACTTCAAACTCTTAGTACTTCCACGCTCTTGTGCAGACATAATAATTGGTCTCGACATTCTCCAAGAGTACAATTCCGTCACCATTAATTTCAAAGGATCTCGACCACCCGTTGATATTTGTAGCGTGGCCATGGCCATAGTCCCGGAAGCAGAGTTGTTCACAAATCTTCTGGAATCCATCAAACCCATCGCTATCAAATCTCGTAGGTTCTCTAAGGAAGACAGGGATTTCATTGAAGAAGAAATCAAACAACTCCTCACGAACAATATTATTGAGGAAAGTACTTCGCCATGGCGTGCTCAGATCGTGGTTGTTTCTGGAGGGAGTCGAAAGAAACGCTTATGCATCGACTATTCCCAAACAATAAACAGGCTCACGCAACTAGATGCTTTTCCCCTTCCAAGAGTCGAGGAAGTTGTAAACAAAGTTGCCAAATACAGCATTTTCAGCACCATCGACTTGAAGAGTGCTTATCACCAAATTCCTATACGAGAGGTTGATCGTGCCTGTACTGCGTTTGAGGCTAACGGTAAACTGTACCAATTTCGGAGAATTCCCTTTGGAGTGACCAACGGTGTACCGGGATTCCAACGCGTGGTTCAAGGCATAATTGACTCTGAAAGGTTAAAAGGTACATTTGCTTATCTTGATGACATCACCATCTGTGGCCTTACACAGGAAGATCAAAAATGAAAAAATTCAGCGTTGGCGAGTTGAGCTTTTACCATACCAGTTTGACATCATCTATCGACCAGGAAGTGAGAACAAAGCTGCGGATGCGTTTTCACGCTTTTGCTCGTCTACAGTAGCTTCCATTCAACCCACTTTGGATGATCTTCACAACATGCTATGCCATCCGGGAGTTACACGCATGTTTCATTGGGTAAGAATTAAGAACCTTCCATTTTCCATTAATGAGACCCGAGAAATCACTAGAAAATGTGCTGTATGTTGCGAGATCAAACCGAATTTCACTCGGTATCAAGGCACACTGATTAAAGCGACCTCTCCGTTCGAGAGGTTAAATCTAGATTTTAAAGGACTTCTTCCAACAAGCTCGAGTAATCGCTACCTCCTGACCGTTGTGGACGAGTACTCACGCTTCCCATTCGCCTTTCCTTGTAAAGATACTTCGTCTGACTCAGTAATAAAAAATCTGAAGTTGTTATTTTCCCTATTCGGAACACCTTGCTACATTCACTCCGACCAGGGTAGCTCTTTTATGTCCTCAGAGCTCAAGACATACTTGACAAAGAATGGGATCGCCTCAAGTGGGTCTTCTCCTTTCAACCCACGGGAAAACGGTCAAGTGGAGCGCTACAACGGGATAATTTGGAAGACGATCCAGCTCGCTCTTCGCGCTAGACAAATTGACGTTCAACAGTGGGAAACTGTACTCCCAGAAGCTTTACATGCAATTCGATCGCTCCTCTGCACGACAACTAATGAAACCCCACATGAACGGCTCTTCAAGCACAACCGCCGTAGCTCCCAAGGAACGTCTCTACCTGAGTGGCTAACAACACCAGGTCCTGTGTGGATGCGAAGGAACGTCAGGGCTAGCAAGTACGAACCATTGGTGGATAAGGTAGAGCTCGTCGAATCAACCCCTTGCTACGCTCATGTACGTTTTCCTGACGGTAGGGAAACTACAGTCTCACACAGACTACTGGCACCTGTAGGCATTGGACCAGAAACCGACGAAACCCCAGCAACTGGGACCCAAAACGTTTCACCAGAACTTCCAGGTCTCCAATCAGTGCCTGCAAGTCTCCAATCTCCAGAGCTCCAGCCAATACCACCGTCAGAGGGCAGCCCTGAATGCTCTACGGAGGGATTGATAAGACAGGAGTCTTCGAGGGAACATCCTCAGAGGAACAGGCGGCCTCCAAGATACTTGGAAGATTACATTCGGAGTTGAAACAAAAAAGGGGGGGAGAATGTGATAAACTCGTACACTTTATTTATATTTCCTACCACGTTATTGTTGCTACAGACGCAACAGTATTAGTTACTAAATTCTCATTTCATTTCATTGTATGCTCGAATTTCGTTCAATAAAGCCTTAATTATCGAGGTCAGCTTTATCTCAACTTGTCGACTTCTAATGCGTTTTCCTCACTCTGGAAAAACCAT
This sequence comes from Apolygus lucorum, assembly GCA_009739505.2. Lineage (NCBI taxonomy): Eukaryota > Metazoa > Arthropoda > Insecta > Hemiptera > Miridae > Apolygus > Apolygus lucorum. Next base: position 96,491,589 of record CM019167.2, on the reverse strand, counting down.
TCATGAGCGAATTTTCAAAAAAAAAAATTAGTTTTAGAATATCGAAATATTAGCTACCTATATGATAGAGTAGTAATTATTATCAATTATGACAATCAAACTCTTGGTTAAACATTCTAAAAACCTCCAAAGATACTCTCCTTGTCACCCCAAACTCATAAAGTACCCACCCATAAAGTATATTGTTTTTTTTTCGATTTTCACTACCAATACCATACCAACATAATGTATGAAAAGGGTATGTTTCGAAGATGTTTAGAGGCCATTATATGTACATCATTCATAATAATATGCCAGTCATGTCAATTCAGTTTATTTTCCAATTTTCACAGTGTCTCTCAACGTAGTGCATTCTCGGCGCTGGGATTTGCTGGTTCGTTTATGATGGTGAAAAGGAAATATCGATGGTCGACGACTTTTTTTCCCCTTTCAAAACGGGCTCCGTCTTCCAGTACGAGACCTGGTGGACTATTCCAGTGGGTTGAGGCTAGTCATTTTCTTTCTAGACCCCCGCATTCCCGTATTTACTGCTCTTATTAGTGCAAACTGGATTTATGTTCTTACCCAACCTGCTACTTGTCATCGTGGTCTAGTCAATTTTTCGGCTAGGGTCGATGCTATAATGAACATTACTCATAATATTGTCCATAATGGATATTGTTTGAACTTACCTCATGCACAACCAAAAGCTGCTCATTTTTTCCTTCCAAATAATACCATCCACATTATCAATTCCATTTTTTCTTCTCCACAAACCATCCGTCATTAAAACAACTCACATTTTTCATTCTTCATAATTATATATCACCGTTATCAGCCCTTATCACCATAGAACAGTTTTCGCCATCAATCTCCATAACTTAATAGTTTACCTTTACATCCACGCACATGGATGTCCTTGTTATTTTTACATCCATGTTCACCTTCATATTTTTTCTTCACATATTGTTGTATTTTATTAAGCATCATATTTAAATTTTAACAATTATTTTTATATATTGTAACACCATAGTAATTCTGTAATGTGCCAAAAAACTCAACCAATGCAGCATGAGCCATCAGGACAACCCTGCCCAGCTCCTGAATTTTCTGCTGGCAGCCATCTTCAAACACTTCTTCTATTGTTCCCTTGCCAACCTGCCTTTGCTAAACCGTTTTCCAAGAACATCAACCTTGTACAGTGGAATTCCTCAAAATAAGTGGGTTTTTCTTGGTCAACTTGATAGACTTGACCATAAATATTGTGAAACAGTGCGATATCGCCCCAATCCTACCTATTCAGGACTTGGAGGAGCTGGACCACCTGTACTCTCCAACCTTCCTTCTTTCTTCCTGGAAGCTGCCTTTGTCTGGTGGAAGCTGCCTGTCCTGCCTTTCTTCTGGGAAACACCTTTCATGCTGCCTGTACTGCCTACTTACTTCTGGAAACTTCATCTGGGACTGATCACCCCACAGCTAAGCCTTTTTTTCTTTTCTTATCTTTCACATGGCCATTTAGGGAAACAATAGAAACTTTCAATTCAAAACCATTACAAAACCTGCTTTCAACTTCAATAAACTTACATTCTAGTTGATGTTTCATCAATTCAAACTCTGCCTTTTTCTTCTTTATCACCTGATTACCACACAGCATATTTCACTTTAGGTAGGTACTTAACCTAGCTAAGTTTTTTCCCCTTCACGGGGTGGTCCTTCGAGTCTTCAACTGTTTTTCTCTTTTCATTTTGATCATTCACAATTAATTAGTGTTGGATAACTACTGCACTTCAAAACAGTACTTCCATACTAAACATTGGTCCTTCGAGCCGGATAGGCCAGTGCATCAGCTTGTTCATTCACTATAATTTCTGTGTGGTGTGGTATTCAGGTTATCTTGAAGTAACTTGTTTATCTTTATCAGTGTTGTAGACACTCTAACTCTACTATCTCATCTATTTATCAGTGTTGTAGACACTCCAAATCTACCTTCCTTTTCTCTCTAGTCCTTGTTACTTGTTTGAACTTTACTTGTTTTGTAGTGGTTTTCTTGGTTATCAGTTGAAACTGTTGATATTTTTCACAAATATTTATTCTCTATCTATCTAGTTGTTATCTATTCTTCAGTGGTACCTATCTGTGATCTATCTTGGTGTTATTTATTCTTCAGTAATATTTATCTGTGATATTAGTCATGCCTGATGATGTTGTATCTGTTACCCTTAGGGGTTTTAGCAAAATTGCTTCCAATTATAAGCGTAAAGGTGCTGAGATTAAGGCAATTAGGAATCAAGGGAATGCCCTATCTAAAGTTGAGAACCCTGATCTTACCATTTTCAAGGGTATGATATTATCCATTGAAACCACAATGGTCTCTTTTGAAGGTTATTGGGAGGAAGCTTGTGAATATGCATCTTTGCATAATATTACCCCTACCTTTCCCTCTAAAGAGGATGAGAAGTATTATTGGGAAGTTAAGACTTGGTATTTTGAAGCCAAGGGTTATCATGTGAGTTTCTCGGCTAGGGATAATCCTTCTCCTTCTGATGGTTCCCGTCATTCCTTACCTTTCATGAATGCCTCACAGCTCCCTCTTCATCAAGCAAGGGCTATCTTACCTAAGATCCCAATCAAACGCTTCAGTGGGGATATGTCTCAATGGCCAACCTTCAAACAACTCTTCTCATCCTTGATTATTGATGAAGCATCTCTTTCTAATGCAGAACGCTTCCACTACCTCGTAAGCTACCTGGATGGACCTGCTTATGAAACCATCAAGCATATTTCTGTCACAGAGGAGAATTTTGCCCAAGCATGGGCTGCCCTTTTGAAGGTATATGACGACAAACGCAAGATTGCTTGTACCTATCTTGAGCGCTTGCTGAATTATAAGGCTGTCAGTGGTAAACCTACCAACACCTCTTTGCAATCATACCTTTCCAATGTTCTGGAGAGTATCACATCCCTGCAGAATTTGGGTATTCCAGAATTGGATAAATATCTTCTGTGTGAAATTGCGTTAAGGGGCTTGGATCCAATTACCAGAGAGGCCTTTGAGATTCACAACGTAGGTACTGAGTTTCCAACATGCACTCAGCTACAATCTTTTGTGCAAGATCGCTGTCATGTCTTGCGCCTCACATCTGATGTTCCGAGACCTAGTGAAATTTCTCATGCAAGGCCAACTCAAATTCCCAAGTCTCCTAATAAATTTGCACAGTCTCGTCAAGCGTTGATGACTCACTCTAACCCATCATCAGCAAGTAATTCGGGTACCACCAAGTCATCAAGCGTCAGGTCATGCTTCATCTGTGGCAAGGACCACAGCATATCTGGTTGTCCCAGGTTCAAGTCCAGTACTCCTGCAGGGCGACTAGACCTCCTCAGGCAATTTCGAGGATGTCGGAATTGTTTGCATCCCAAACATCGTACTCGGGATTGCAGTTCTAACTATAAATGTAGGGAATGTGGTGGTAGACATCATTCCGACCTTCACCTTCCAACTTCATCTATCGCTTCACCATCTTCTGCTGATGATGTCACACCCAGCAGCGTCCCATCGCCACAATCTACAGCATCTTCCTTCACTGGCGCAAGTACCTCTAACACTTCTGGTGTGCTATTGGGCACCATAGTTGCAAGGATTCGAGATGCTCAGGGAAATCCTCATAGTTTCCGTGGCATCCTGGACCCAGGGTCTCAATATTCCTTTGTAACAGCAGATTGTGCCAAGCAACTTAAAAAATCCACGCGATCGTTTCGTGGTTCTATCTCTGGTGTCAACCATTCTCCTTTGCAACACATCAAAGGCAAGATCAATATCTCTCTTCTTCATCGCAATTCTTCTGATACTTTTGATACTGAGGCTGTTATTGTACCGTCCATAACACCTTTCTTACCTCAAACATCTCTCACTGCACCCATGTGGGATGATTATTTGTCTTATGACTTGAGCGACCCTAGCTTTACCGAGCCTGGACCAATCACCTTCCTTATTGGAGCTGATCTTTATCCAGAAATTATCACTGGCCCTCCTATCACCATTCATCATAACGGTCCAAGACTCATACCATCTGCTTTTGGGTTCGTTGTCATAGGCAGATTCAACAGTGAATCATCATCATTGTCTGCTTCTTCTGTTCCATCAGTCTCGCTCCTTGCGCATACTGATCTAGCTCCCCTGATTGAGCGTTTTTGGGAATTAGAAGAACCATCATCTACTACCCCGCTTGTTTCTCCAGAGGACGAACAATGCGAGCAACACTTCCTCTCTACACACTACCGTCTGGAGGATGGCCGGTATGTTGTACGCTTACCCTTCAAAAACCATCCACCTAACATCGAGCCTAACTTCCGACAAGCTTCCAATCGCTTATATTCCTTGGAGTCACGTTTGTCCAAAGATCATCTGCTGCGTGAGGACTATTCTTCTTTCATGTCCGAGTATGAGGAGCTTGGTCATATGGAATTGTCAACAGTTGCACCATCTTATATCATACCTCATCATCCTGTCCATAAGGTAAATGGTGAAAATCGCAAGTTGCGAGTTGTCTTCGATGCGAGTTGTTCTACCCCCACTGGGAGCTTGAATGATCACTTGTTGTCTGGTCCAAAGTTGCAGGCAGACATTAGCGTCATATTGTCTAACTTCCGCCGATACACATATGTCTTCAGCTGCGATATCGTGAAAATGTTCCGGCAGATTTTAGTGGATCCTGCTGACAGATGTTATCAACAGATAGCATGGCGTTCAGATCCGAGTGAGTCTGTCCGCTATTACTCATTGAACACCGTTACCTATGGACTAAGATGTTCTCCATACTTGGCGCAGCGCGTCCTTCAACAGCACGCAACTAATTATCGTAATCAATACCCTGAGGCAGCTGATGTCATAATCAATAACACTTATGTTGATGATTGTGTAGCAGGTGCTGACTCCCCTGAGAGGCTGCTACAGCTTCGGGATGATCTTATCAACCTCTTATTGTTGGGAGGTTTTGAGCTCAGCAAGTGGACCTCAAATTATCCATCACTTTTAACTGTTGGTGAATCATCGGATGCTCCGGTAGACCTTTGTGCGGAGGATTCGGTAGCCACGAGGGTTCTAGGTATGAAGTGGGATCCAGTTACTGACTGCTTCTCATATGATGTCTCTACGCCACCTTCAGGTTTCACAAAACGCATCATCCTTTCTACCATTGCGAGGCTCTATGACCCTTTGGGTCTGCTATCTCCTGCTATCTTTCACGCCAAATGCATTCTTCAGGGAACTTGGCAACTACAGGTGGGCTGGGATGATGAGGTTCCTGCAGACATCCGTACTGCATGGCTGCAGTTCACAGAAGCACTTCCTCAACTTTCTGCAATCCTCATACCCCGAGCATTTCCCAAGACTGACAATAACCATCAACTTCTATGTTTTTCTGACGCATCTGAACGAGGCTATTGTGCATGTGTATACCTTAGATCAACACAGGGCTCACAAGTCACCCTTACCCTCATAAAAGCAAAAACCCGTTTAGCACCGTTGAAGTCCATCACTGTACCTCGCTTGGAGCTGTGTGGAGCCCTTTTACTGGCACAACTGCTTCATTCTCTGGACCATTTAAGAAGAGATCTTCATATAGAGGAGGTATTCTGTTTCACAGACTCCACAATTGTACTCTGTTGGCTCAAGACGCTCCCTCATCATCTTCAGACGTTTGTGTCAAATCAGGTACAGCAAGTCCTTGCCATCACACAGCCTGATTGGTGGCATCATATCAAGGGAAGTGAGAACCCTGCAGATGTTGGCTCTAGAGGTGTCTCGCCGTCTGCCCTCAAGCAACATCCACTCTGGTGGTCAGGTCCTTCTTGGTGCCAGCTGCCCATAGGTGAATGGCCCATTAGTAACGATGTATCCAATGTGGACGTTCCTGAACTTAAACGTACCACGCTTGTCCTTGTATCTGTTACAGCTAGTCAGGAGTTGATAGAGTATGCTAGTCGGTATTCTTCATTTACACGTTTTGTTCGTGTTATGGCGTACATTAAACGCTTCATTCATAACTGTCGCATCCCTAAACGTCTCAAACTGCACCGAATTTCTGGAGCAGTTTCTTCATCCAAATTCCGTCAAGCAAATTATCATTTTATTCGTATTTTGCAGCACTTCCATTTTCCTGCTGTCTTCACCAATGCCTCTTTCAATGACTTACCGTTGGAACTGCGTAGACTCAACATATTTCTTGACCATGAAGGCATCATTCGAGTCGGAGGACGTCTCGCCAATGCACCAATTGCTGCTGATGTACGAAATCCTATCTTACTTCCAGCAAGGTCATGTTATACTAACCTTGTTGTCAGCCATCATCATCATATAAACCATCATGCAGGCCCTACAGCTCTCTTGTCGAGCATTCGACAACAGTTCTGGATTCCCAAGGCTAAAAACCTCATCAAGCATCTGAAGTCTAAATGCGTTACCTGCATAAGATTCTCAAAATCTGAAGTAATGCCTTTCATGGGAAATCTGCCATCATCCCGGTTTGCTGCTGTCAGACCATTTTTGGTGACAGGTGTGGACTTTGCCGGTCCTTTCCTGTATCGAGAGACTGCTGGAAGGAAATCAAGATTTTGCAAGGCCTACCTGTGCTTGTTCCTGTGCATGTCCTCCAGAGCTCTTCATCTGGAAGTGGCAACCTCTTTATCGACAGAAGGCTTCTTGGATGTTTTTGATCGCTTTGTCAACAGGAGAGGTCTGCCTAAGGAGATCATCTCAGATGGAGGCACCAATTTCCGAGGTGCTTCTGGGTACATCAAGGAGGTGGTCGATTGGCTTGAGCACAAGGGTAACCAATCATCATTAATTTTCCATACTTCTCACTTGGGCGTCACATGGACATTCAATCCACCGTCATCACCACATTTTGGAGGAGGCTGGGAGAGGTCGATCCGCTCAGTCAAGGATCTGCTCTTCAAGTCATTTGGTAATCAACCTTACAGCTTGCCAGAGTTGACCACCATCTTTACAAAGATAGAGGGCATCCTCAATTCCCGCCCATTGCAGCCACTTTCCAGTAGTCCAGAGGATGCAGAGCCATTGACTCCGGGACACTTCCTGATAGGACAGCCCATAACAGCTCTTCCTGAAGTGGACCTCACTGATCTTCCTGAGAACCGTCTAAACAGGTGGCAACTTATTCGGCAGCGAATCCAGCACTTTTGGTCTCGTTGGGTTAATGAATACCTCAGCAATCTTCAGGTCCGTCAGAAGTGGGATAAGAAGCCTCCTAACCTAAGGATTGGTGATCTTGTACTTCTGCGAGACGACAACACTTCTCCAACACACTGGCCGCTTGCAAGGATTTTGGATGTCCATCCTGGGAATGACGACATCGTCCGTGTGGTGACGCTGAAGACAGCGCGAAGCATCTTCAAGCGCCCCTCAGTGAAATTGATCCCACTGCATCTGGATTCCATCCATGCCTAAAATTGCATGAGTTCCTGAGGTTGTGCATTGGGGGGGAGTATGTTTGAACTTACCTCATGCACAACCAAAAGCTGCTCATTTTTTCCTTCCAAATAATACCATCCACATTATCAATTCCATTTTTTCTTCTCCACAAACCATCCGTCATTAAAACAACTCACATTTTTCATTCTTCATAATTATATATCACCGTTATCAGCCCTTGTCACCATAGAACAGTTTTCGCCATCAATCTCCATAACTTAATAGTTTACCTTTACATCCACGCACATGGATGTCCTTGTTATTTTTACATCCATGTTCACCTTCATATTTTTTCTTCACATATTGTTGTATTTTATTAAGCATCATATTTAAATTTTAACAATTATTTTTATATATTGTAACACCATAGTAATTCTGTAATGTGCCAAAAAACTCAACCAATGCAGCATGAGCCATCAGGACAACCCTGCCCAGCTCCTGAATTTTCTGCTGGCAGCCATCTTCAAACACTTCTTCTATTGTTCCCTTGCCAACCTGCCTTTGCTAAACCGTTTTCCAAGAACATCAACCTTGTACAGTGGAATTCCTCAAAATAAGTGGGTTTTTCTTGGTCAACTTGATAGACTTGACCATAAAAATTGTGAAACAGTGCGATATCGCCCCAATCCTACCTATTCAGGACTTGGAGGAGCTGGACCACCTGTACTCTCCAACCTTCCTTCTTTCTTCCTGGAAGCTGCCTTTGTCTGGTGGAAGCTGCCTGTCCTGCCTTTCTTCTGGAAAACACCTTTCATGCTGCCTGTACTGCCTACTTACTTCTGGAAACTTCATCTGGGACTGATCACCCCACAGCTAAGCCTTTTTTTCTTTTCTTATCTTTCACATGGCCATTTAGGGAAACAATAGAAACTTTCAATTCAAAACCATTACAAAACCTGCTTTCAACTTCAATAAACTTACATTCTAGTTGATGTTTCATCAATTCAAACTCTGCCTTTTTCTTCTTTATCACCTGATTACCACACAGCATATTTCACTTTAGGTAGGTACTTAACCTAGCTAAGTTTTTTCCCCTTCACGGGGTGGTCCTTCGAGTCTTCAACTGTTTTTCTCTTTTCATTTTGATCATTCACAATTAATTAGTGTTGGATAACTACTGCACTTCAAAACAGTACTTCCATACTAAACAGATATTATGTCCATAATATGAATGTTGTTCTACCCGTTTCCACGAACTCATAGAGCACCCACCCGGCTATTGCATTTTTGAGTACAGAGAATATACGCACGTATATAACAATTGTTTATTTAATATAGTACAAATATATCATTATTGGTTATTGGTTCTACGGAACTATACATTTTAACCATTCAATATATATTGAATGGTTAAAATTCTCTCTATCCAATAATTAATTATATAAATATATTATATTTACAATTTTTGGGAATTTGGAATTTCTGAAAATGTACTTATGTCAGAAATTTTGTTCTGAATCCGATTATACCACATATTACGAGTTCTATGATTATGTTAGTAATATCCACAAAAAACATAAAAACGCGTTTTTGGCCTTTTTTTCACCTATTTTTTAAAATCTGGACCCCTTAGGGTTGTCTAAAATTCCTGAATAGCGAACACGTCTTTTTGTTTGTTATTATGAACATTTTAGCTAAAAAATACCTTAAAATACCTTAAAAGTGCCTCAAGCTATCGTCAGGAGTGGCATGTTCTATATCGTTATATATCCGTATGATTTCTGGAAAAATGGATTTCAGTGTAAAAAATGCAAAAAGGTACACGCTAAACATTTCGAGATCAATGCAATTTTCAAAAACTTGAAAGTAGTTTCTAACTACTTGGTGGACTTTGTGTCGCATCGTCTTCTATGTTGTGGGTCACTCTTCGTCTACTGTTTTGTGTTGCTATTTTCAGAGTCAACTCCCTACTTCACTCTACGTCAACGGAGTAGAAAGACTGTAGTAGCCTACCCTAGTTTTGGTTTATTATGTTCAATGGTAAACCTTTGGAATTAAGCAAGGAAAACAGGTATTTAATACCCCTCAAAATTTGATGGTTTCAAGGTACGTAGAAACCGAAATTCGAATACAATTTTTTCCGTCTGTCCGCTGTATGCGACACTTTGCCCAGTTACCATGGACCGAATTTGATGAAAGTTGAAGATAAAATTTGGTATATCGGCTCCATTTGGGGCTTGAAAGATTTTGGTTATTGTCATTCATTTCTAAAGAGTAAAAAGTAGCGGAAAAGTTTTCAAAACGCCCTAGCTAAAAAAATTTCAATATACAGGTATTTATTGTTTTTTCTTCAGTTTAAAAATAGCAACGATTTAAAAAATTTTTGGACACCACCCACAGCTATGTGGGGACCAACCGTTCGCTAATAGGGATAATTAATTACCTATTTTCCATGATTTTTTTAAATCAATTTAAGGTAGTGATCAATTTTTAAAACAAATGAAACCATCAAAACGACCAACAAAAATGATTAAAATACTCGTTTATTATGAAATAGGGGGTGCGCCTGATTTTATTTAAAGTTTTTAATCGAAAGTAGACCTCATCCTGAGAATTTCGACACCAGCCGTTCTCTTTTTGGATGAGTAGCTCTTTTTCTATGATTTTTCAAAGTTTCGAATGCGTATGACGTCACGCGCCCCTCCCGCCTGGGCGGGACCCCCAGCCCACTGTGACGTCATAAACATTCGCAACTTTGAAAAATCATAGACATTTTAGCTTATCAAATGAAATGTTTTTTCGTTTCTTCAAAAACATTTATGTTTCCCTATCAAACAAGAGTTTTTTCCTTTTCTTCAAATATAATTATATGTCATATTTATGTTTCCCTAACAAATAAGAATCAAATTTTGTATAGAAGGCACCCACAACTTTGGGATAACAATGTTTTGTTGGTTGAGATGTGTTCTCCGCGGAGGGGTGATCTGTAAAAAAATAAACCGTTGTGCAATAATTTGCAGCGTTTTTAGTGGAATTTTCATGGCCATATCGGTATTCGTGGGCAACTTTTCCGTCTTTCTGTGAAGGTTGGAAAGGTAACAACAGTTGCCGTTCACTCTGAAAGGTGATTGGTGGACCATTAAATGGCAGTAATCTGTTTGAAGCAACGAAGTAACTGCCGTGAAATATAACTGTTTCAGGTATTTCATAATCTAACAAAGACAGTCAGTTTCATATTTACCAACAATAAGCACTATTATGGATCTAACGTTATTAGTAAGAATCCATAATGGTGGCTTTTATAAATCTTGTCAACTTATTTTAGTAACGATAAATGTGTAAACCATCAAAATATATCAAGATATACCGACATAATTCGGGGGTTAAGTGTGATCATACGTGTGCGAGAGTACTGGTGACGCAACACTAAAAGCTCTGTTTTCGGGACAATCCAGTTCAAGTTCTCTACCTTTTTCGATACGCTATTCCAATACTTTTCTACTAGTTAGAGTTAGTTAGTTAAGTAAAGTAAGTTAACTCCGTATTCATGGTCTTCTCGTCACCCCGAACAGTCCATTATTGGTCTGAACTTCAGGGAGTGATTCTACAACTAATTTTCAACAACTTTCGTCCTATAACATTTTTTTCAAAACCCTTATCTAAATCTACTTTTTTAATTTTAGTATTTTTTCGTGTATTTAATCTTAGGTTGTAAAAAAGGCCGTAACTCGCTTAGATTATTCTCGGTGGATAGAGAATTGAATTTCCTTTCAGCTCATTACATAATCAAAATTTTTCACACGACCAGATGTGAGCTGCCGCTCAGCAGCTCACTGTTCCCCCTATCAGGCCATGGAGGCCAGTAAGCCCTGACAACCCCCGGGAGAGAGACCCCAGGCCGTAGAGGCCAGTAAGCCCTGAACCAACCCTCGACACAGGAAGACCCAGGCCACAGAGGCCAGTAAGACCTGATCAGCAGCAGGAGAAGGAGCCCACAGCCACACACACAAATGGGCGTGGCCATTCATCGTGCCCTCCCACCACCTTGGGCACAAAACCACCAACAACAACTGTCAAGCCAGAAAGTGAAGCCCTGATCACCCAAAGACCATCAAAACTGGGGTTTTTGGCGTGGTTAGGTTGGCCAGACTGGAGAGGGGAGCAGTCAAATGAAGAAGTAGTGACCTGAACACCTCAGTCCTTTGAAGCCCGCCTAGCCAGCATTGTCTCGAAGCTAACCCCCCTGTCCGTGAAGCGTTCTCCCCCCGTACCAGTGTCGACCCAGTATCGCGCTAGTGCAAAAGTCGTCCTCCTGCCTCCCAGTCGAACATTGAAGGATAGATCCTGTGAGTGGTGCCCCCTCAGTGCAATCGGCTTCCGTCCTGTCTCCCCTGGAACCGTCCGAAGGAACCGCGACGCGATCCAGTCCGATCCCGGCTACTCCCCTCAACATCTACATCTCGCCTCTCATCGTGTGCGGACTCGCTCCGGTACTCCGTCACGTGAGTGAATACAGTGTAACACCTATCTTATTGGCCAATAGTAGGTAGTTAGTGAAGAGTAACTCAGTAACTATAAGAGAACCGTATCCTGAACTGGAACATTGAAGTTAAAAACCAAAAACCTATTTGTATCTAATCTTAAGAAAGCTGTAACGCCTAGTCAAGCTAACCAATCACATTTGCCTCTCGTAGAACGCCCTTCAGGCAGAACTGGGTCGTGGACCCCCTAGTCTCATTTTGTTCCTAATAAAACCTTGCATTACTCTACATTTTCTTACAATCTTGCCCTGGTTCTGATTCTGGTTCATGAGTATCGGGTATCGGTGACTAGGTAGTTAAATTCACTTGCACAGAAACGAGTAACGTAACATCATTCTTTATTTCAACAACCGATACACCGCAATTGGTATAACAACAGGTAACATTTACATAAACATCAAGAGTAACTTCAAAGTAGAACGCAGCCTCATCTCCCAAGCCGTATCGAGTCAAGCTACCAACGACACGTTACAAGCTAAGTATTTTCTATTTTCTAGTTTAAGTTTTTTGTCTTTTCAGTTGTTCCTGGAACCGTTACACTTCCCCTTTTTTTCTAACAGTAACCTCAAAACTTAGAATCTTTTATTCCCGATCGGATCGATACCCCGACCAAAGGCTTACAAATTTGGTGGCAGCGGTGGGATTCCTGCAAAGCGCGAACCCGGAACTGTATCGGACCCGAAACTTTCATTTCGGATCCGGTGTATTGACGGATCGCGTGTGGTGGCGCCCTGCACGAACCCACAAAACAAAATATTTGTGCCTAAGGTATCGGCCGATCCTATTTCAAAAAGTGTCGAAACAGGTCAGAACCAAGGGTAGTAGGTAGGTAGGACACCTCGTAACGGTAACTCCGAAAGTAGGTCACACCTCACCACTACACTCACATTCCAACGAACTGTGTCGTCACACAGGAACACTAAGACAAACCGTATCGTCATACGGGAACATACAACTACCAACCCCAGACCGAACTACGAGACAGTAACCGCTACCGAGTCGGAACCGACCGTATTGACTGTGCTGTGTTTACCTATTTTGCCGCGTCTTAAAAAGTGAAACATGGTACTTTCGGACGTCGAGGATGAGGAGGAACAACAACCCTTCAACAACAAGGAAGCGGTCGATACGCTGACCGAAACCATGAGACAGATGAACGTGTTACTCAAAAAGTATCACGAGACGACCCAAGACGGTGACAAGGATGGTATTCCACGTTCACTACTGTTAGAACTGGAACCATGGGACCCAGATACACCGGGTTCACTGAGTGTCGGGTCATTTTTCGCAAATTTCGATACCCTAACTACCGGATTGACCCAGAAACAAAAAATGAGACTCCTGAGAACTAAAACCAGGGGAACTGCGAAACAATTCCTAATAGACCGAGACGATACCCTCGAGTATGACAACGCATACGAAGTGATACGGGACGAGATGATGAACTGGTTCATGCGCGAGAACCCGCAACACGCCGCAGCCCTACTCTGGACCATCAAGAGGAACACCTCCGAAACGCTTCGGCAGTTCGCCGATCGCATTAGAGGACTGGCTCGATGCGCCGTACTTGAAGAAGGAACGCATCTCGACCGTCATGAGAAACGGGAATGGGTCGAGCAGAAAACTCTGAGCGCCTTCGTGAGGGGTGTCGGAAGAAAGATGAGCGCATTTCTCGTAACCAACCGACCTACCTCACTCCGTATTGCCTTGGAACGAGCGGAAGAACTCGAGAACACACTAGTAGAGACTGAAGAAACAGAGGAACGATGGGACCTAGCAGCTGTATCGGGTGAATTACGGTGCTACAATTGTGGTGGAACCAACCACTTCGCCGCCCGATGCCCCCGAAAGGATCAACCGGTGCCCCGACGGGAACAGCGAGCCGGTGACGACCGCCGTAACAGGTGGAACAGTGACGAACCACGCCTAAGAACAAATGAACGACCCGCACCGCGATACCCCTGTATCTTCTGCGCTGCAATGGACCACTTCCCCGTCGACTGCCCCAAGAGTCCGCAACAGACTATATTCTGTAACTTTTGCGGGTGTCGGGAACACCTAGAAGAGAGCTGCCCCCAGAAACGGAAATTACTACCCGTGTCGCAACCAATCGCCGACCCGAAACATGTGAATGAGGTTAACCGTTATAAGTCGCAAGAACCGACTAATCTCCATGTAACGGCCGTGGAACGACCTATGATACGAACACTCAAAGTGGAAGTGGGTCTCGGGAATGAAACCCGGAACATGCTCATAGACACCGGAGCCGCCTTATCGGTTCTAGCTAAACCTGTATCGGGAATCCCGATGAAACCAACGAAGATCATGGCATGGGGAGCGGACGGGGCCCTATTACCCTTCGCCGGGGAACAATGTATTGACACCCGTATCGGTAAATACCGCTTCAAACATAACTTCCTCGTGTTCGCCCGGAAGGGGGCGACCCTCGACTTACTGGGTCTAGATGTACTCAGACGGGTTCCGATGACTTTCACAACTGGACCGACGATGGGAATGAGAACGGAAAGTGAAGAGGAATGGAGGGACATGGACCCCCTTTGTTGTGAGTTGGGAAGTATCGGGATGGTGTCGCAGCTCGGGAGGAGGGAGGAAACTGGGTCACCGCGCCTGAGCCTTCGTGAAAGCGCCGACACAGTCCTCCCCAGCACCTTTCGGGTTGTGATGGCCCCCCCTTCACCCCCGCACCACAGCTGCTCTGAGGAACTTCCCATCGTGACCTTCGAGGAACGCTTCACACCGGAACCCGACCTTGAAACCTTGACCGACGGGGCCTTGACCTCCCTAGAAAGATGGAACCGGGGTGTGTCGTCGGAGGTAACCGCTGCCTTGTGCGCGGGTCAGGACCTCCCAACCATATCGCCCCCTGAAACCGAAGGTGTATCGCCCCTGATATACACACAGGAACCAACCGGAACGCAGGGTGTAACGCCGGGTATATCGCCGGGTGTAACGCAAGGTGTATCGCCCCTGATATGCACACAGGAACCAACCGGAACGCAGGGTGTAACGCCGGGTATATCGCCGGGTGTAACGCAAGGTGTATCGCCCCTGATATACACACAGGAACCAACCGGAACGCAGGGTGTAACGCTGGGTGTATCGCCGGGTGTAACGCAAGGTGTATCGCCCCTGATATACACACAGGAACCAACCGGAACGCAGGGTGTAACGCCGGGTGTATCGCCGGGTGTAACGCAAGGTGTATCGCCCCTGATATACACACAGGAACCAACCGGAACGCAGGGTGTATCGCCGGGTGTAACGCAAGGTGTATCGCCCCTGATATACACACAGGAACTAACCGGAACGCAGGGTGTAACGCCGGGTGTAACGCAAGGTGTATCGCCCCTGATATACACACCGGAACCAACCGGAACGCAGGGTGTAACGCCGGGTGTATCGCCGGGTGTAACGCAAGGTGTATCGCCCCTGAATTGCACACAGGAACCAACCGGAACGCAGGGTGTAACGCCGGGTGTATCGCCGGGTGTAACCTCGGATGAACCATTGGACGGACTTGAAGATGACCCACAAGAAGAGTCTGATCCATGGAAATCCCACTACAAATTTGATGGCAGCCACAAGTGGGAAGTAGAGATTCTTCCTGAAGATGAAATCGATGATGATAAAGACCTCGTCGGAACCAGAGCACGAGTGGCAACCCTGCAAACCGCACTACCGTCCCCAACGTCAAACCAGAGCGCCCCCGAATTGTCGGGAGGAGAGCGACAAAGGGCTCTAGAGGTGTCGACGAGTGGAGGTAATTCCACGCGGGATCTCGGGAACGCAACCGACATGGACACAGAAATGGAGGATTGGGAGATATTTCCTACGGATCAGTGGGACGAACCGCAACCAGAATTGGGAGCAGCCATTGAAGCCAAACTCAGTCACCTGACGAATGTCGATCGAGAAGAAGCTAAAGGAACTCTCTTAAACTTCCGTGAGCTCTTTCAACCACCAACCAGTGAGGGATGCAGCCTTGAGGTCTACCACGAAATCACGACTACCCAATCCGAGGTGACGGCGCAGAAACCTTACCCCATACCGCACGCGCTTCGCGAAGTAGTCGAGACGCAATTAAAGGACATGTTAGAAGCTGGAGTCATCAGTGCTTCCACCAGCCCATGGTGCGCCCCAGTTCTTCTTGTCAAGAAGAAGACCCCACCTGGAGAGGAACAAAAGTGGAGGTTCTGCACCGATTTCCGACGATTGAATAAGATCACCAAGGGAGACGCATACCCGATACCTCGTCTGCAGGAAACATTGGCTTTGTTGGGCGGTTGTCGGTGGTTCACAACTATCGATCTCTTGTCCGGGTACCATCAGATACCAGTGCACCCCGATGCTAAAGAAAAAACAGCTTTCTCAGTCCTCGGGAGACATTTTGAATATGATAAAATGCCCTTCGGGTTAAAAAATGCTCCCGCGACTTTTCAGAGAGTCATGAACAATGTACTGGATGGATTGCTAGGAAGAAACTGCCTTGTGTACCTGGATGATGTAATCATCTTCTCCACGACGCTACAGGAACATCTCGAGCGGCTGCGAGAGGTGTTCGAGCGCTTACAGGATGCCCAATTGCAAGTGAACCTGGCAAAGTGTGAGTTCTTAAAAACGGAGGTGCGATTCCTCGGCCATCGAGTAACGACCCAAGGAATCTACACGGAACCGGAAAAGACCCAGGCCGTCCGAGAGTTTCCTGTCCCCACAACATCCCTGAGGCTCCAGTCCTTTTTAGGACTCGCAGGATTCTACAGACGATTCATCCCAAACTTCTCGGGAATCGTCGCACCATTGACCGATCTACTGAAAAAAACCAACCCGTTTGAGTCGACGCAAGCCCATCAAAGCGCATTCGACGAACTAAAAAAGCGCCTTACTGAAGAGCCGGTGCTGGCATACCCAGACCTCACAAAACCCTTTGTTCTGGCGACGGACGCTTCAGGAACGGCCCTGGGAGCAGTCTTATCCCAAGATCACGACGGAGAGGAAAAGCCAGTAGCATACGCAAGCCGCAAGCTCAACCCCGCCGAGACGCGCTACTCCGTGACCGAAAGGGAACTTCTCGCGGTGGTTTGGGCCGTGAGGCATTTCCAAGAATACCTACTGGGGCAACCCTTCGAATTACAAACAGATCATATGGCCCTTACAGCTGCCATGCGATTGCGAGATCCCACCTCCCGTATTGGTCGTTGGGTTCTACGCTTGGCGGAATATGATTTTATTCCAAGGTATCGCCCAGGGACCGCAATGAAGCATGCCGATGGTTTGAGCAGAATGGAGATAGCCGCACTGACGCTGGAGTTCCCAAAAAGTTTGATGATAGCGGCGCAAAACATCGATTCGTGGGTACAGACGACGGTGATCTTCGAGAAAGGAGGGAAAACACGGCGGAACGACGGAGTACTTGAAACACAGGTTCGGTTGGATGGTAAGGATGAATGGGTCCCACTCATGCCCGTGTCCTTGAGGGAGTGGCTCCTGGATAGATGCCATCGAAACGAGTGGTCGGGACACCCTGGAGCGGAGACCACCGAAAAACTTGTTCGGAAGTTGGGATTTTGGCCACACTTGTCAAAGGATGTCAAGGAGTACGTGAGAAGGTGCGAAACCTGTCAGCGCCGTAACACGCCATCCGGCCTCCGACACCCGATCCAGAAGCCGCTTTTACCTGATAGGCCAGGACAGATTGTTGGGGTGGATTTCGTAGGACCAGTCACGTCCGGAACCACCCAGAAATATATCTTAACCGCCATCGATCACTTCACCAAGTACGCCGAAGCCTACCCTGTGCCGGACTGCACCGCCGGAACTGTGGCCCGAGTCCTGGCAACCCGCTACATACCTGTCCATGGCGTACCAGAACGGCTCATCTCCGATCGAGGAACTGCTTTTACCGCAAGGTCGACGAAGGAACTGTGCACCAAATGGGGGATACATCAAGTCTTCACGACGGCGTATCACCCTGAAGGTAACGGCGTTTGTGAACGCTTTCACAAAACCCTCGCCAACATCCTCTCGAAGATAGTCAAGAATACCACCGCCTGGGAATCGGTACTGCCAATCGCCCTCGCTGCTTATCGATCTCTGCCTCACAAAAGCACAGGATTCTCTCCCAATTTCTTAACCTTCGGAAGAGAAATAAGACTTCCCAACGAGTCCTTCCAAAGCCTGAGAAGCTCACCAGAAGACACCACAGGCCTGAAGCATCTCCAGACGGCCCATAACGCTGCAATCCACTGTCTCCACCAAGCATGGAAAAAGAGAAGCGACATAATAAACGCTCGTCTGGCCGCGAGATCATTCCAACCCGGAGATCGAGTGTATCTAAGGGAAATGCAACCGCCAGTTGGAGCCGCGCGGAAATTATGGAGCCCATGGTCGGGCCCTTGGGTCGTAACAAAGAAACATACGGAAGTAACCTATGAAATCCGAGACGTCGCCGATATAAAGTGCCAAACGGTGCATATCAACCGATTAAAACCCGCTTTCTCCGCTGGAGTTCCAGATGAAGCATTCATGGAACATTTGACAGAACTAGAACGAGAACAACCAATAGTTCCACTCCCTCAGATCGACGATCCAGCAAAAGAAAACCCCGAAGACCCCCATCTTATGGAGTGGGTGACAGAGGAAACCTGTAACCAAGGTCCCCGATCTGCAGACTCATCGGACACAATCACGAGCACCCCGGAGAATGTTCCGAGTTCAGCGGAACCCTCAGGTTCCACTACAGGAGGGACCCTGGGAAGCCCAGCGACCTCTGCGCTCACGGTCATGACACCTCGTCAGCACGACATATGGGATCAGACCACCGAGTCCCCTGACACCCCACCGAGCGTAAGGAATGAGCAACCCGTCGCCTCAACATCGCAGCAGCCAGCCACAACCAGCCGCCAAAATGATGAAGGTACGGAAAATCACTCTGCGCCAAGGTACTCACTACGACCTAGAGTGCCGGTAAACTACAGCCAGACCCATGCGGGAAGGCGATGACTTACTGACTAACTAAAACTAAGACTAAAACTAAAACTTACCTGACTGAAACACACGGACACACACACCTGAAACAAAAACACCAAATGGAGTAATGCATATAAATAGAGTGATGCAAGCCGAAGTTAGGAATGAAAACCGAACTGGACCCTTCAGGTCAACCAATTAAATAGGACCCTTCAGGTCAAACCATTTAACCAGGACCCTTCAGGTCAAACTCCCAATGCCACGAACCCAGAAAACCCACTACTAGACCCTTCAGGTCTAACAAGCTCGAATAACCACATATCAAAGACTGAGGTACTCACCGTACTTTCGATCCTCAATTGAGCCAAAGATGCGCTGGTTCGCACTCAAGTAAATGCCGTACAATTTCAAGGGTCAAATGCTATTAGGGGCAATTTGTGGTTTCTAGGATGACGCACCAACATCTCCGGGATCCGCGAGCACAAAAAGGAGCCCCACCGCCAGACGAAGATATCGCCACGATACACCGGTATCTTGATCGCGCGACCGTTCGGCTTAACGCGTTGGCCCCCACTGTTCTCGACACCGCGGAACCCGTGTTCAACCCCCGATTCACGATGCCCACCCTAGCCACTCTCATAAAATTCATGCTACGCACCGAGGAGTATAACGCCAAAGCAATCCTGGCGGACGCAGCAATCGTCTCAATCACGGAAATCACCGAACTCCTGCCGATATACCATCGCATCGCGCAGGAGCGAGATATACTCCTCGAAAAGCAGAACGAGTGGCTCCTGGAGAAACAAACCCTGCTGCGGGCACTGTGCGAACATGAGCACGTCGACACAGTGCCGGTACAGTCAGCTGCGGAGCCACCCGCGGCGAGGACCGAGTCGACTGAGACCCCGCCAGCAGGGACGGAAGGCACCACCACCGCCTTGCCCTCGTCATCCCAGGGAGCCCCATCGAAGACCGCTACACCAAAGGTCAAACAAGCCGGGAAACACCGAAAGAAGGAAGGCACACCAAATTCGCCATCAACCTCATCATCCTCGTCGTCTTCCTCCTCGTCATCCTCCTCGGACTCGTCGTCCTCCTCGTCGGACTCCGATACCACCGACCAAACCAAGGGTCAGAGAAAGAAGAAGACCAGGCAGGAAACACCACCACCTGTCGAGCCAGAACCATCCACCTCCCAGGCCATAGAGCCTTTGCCAGAGGAGCCCGAGGAAATCACCGTGCCCGTAACCCCACCCTCACCGAACACCAACCCAGAAGAGTCCCGGAGCGAGGAAGCCGAAATCTCAACATCCATCCGCAATCTTGAGGACACCCAAGAATTTGCCACCTGGATGTCCACGCCACTTCGGACCCCCCGGATCCAGCTCGAGCGGTGCGAGGAGCCCCGGATCGTCTCGCCCTTGGTCCTCCGACTGAAAAGGTCGTCGGCCCCGAAAGGACCAAGGACGTGCCCCGTCTGTACACGCCCGTGCCAGCAAATAGTCAATTTCCGCTGCACGGCGTGTAAGACATTCTGGCAACGTCTGAAGAAATCCTACGACGCCCAGAGGGAGCTGCCCACATGCCCGGAAGACCACAAGAAGTCCCGAACCCCGTCGACCTGCCCAGGATGCCGTCGTTACAAGTATGAGGCAGGGCTGCGACGAGCTCACCCATCGCAACCCCTGCCCATACCCAGCGTCATTGAGGACGACGCTGGCTCCCGGAGAGGTGGGGGATGTGAGCTGCCGCTCAGCAGCTCACTGTTCCCCCTATCAGGCCATGGAGGCCAGTAAGCCCTGACAACCCCCGGGAGAGAGACCCCAGGCCGTAGAGGCCAGTAAGCCCTGAACCAACCCTCGACACAGGAAGACCCAGGCCACAGAGGCCAGTAAGACCTGATCAGCAGCAGGAGAAGGAGCCCACAGCCACACACACAAATGGGCGTGGCCATTCATCGTGCCCTCCCACCACCTTGGGCACAAAACCACCAACAACAACTGTCAAGCCAGAAAGTGAAGCCCTGATCACCCAAAGACCATCAAAACTGGGGTTTTTGGCGTGGTTAGGTTGGCCAGACTGGAGAGGGGAGCAGTCAAATGAAGAAGTAGTGACCTGAACACCTCAGTCCTTTGAAGCCCGCCTAGCCAGCATTGTCTCGAAGCTAACCCCCCTGTCCGTGAAGCGTTCTCCCCCGTACCAGTGTCGACCCAGTATCGCGCTAGTGCAAAAGTCGTCCTCCTGCCTCCCAGTCGAACATTGAAGGATAGATCCTGTGAGTGGTGCCCCCTCAGTGCAATCGGCTTCCGTCCTGCCTCCCCTGGAACCGTCCGAAGGAACCGCGACGCGATCCAGTCCGATCCCGGCTACTCCCCTCAACATCTACATCTCGCCTCTCATCGTGTGCGGACTCGCTCCGGTACTCCGTCACGTGAGTGAATACAGTGTAACACCTATCTTATTGGCCAATAGTAGGTAGTTAGTGAAGAGTAACTCAGTAACTATAAGAGAACCGTATCCTGAACTGGAACATTGAAGTTAAAAACCAAAAACCTATTTGTATCTAATCTTAAGAAAGCTGTAACGCCTAGTCAAGCTAACCAATCACATTTGCCTCTCGTAGAACGCCCTTCAGGCAGAACTGGGTCGTGGACCCCCTAGTCTCATTTTGTTCCTAATAAAAACCTTGCATTACTCTACATTTTCTTACAATCTTGCCCTGGTTCTGATTCTGGTTCATGAGTATCGGGTATCGGTGACTAGGTAGTTAAATTCACTTGCACAGAAACGAGTAACGTAACATCATTCTTTATTTCAACAACCGATACACCGCAATTGGTATAACAACAGGTAACATTTACATAAACATCAAGAGTAACTTCAAAGTAGAACGCAGCCTCATCTCCCAAGCCGTATCGAGTCAAGCTACCAACGACACGTTACAAGCTAAGTATTTTCTATTTTCTAGTTTAAGTTTTTTGTCTTTTCAGTTGTTCCTGGAACCGTTACACTTCCCCTTTTTTTCTAACAGTAACCTCAAAACTTAGAATCTTTTATTCCCGATCGGATCGATACCCCGACCAAAGGCTTACACAGAGTACGTGAAAAATACGTCAAAACAAGAATTCCCAAGTTTAAAGTTTTTGAAAAACTCTACAGTATTATTAAACAACATTTTCACCTATTCTCAAAAGTTCCAAAAAAAAAAAAAAAAAAAAACAACACCTGCGATAAATTCAGCAACTATAAGTTCCAACTTCCCCTCGTCCAACCCTCGGAGCCTCAGGCCGGGACAGTCAGGGATAATTTTAGAATGTTCCAAAACGGGACAGTCAGGGATAATTTTAGTATGTTTCAAAACGGATTTCAGTGAAAGAAAAATGTCAAAAAAGGCCATGCTTAATATTTTGAGTCCTTTGCAATGGCTTCATTTCTTTGAAAATTCGCTAAAAACTCCGACGATACAGCGTAATGATAAGGGTTGTATATAGGTAGGTCAATCCAAATGTCCACTCCTTGTTTTCGATTCGGATCTTATTGGCTTTTGGTTCCGTCTGTCGGTAAGTATGTCAGCAGTCAATTCCTTATGACGAACGTACGAACGAACCTATACGGTCCGATTGTTTGACATCTTCAGAGTTCACGAGTTGCCATTAAGTCCCTTTTGAATTTCGACGCCATCGGACCGAAAGTAGTGCGCTGACGCAACATTCCCGATTTGATGAAATCTACAGGAATTGTTAGGGTTGGAGTGTGGAAGGTTCCCTATGAAAATCATGGTCCCAGGATTGATAGCAGTTTCTGCACTTGCATGAATTCCACATTTTCCATCCACATTCGTTGAACTGTTTACAGATTGTGTGTTTGGAACACTGGACGGTCGGTCATCAATTTCATTGTGATCGGATCGATGTTAGCTACTGAGCAGGCGCCAAAGTGAAATTCTGCAGTTTCATGACCTCTCTCCCTACATTCTCACCGCCAAGTGTTTGCCCTACCTGTCGATAGTTGAGGGGTTGGGTCTTCCTCCCTTTGTCTTGCCTACCTGTACTTTGTCAGGCTCAATCTCACGGGAATATTCATGTTAATCAAATACTATGTTTTTCACCATATTCTAATTCGTGTTCTTAAGAATATGATTTTACTGAAGAACCGAATCCTATGATTCTAAATGGTGCTCATTTGAAGAGGAAAAGTTATGAGAGAGGTATATTGTATTTACCAATGGAAAACCCTTGTTCTTTGCCGATGGATAATCCGTACAGAAAAATAATCAATCTTTTTTTTATTTGCAGTGTTTTCTAATTTTTAATGAAGCATTTACAATGGCCTCAAAATTTACAAAAATAAAGGGAATATCAAGTTGCAGAGATTAAATTTATGAAATCTATTAACTGTTTACGAATAAACATCGTATGACCTGGTTTATTTATTTCGGTGATATACATTATGAACAATATTATTTATTGATGAAAAATATTACGTAGAACATCGGTAAGAGGGGAAGTTTTCTATTTTTTCCACTATCACGAGTGGTGGCCTTCGAATTCATGTTCGATCGCAACGTTGCTGTAACTGCTTACGAAGCCCCTGTAACCGCCCTCAATACCTTTAAATCCACCTCCTAGAATAAAAAAATATTTGGATTAAATATTTTAAAACGCGGCAAATTAGCGTACAATTGTTCAACACAAGTTTCATCTCTAGTTGCTCTATTTGGAGAAATCGAGTGATCAGATGACGATGGATTTCATAGGAAACCATACAGACTCCCAAACCACACACACTCTGAAAATTCCATCGATAACTAATAAACTGTAGAAGTTATGGTTGCCTCAAGGATTTTACTTTTGCGCATGGGCAGAAGCTTTAGATGAATTGTTCACAATGAAATTTATAGGGGACTAACTCTAGACATAAAATTCAAGAGGAAATTTTAATTTTTGAGAATTTTTCCCGTTCTTAAAAAGTGAAACAATGCTTTCGTTACCTTGGTATTCACGCTCTCAAAGTAAAAAGTAATGTAAAACTCAGTTTCTGGCTAAATTTTCATCCAGCTCACAGAGTTGCAGACCTCATCAGCTGTCTCTCAGAGGGGAGATCAGAATTTGTTCTGATGATTTCGCTTAGCTATTTGTAGCCTCACTCCATTAAGTCAACGTATTCTAGTGGGTACTATTCGAGTCCGAATACTCTCCGGAAATAGCATTTTTAGTCCAGACATGCGAGAACTCTATGAGTTCGTAAAGACGTGTAAAGTGAAGCGAACAACCATCTCAGGTTGCATGACATTCCTGGCGTGGCGGACATCATCACTAGATATATTGGATATTGGTATTGATACAATGTTGTTCAACTTGATGCCTTAGACATTTTGATACCTTGGAATTTCTGATATATTGGATATTTTGATACGTAGTTCATCTTGGTACAGATTTAAAGCAGATTAAAAGAAGTACCCAGTGTTATTTTACCTTATCACCAATCTAAATGACGTGAGTATTTATTTCCTTATTAATAATTTAATAAATTCTTGTTTAATTAATAAATAATTGGGCGATTCTCCTATCCATGATCAGAAATGGTAATTGAAAATGCGAAGTGTACCTGATGATGTAATGTTAGCACGGAGGTGAGCAGAGCACACAACGGAAAAGGCGTAAGAAGCGTGGAGAGCTTACTGACTTGTATTCAAGTGCATACATCGTATTGTGGAAGTTCACAGGAGCATGAATTTGTTGCCCGCAAAGGCAGTCGAGCCTGTGCGATCTGCATGCAATTAATCCGTCTATAGAAAGGATTGACGTAACCTTTGTCCAACAGGTTACGAGGGCTAAAAGAGTGTAGCCGCTAAGGTTATTACAGGAAACTTGGGCCGTTGGAGGTAATTATAACTGGGGCACTACAGTTATCGTAGGCGAGAGGATTGCATAAGGATTCGCACAATCGAAGCCTGGCGACTGTTCGACGATCAATGACTTGGGAGAGGTAGTGGTCGATTGGCTCGGAAAACCTGAAGGACAGAGTAACGGAGACAACTTCCATGAGTATAACAACTCACTGGGCGAAGAATGACGACAGGTCCTCTTCTGTGTTGCCAATCGTACACACACCTACGATAATAAAACCATCCTAACGATGTACGATAGTATACTATTATCGTATGCATAGGTACGATAGTATCAAACGAAACTACGTATTCAAATTTTCAGCGTTTAAAAATTGGGAATTTCGTTCAGGTTAGTTGACCTCAATTATGATGGTGAGATTATTACAAGGGTTAATTGTTCACAAATCATCCCTGTTGCAACTTTCCAATCCTGTTGCTCAATTCGCTCATGTTTAGTGCTTCGTCAAGTGTGCAGAACGTAAGTGACTTACGAAGTGTTTAATTTCACAGTACATAGTAGGTACCTCCCCTAATTTTATAGCTATGTTCAAATTAATTTTTTTAAACAAAATATGTGTTGATTTAATTCAATGATGAGTTGTTAATTTAATTCGACTGTAAATTTAGAAATTTTCAAGACACAACTTAGACACGTACGTGAGTGGTGACACTATTTTGACAGTTGCATTTCATCCTTAAATCATTTCTCTTTGCGCTATAGTTCAGGAATGTCTAACATTAGATAATCGTACAGGGCGTTTGAAGCATCCAAAACAGTAAGCCTAAGAATAATATCATATTCATTTGGAGAGAATGATGGGAGGGGAAGGGGGAGTATTACCATCTATGTCGCCCCCCCCTCCCTTCCCCCTATATCTACGTCTCATCATGCATGGCGAATAGTCAAATTTTCTGAACTGCAAGTTTTAAAGACCTTTTAAAGATAATTATAATGCGATACACTAACCTGGATTAACCGTGCGTTGCACAGAACAGTTAGCAGTCCTGGAATATACTGTCCAATACCGGAATTAAAAAAATACCTTTCGTCCACCATGGTTGAATGATTTCATTTTTAAGATTTCAAAAACCTCGAAGTGTATATTCAGGCTCTGTTCTTCTTGAAGAACTCATTAAATACCCACTTGGCTCTGAGTTACTACGTTTTTGAGTACGACGAATATACGCCATACGAATTTTGAGTCGATTGCAACAATCTTCATTTTTTCGAACATTCACTAACAGGGTTTGAAGGTAAACAAATATTGCAGAACAAACCACCAAGAACTATTAATCCATTTCTAATTTCCCATAAATAATCGCAGATTTACGGCAAATCTCCCACTAAGATTATGGTCCTTCAAACAATAATAGTTAGAGGCGGACTTGATTCAATTTTGGTTCGATTTCAACTCCATGGCTGAAATGTAATAATTATTGAATGTAACTTTACGATCAACACAGATAGTTATAACCAATCACATGGAACGGGAAAGAGAAGTGGAATCGCAAGCTTTTGATTATTGACATTTTCATGGGTACATGAACAAGGACCTGGAAGTCATCCAGATTCACTCTTATGATAAATTATTTCTCTTGATCATCCTTCTCTTCCAACCTTATTAACTTTTTCCCAATTGAGTTAAAATCAACGGTTGCTGCAAATTTGTCTATATATAATAGGTATGTATTAAGTAAAGGTGTGAAGGTACCTCGAGCGGTCCACCTGCAAACCCATAATGGTCAAGACTTGGCGCGCCAGTTTCCCCTTCATCACCAGCCTGCTACAAGTTGTGTAACGACGTCGTCACCAAAACACCTGACAACTCATTTTGAGACTTAAAAAAAAAAAAGGTTGAGCCTAGTTGTTCTCAATGGTTTTGTTGGAAGGCTAAGGTAAAAACAACTTGATTTTTGCGTTTCAGGGTACATTTCACCTCTCTTCATAGGTTTAAGCAGGTAGTAGTCGAGTGATTTAAATTTCTCGATAATTTATTGTGTAAGTTGTAAAACTAATGAGCTGTAATGAATTACCTGTTTTGATGAAATATAAATTGAAGTAACATTAAAATATAAATGTTAATCTTACGGTTGTTTCAGGTTAAGAACCAATATCGAAGTAGTATTGAGTTATTTCAATTACTTACATAAGCGAACTCCCAACTTATTTTTATGCCTTTTGTTATTTAATAGACGTTAATTAAAAAAATGAAAGGTAGGTCAAAAGATGAAAAAAAAGTCTGCCAAGTGGGTGTGGCACATAGCTTCCTCGTATCCATAACCCGATTGTATAGATGATCCGATGCATAGTAGTTGATCTCAAAACATCAATCTCTAAATACCTCGCACTACCCTCATAGGAGACTACACGTCAACCGGCACAATCTCTGAATATTGTTGGAAAATGTAGAAGTTATGGCTATAACAAGGTAATATACTTTTGCGCATGCGCAGTGGCTACTATTAGTCCGGGGGCGATGATTTTGATTAGGGCCCATCTACACGCCAACCCGCACAATCCCTGAAAATCTCATCGAAATCGTATCAGAAGTGTAGAAGTTATGACTGTGGCAAGAATTTCATGATAGACACACAGACAGACGGACAGACAGACAGACACGGAACCAAAATTGTTCAGGAAGGTCTGAAACGTAAAACGCGAGTGGAAATTTTGATTTTGGAGAACTTTTTTTTTCAACCTTGTGAACTGAAAACAAAGCTTCTGCTACTTCAGCAGACTTGAAAGCAAAAAAGTGATGCTCCCAGGTAGCGAACCACAGGAGTTTTCTCAGCTCTTCAAACTCGCAGCTTTTTTCATACAAAAATTTTTACTGAACTAACTTGTAGCTGTCTTTTGTAGGTTAGAAGTCACAGTTTTTTTTGTATACTTTTTCCTAGTCAAATTCGATGTTTATCGAGTCAAATTCATGGCTTTCCTAATTGAATCCAAGGTTTTTCATTTCATGTAAAATATTTTCCATACCAAATTAATGGTTTTCTATTTCAAATTAAAGGTTTTTATTTCAAATTAAATTTTTTTTAAGTAAGCGATTTTTGAATTCACCAACGTTTTTGAAAGGTGATATTGACAACAATCGGGAATGAAAAAACTATAATTTGGTTTTTCACTGTAAGTTCAATGTAAATGGTGGATAAATGAATGCTTCTTCTGGAACTTGTACCAACAGTGACCGGCACAGATTACGCAAATTACATCATGGACATGGCACTGAGTGTAACCAGAAATTCCAACTCGTCCTTTTATTGGTCGATAAATTATTTATTATATTTATCTATCACCATGCGTAACTGCTACTAGTTTCCAAGTCTGCTGCTGGATTTTGCCAACTGGCCAATTTTCTCTGAGCATTGAAGGGATCACCCTCCTCCTTCCCAAGGAGGCTAAATATGGTGTGTACAGTATGATTTCGTCACTGATGAGATGTATCAACACCTGAAAGCCAAGAGTTCTTTCCAAAACCACAACATGGACTGAGTTCATATAGGGAAATAACTTCGGATTCACAACCCGTATCTCATTAGCAAGAGTGGAATCCGAGGTTTCAAGACTTTGAGGATGAAAACGGGTTTCTGGAACGGTTACGTGACTACTGACTTTACCCGAATGAGGAAGACAATTAAATTTGTTCCGACATTCAAAAATCGACTACAAATACAAGAAACAAATGGAATGATGTGGTGCCAACGTATTTAGTTGTCGACGCTTAGCAGGAAAAAAAGTTTATGGACCCTACAATTTCGACACGCTCTGGTACACTAAGTGATGATAGTCGTTAGTCATATGCAAATAACTGGTATCAACGAATGACACTCTCTTAACATCCAGTTTTACTAAATTACTTGTGGTCAGGAAAACGTCGGGTCGCTCATGTTGTGGTCTGCAGCGAATGACAGTACTTTATGGTCCCCTCAAGGTTAATTGTAGATCATTTGATTAGCAGTGACACGGAAAAGTGGGAACTTGAAATCATCAACCAAGTGGGTGGGCAGTACATACTCGTAGGTACAGCTTATTCGCAGCATGTCATCGGATCACCAGTTCAAAGGAATAAACATGCGCGTGACATTTAAATGTTGTTCGCTTACACCACGTACCTAATGGACAATATTTATCGTGTTTATAACTTTGAGAACAATAATATTTAAAAACCTATCACTTTTATCTGATATCTATTGATATCAGATTTTCGAGTATCTTCCTCTACGTGCAGAACCAAGTTAAAGAGTTGAGAAAACGTTTATTTATGTTGAGAATGATTTTAATTACAGCACGATGACTTTTTTTGAGGTAATTATCATCACCTAATAGAGTCCCTTGAAACTCTAGATGGAGTTCAAGCATGCTGTGGGTCTTCGAGCTAGGGTTAACCCAACCATATGATCAGAAAAGTTTACAATCAAGTTTATTTTGACAGAAAGTACCAACCAACAATACTTCTTTTTTCCGAAATTGTACTGTACTCAAGACTTTCATTACCTGACTCTCCACAAGCTTTTCCGAGGTCGAAATCTCTATAGATTATTTCCAAATCTTATGAGGGAAATCTATAACTTACAATAAGGACTAAACATGTAATTCAACCTCATGATACATTTTTTATTTTAGAAAAATTGAGAAATAAATTGATTTACTTAGTAGGAATCATTTTAAAAGGAAATTGCATTAATTATTCAGCTCGAATCAAGAAGGCACCTTTAGCATAACATAAAACACAGGCTTTCGTAGGATAATATATAAACCACTTGTTTTTATGAAAGTAAGAGCTTCTTTGACATCTGAACGTCGAAAATTGGATATTTTCAAGTACCACGAGTGCTGTTGGTTAGTTCATAAAATTTCTTATTGAATTTTTAAAGATGGACTCACTGGTTAGCTAAAAAAATGCTCTATCATAATTTCAGTTTCCCCTCAGTCTAAATCAGTTCCTTGTATGTTGTATTGAATAGTACAAAAGTAATTATTAGAGGAACGTTTGATTCAATATTTGAAGAAAGATAATTCGTTTTGGGAATGGACCATTTTATCATGGTTTTTGGTTTATTATTTTCAATAATGAACCTTTGGAATCGACCAAGAAAAAAAAAATTTTAACATCCCTTCAAAATTTGATGGATTACGTTTCAAGGTACGTAGAATCCAAAAATCGAATAAAAATTTGGCCATCCGCCCGCCGTACGCCGTACGCGGCAATTTTGCCACTTAGCATTGACCGATTTTGATGAAATTTGGTATGTAAGCTCCATTTGGGGTCTAGTTGTGCCCCGAAGATTTTGGTTGATGTAGGTCACTTCTAAGGGTTCGAAAATGAATTTTGAAATCGCCCTAACTCAAAAAATTTTGATATAAAGGTGTTTATTTTCCTTCAATTTCAGATTCTATAGAATTTTTAAAAATTTTTGAGACCACCCGGAGCTCTGTAGGACAATCCGTTCGCTCACTATGAGAATTTAAAGTTTGGACGTACGATAAATCAGAAACACGAGTGTGAATCGCAAAAGAGGCCTAATCTCCGTTCAAATTAAAGCTGACCGAAATGCGATCGATGTTTTTCTTCATGTTGGATGGTTGGTGGCTTTGCAGACGAGTGATCTATATGGAAAAATAAAAAATAATAAACCATTGTGTAATATTTTGCAGCGTTTTTTGGTTTATTATTTTCAATAATGAACCTTTGGAATCGACCAAGAAAAAATTTTTTTTAACACCCCCTCAAAATTTGATGGTTTACGTTACAAGGTACGTAGAATCCATAAATCGAATAAAAATTTGGCCGTCCGTCCGCCGTACGCCGCACGCGGCACTTTTGCCACTTAGCATTGACCGATTTTGATGAAATTTGGTATGTAGGCTCCATTTGGGGTCTAGTTGTGCTCCGAAGATTTTGGTTGATGTAGGTCATTTCTAAGGGTTCCAAAATCAATTTTGAAATTTTGAAAACGCCCTAACTCAAAAAATTTCGATATAAAGGTATTGTTTTTCCTTCAATTTAAGATTCTATAGAATTTTTAGAATTTTTTGAGACCACGCGGAGCTCTGTAGGACAAACCGTTCGCTCCCTACAAAAATTTCAGGGTTTATATTGAAATATATATATATATATAAATCAAAACACGAGTGTGAATCGCAAAAGAGGCCTAATCTTCGTTAAAATTAGAGCTGACTAAAATGCGATCGATGGTTGGTGATTTTGATCTAGGTATTTTTTATTTTTTTTTGATTTTTTTTTCCTTTTTTTTCTTCTTCATAATGGATGGTTGGTGATTTTGTTGACGAGTGATCTATATAGAAAAATACTAAACCATTGTGTAATAATTTGCAGCGTTTTTCGTTTCTCCGAATAGAATTTCATGTCACTCCATTGAGTTTCCTAAACAACCAAGAAAAAGTTTCGTATTGAAGGCACCCACAAACTTTGGGATAACGATATTTGGCTGGTAGGAACTTTCTATCAAAATAAAAATAACACACCGTTGGAGCGTTTTATTTTTAATTGATATAAGATGTGAACTTAGCTAATATAAATACATTTGACCTAGTCGCAGCCTAGTATATTTTTCTGTAGTGGTCTACTTTGTGGTTTGATTCAGTAAAATCAGGTGCAAACAGGTGGGTTTCTATTATGAAGTGTCTTGATACTAAACGCTGCAAATTATTACACAATGTTTTATTATTTTTCTGTATTGATCACTCGTCTGCAAAGCCACCAACCATCCAACATGAAGAAAAACATCGATCACGTTTCGGTCAACTAAAATTTGAACGGAGATTAGGCCTCTTTTGCGATTCACACTCGTGTTTCTGATTTATCGTACGTCCAACCCTTAAATTCTCGTAGGGAGCGAACGGTTTGTCCTACAGAGCTCCGCGTGGTCTCATAAAATAATTCTATAGAATATTAAATTGAAGGAAAAACAATACCTTTATATCAAAATTTTTTGAGTTAGGGCGTTTTCAATATTTCAAAATTCATTTTTGAACCCTTAGAAGTGACCTACATCAACCAAAATCTTCGGGGCACAACTAGACCCCAAATGGAGCCTACATACCAATTTTCACCAAAACCGGTCAATGCTAAGTGGCAAAAGTGCCGCGTACAGCGGATGGCGGACGGACGGCCAAATTTTTATTCGATTTTTGGATTCTACGTACCTCGAAACGTAAACCATCAAATTTTGAGGGGGTGTTAAAAAAATTGTTTTCTTGATCGATTCCAAAGGTTCATTATTGATAATAATAAACCAAAATTGTAAGTTCAGAGGAAAATCAGGATAACACATTTTTTTCTTGATTCATAGGTTCACAGGGTATTGCAAACCTGCCGATTGAAACCCTTGTGATGCTTTCATTTCCCATATCCAAAGTCATCTCTTTCCCATCTCTTTCGGCTACTGAAATAGAAGACTTTGTGGTCATAGACAAAGGGATGAAAAATCATTCCGACGAGGTGATGTCATAACTTGGAGGTGTGACGCAATACTTTATAGGTGGCATCGATATGTATTAAGAGTTTCGACATGCATGACCGATTAGACTGGACCCTCCTCCCGTGGAAGTTATCAGGACAGGAAGGGGAGGAGGATAGAAAGTTTGGTGTCTTCTTCCGCCAGACTTGCCTTCCAACGAGTTCATCAGGAAATCCGACGTACCTACGCCCAGTTCTGGTTCCACAAGGACGCGGAGGTCCAGCGCCCTGGACACGTAACAGTGACGCCACCGTCTCTGGGACGCGGGGGATTACATGAGACAGCGTATAGGCAGAGCAGGGAGTTTCTTAAAGACTCCTAAAAACCGGTGACATGTTCCCTCTACGAAAAAACCATCTTCCGAGGAGGCGAACGGGCTTCCTTGCGACTAATCGTTTCTATACGGGAATCAAGAGCGGCGCGGCGGACAGTAACGAGACGTGAGGACTAATCGGCGAGAACACCGAAACTTTTAGATGAGGGAACAATGTTCAGCCACAAACAGTTTTGGCAGTTCCACTGTCCTTTTAGACTCATGGTATATACTACCGCCAACCGGGGTGATATGGATAATTTTTTTCAGTTTTTATTGAAAAATTAGCCCCCACTGTTTTTAGAGTGAGCTGGTTTTCTGAATATAGATTCTCTGAGATGTCAAGAAGACGGTACCATGCCAATTTTTGTGATTTGCACCTTTTTTCACTTTTATTTTTTAAATGAAAAATGATCCATATCACCCTGTTAGTCGGGGTGATATGGATCAAAGCCAAAAACCAATGTAAAATTCACTCCAATCCAGTAACGAGGCGAAATGAATCACTAAAATTATTTAAAAAAATACAAGATTGAATAAATGAAAGGTTAAAAAAAGAAAAGGGCTTTGAAATTAGGAAATTGACGGTGCATTCAGGCTTCACTCCAACGAAGCCAGAATGCACCGTCAATTTCCTCATTTCAAAGCCCTTTTCTTTTTTTGAACCTTTCATTTTCTTTTTTGATTGTTCTTCAGTTCAGTAAAATAATCATTGACAGTGTCCCAAGTAATAAGTGCTCGTGCTCTTTTGAGATGCCCGATGACCTGGTAATGTCGAGGCATTTTCTCCCGATTCACTCCACCCCTCAAAAACTCCGAAATTCACAAAATCAATCACTGACAAGGGGGGTTTTAGGTTGAAACAAAACACAAAATCGATCTCTTTTCATGAGAAGTTGTTGATATGATAAAAAATACGCAGATCAAGTTTCCTGGTCATAGGTTGCCTACACAGATGAACGGAAACAAACAACACAAAACTGCGGCGTTTCTAAGGATCTGATCATCTTCATGGATGACCCTCTAGCATCCTTGAATCGACTGAATCATGGATGAAGGTGGTGAAGCAAAATGCCTATTTCAACATTCTGCTACAAGATCACATCCAAACGTCACCAGGTACCGCTGCAATCGCTAAAAGCGTGCTGCCTCCAAAGTATCCATATCACCCCGGCTGATCCATATCACCCCGTTTGACGGTACCTCGAACCTACAACATCCCAAACCTCCACCCCTTTACCGGGATTTGGCTGCAAAAAAACTTCTTTGTTCTGTACTTCTGCTGTAGTCATTTTGTTTAGTTAGTAGACATTTCTTCAAAACTATATTGAAATGTGTTACTGGTTTCCAGTGAAAACAGTTTTCACTGGAAACCAGTAACACATTTCAATATAGTTTTGAAGAAATGTCTACTAACTAAACAAAATGACTGATTGAGGAGGGATGGAAGATTGTGGGAGAATAATTGCAAAGTGAACATAGGTAGGTTGTTTTTGTTTTCTTTCTATTTTTAATGTTTGTCTGTGTGTTAGTGTGTGTATAGTTCAGTTCTTGGTTGCTTATTTTCTTATTGGTTTTTAGATGACGATAGAATAGGTTTAATCTTGGTGGCTCATTTTTAATGGTTTTAATGAAAAGTAATTATTAAGTCATAACATTTTTTTGACATAGGTTATACTACATATATTTTTGACTGGTTGGTTATACCTACTAACCGTGATTGTTCATGCTACTGTTATTATTTTTTAGTCTTCAATTAATTGTTTTTTCTTGTAGGCTTGAGAAAGGGGCCATAGTTTGCCCCGAAAGCGCTTGCCGAATAAATGTGAATATATAAATATATTGACGTCCTCTGCTTCCTTCTCCACAACAACCAACAAAAAAAAAAAACTTCTTTAGATCTCATCAGCGCAGATAAACCTTCGGCCATCCAAAGCCGGGATTACCCATATACGGTCGGATTTTTTCGGCGGTTCACTGAATTTTCCCTGAATTTTGGGAAATCCGTCAGTTGATTCTTTCGTTAGTGGGAAGTGTCAGGCCGGGAGAGATCCTGCCAAAATCCGCAGACGTGGTGAGTCTCGATCCGTCAACTCGATCAACAGACTTCGACATACACGATTGAACGACAATGCCGGATCTGATGTTCAACTTCAAGTTCTGATCGATTTTTCAACGTTTAATAGAATGACGCCAGGATTAAGTCGCTGCGATAATTAGTTTTCGATATAAATTGATTTCAAGAGTTTCAAGGTGAAATAAATGGAAATGTTGACTTCTGGCTATGAATCTTCTCCCCCCGCCCTCTCCATCATCCATGATTTTACCCATTTTGACCTTTTCCTTTTGATTTATTATTTTCAAACCTTTGGAATCGATTAAGAAAAAATTTAACCCCCCCCCCTCTCTATCTCAAAATTTGTTGGTTTACGTTTCAAGGTAAGATTCCGAAAATCGAATAAAAATTTGGCCGTCCGTTCGCCGTACGCGGCACTTTCCTTAGTTACCATGAACTGATTTTAATGAAATTTGGTACATGGCCTCCATATCGGGGTCTAGTTGTGCCCCGAAGTATTTGGTTGATGCCAGTCTCTCCGAAGGAAGGAAAATAAGGGGTGAAAATTTCGAAACTGTCAATATAAAGGTATTGTTTTTTCATCAATTTGAAATAGTATTGAATTTTTAGAATTTAATGAGACCACCCAGAGCTCTGTAAGACCAACCATTCGCTCCCCATGAGAACTTAGATGTTGGACTTAAGATAAATCGCAAAATAGGCTTAATCCATTAATATAAACTTGAATAGCATCATGTGAACAGAGTTGTTTGATTGCTGCTAATTAAAAACTTTGGTTTTCTAGTTAAAAACTTTTTGGTCTTTGGTTTTCTACCGACCTGACTCGTATGGTGTTATTTTGATTGTATAATTACCATTGCTATAAGTCAGCTAAGTAGTCCAGTGTTGCATGACAATATGTATCAAAATTACTTAATTTTTTTGTGTGTATAGTTTATATAAGGGACTTCCACTTGCGCTCCTTATCCAAAATGCCGTCCTATGCATGCTACACGTTCTATCGAGACGCAGGAACATCAATCTGCGATATGGTTCACAAGAGTGCTGTGAGATGGAGTGTTTTCCCTTTATAATGGTATTTTTTTCTCCAGAAACTAGCAATTTCGACTTGGTCGTGTTAGTTGAGGTTCCGTGAAAACATTTTCCCAAGTGTCGCCTCCACAGAGTACAGCACCAAAATCATTATTTGTTTGTTCATTAGTACAACTACCAATTGAAATTGTCTCTCCGTTAGTCTGATTGCTCCTGAACCATTTCAAGGTAGTAACCCTATGATTCATAATTTCTACAATTTCTAAATCAGTGATTCCCTAGGAATCGCGTCGAAAGCTTTTGCTAAATCAAGAAGAATTAGAACACCTTTTTGATTGTTGTCGCTTATCCTGTATAGGTCCAGTAGTAAGCGAATACAATGCATCATTTACTCCCAGATTTTGCTAATACCGAATTGATTGGGGTTTGATTATTTATTTCCTTCATAGTATGAATACAACTGTAGTTTGACAAACTTTTAAAAATATTTCGGATAGTGTGCTCAAAATGGAGATGGGTCTGTAATTCCCAAAATCACTCACTTCTACCCCAGAACTGTTATGCAAGACGGGAAAAATAGCAGCCACAAGATATTCGAATAGCCGAAAAACTATCATGGTCACCTCCACCAGTCGTTATGCTGGCACTGTGCTTCCGATCAATGAGATTCCGATGCAGGTTGTTCCCTTCTGAACTTTTACAATATTTTGGAAGTGCAGGACTTGGCAGACTTCAACTATGATACAGAAAAATAAGTAAATGAATCAATTTTCCACAGTTACGTGATTTCGATACGCCCAACGAATTTCATCAGATACCCACAAACAGATTTTTTTCAATCCGACGCCACATCGTGACCGCCTGGTCCGCTCAGAGCACGTACGAAATCAATTCAAGTTGTGAATAAAAAGGGCCTTGAAGGGGGAGCATCGAAAAAAGAAATCAGGAAGACAAATCGGGAGGAATGCAGTTTGAATTGGTGAGGGCAGTCGTAGGAGTGTGAAAAGGGCTGTTGCGGTCAATGGGAGAAAAGCCAGGTGACTTCCGCGAGCGGCAGCCTCACGCTCGGGCTGGACCAGCGGTCTCAATGAGTGAGCGCGTGACTGGCTGGCAATGGGGAAATGTTGGCGAATCAATTCGTCCGCACCACGACTTGAGGGCGTATCTGCAGTACACGTTGCACTGGTGCACAGAGTTTTCAGATGGGATTTTTCGGAGAAAATTCTCTTATCCCACGATTCTTATGGGAATCGTGCCCTGAGCAATGATTCCAAATATACCCCACAACTAAAAGTTCTATTTGTTTTATTAAAAGTTTTATTAAACTACAAAACCTGAGAGGGTAACCAATCTGCATTACAGAAAGTGATTAAAAACTGCGAGGAACTAAGTAGTCTTAAAAATAAATTAAGGACCACTAAAAAGTAAAAAAAGTGGGCGTGGCACATACTTTCCTCGTGCCCATAACCCGATTGTGTAGATGATCCGATGCATAGTAGTTTATCTGAAAACATCCATCTTCAAGTACCTAGCTTGCACTACCCCTATAGGATGTAGAAGTTATGACTGTTACTAGGATTTCACGTTTGCTCATGCGCACAAAATACTTTCATTTTGGGGGGTCATGATTTTCAAAGGAGACCATCTCCACCCCAACCCGCATAATCCCTGAAAATTTAATCGAAATTGGATAGAAAATGTAGAAGTCATTGCTGTTACAAGGAAATATACGTTTGCGCATGCGCAGTGGCCACTATCAGTCTAGGGACAACGATTTTAATAGTGGACCATCTACACCCCAATCCGCATGATCTCTGAAAATATCATCGAAATTGGATGGAAAATGTGGAAGTTATGGAAGTCACAAGGATTTCACGTTTGAGCATGCAGGTTACTGTCAGTTCGGGGGTAATGATTATCATAGGGGACCATCTACACGCTGACCCGTATAACCCCTGAAAATTTCATCGAAATCGGATCAGAAATGTAGAATTTATGGCTGTGGCAATGATTTCGTGACAGAAGACAGACACACAGACACATGGACACACAGACAGACACGAAACCAAAACTGTTCAGAAAGGTCTGCAACGTAAACGCGAGTGGAAATTTTGAATTTGGAGAACACTTTTTTTCAATCTTGAAAAGTGAAAACAAAGCTTCCGCTACTTTTGTAGACTCGGAAGCAAAATAATGATTACATCGGTTCCAGATAGGTTGGTAGGGTTCATGTCCTCCTCGCAAATCATTACAGAAAGGAATGACATCCTTCTCCAGCGAAAAAAAAGAACACTCCGTGTCAAAAAGGTTCCACACCTATAAGACGTGGTATTCATGTTGTTCCAATCAACTAAATCCATGCAATTTGGTAGGTTTTAACTAAAGGTGTGAATGATTTCCACTCACGAGAAACCATCAACAAATCAAGATGTTCGGTAATTTAAAACCCACCAAAATACCAGAGTGGATTATGATGTAGTCAGAGGAAGGTTCGGATACCCTCAAATAAGATAGGCCAACTAACAACGGACCGCTTCTGCGATATGGAAACGGAAGATGCCGAACATATCATGTGCTACTGTGAAGCACTGGGTCAAGCTAGATACACGTTCTTCGGAAATGATGTCCTAGCTCCTGACACCATCTCTAAGGTGGCCCTTCTCTGCTTTGCTAAAAAGTGGGGAGGAGGGGGTTCAGTTATCCCTTCTTAGTAGGCTAACATAGCCTGGAGGCACTCCACAATAGACCTTCTTAGGTCGCACTGGAAGGCGTTTGTATTTCAACTCATTAAAGACCTCCTACTTAAAAAAAAAGGTTCGGTTGGTACAGCATGTATACTACGCCTTCTTATACGTGGAACCTTTTGGTTTACTATTTTAAAGAATGAACCTTTGGAATCGACCAAGAAAAAAAATTTAACACCCCCTCAAAATTTGATGGTTTACGTTTCAAGATACGTAGAATCCAAAAATCGAATAAAAATTTGGCCGTCCGTCCGCCGTACGCCGTACTTTTGCCACTTAGCATTGACCGATTTTGATGAAATGTGGTATGTAGGCTCCTTCTGGGGTCTAGTTGTGCCCCGAAGATTTTGGTTGATGTAGGTCACTTCTAAGGGTTCCAAAATCAATTTTGAAATTTTGAAAACGCCCCAACTCAAAACATTTTTATATAAAGGTATTGTTAGGACGTCCCACAGTAAGACTTGGGCGTCCTTATGCGATCGATCTGGGGAAAAGTTGGACAACACTCAACACAAAAAAAAATAACCACACAGTAATCCGTTTTAGACCATTCTGAATCCAAATCCGCGAAAAAAACCATAGGTGTATGTCTGTGTGTGTGTGTGTGTGTATGTGTGTATGTGTGTATGTGTGTATGTGTGTGTGTAACAAAATCTTGTGTACTCTGCACAGGCCTTAGTTCTCAACCGATTTTCCTGGTTCTTTTTTTGTTCGTCGCGGAAAACTATCTAGTTGTGCACTACGTCGCCGGAATTTCGAATTTTGCCTTTTAAGGGGGGGAAAGGGGGGGTTAATGCTCGAAAAACGTGCGTTTTTGGGCATAATCTTGTGTACTCTGCCCAGGCCTTAGTTCTCAACCGATTTTCGTGGTTCTTTTTTTGTTCGACGCGGAATACTATCTAGTTGTGCACTACGGCGCCGGAATTTTGAATTTTGCTTTTTAAGGGGGGGAAAGGGGGGGTTAATGCTTAAAAAACGTGCGTTTGCGGGTATAATCTTGTAAACACTGCCCAGGCCTCAATTTCCAACCGATTTGCGTGTTTCTTTTTTTGTTTGACTCAAATAACTTCCGAGTTATACTTGATTTTACCAGAATACCAAAATTCGCAAGGGGAGGGGGTGAGTGGGGGGATAATATTCACAAAATATCTGATTTTTCAATATTTTGGTTCCTTTACTGCTTACTAATTGTACCCAAGCTTTGAAATTGAGGGAAAATTCTCATTATACCTCAGGATTTTCATGAATTATTCTCTGTACCGCCATGGAACTGATAGTGGTGCCACCATGGTGCCAGGACACCATAAACCGCATATTACGTGGTTTTTTTTTTGTGTTTCACCTTGAATACGGATGTGAACTTCGACGGACTGCCTACTAAAACTAACAGATGAAAGTTCAATGTTACGACGTATTTCCGCTTTGGTGCCAGATTGGTACCATTGGTGGTGGTGGTGATGGGGGGGGGGGGTAACTCGAATTCGCATGTTGGGTATCCTAGATCATGGATTTTAAAATGCTCTTCAGATTCGAGGCTCGCATGCCGCTAGAAATGTTAAGGTGGATAATTGTGGGGGGGGGGGGGTCAGTATTTCTTGCCTAAAGTAATAGATAAATTACATCGAGTGAAACAGTTTTATTGCTTACCAACTGGTTAAACTGATCCAATATTTATCCAATGGGACGTCCCCTGGAATGCATGCATTACTAAACAATATGTTTTTTCCTTCAATTTAAAATTCTATAGAATTTTAAAAATATTTTGAGACCACCCGGAGCTCTGTAGGACAAACCGTTCGCTCACTACGAGAATTTAAAGTTTGGACGTGCGATAAATCAGAAACACGAGTGTGAATCGCAAAAGAGGCCTAATCTCCGTTCAAATTAAAGCTGGCCGAAATGCGATTGATGTTTTCTTCATGTTGGTGGCTTTGCAGACAGGTGATCTATATAGAAAAATAAAAAAAATAAACCATTGTGTAATAATTTGCAGCGTTTTTAAGACGCTGTGTTTAAGACAGTGCATATGATTTTGCATTAGTTGTTTTCTCCCAATCTTTTCCTTCCTAAATCTGAATTTTTTCCCTTATTTCACTAATTTTTTTCGTTCTTGTAGTGCTGTAACAAACTCGTTCATATGATTCTTATTAGCGAGTGGAGGCAGATTTATCCACAGGCCGCAATCAACCGTTCTTGATAATGCACACACGGCTGATATAATTGTGTTCCTTCCTGTTAGGTCTTTAGTCTCTCGTTACATCA
Source organism: Apolygus lucorum (assembly GCA_009739505.2). NCBI lineage: Eukaryota > Metazoa > Arthropoda > Insecta > Hemiptera > Miridae > Apolygus > Apolygus lucorum. The sequence goes on along the minus strand of CM019167.2, from coordinate 96,450,847 downwards.
TAATGATTACCTGGCCACGCGAGTCTGCTCTATACGAATACGAAATACGAGTTCGCCCCGGTACCAATTTGTTCCTTTTGCACACAGACGCGTGCTCCTGTGCTTGTGGGATTTTCTCACTGGCTCTCAGGCCTTTCGCTGATGGGAAGATTATTCGTCCACTCCCAATTCCATTCCCCTACTTGTCCAGTCCACGAATGTTTCACACCCTTGATTTTCTCTCTTCTCCCGACCCCGAAATCTAAGTTTTTCATTCCTTATTGCCATTAGTTACCTGGAATTTGGATAGCACAAATGTGCGTCTGAAGTAAAAACCACTGTCTGACCACAGGAATGTGAGTGGTTTTTATTTGTAAAACCCCTCCAAGTTATCAAGGTGAGTACCAATAACGCAGTATGACTCATTTTCTTAGATATCATTCTCCTATTTTTTTATTTATTTTTTGAAATATAATATTTCGTCAGTCTCACAGCAACACCACGTATCATACATTTTTGTCGAAAATGAGTTTTTGGTATCGTTGGACGCGCTATCTCGCGACGAATCGATTGAATGACTCAGTCACACTATGAGATCGCTGAAATCGCCACATACCAGGAATCCAACGGCAACAGCACGTATAATTACTAGTTACCATTGAAAACTTACTGACGTGAATGGTGATTCTCAGTGATGCGAGTGTAACTTAATGTTATAATTATTATCAATTAGTGTACCTAATGGACAGGAACTGGAGAAAATATCACAAAATAAGTTGAATGAGTAAGTGGTTCAGCTCCATGAGTCTGATATGTTGAGTTGCAGGATGTATGATAAGTTGAGTTCCCCGCATGAACCCCTCTGTACGAAAAACATTTTTTTTGCTCCCCTGTAAAATTTGGAAAATGTATGATACGTGGTGTTGATGTGAGACCGACGATTTATTATTTAGAAGATAATTATTATTATTATTATTGAAAATCGTACGCTGATTCCAAATGTACGATATTTTCAAAATACGGTTGTACAGGTTTTCCCTTAGAGTAAGTACCTAGAATGATTAAAGCAGCATGAATACCTAGAACGGTTGTACATAGATGAAAAGTGAGAGAAAAACAAGACATAACCATCTCTATGGCACATTATTTATTTTAACTTATGGCACTTGACATTTCGAAAACAAACAGGGACTCACTTGAGGATTCCTGAGTTGTGTGAGACAACAAACAAATCGCGTGTCGAAATAGTACAAGCACACTCTCGAGGTCATGATCGGTTCGTAAACAAGACGAGGGGATAGTTGAATAAACCCGTTCGAGACAAACATTTCATAAGCGGCTACTTCTAATCGAGGTTTTACCCAACCTGGAGGTTGGTAGCCCTGAACTGTCCCAAGTCACTTCCGCTTTCTCTCCGATCAATTAAGACTAGACTTGACCTCCGATATGAAAAACAACAATGCCGCCCACTCAGACCTGTAGCCTCGCCGTGATGACTGTGAAAGGGTTCGCATTCACCAACTATGAATAGCCTAGTCACCTCTTTTGTTTACAATAGAAATTATCTCGCATAGGTAAGAAAAACTGGCAATGAAAGCTCATTTAAAAGGATAGAGTGCTAATTAACGCTCAACAACCTTATACCATTATCATCCACTAGCCAATTATTTTTTTTACTCGATATTATGTACAGTGAATCACTCTTATTGTAACCACGTTGGGACTGATGTAATCTCAGTCGGATAATTCTTATACGAGTACAAGGGAAGTGCAAACTGGATTGAATGGACGTGGCAAATTATTAATCATCAGTTTCTAATTTTTCATTACGAAAAATCCAACTACATTTTAATAATAATCTAAATTAAAATAAACACTAGGCATAGTAGGCACTGTGGGACCATACAACTTTAGAGTCTTTGATTACACATACAATAATAATTAGAACATTTTAGAAGATCGTAATGGAATAGAAATCTTACGAATACAACCTTACTATGAATACTTTATTTGAGAGAATTATAAGGGTGCCTAACGGAGTTCCTTAAACTCTTTAATAGGATGAATAATAAAAATAAAATGTTCTCTAGTTTGAAAATCATACTTATAGGTAAAACATAATTTGCCTCGGACGGATTCGAACCCGATGCGCATCGGAGTCGGGAAATCCATCCTGAGTTCACTCGAGCCTAGCTGTGGAAATACATCGGCGGAAAGTGGATCTCGGATAAAATCAAATTCGACGAGGATTTCCATAAATTTTATACTGAAAATCCGACTTATTTCCGTTCTTGGCGGAGGATAATAAAATAAATCCCTTTTAAACAAAAAAACGGACCGACCTCAAAACTGATAATTTCAAACAACTAGAAAGGAGAAAATAATAATTACGACGTTCAGATGGGTTGGTAGCCCGCCGTGCCCATCGGTAGACACAAACACACTTGAGAATCTTCTACTCATTCTTTCATTCGAAAATATACACACCCATACAACAAAACCACATCAATGCTGTGCTACAAGTATGTTCTGTGAGATCCCTCATAACTGTAAAATGCATAATTTAGACAATTCCCCCTCAAAATCCCTTTGATCGCTTATTAAGGAACGAGTTTTTGAATAGTTCAACGCCCGTAAAAAAGCATGAATAGAACGTAGCGAAAATCACCACTGGTAGGTAATGGCTTAATGAGGGGGGTAGTTGTATGGGAAGTTGTACGCACCAGTGGTAGGTGCGTGCTTTATGGGGGAGGGAAGTTGCAGGGCGTTTCCCTGTCATATGGAATCTCCATCACTAGGAAGGTAGTAGGGAAACTCCATTACAAGCAGAGATTCTCCACGGGATCCAAACCAGATTCACACAACTGAATATACCGCCCGCCAAAATTTACTGGAAATTTTAGACCTTGGATGATAAGAAAGAAAAAAAAAACAAACAGAAAAAAACAAATAATTGAACAAAATTGAAAGGAAAAAGGAAAGGACCGTTAGAGCGTAAGCTCCTATCATTGACAGACTGTTAGAGCATCGATGATTTTAGATGAGATGCGCCTTAGATGAGGAATATTTTTCTTCCTCTGCTGAAGGATTGCCACCTCTGATGTAGTTGAGATGTCTCTTCTTTTTGTCATTTGGAGGCTCAAAAGGCTTACATTGCTGAATTAAACGTCTCAACGCAGGGATATTCCAATAGCTCAACACATGCAGGAGCGAAGGCCCGCGTTGTAGGTACATCCTGTTGAAAAATTCACAGTCAAAATGGACAAGTGGCTCACGAAGGAGGAGTATTGGATGCTTGTGGTACAATGCCAAGGCAAATTGGTATTGTACAATCTGCCGTCCGCCCTGAGGCTTTGGAAAGCTGAGATTCTGGGCTATTTTTTCTGCTGAGTGTCCAGACGATAGGTACCGCTATTTAATAAAGGCAAACAATAAATTTTAAAAATGGCGGTTTTCAACAAAAAAAAACTGATTTGGGCCCACTCTTTTATTTATAAGCAAAAATGGCTTAAAAATTCCGTTGATACTAAAGAAAATTTAACGCTCCTTCCAACGGTGCTCTCACATTTGAGTTTATCTTGTAAATTAAGAGAGTTATGGCCGTTTTAGTGGGGAGGGTCAAAAACACACTAACAGTTTCGAAAGTAAAATAAGTAGTGGAAATTTTAGGGGAAAAAAGTTATAGGATAAAAGACTACTACTTCAACAGTTGACACCGCGCTGTATTGTATTATTATTTGTTTTTATTGGCATTAAGATATCACACAGCCATAAGTAGTTAGTCTAATTTAGATATATACATTTAATGAACTCATAAAATTATAAATATTCTTATAGATTAAATAATGTCTACTTTGTAGTAGAGTATAATAATTGAAGGGTTGCTCGAAGAGTTCCACTATTGCACTGAAAAACTCCTCTTGGAAGAAACTTGCGCTTGGAAGAGGGAGCACTCCAACACCAAATGTTCCAGGTGTCCACAGCTTCCTCCGCATCTGCTGCAATCCGCTGACTCCTGAACTCCAATTCTTGCGAGGTATGCATCGCAGTTTCCATCATTTGATCCAAGTCTGCTCATGATCCGACCGAATTCTTTATTTACGTCTCGCCGATAGAACATGGCCTAAGTGGGATGACAGGCTCCAATCCCTTATAAAATGGTCCATCACTTGATGCGCTAAATTGCCTCTGTCATCTGCACCTTGTAACAATATAGGTTGAATTTCAGATTGAAATTCACCTAATTGCTCATAAGTTAGTCAGAGGAGGGTGACGACCTTACCCCTTCAAACCAGTGATTAGATTAATCAGCCGGCCCGAAGAGGATATCGATTCATATCTCTATGAATCGGATATCTCTAAAGGCGTAGCTCCAACAAATCGGGAACAAACCAATTGGTTTGTCCCGTATAAAATGTAGGATCGTCACACTCCCTTCCCTAAAACATACATCTGGGTTTCAAACAGAAGTATGTTTGAAAACAAGTCAAAGGGACTGAAAATAGCATGAAGCCCAGGAAAGGACGTCTGGAAGCTTCAAGGGAATTCCTCCATCGTAATGGTACTATTCATAAAGAAGAAGAAGAAGAAGAATGCCACGAATGGGTCATTTATGCCACGAATGGGCCATTTATACATAAAAGAATAAATCAATGGAACTGAGGAGAAAGCAAACTAAATAAAGAATACGAACGACGAAACATTCAAGTGTAATGATTGAAAAGGCAAATGCAGAAAAGGCTTATATAAAAGAAAAACGTAATTGAAATTAATAAAATGCCAGATTGGCAAAGCCTAACAAGGGAATGAGTTTAATTGCCGGATTGGCGAAGTTTAATGAATGAATTGGCGAAGTATAATAAGGGAATGAATTTAATATAGAGATTCCTTCTGGATATCTCTTTGGGTAATTCCTTCTCGAATCCCAAGAAAAAGTGGAGGGGAAATGATGAAATAAATTCAGTGCATTTCCACCGAACCACGCTCTGCTACCATGTAACAATATAGGTTGAATTTCAGATTGAAAATGTCACAATTGTAGGATCGTCACAACCTGTGGATACTGATAATCGACGGGAAGAAGTCCTCCACCTCAACTGGTAGACTCAACGGTACTCCTGACTGTGAACCTTCTTCGCTAAGGTATCAACCGTCTCATTTCCATTTATACCAACATATGCTTTCACCCATACGAGTTTAATTCCAATGGAGATGATTCGGCACATAAGTAGGAGGTCGAGAAGTTATTTGGTCAGTCCGAATGAAGCGCGCTTGAAAGATGCTGAACCAATTTTCCGTAGAACGCACTAGGAGTCCGAGCAAATGATGTGGATTATCCTGTATCTCTCTGTTGCAGTAAGTACTCTAGGGCCTTTATAATCGTCAAGATCTCCGCAAGGTAACTTGATGTTAAGGAAGGCAGTTTATGTGTTGCCCTATAATCTGTAACCAATTCCAAAACGCGCACCCAAGAGCTCCCCACTTTTGGACTCATCAGTAAAAGTGATCTTGCTATTCGAAATTTAGAAGAGGTGAATGTGTTGAACTGTGTATTTATGTTTTTATTATTGTTTCTTCTTGGGATAAACTGAGTTATGGAGACGGTATGAGTTAGAACTTACACATTGTTGAATGCCTACACGGTCTTCATAAGTACAACATATTCGATTTTCTGATCGTCAGACGACGGTCATTTCCGGTGGAATTTCGTAATTAGACCGATTGAGGCAAGATTAGTACAAACAATTATCAATTGTACCGGGTTTTCCAAATGTAGAAGCTCGAACCTGATTAGGTATTTCTCAAGGTGGAAATCACGATCAATGTTTATACACGAAGTAGAGGTACCCACCTATAGAAAGCGCACGCCAGTCTCAACCAATTGGATTAATTAGGCAGCACCCGGATGCGTTCTCACGAGAGAAAACATTGTGGGAAACGCTATCCTCCGATTGTCGTCTCCACTTCGACAGTTCTTAGCGTTTACTCATCTTTCTCTATCTAAGTGGTGAGCCTAACTCCATCTGCTGACTGGGAACTGATTACAAGATTACGTCCTTCCTTGGAGTTTTGAAATCAGCGTTCAAACAACACTTATTAAAAGCGGAAAATAATTGTGCGCTGTCAACAGAGTACAGGATCTTGATGGTAACGAAATCATCCTATGTTACAACATTCTTTCGATTTTCTTTCGTTCAGGTGTTATTATTGTCATTACACTATTATTTTGAAAAACCGTCTTGCACTATCATAGGACTGTTTCGAACACGGTTGGCTAATGCTCCCTTTTTCTACAAAATTTGAGCAAATCCTACTTCGTATATTCCGATCAGGAACTCCGATCAGGAGTTTGGGTAAAGCCTCTCCGTATCCTTGAACTACTGTGTTCAAGCTCGTCTAACCTAAATCCCAATCACGTGACGCAATACGTAGGGAGCATTCGTGAAAATTGCAATCTATTAGAAATAAAATTATTATCAAATAAATTATAAATACAATATTTGAGCTTTTCAAGCAGGAGTTGCTTTGAACTCAGAACTAATCTCAAATCACTCTTATTGTCCATCCATGAAACGACCATCAGTGCCTTCCTGGTTAACTGACAAGTTATTGTTAAAAATATGAACACAAAATATAGCCCAAAAATATTAATGGTGGTAGATTTCACAACTAAACTTGTTACATTTTGCCTTATGTCGGACTGGAAGGGTTGTGTCCTTTTAGAGGCAGAATGTAGGAAGGAAGGACGCTTAGGTGAGAACCGTGTCTCCCCTCTGTCCTCCTATCTCCTGCGTTTATTAGGGTAACTAATTAACAGATACAAGTATGGTTCGCCATAGTTTAGACGGCACCCACAATTTTGGGATAACGGTGTTTTGCTGGTTGGAAAGTTTGATTTTCTTCGCGGACGGATGATCTATAGTGAAACATAGTAAACAGTTCTGTAATAATTTGCAGCGTTCTAACCCCATAGAACTGTATGGCAACAACTTAAAACTTTGGGGAACCAATAGATCCCAAATTTCATCAATATAACGGGAACTGGGCAAAGTGCCTCGGACAGCGGACGGAGGGAATATATTTTATTCGGTTTTTGGATGCTACGTGCCTTGAAACGTAAACAATCAAAATTTAATGGGGGGTAAATTTTTATTTTGCTCGATTCCAAAAGGTTCATTACTGAAAATAATAAACCAAAAGTGGTTTAAATCAACAAAAATTTATTTCTATATAGATCACTCGTCTGTAAAGAACTCAGCTTTGCCATTGTCACCTACCAACCATAGATACTACTATCAAGTTTATTTGGAAGAAATAAAATAAACGCTTCACACTCAGTTCGAAGAAATAAAGAGTTGTGGGGGCCTTCATTAGGGAATTTGATTAGGTACTGGTTGCTAAGGACGCATAACTGAGTACAACTCGAAGAAACGAACAGCGATCGCATTTTGGTCACTCGTGTTTCTGGTTTATCATAAACCTAAACCTTAAGTTTTCATAGGGACCGAACGGTTCGTCCTACAGGGCTCTGGGTGGTATCATTCTAAAAATGCAATACTATTTTAAATTGATAAAAAAAAACAACATTCTTTTATATCGAAAGGTTTTGAGCTAGGGCATTTTCAAAACTTCAAACCTTATTTTTCAACCCTTAGAAGTGAATGACATCAACCAAAAGCTTCGGAGCACAATTAGACTCCAAAAGGAGCCTATATACCAAATTTCATCAAAATCGGTCCATGGGAATTAAGGAAAGTGCCGCGTACGGTGGACGGACGGCAACATTTTAATTCGATTTTCGGATTGTACGTATCTTGAAACGTTAACCAACAAATTTTGAGGGGGGTAAATTTTTTTTCTTGGTCGATTCCGAAGGTTCATTATTGAAAATAATAAACCTTGAACGTGTAAAAAACGGGGGAAATTCATTATAATTTTTTGAAACATCTTTTTTATAGGTTTTATTACGAGTAATAAGGGGGTTTCCAGGAAACCAAATTTTTCTTTACCGGAATATAGTGTGAATAACATGAACTACTTACCTCTGGTGGGATATTCTTCCTTCTTGAGGGACACTAAAAGGGAAGGTACCGGACATAAAGCTACCTCCTGTAGGGCGCGCCCATATGTACTGCCAATATAAACAAAATAGCTCAATCTCAGGCTCTACACCCCAATGTTTCTGACGTAGGGTTGAGGTTCTTTGGCGTTGAGAAAATAAATCATTGCATGACAACATTTTTCAGATTTCGAGATCGTTTTCCGCGCCTTTTGAAAACTTTTGTAAAATGTACATACGTTTTGTATCATGAAGTCCCTCCAGTAAAGTCCTTGGAATGATGAATAAATAGTACCAAAGGAGAGTTATTGTTCAACTGTAGCAGAAATTGGAGCAAGTCGGGGCACAGACAAGGCTCGGGGCTTAGTCAATAACGTTTGCCCAACTGTCGATTTTACGAGATTGAAGGGCGGTATTACGGCAGACTCAGCGGTGGCCTCCGCCACGGAAAGAGTGGCGCCTATTGTTGTACTCAACGACTTGAGACGCTGGTAAGGTAGTTTTCATCGAGCTTTTAAAAAGACGCGATCATAATCCCGGAGTCCCGTCATCAAAGCTGGCTCTCCTTTCAAAAACGTCCTGATGAAGCGTGCTCTGCAGCAATGCACGAGGGCCAGAACATTTTAGGACGAATTGATTTGTTCCGTTTAGTTTTTAACTGATGTTCACACACTGAAAGAAAGTTCGTCCTTGCTATTGTGGATCGCCTGCCCAACGTGATCAGGTGATAGAAGCTCGGGATCACGTCTGCTTCGTTGTTCTTTACTAAAGAACAAACAATTTCCAAAGATGATAGGCTCCAAAGGGTTGTGGGACGGCCACATCGCAAGAAAAGGCATGGAGGGAATCTCTTACAGAGCCTTTGTCTGCCACGAGATGGAGTAAGGTCTACCAGCAAGTTCTAGAATAAAAGGATGGTGTCAACTTGCGAAGCACGAACTCGTAACAAATCTGTTCGACCGTAGTGAAAGGTACTGGTTCTACCATAGTATTCAATTATTGAATAACTGGACTTACGGTCAAGTATGGACTAGAGCATCCAGTGCACCACCAATCCCAATACAGCGATACTCGTCGCTGTACTTGACCAGTACACCCGTAAGAAAGGTGTACGAGTAACAGTAGAACACTGACAACGAAGGAGGAAAAAAACGCTGCAAATTATTACACCCCGGTTTATTATTTTGGTTTATCATTTTCAATAATGAACCTTTGGAATCGACCAAGAGAAACAATTTACCCCCCCCCCCCTCCCCGCCTCAAAATTTGTTGGTTTACGTTTCAAGGTACGTAGAATCCAAAAATCGGAAACAATTTTTATCCGTCCGCCGTACGCGGTGCCCCTTCCTTTCCGCACTTTCCTCTGTTCCCATGGACCGATTATGATGAAATTTGGTATTTGGGAAAAATAAGGGTTGAAATTTTGAAAACGCCTTAGCTCAAGAAATTTTGATATAAAGGTATTGTTATTCCATCTATTTAAGATATTCATAATCGAATGAGACCACCCGGAGCTCTGCAGGACCAACCGATCGCTCCCTATGAGAACTTGAGGGTTGGACTTACGATAAATCAGAAACGCGAGTATGAATCGCATAAGAGGCCTAATTTCCGTTCAAATTTTAGCTGACCAAAATGCGATCGCTGTTCGTTTCTTCGAGTTGTACTCAGTTATGCGTCCTTAGCAACCAGTAATCCAATTTCCTCATGATACAGATCTTTCGTCAATCATTTGAATCACATAGTTGACCTTCAAAATTAAATCCGTCCAGTTAATAAAGTTATAAAACATTACAAAGAAACGGTGCTTTTGTAAACGGACAATAGTGCTTATTATGTATTCCATACTGTATTAAAGACGAATAACCATTAGAAAGGCTTCTCGTAAATCCCAACTTACACCTGCGCTTTCAAACAGGATGTGATTTTTCAGCCATAAACGTCTCCTCACGATTTAGAAGGGCGGTCTATTTCGCTTCCAGTCGAGTCGGCTCGCATTTGTCGGATATGAAGTGAAGGTTAATTGTTTATAAACTTGAATATCACTCACCAGGTACTCGATTCTCTTGTGAGTGATCAGAAACCGATGATACATAAACAATTTTATCCAATTTTATTTAGTACATAAATATTGGTGGAATATTGTCCTCCTCTTAAAACAGGAATTTGTTCAACTTCAACTTCAAGGCATTGAGCTTCTTGTAAGTAGATGGAAACATTTGTTTAAATAATTAATTCAGGAATATGCAAGGCAAGTAAGTAAATAGCTACAATTTTTTAAAAATTTGCAAAAGGTACATAGTTTTTAAATTGAAAAGTATTGAAATTTCTATGTAGCAATTGATTTTGAAACATTCTAAAATAAGTCCTTGAGCTTTTCAAACTTATGTTAAGTACTTCATACTTCGACGAAGGAGTTTCTTCATAATAATCCACTATTGATGGAAGTGGAATCACTGAAGGGTGATGTCGAAATGTCACCCATTCATCTAAATTTAGATGGTAATTATGAAATGGAGGTACCTAGATGTTAAGTACTAGGAACTGTAAGATTATGAATATTAATAAATTCTTGATATGAAGAGATATTGAACTCTCCTACCACTAACAGAAAAAGGGCTTTCAAAAAATCGGGTTTGCGTCTTGTTGTGATTTAAGCTCTTACTTCTACGACTACTTTTCCGGAGCAACATTCATCCGTCAGCACGAGCAGGAAGTCTCATCACCTGGTGCTTATGTATTTTCCTTTACTTAGGGCTGATTAAAAAACAACAATATGAAGTATCGATCGCTTTCATCCATCATCTTTGGTGCGAGTTCAGCAGAATGTAAACATCACATTCTAGACAATCAACTATCAATATACCTATAAAAATAGTTCACGATAATTCCTATTGAAATGAAGATGCAACCGTCACTATATCTGGAAATGTTACTGAAACCTCATGAAAAATTATATTTGGAGGATTTAAGTTGAGCGCATGCGCACAAGATTAGCTCAATCCGGGAGAGATGAAATTTGCACTGTAACAACTGAAGCACTGCTCAATCCTGAAAAGATAGTAATAAGTTTCTGTACCTTGTTTTCGAATGACTGTTCGACGCTGTAGGATTGAGTGCTATCTCGCGGCTGAGTCTATAATCTAACATCATCGAGGACAAGCCGAGTTTCAAGGTTAATGTCTCTTTGACCTTGATTTTTTTTCAGATGTAATATAGATTCTATGTCTTTTCCGTGTTACAGAACGAATGCAAATAAGGATATAAGGACTTAAATTATATTTGAAGTGCTGGAAACTCTCCTGCTGCTAGCGGTCAATCACTGGGTGTTTTCTCAATTCACGGTTTACTTTCTGGTAATATTGTTTACTTTCATTCACCAACGTATATCAACGTATATATCATAATAGATCGGTACTCTTCGAAATCGTATGTGTCATTATACTTTTAGTAACGTCATGTCAACTGCGATAAATCGTACTGAAATCATCTAGGGCGAAACTAGCTGAATATCTAAACATGTCGTGGGAATCTCATGGAAAATCATCCCTGGAAATTTTATGGAAGACCGATGGCAATTATGGAAGTTATGCTTATTCCAGGATTTCGTTAGCAGAAGCACAGTAGCTACGTACAATAAACCCCCCACTTACCTCACTCGACTAGCTCTCTCACCGCCAGCAGTAGGAGAGCTTGCTCTAAATAAATTGGTTTTGATAATAGCTCAGGTCTGAAAACAGCTGGTTGTCTTTGTTTCGGATTTGAGCTCTTCACTAATATGTCTTGCTACCAACAGTTGTGGTGTGGATGCTATCTTACGGCTGTGCCCATCTAATATGTTCAAGTACAAGCCGAGTTTCAAGGTTGGAAGATTTTCAACTGTCTTCAAAACACCCAAACCCCAAAGGAGGAGGTATCTCAATTAGGTGTGTCATGGGGCGACGATTTTTTCTTAGTTCAGAAATTGATTCCACCGAATCACATGTTTCCCGTGTCACAGGATCAAGGTATCAAGGGTTTCGTATAGGCACAGCGAGTACGAAACACTTCTACTGCTGGTTATTGGGGTGTTTACTACTAAATCGTTCAATTTATCCATCCCGTTCATCGACGTCAATTATCATTCAAGATACTCATAGAAGCAGGTTTGTAGCCAGGATTTAGTTTGGTTTTATCATAATCTATGTTACAGAAAAATCTCCTAGTCGCTCCATAGCTAAGGCGCCCACTGAAAGAGTCTGGTTTATATGAATTTGGAACAGCTCAATCTTGGAAAATTGTGGGGCAAACTGGGAACAGAGACTCACAGAAAAATAATTTTCATTCGGTGGAATGTCATGGTCAAGGATGGTCCCGCAGTGTCGTATAATAGGTAGAGTGGATCCAGTTTCCCTCTCGTTTGAGTAGCGTGTGAAAGTAATAGAGTTCACCTGAGCACGCCTCGCATGGCACACTTGAGCACAATGCTTTTGTAATTAGAGGCTTTTGGAAAACGGTAACCCTTAATGAGGGAGGCCGCGGGGAACGATGCGTAATTGCGAACGGCAGGTTCACTGTTATTAATAACTTCGTCATCGACGAGTGTTAACTCTGCCGTAAGACCAAGTAAGAGGACATTGTCAATTACTCAAGTCGGAATGCGTTGTTTGGGTGTTTTCGATGTGGCGGAAATGGATTTATAAATGAGGAGAACATGAGTTGTTTTTGGGTGTGCTTTCTCAAGGTGACGCGCCAAATCCTACCCTGTTCGTGGCACTTTGAGGGAAGAGTGAAAATTATAAGGTGCTGAAGGCAGGAATTTCATTCTTTCCAGATTTATAGTTGCTCTTGCATCATTCTCCAGCTCCAATTTTGCTCAAACCCGGAATGTAATGTGGTGTGTAGAACTGATATTTTTTATCAACCCATCGTGATCTTATTTTGGGTAGTCACTGCGAAAGCGCAAACGTGGTATGTTTGTAATACGTTCAATTTTCATCTTCATCCGTTGCCTATGATTTTCAGAGATAATGAGGATTGTGTCATTGGTTGCTCCATAAATTCAAATTTACAAGATTTTTGACATGAAAAATCGTAATGTATAGGTTAAATCCCCAAAATACCATTTTCACATCATCTTATTGTTCGTTTCACTCAAACACTGAGCCAAGGACCGTTTTGATCATTTCGTATAAATGCCATCGTGATCGGATCATCAGCTGCCTCCAGATCAATTCAGATTCCTTTTTAGGACGTCCCACAGTAAGACTTGGGCGTCCTTATGCGATCGATCTGGGGTGAAGTTGGACAACACTCAACAGAAAAAAAATAACCACACAGTAATCCATTTTAGACCATTCTAAATCCAAATCCGCGAAAAAAAACTATAGGTGAATGTCTGTGTGTGTGTGTGTGTAACAAAATCTTGTGTCGTCTGCACAGGAATTAGTTCTCAACCGATTTTCCTGGTTCTTTTTTTGTTTGACGCAAAAACTATCTAGTTGTGCACTAAGGCGCCGGAATTTTGAATTTTGCTTTTTAAGGGGGGGGGGGAGAGGTGGGTTAATGCTTGAAAAACGTGCGTTTGTGGGCATATTCTTGTAAACTCTGCCCAGGCCTCAATTTTCAACCGATTTGCGTGTTTCTTTTTTTGTTCCACTAATATAACTTCCGAGTTGTACATGATTTCACCAGAGTATCAAAATTCGCAAGGGGGGGATGAGTGGGGGGGATAATATTCACAAAATATCAGATTTTTCAATATTTTGGTTCCTTTACTGCTTAATACTTTGGTTCCTTTACTTAAATTTTCATTATACCTCCGGATTTTCATGAATTATTCTCTGTACCACCATGGAACTAATAGTGGTGCCACCATGGTGCCAGGACACCATAAACCGCATATTTCGTGGTTTTTTTTTGTTTTGTGTTTCACCTTGAATACGGATGTGAACCTCGGCGGACTGCCTACTAAAACTAATAGATGAAACTTCAATGTTATGACGTATTTCCGCTTTGGTGCCAGACTGGCACCATTGTTGGTGGTGGGTTGGGGGGGGGGGGGGTGACTCGAATTCGCATGTTGGGTGTCGTAGATCATGGACTTTAAAATGCTCTTCAGATTCGAGGCTCCCATGCCCCTAGAAATGTTATGGTGGATACTTTGCGAGGGGGGGGGGGATCACTATTTCTTGGTTAAAGTAATAAACTGGTTAAACTGATCTAATGCTTATCCAATGGGACGTCCCCTGGAATGCATGCATTACTAAACAATATGTTTAAGATATTGTTCTGTTGCGTCCCACAATTGCTCCATATCAATTTCTCCTCATCCCTCGTCGGTGTATGTATTATTTTTTAAATGTTTATTTGAAACAACAAACCCTATTGGTTAAGAACAATGAGGAGCTGCGAGAGACGGTGTTTGGTGCGTCGAGGGTCGATGACTCTGATGTTTTGAGATGTGCCGTTGGCTCCGGTTCTTGTTCACAATACAGGATGGCGAAATGGTTTCATTCGCGAACAGAGAACTGAGATCGATTTTATGCACGCCAACTTCGACTCCAGACCTGATAGATGGCTTCTGTTGTGTCGTAATGCCTGTTGCACGTCTATTATAGTTGGAGGAGGTTCATTCAGCTTTGCATTCGTTCAACACTGTATATCAATCAGCCTAATACGCCTGAGGTTGACGACGAAGAGGGGTTATTGTCTTGGAGATGGACCCCACAAGCTATCTTATTACAGGTCGCACCATTCTTCCAAACAGTCAGACGGGCGCCACGAATAGACGGCAGTAGTTTTTTCAATCCGAGTGTTGCAAGCGGAAGCGAATGCTCTCTTTTGTTCTGTTGTACGTTCGAAGTAAAAATGTTCGAATGGGTCAGGTTATATCTTATACTCCCTTCGTCCCAGTGGCAGAGCTATCAGTGAAAAGAATGTCGGGCCATGACCCACAATGATTCATGTGCTAATTCAAGCTGTAAAAAGTCCACGAAGCAATAATTGATAATTGATCGAAAAGGGTAAGAACACCTACTTCGATAGTATGAAAATTGTCACAACTCATGAAACGACCAATGTAATGTACTAATGGTCACTAAGAACGTAAGTACTCGTATCATCACAAGATGCGTCAATATTGCGAGATTTTGTGTTGAAACACTTCAGTTGACTTTATCTGGACACATGTCCAGACAACTTGGAAGGCCTTAGATGGTTCCGATTGACGTCAGATTGTGCATTTTTACAAACAATGAAATATTCAAAAGCACAATTCTCTTCCTAATTATTTTCTATCTAAAGAAGGCTGAAATTTAGATTAGGTCCCTCTCTCTCTAACTCGTTTGACTGCAGTTTTTCAGCGTTTCTGCTTTTTATTTTGTACAATATTGCCTTTTTTGGTTTCCAATGAGATTAAAAAAAAGCAAGGCTATTGCAATTGTCCATAAATAGGAACGGTCTTGGAATCCGAAAAATTTACTAAAATGTAGCTGGCGTCAGAAGGAAGGATGATTTTGGGAACCAAGACGACTTCGGGAATGTTCTTAGCGGTTGAATGAAGAAAAATGTCAGAAATCCGGCCAGAAATCCGGAAGATGTCAATTCTCATGTACCCTCCAAATCAGATGGTTACTGTAGAAACAGTCAGTTACAAAAATTGTAGCATTTCAGTAACTACAAATATGAAATCAATAGTTTCGATTTTGAGATTTACTTTATTTGTATTTATTATTCTTCATATCTGAACTTGGATTCATTTTGAACACAAAAAATATGTTAAAATAACTGATATTTCTAGACTTTTTAAATTTAACATTTTCTCTTGAAAAGTTTCCAAATTGTGTTTTTAAAGTTGTTATAATTTATTTTCTGAACTATTTTAGTACCATGGGGTGGAAAAAATGCAGAGCTCATGTCCAAATCGTGTTCCAAGCTTGGAGATTTTTCCAAACTTTTGTCAAGTATCTGAATCACTGTTCGAGTATCACTATGTCTTGGATATTTTGGCTTTTCTACTCGAACAAAATCGGCATAATGGTATCATAACTATACGAAATGGTACACCTGATGTGTTGAATAAGATAAAATAAAATAAATTTTATAATACTGCAAAGGATGGTTCATGTTGAGGATACTGCAATTGCTGCGTGTGGACAGAGTTTCCATTCGGAAACGAAGGATTTTATCAAGAGTCAAATCATCGAACACAAGATATTTCCCATTGAGACGGCGAGGGTGATTGTTTCCACAATCCAGGGACAATAGACGTTTCATATTCCAAGACTTGGAGCTCTGACTAAACTGATGGTGTTCACCAGCCTGTGACAAGCGAGCGGTCCATCATAAAGGCCACCTTTCCAACCAGCCGAACCCTTGAAGAAGACAGACAGATTTGTCAGGAGATACGGCAGCGCAGGTCTTTGAGAACTTTATGGAACTGAAACTCATTAATAAGTCTGGAGCAAATCATTTTCAAAATCGCTATTGAGCATGAAGCCATAAGAGCTCTCTTGATGTGATTGATGTAATGGAAGTTAGGTTACGGTTGTTAACGACGGGATACCCGGGAGCTGGTAGAGAGGATTCCAACATGCCTATTGGAAATCGGAAATTAGTTCCTTTTTCCAACAAACTATTTGTCTCCCTGTACTCTCCTACAATCACTTCACTTTCTATCACTCATTCCGTTCCTCTATGCTCACTTGCTTAAGGTTTATTATTTTCAATAATGAACCTTTGGAATCGACCAAGAAAAACAATTTACCCCCCCCCTCAAAATTTGTTGGTTTACGTTTCAAGGTACGTAGGTCCGCCGTACGCGGCACTTTCCCCACTTTGCATTGATCGATTTTGATGAAATTTGGTATGTAAGCTCCATCTGAGGTCTAGTTGTGCCCCGAAGATTTTGGTTGATGTAGGTCACTTCTAAGGGTTCGAAAATGAATTTTGAAATTTTGAAAACGCTCTAACTCAAAAAATTTCGATATAAAGGTATTGTTTTTCCTTCAATTTAAGATTCTATAGAATTTTTAAAATTTTTTGAGACCATGCGGAGCTCTGTAGGACAAACCGTTCGCTCCCTACGAGAATTCAAGGGTTGGACGTACGATAAATTAGAAACACGAGTGTGAATCGCAAAAGACGCCTAATCTCAGTTCAAATTATAGCTGACCGAAATGCGATCGATGTTTTTCTTCAAGTTGGATGGTTGGTGGCTTTGCAGATGAGTGATCAATATAGAAAAATAATAAACCATTGTGTAATAATTTGCAGCGTTTTTCTATGGTTAATATAACACTCCTTTAATACGACCCCTAATCAACTTGAAAGATTCAAAGTTTTCTAAACCATTTGGCCAACGCCGATACCATAACACGTGGCTGATGAAATGATACGAATTTAAAACTTTAAGAAACTAGAGGAGATTTCTACTTTTGGGATTTTTGGTTTCTCTGCGACTTTTTGCCCGTAAGAATGCTACTGTTCGGTTGCCTCTCCTCTTCAACATGATGCCTGTCTGTGCGTAACTCTCTGCCGACATCTTTCTTCTCCGTTTCTTCGTGTTGTTGTTTACTGAGGTTTGGCTTAGGTAGACAGCAATAAACAAAGACAACAACATTTTTGCGACGATGATTTTCCTGCCAATATAAAGTATAATATTAATCTGAATAAAATTTCGTCGACATCTGAAGAGTAGCTACCGATAATATCGATGCTCATCCCTTGAGGATACCATAAATTACCTAGCTGTATACCTTACCTTTATTTGCTTGATGAAAAAATGAACTATCAATCAAGTGAAATAACGGTGAGCTGATGGCTCAAAATGGAAAAATCTGCTGTCAACTAGACCTAAAATGGGTCTTGCAAGACTCTCCTGTAAGGTCATAAGACCCAATGTTGGTCTAGGATATTATCACACCTTTGAGTGATTTTAACATTCCTAGCGACTCATTTGATTAGGATCAAGCAAATCAAGCAAACAAGGGATGGACTGCTCTTTTGGGGAAGTAAGACTGAAAAACTTGCTTTCCTGGTTAAAAAATTATTAAACGACGCATTTGGACTAATAAATTTCCTTAAAGTTACTTAACTAGAAGTTTGAGAGCCAACAGTTTTTTTTTGTTAGCCCGGGGCAAAGTTTACATGTATTTCAGCTTGGCAGTCATCGTGTTAATTGATACCTACGCACCGTAGGAGCCAACTAACAACGTGCATTTTCATAAACCTTCTTGCTATATGGCGTAATTCCAACACCAAAGACCAAAGAGCATTGGGTGATACATTAGCTGTTAGAACAGCTGTTTTATAACATTCCGTAAAAGATTAATCGAACATATAGACCTACGTCCAGGTTCCCAACGGATTCTGCCTCTTTTTGTAGGATTTGTAAAGGTGGATTTCTGCCGGTGGTCGTGAATTTTTTCAGTCGTGAACTTTTTCAGCAGCCTTTTTTTCCTGTTCCTGTTAAAGAGCTGACGAGATCGTACCAGTTCGGTTGGTTTGACATTTTGGCTCATTCTCCAATAATTTTACCGGCAAATGGTACTTCCTGGTGACTCATAAACGCACATGGAGAATCCCAACATACCAGGGATGCTCTTTCCCAGCGTTCATCAAACAAAATGACCGTTGGTTGTTGCGTTACAGCGGTAGGCCTTGAACTTTAAGACTCGAGGTTTTTGTCTTTTTTTCTCAATATACGTAGGCCCCCATTGCCTCTGCCCTTGGGTAGTGGTTTCTAATGTCAGCACGGATCCCTTGTATTTTTGTTGTTAATTCACATCAAGTCATCAGTCATCAGTTATCAATCGTACGCAATAGAACCGTTTCGTTCAATGCACGTTTGGGATCCTCATTTCATATTCAACGGCTAAGTTCATGGTTGAATATGAAAAAGTTGATTGACATAACGACACTCACATACACAGACTCACAGAAACGAAACGATCATTGTTCAGAAAGGTACAGTGTACAATTCAAGAGGAAAGTATGATATTTAAGAATTGGTTTTTACCTCCCAGAAGTAGAAAAAGTGTTTCCGTTTGCGTACGTACCTATATATCAATAGAATGCAGAAAAGAATACTGAAATCAATAAAACCAAAAATGTTGTGTATTTTCAAAAAATTGGTCATGATTTTGGTTTATTATTTTCAGTATGAACCTTCGAAATCAAGCATGGAAGAAGCAGCAGCAGTTATAACCTCACCCCAAAATTTGATGGTTTACATCTCAAGGTACATGTAAAATCTAAGAATCGAATTAAAAAAAAGAAGTCCGTCCGTCCGCGTACCCGGCATTTTGCCCACTTCCCATGAACAGATCTTGACAAAATTCGGTATATCGGCTCCATTTGGGGTTCTAGTTGAGCCCCGAAGCTTTTGATTAGTGTCAGTAACTCCTAAGAGGTGGAAGTTAGAGGTTGCAATTTTCAAAACGACCCAGCTTAAAAAATATCGACTAATTGAAGATATTGTTTTTCATCAATTTAAAATAGTACGTGTTGAATTTTTAGAATCGAATAAGACACCCCAGAGCTCTGGAGGACCAACCGTTGACTCCCTGTAAGGATTTCAAGTGTAGGACGTATAATAAAGCAGAAAAACGAAAGTTGTTATGAATTTGGACACACCGACTTTGGAATAATGATGTTTTGCTGGTAGGTACTGAATGACGAAATAAACTTGATGGTTAACTCTGCGCGATGATATGGTACTATCAACGGCAATCCGTGTTCTTCACAGACTGGTGATCTAAAAAAAAAAAAAAAACCGTTGTGTAATTATTTGCAGGGTTTTCGCCCGTCTGTGTTTTCAGTCAATTGATGTGATCCGATGTTATCATACGCCTTGTACTTTAGAAATGAGTGTTATGAATGAATGAATGGAAATGTTTGTTTGTACATACCCAATAGGGCGTTCAATTACATGGAGTTCAACCTTAAAATACTTCAAAATTATTGTATTGGTAATACAATACAAATAGTTCCAAGAATTTGTCTATTGATGAACAAATAATCATTCTTCAGTACTAGATCATCAAGCCGTACCTCTTCTGTGCGGTTTTCAGGACCGTTGTATGGAGAGGTCCTGAATTTTGAGAAGCATGTTGAGACGAGTCTTTCTTCCTCAAACTTTTAAATCGTATCCACTGGTCTAATAAGCGAGTGTTCGTTCCGGGAGGACCGATTCTAGATGTGCAAAATGTCTTCTGTTTTGACTTCTATATCCTAGTAACTTTTAAAAACCCTTTTCTTCATTAAACTGATACTACGTAGTTTCTTCAAAATCTACCGGTACGTAGTAGACGATGATGTTGTTCAGTTTACTCTTCCTTTCGAGCCCTCCAGTACTGTGATCTAATCACGCTGTTGTTGGAACTTTGATTTATTATTTTCAATAATGAACCTTTGGAATCGACCAAGAACTTTTTTTTAAAGAAGTTGAGTGCCATGTGTATCTGTGGGCTACACACCATTAGCTGTCCGAGCTTGCCAGGTGTAGCTGGGTGATACACAATCCTTGTCCGCTTCAAATGCTGGTATATCTCAGATACACACTTAAGGTGTTTCTCTCTACTTCTTTGACGTTGAGAGAACCTTTGGAAAGGTGGAACAGTGTTGGCCACTACAAATTGACCGAGAAGCATACGGTAGAGTTAGTTCCACCACTTGCAAATCCTCCCTAATCGTCGCTAGCAGGCCACGTGTATCATAAATATACACGCCGTTTTTTAGGACGTCCCACAGTAAGACTTGGGCGTCCTTATGCGATCGATCTGGGGTGAAGGAGGACAACACTCAACAGGAAAAAAAAATAACCACACAGTAATCCGTTTTAGACCATTCTGAATCCAAATCCGCGAAAAAAACCATAGGTGTATGTCTGTGTGTGTGTGTGTGTGTGTGTGTGTGTGTATGTGTGTGTGTGTGTGTGTGTGACAAAATCTTGTGTCGTCTGCACAGGCCTTAGTTCTCAACCGATTTTCCTGGTTCTTTTTTTGTTCGACGCGGAAAACTATCTAGTTGTGCACAACGTCGCCGGAATTTCGAATTTTGCCTTTTAAAGGGGGGAAAGGGGGGGTTAATGCTCAAAAAACGTGCGTTTTTGGGCATAATCTTGTGTCGTCTGCCCAGGCCTTAGTTCTCAACCGATTTTCGTGGTTCTTTTCTTCTTCGACGCGAAAAACTATCTAGTTGTGCACTACGGCGTCGGAGTTTTGAATTTTGCTTTTTAAGGGGGAAAAGGGGGGGTTAATGCTTAAAAAACTTGCGTTTGCGGGGGTAATCTTGTAAAATCTGCCCAGGCCTCAATTTCCAATCGATTTGCGTGTTTCTTCTTTTGTTTGACTCAAATAACTTCCGAGTAGTACATGATTTTACCAGAGTACCAAAATTTGCAAGGGGAGGGGATGGGTGGGGGTATAATATTCACAAAATATCCGATTTTTCAATATTTCGGTTCCTTTACTGCTTACTAATTGTACCCAACCTTTGAAATTGAGGAAAAATTCTCATTATACCTCTGGATTTTCATGAATTAATCTCTGTGCCACCATGGAACTAATAGTGGTGCCACCATGGTGCCAGGACACCATAAACCGCATATTTCGAGGGTTTTTTTTTGTGTTTCACCTTGAATACGGACGTTAACCTCGACGGACTGCCTATTAAAACTAATAGATGAAACTTCAATGTTAAGACGTATTTCCCCTTTGGTGCCAGACTGGCACCATTGGTGAGTGGAAGGGGGGGGGGGTGAACTCGAATTCGCATGTTGGGTATCGTAGATCATGGATTTCAAAATGCTCTTCAGATTCGAGGCTCCCATGCCGCTAGAAATGTTTTAGTGGATAATGGTGAGGGGGGAGGGGGGGTCACTATTTCTTATCTAAAATAATAAATAAATTACATCGAGTGAAACAGTTTTATCGCTTACCAACTGGTTAAACTGATCTAATGCTTATCCAATGGGACGTCCCCTGGAATGCATGCATTACTAAACAATATGTTTCAATGAAAACTGGTGAAATACCACCCAATAACTCTTTTACCAACAAAAGCAAGGTTTCCTGAAGCGGAAAAAGTAAAGAAGCAGGCTTGCCATCTGTGGTAATTTTTTTTTTTTAATTTATTTTAAACGAACAGCGATCGCATTTTGGTCAGCTAAAATTGCGCCGGCGTACGGCGCATGGCGGACGGCCGGCCAAATTTTTATTCGATTTTTGGATTCTACGTACCTTGAAACGTAAATCAACAAATTTTGAGGGTGGGGGGGGGGGGTCAATGAAGGGACCCTCAACCCCCCATTTTTTAGAATTTAGTGTGAAGCGTTTATTTCTTCGAAATAAACTTGATTGTGAAGCAGGTATGTAGTACTTATGGTTGGTAATGGCAATGGGAAATCCGTGTTCTATCCAGGCGAGTGATCTATACTATAGAAAAATAACAAACCTTTGTGTAATCATTTATAGCGTTTTTTCAATCGATGCAAATTAACTTTAACTCATCCTTTTTTAACTTAACTTTAACTTCTCAGGTGTGATACACCTTTTGAATAAAATTGAGGAGAGACGAACAAGAGGGCACTACATACTAGGTGTTATGTACATTCGGAGATCCTGATTTTATCTTTCTGTTCAGATCAGAGAGATCAGAAAGATTCTCACGTGTGGTGTGTATGACATATTTCGTATGAAAGACGAGAGAAAGTTGGTGGTTATGCGTATTTACTTTCCGATGGTTACAAATAGAATGGAGCCGTATCGTCGAAGCCAATAGAAATAATTATGTTGATTGAAATATGACCTTCCGTCAGATCTTCACTTGATTACTTTCGTGACTGCTGAAGCGGGATGGCTAGATAAACATCTGAGATGCACGTGGAGCTCGAGAGACGAACGAGTCGATATGCCTTCCCGGAGAACTATTCCCGTCTGATATCCACCTGACGAAATGGACGGAAGAAATTGCGAAAGTTGGGAAAACCAATCGGCCGATCGACAGAGCTAGGTATCACATGGCTAATCCTGTTGGACCCCTTTCTAGTAAATCAGTGCACTTTCTTAGTCAAGTTCATCCAACTTCATATCGTAATAGTGACCAATGTTGCCGGACATACGATAATTGTGGTGGGCATACGATAATTATTTTGTTGAGCTACCAACGGACATAGTTGGGATTGATGAAGACTGTCACTTGAATACATTGAGTGATGCTCCAGTTCACAATTTATCTACTAGTGGGATTTGCCACTGGTAGGTACCCTCTTGCTGTGCCAACATTCAGATTTTTATGAAATTATGAATTTTATTATGTTTCGTATTTTGATAAATTTTAAGGAATTGTACTCCGTAGGATTCTTTTTACATTTCTTGAATTATCTATATCATGCAATCTAGTGGGCAGGGTGGTAGTTTGGGGCTTAATTCATGAGATCAGCCAATGAATTTCATCGCGATTAAAGAACGTACTCATTAGTAACTGCTCAGGCGCAAAATAAAAAGTCTGCTAAGTGGGTGTTGCACATAGTTTCACCAATGATCCATGATCCGATGCATTGCAGATAACTCATCTCAAACCCAAACCGCACTATCCCTGAAATTGTCATCGTACTGGGATGGAAAAATAAGGTTGTTATGGTTGTTACAAATACTTCACGTATGCGCATGCGTAGAGGCCATTATCATTCGGGGCGAAGATTTTTGTAATGATCCATTCACACGCCAACCTGCACGATCCCTGAAAATGTCTTCAAAATCGGACAGTAACTTCGTAAGTATAATTTTGCCCGTTACAAGGATTTGCGGACACTCAAACCGACTGAAAGACAGAAACACAGAAGACATGATACCCAAATTGTTCAGGAAGGTCTAAAACGGAAAAGGAAATTTTGATTTTGGACAGCATTTTTGTTTTCAACCATGAAAATTGAAAACAATGCTTCCAATATCTTGGAAGAGCATGAAGCAATTTTCGTTTTCAACCTTGAAAAGTGAAAAGAATGCTTCCGCTATCTTGGTAGACTCTGAAGCAAACTTTTGTTGTAATGGGCAATACCCTGAAATTCGAATAAAATCACTCGCGATGAGATTGTGGAAAACCATTTTAATAAAAACGGAGTTGAGTAGAACGTCGTCTATTTCCACGAAAATAATGAGTTACAAGTTGAATCGATTTCGACGGTTAGGTCATCATCAGTAACAAAAAATAACTCAGTAATAAACAATAACAAGTTATTGTTTGTTACTGATGATGACCTAACCGTCGAAATCGATTTAACTTATTATTTTCGTGGAAATAGACAACGTTCTACTCAACTCCGTTTTTATTATCCTGAAATTCGACCTTATTCGCAAAATTTGGATAATTTTCCAATGATTGTAGTGGTTACCTTTGAAAACTTTGCAGTCCCACAACAAACGAGGTCGGGACAATTTTTTAGAAGCAGAAAGCTCTTCTTCCAGCAACGACGCGCTTCTGGGAAATACCTCCACTCATTCTTTTATTCCCTCTATGTAAAGCTAGTATCCCAGAGACAAAATGGTCTCAACCCAAACGCAAAAATCGGTCTTCTGAAGTGAGGGGCAGAAGATAAATTTCCCTTCAAAATTTATGGAAACAATATTGAACAGGCAAACTTTCTGTCTTATCTAAAATTTGCAAACACAGAGAGCCCCTTCGGCTGCCGCACCCTCCGGCAGGTTAATGAAACTCTCCCAGCTCGTTCGAACCCGGATGTCGAACCTTTCACTGATTTTTACACTCTGATAACATTTACGCGTGCTATTACATCTATGAATAATCTGATGGCAGTGATTAGTGACTTCAGATGGCATCATCCATCTATCAAGAGTTCCCGATACGACGCCACATTTGGTCATTTGGGTGAGCATATTTCTCGAGAAGAATGTGGTGAATAAACGAACGTGAGACGACAATTCGGCTCTGAATCACTGCCCCTCCACTCACCTTTATAATTATGTAATTTTATGTCTGTCTGTTAATCATATACACTGAAAAAGCTTCACAGTTGGGAGCATTTACATTATTTGTAACTACGGAGTTTGGAGGACTTTGCTTTACTAGGAGGAACCTATAAATCCAATGAATACTCACAAACTTCTTTAAATTGGCTGTCGGCGAATAAACCATTAAAATATTCCAGGAACCGCAGAATTTTATGAAAAAAATTCCACTCATGCAGCATGAATTAATTAGCGATTTTTTAAAGGAATCATTCTAAAAAACCATATATCTATGCTTAAGGACATCGAAATAATAGCTATATGAAAGAGTAGTCAGGTGTGTCTCTGTAGGTGTGTCACTTAGCAAGAATCGTTAAATTATACAATCAGCCCCTTGGTCAAAATAAAAATAAATAAAAAACTCAAAAAATACTCTTCTCGTCACCCCGAACTGACTGAGTACCCACACGTAAATTGTTTTTGCTTCCGTGTCTACCAAGGTAGCGGAAGCATTTTTTTTTTTTTTTTACTTTTCAAGGTTGAAAAAAAGTCTGCCAAGTGGGTGTGGCACATCTACCTCGTATCCTTGACCCAATTGTATAGATGATCCGATGATATCTGGCTTATCTCAAAACATCAATCTCTAAGTAGCTTGCACTACCCTAACAGGGGATCGTCTACATGTTAGCCAGTGAATTCGGGGAGATAATGTATATAACCCCTACGGAAAAACATTGCACCTTGAACGCAGCCTCGATGCATTCAAAGAAGCGGGTAATGTACTGAACTAGAGTACATCAGTATATTTCAAAAGTCTAGACCCAGGAGAGGTACGAGCTTTTGAAGCTTCCCTAGTCGACATTCGGTGAGAGGCACAGACCATAATTTCTTTACTAGGAGGAAGGGCAAAACGAATAGATAGAAGTCAACAATTTTCTTCACCTTTTCCAAAATTGATGATCCCCGATTACAATGAGGGAGGGACTAGAAGCCACGGAACCTAAAAGCAACTCGATTGGTTTTTACTGTAAAAAAGAAAAAGAAAAAGCTGAGAATAAAGTGAGAGTAAATAAGTAAGCAAGCAAAAGTAGTGAAGGAAAGAATAAAAGTGACAAAAGAGTAGCAAATCTGACAATAATTTTGAGCATAAGAAGTACGGTGAGAGGAAATAAATTTACGAAGAAAAGAAAAGAAAGAAAAGGTTTTAACAGGAAGACAGACAATGAAATATGTGTACAGAAGGAGAATAGCATAGGAAACAAGGCAATAAATAAAATGGAATAAAAGAAAAATTTAGGACACATGACAGGAATAGAAAGAGAGCAATAGCAAACGTGATAGGATCAAATGATTGGAATCGGAAAAGGAAAATAAAAAGAGTGGAAGAAGCAAGAAGATGGCGTTGGCAACTGAGGCATCCCGGAGCTCTAGCCGGGCAAAACATCCCAGGCCTGAGAGAGGCAAAACTATTTGAGTCGTTCTCAAAGAAATGGGCTAATGAACGCACAGCTATGCCTAAGAAGGACATCAGAAAACTCGTTGGTCTAGTAAAAGGATACTGCCTATTTCGATATCTCCTAAAGAAGATAAGCAAACTGTGGTATATCTGGAGTAACAGAGAATCCGGTGCACAATTCAGTTCAGACGCAATGTTATATTTTTGAGAGGAACGAAGGCAGACATTGCAAGATGTACAGGTCTTGACGTCACAACACATTATAGGTACATTTCAATATACGTAGTTCCATGTTTGCTACTAGGGGCGCCAACCACGAATACGGGACGCAAACTAACAACGGACATCTGCCGCTTCAGCGAATTGGAAATGGAATATACCAAACATATCACGTGCTACTGTGAAGGACTGGCTCGATCCGAATGTACGAGTACAATCGTTAGAAGCGATGTCTTATCCCCCGACACTATATCCTTGGAGGCCTACACCAATCTTGTCTGCTTTGCTAACAAGTGGGGAGAAATGGTTTTTTGGTCAACTCTTCTCAGTAGGCTAATTTAGTCTGGAGGCATTCCACAATAGACCTCTCGAACCAATTCCCGTCAGTCCTCCTATCACCTATTATTAAAAAAAAAAGTCTGCAAAGTGGGTTTGGCTAATAGCTTTCTCGTATCCATAACCCGATTGTATAGATGATCCGATGCATAGTAGTTGATCTCAAAACATCAATCTTTAAATACCTTGCACTAACCTCATAGGGAACTCCACACGCCAACCGGCACAATCTCTGAATATTGTTGGAGAATGTAGAATTCATGGCTGTAACAAGGAATTATACTTTTGCGCATGCGCAAATCAGTCCGGGGGCAATGATTTTCATAGGGGATGATCTACACGACAACTCGCATAATCCCCGAAAATTTCATCGAAATCGAATGGGAAATGTAGAAGTTAAGGCTGTGGCAAGTATTTCACGTTTGCGCATGTGCAGTGGCTATTATCAGTCCGGGGTGATGATTTTGATGGGGGACCATCTACACGCTAACTCGCACAATCCCTGAAAATTTCATCGAAATGGAATGAGAAGTTATGGCTCTGGCAAGGATTTCATGACAGACAGACAGTCAAGGAAACTAAATTGTTCAGGAAAGTATGAAACGTAAAACGCGAGTGGAAATTTTGATTTTAAAGAACTTTTTTTTTCCAACCTCGAAAAGTGAAAAACAAAGCTTTCGCTACCTCGGTAGGTTCGGGAGCAAAAATCTTAGAGCTCTACAAATTTTCTCCAGGCGGAATGTCGCAGACTTGTGAATTTCATATTTTTATGGCTTAAAAATACAAAAGTGCAATATGAAATAATATTTGCAGAAGTAGAAATTTGTTGATTGACAAGCATTATTATAGAAATATTAGATTATTATAGAAAAGTTGAACCGGAAGTATTTCTATAACTTTTTAATTTGCTAGAAAGAGTTTATTGTGTAGAAGAAATTGATAGAATACGAATAATGTTAGTAGAGCTATCTATGGTGGGGGGAAGGGGAGGACACCCTGTATAATATGCTGTAGGGATGTTCTGGATCACCTTATTTGTTCGTTTCAAAATTGATTCAATATCTTTAATTAAATGAAAAGCTGTTCGTTTTAATTCCTGTAAAATAATTTATTAGAGTTTTGGCCATGACGGTTTTCTGATTCACATTATTAGTGTCGGTAGAGTTTTCGCTAAGTAACCCTTAATCATAACCCAACCTTGTGATCATCGAACTAATTTTCTTCAGTGGAGTCAGTTCTGCATGTCCTGCAAGGGAGAGTCGACGAACATCTCCACTTCGGATAGAGTCTCCGAGGGTCAGATGATACCGAAGGAAAAAGTGATCCCCCGCCCTTCAAGGCCGCACCTTACCGTCCAAGGCTCCCTAGTGAAAGCAATAGTGAAAAGACAGTGATTCAGACTGTGTCCTGGACCAACCTCTCACCTCCTCATTCATCTCGCCGGCCCACGCAGGCCACCCCGCCTTGTGTACACCCTTCATGTCTATAGCGCTCCACCACTTGAAAGGAATACAATGTGAATGGCATTAGCATATTTTTTTCTCTCTAAAAACCGTAATTACTGAAGTTTGTTGGAGTCGTGAGACGTATATTCTACATTCTATATGGGGAAAGATCTTCCTGTCGCTCTCTCAAGTGATTCCAAAAGAAATCAAGATGTCTCGCTTCTTATCCTCTGAAGTTCTTGAGAATCGCTTGGTATTGTGTTTAACGGCGAGTTCTGAGTACCTCAAGGGTATTGTTTCCAACATGAAAATTACAAGTTTTTCCATGGTCTATGGAGGTTATAATAACTGCTCTCACTCCGCCTACGAAGTCGGAAGAATGTAAGGGAAAGTATTTCATTCGGCCAAATAGCCCCAAGTATTTCATTTGGTCTCATGATATTTTCATGATGGATAAGAGCAAAACTTGGGATATTATTTGTAGGACACTTCAACATAGAATGATGTTGTCCTAGGAAGGCTTGTTTCTACAGAAACTTTCCTCAGGAAACTGAGTAGGTAAACACTTCTTCCAACCTATAAGAGCGAAATTTTGTTTTCATCAACTTTGGTATTTTTATTAGAATAGGTTTAAATTGATCGATGTGAATACATATTATCCGCTCGCTTCCCTCGCTCATCCAAAAGAGTGTATTGGCCTCAGGACTTGCTCATCAAAGATAGACTTGTTGATTGTGATTTGGAGTCTCGCTGAATTGTATTCTCACGATATGAAAGCATCAGCGGAAAGGGTTATACTTAGCCGTGCTCATACTGCCCACCTCCTTGTCCTTGATCATACTAGTCACGCTCCTAGCGGTCTTTATACAGCGATAGCCTTCGGCATCAGTTCTATTTATCTTATATAACCTTCCAATTGGTAATCCATGGTAAAAATTTCTTTTGACGTCATTAAGATAACAAGGTCAGTCCGAAAATTCCTGCCAAAATCAGCGTACGGAGTACTAACTTCGATGAATATCGGTTGATGTGCTCGTTTCTCGACAAACACACAGACAGATTCATTCATTAGTATATTCGTAGATAGACCGTTATACATACTTGTCCCACAGCACTGTTGCTTCGGGTGCGGGATCGTATCATAAAATCATGGAATTTCAAAAGGCCCTTAGAATTTTAAATGTGACAATCAAAAAACATCAACTTATATAATATTAATAAATATGCAGCTGTAACTTAGGACTTACGTAGTATATAAATTAATTATCATTTAAATACTACATGAGCCTCAAAATATAAAAGTTTATTATTACATAAGTATAAATCACACTGCGAGTTCTCAAAGGGCGCTTTTGGGTACATGGGGCGCTTATCAAAGTTTTAAAATTACGAGTAAAACACGCTTGAAGATTTTACTTTTTTCCCAACTCAATTGTGTCACTGCTATTTTAGCTAGATTTTTAATTTTTTTTCGCATTCTGTTGAGAATTTAGTGTACTATCGATGGAACTAAGAACTGAATCGGATCCAACCAATAATATAGGGAGAAAGACGTAAAATCACCAAAAAAAGTTGGAATTTGTAAAAGCGCTCCTTTTGTTTTCTTGCTTTATCAAGTTGAGCCCATTCACATTAGACCCTTTGAGAAAAAAGTTGTATATTTTTATTGAGAAGAAGGCGTTTCACAGGAAACTCAGGGCACAAGGGGCGCTTTTTGTAAAACGCCTATTGGCCTCTTACCCGAACATGATGATGCGCTGCCGACCAACTGAGGGTCTCATCAAGCGCCCCTTGGTTATGAACTTTTTCCTTTGTTTCTCTAAATTCCATAAGGGCTCATAGTGCTCTCTTTCGGGAACGGATGTAGGTATCGAAAAGCCAGTAGTACCAACGTGTAGATCTTGGTTTTGCGGTTCCGACAGTGTAATTTCAAAAAATGAGATACAAGGGGCGCTATTTGTAAAACGCCCCTTGTGAACTCGCAGTGCGAAATGTGTATTATTACTTTATAGAATAATGTTGGAATTTATTTATTGCACCATTTTATTTGATTATGCCCATCTATGTGTAGGTTCAGAAACATAGATTATCTCAGGCTCAGGTTCAAGTTGTATGAACCAAATTGTTGAGACTTTCACCGATTGCGATAAGCAGTTTTGCAAAATGATGGCTACTTTCTTGGCCTCGTTAAGTTTTGTGTGGGAATTCTTTTATCATTCCAGGCACAAATTACGGTTGGATCATAATTGATATCATCAGACTTTTTTAATTTTAGATTTGCAGAATCTAAAATTAAAAATTTGATTCTAGATTTTATAGTATCAAGTGACTGAGAAAGTAATCGGCGTACATATCGCACTAGTCGAGGAATAGGTACTGTAATACAATATATTACATATCTTATAAAGATATTATCTTTAAAAGAAACCATAAGCTATGGGAAATCGCAAGAAAATGTTAGGTAGTCATTTTTAAATACTCCCTTCTTCACGAAAATTTGTGCTGCCACCATTCTTGGAATTTTGTTTTCTCTAATCACCCCTTTTTGCGATCATACATCGAAAAACGAAGATTTTATCATTACTAGTTTTCAATATCCGAAAATCTGCAAAGTATGGACAGCGTTGACTATTTCCTGTACTTGTTAAAGTATTTCAAGGATGATTTTTTCATTCAATCGAAACTATCCAGGAAACATTAGTAATAAAGAACATAGTCAACACAGGAAATTTGAGTATTTTCGGATATTGAGAACCAGCATATTATGCAACAAAAAAAATCATTCAAGAAACAAAAACAAAGAGATCAAGTCTTCGTCGGACGTTCGGTTTTTTTTAAACGCTCAATGGAATAGACACTGATAAATCCGCTCTTTGGCCTCCAATCTAGGCATGATACCTTCTTCTTCAAGGCTTCAAATCAATACCCATAATGATGGCTTCAAATCAATACTAATAATGACCAAAAATGTAGATTTTACAGTGTTCCACAACGAGTGGACGGTGAATACTAGGCAATCAGATGCGTAATTTAAAGCAATGGTGAATAGTGGTATGTCCAAGTCAGATCCTTGTGGCAAACCCGAGAACTCACATATGTATTACATTTTAACCAACCACAATTAAAATTGTTACTAAGAAATTAAGAAACCGTGCAGTTCATAATTAACTCATTGCGTGACACTTCGTCGCGTCGCCTGCATCTATGTGAAATGTGATCGGCCTTGAGTGTAAAGACTGAAAGATGTATAATAACTGGGTTTTCATAGAGTTTGGTCTTTCTGTAATACGCAATCTTGATTATAAGTGGGTGGATGTTCATTATTCAGTTATTGATTATCTGTTGAGCTATTAGACCAGCTCATGGTGGATAATGACCAACGCCTGGCGATCATTCCCTACACTAATGCAGAATGAACAGCATACTTGAGAGTTGTTTGCGATGTGAACCAATTCACTGACTGGAACTCACCTCTCAGCAGTGGACCGGCTGACCGGTTATACAACTTGATTCACAAACATCGTTAAAAGCAGTGGTCTTTTTTTAAATCCCAAAGCACACCCCCAGAATTAGAAATCAAAGAAAAAGATCAAGGACGACTCCTGGCCTTTCCTCCACGAGCCCAAACTGCTACGTGACGGTGGGCCCGACCAGATAATTATTCAGGTTACTACCATATATTTATACTATGGTTATTTTTGAAGGTCCTTTGACAGTAATTAAATGATTTTAACAATACATGTTATTAACCGAAGATGTATATATTTCAAGTTAATTCATCAGACGAATCCTGCTTCCTACTACCTGGGTTTTATTTTAAAATAATTTCTGTATTCTAAATTGTAAAAATTTGGTTCCACTGTGATTAACCAATTTATAAGACGTAAATTATGAATGATTTTCCTGAATTTCTACTTCTTTAGGACCCGAATAATTAGTCACCAATGAAGGAATCCTTGAAATAACCACATTTTTTAAAACTAGCTATGGGCTGTACTTTTACACATTCGTCAGGAATGAATATTATGAGGCTTTGAATCGAGGAGGGAAGCAGTTTTGATTTGAATAAGTCAGCTCGTCCGACTATGGGCAAGCACATCCCACTAGATGCGACCAACAAGTAGGTTCTTGGTATCGTCTCAGCGCAGAACTATAATGCCCACCATGGGCCAAGTCAAAGAGGTTGAGGGCCGCAACCACCACCATATGAATCCAATATAATACTACCAGGTAGGTAGATAAATTCTATGGATTTTTCTCGAGCGTCCATGGACGACACTTAATGCGTTTGCCTTCGGAGCTCATTAATTCTTACAAGTCATTAATTGAATCTCAATCATATTCATATCATATTTGATGAAATAGAAGAAATGAATATTTTAGTAATTCTCCGTCAACATGATATTCCTCTAGTTAATACTTGTGCGATATGAAGATCTTTACCCCAAAAACTACACCCAATCCAACTAAAGTTTCCTACTAAATAATAAGACCCTGGATACTTAGTTGAGAGGAATCCATATTGGCTGAGTGAGAATTAACCCTAGGAAGACACGTATGTTTTTATGACGTAGAGTTCACAGTGGGGACAAAATGACCCCAATACCAAAAAGTTCTAATTTCCTCGAGAACCAATTATAAAATGCTTTTTGAGAGTGAAAAAATCATACTACAACTTGTTCAGCCATAAAACCTCCTAACTTGGCCTATTTCGAAAATAGGGCCCTCACGGGGCGAAATAGGGCCCTCACGGTCTCAAGTGGGCTACCAACATAATTTACAAAAAGCCGTACAGCAGGGAAAATTTTTCCCCGAAAGATGTGCTCCAAAAATGGAGAGGTGCTTCAAAAAAAAAAAAAAATAAAAAAAAAAAAAATGGAGAGGTGGGGTTCCTGGGGATCCCACTGTGACCGCCTAGAGTTAACAAGAAGATTCCTAAACAACTGATTTGGTAAAGGCACAATTCAAAG
Organism: Apolygus lucorum; assembly: GCA_009739505.2. Taxonomy (NCBI): domain Eukaryota; kingdom Metazoa; phylum Arthropoda; class Insecta; order Hemiptera; family Miridae; genus Apolygus; species Apolygus lucorum. The sequence continues at coordinate 96,417,434 of CM019167.2, read as the reverse complement.
GACATCATTTAAAGTAGGGCCGTAGGGGCCTCAGGTGGACCACCAACATAATTTACAAAAAACCGAACAGCGGGGAAAATTTTTTTCTGAAAGATATGTCAAAAATGGAAAGGCAGGGTCCCTGGGGACCCCAGTGTGACCTCCTAGGGTTAAATGAATGACTCTAAGGCTCCAGATCCCTCCGGGCCATTTTTCAAGATTACGTGAAAACATATTGCACATCGCGCCTGATGTTCTGCCATGATGCAGCTGAAAGCCAAAAACGCTGCAAATTATTACACAAAGGTTTATTATTTTTCTATACGTATAGATCACTCGTCTGCAAAGAACACGGCTATGCCATTGTTACCACCAACCACCATGAAGAAAAACATCGATTGCATTTCGGTCAGCGAAAATTTGAACGGAGATTAGGCCTCTTTTGCGATTCACATTCGTGTTTCTGATTTATCGTAAGTCCAACCCTTACGTTCTCGTAAGGAGCAAACGTTTTGTCCTACAGGGCTTCACGTGGTCTCTAAAAATTCAATACTATCTTAAATTGATGGAAAACAGTACCTTTATATCAAAATTTTTCGAGTTAGAGCTTTTTCAAAATTTCAACCCTTAGAAGAGACCAACATCAACCAAAAGCTTCGGGGCACAACTATACCCCAAATCGAGCCTACACACAAAATTTCATCAAAATCACTCAAAGATAACGGACGGCCAAATTTTTATTCGATTTTTGGATTCTACGTACCTTGAAATACGAGCAAACGAAACAAATTTTGAGGGAGTTTGAAAAAAATTGTTTTTTGGTCGATTCCAAAGGTTCATTGTTTAAAATAATAAACCTAAATCTCATTCGTGCAGCACGAATGGAAGAGCTAGTTTTCATTTTTTTCAACATTGTAAACCCCTACTCTTCTCCCCGGACTCATAGTGTACCTGTACGTGAATGGTTGTTTTTTCGTTTCAGTAAACGATACTACCATACTGTATGCATAGGGTATGTTTCTAAAATGATAGTGAATGATGTTATAATATACTCCTATCCACAGACTCGTGGAGTACCCACTCGAATTCAGCTACGTTTGGGAAATTTCAAGTCTTCGGAGTTGTATCCTCTGGAGACGGCATTTTCAACACATGATGCAAAAATACTGGATTTTCATAGGCAATTGGCCCAGAGGTGGATGGTGTTGAATGGAAACATGGCTCTTGTTCATTAAAGAATACTCTCATAAGAGTCTAGGATGAATATGGAATTTAGAAAAAAATACTGACAATTAGTTCCTACCGAAGTGAAAGGCAGTGGAATGAGAAGATACCGTGAATGGGAAGATATGCTATCTAAGTCTATACCATAAGAGAATTATTCTTGGAGTGTTGCAGTGGGATTTACGAGAAAAATGTAACAATTGGTGTGAAGAATGATTATCTTGATTCCCACTACAAATTCAAGAGATCCTGTCCACATACGTGGTAGCTTTCAGATACACCGGTCACTCGGGAGCGTGATGAACACATTAGTCTCTTATCTGCAAATTGTTGGTTGCATCAATGTATACTATCCCATACGGAGGAATGTTCAGTAATCTGATTTTATTGAAACAGGAACTTGTGTTTCACTCTTCTTGGGTGCTAATTTCAGCAATGTGTGAACCCTCATATTTACCTGATGTAACAAACTAATAACACGTTTCTGAGTATGAGCTCTCAGAATTCATTTCATTTTCTATTACAAAATGTGTGCAGTTCAAGTTGTTCTATTGTAGATTTTTTGTATTTTCCCTTTTTGAGCCCGGAATTTTACGAGAAATTTTATTCCCTCCTCCGTTTTCAAAAATGAGAAAAAATTTCTGTGCTCTCCTCAAGACATTTGCTCAGCATAATAACATCATGAAAAACTTTTATAGTGTGTTATAGGGAGTTTCTTAATGCACTATTATTACATAAATAATTATATAATTTATTGCTTAATGGTTCAAAATAAACCTTCCATTCCCCATCTTAATTGATTTATCCTGGAGTACATACAACACTTCGACATAATATATGCTCTATCCATATACAAATATATAGGTAGGTCAGCAGGTCAAAGGTAAGATGTACGAGAAATTGACCACAGAATATTGCAAAATACATTACCATTTTTGTCTTCTCTTACAAGGAAATGTGGCTTTGGGGTTTGAGGGTAGAAGCGGATGAGTCGTATGTCTAGACAGTTATCTGGGTGTGTATGACGGATAAAGTAATGAGATTTGTTAAGGAATTTCCGTCGGAACAAGAAATCGCTTCTGAAGGTGAAAGTAGTCGCGGCCAGATCGAAAGGACCGGTTTTGAAAAAACCCCTTTCCTCCCCGTGTCCTTAGGCACCGTTTATGGGAGTATGGACTCGCTTACGCAACTGATATAAGAATGGGTGCGCAGGTGGTGCCCTTTACTTGGACGTCTCATCAATGAAAAATGAGAGAAGCCAACGAGGAAACGATTAGAAATTCTCATCTATCTTAATGAACAAACCATGAACTCATCTTGAAACGTTGCCTCACCAAGTGGATTATCAAATTCTGTAACTAGCCCAGAAAGGTAAGTACCTACATGCCCGTTGTGGGGATACTGATACATACATAATTTGCCCCCGAGCACCCTTATTTTCATTCCAACGGTATCCAACATCTTTCTCCAGGACTCCACCAACAGCAGGATACTTTACACCGAAAGCTCCGGGCCACTTTTAAGGCGAGTGGAACCTCCGCTTGAAAATAAATATGCGTTTCTGTTGTTTTTTCATATCTGTGTGATAATTAAAAGACAATTAATTAATGGAAAACCAATGATTGATAACGATCAAAGTCATCTATTAGCGGATAACCAATTCAAATTCTCACAATTATCTGTCAAATTGCTCATTTTTAGGATTGGAAGTAACTGTTATCAAACGACCAATATGTTCTTGTTGAACATAACGGTTACTAATACACTGGTTTTTTACTCAGCTACTAAAACATTAAAGTACATTTTGTAAGTTCCATCAGCATTAATTACCATTCATTTCCTTCTGCAGTTAGTAAGAACCTTATCACTGTCACTATGACCACAGTTTATCGATAATATTACCACCATCATTTTTAACCCAATAGGTAGTGGCTTTGTTGGTATGAAGTTTCTGTTTATTGTCATGAAAAAATGCACAGCAATTTCTGGTTACCCCAGCTTGCACATTTGAAATCAAAAAATACATCGCGCAAAGTCGAAAAATAAAAGCACAAAATTTCTCAATAAATCATAGCAACAATATTGGTTTACAGGGGTCCATTCGGCGTATACACCCCCATAATACCTTCAGAAATTGGGCTTAAATGAGTTATACGGTAACCCCCTTGAACTTCCGTATAATTTTTACGACATGATGGATATTTACCTAAGTAAATTAAGGAATCATAAGATGCTCTGTCATTGTCATGTCCACAGAACCGATTTCTTAAGGCTGACCTACAGAGTCTAGGTAATGAGAAAAAGGGGAAACTTCGAAATTTTATGATCCGGTTTCAGAAATACTGGTACCAGTAAATACTGGTACAATGGAAGAGAGAAAAATATCTCACAAAAATGACCGCAAGGAGTATCAGCTACTGTCTCATCAAAAGTACTGTAAACCAAGCCATTGTTTCTCGGAACCATACATAACGCACATAATTTATTTTACTTTTTTGACTTTTTTCATGAAATTTTACATGGAATCCGAGTTGTAAGGAAGTTGTAATTTGCACACTATTGCGCTCGTGTTCGTGTGTAAAAATGCCAGATCAGATTGATATTTCACTTCTTCTAGTTCGTTGTTTTTTTGTCTATATTTTTCGCCCCGAAGAACATTGTTGTTGAAGTTCCTGTTTATTTTATTTTTTTTTATGATGCAGATCGATTATGCTTGAAATTTCTTTACGGACGAAGAAGTAGGCTGTTGAACGTCGTAACCAGTATCCTGGCAATAAAACGATGATAAAACTTCCCTCACGGTTTCATTGGTCGTAACCACAGGGAGCCTCAGCCGGGAAGCCTTCAACGTAATACAAATTTATTATTTAACCAGAATTTTAGGACCTTTTTTATATTTTTTACCATATTTTGGTGTTTTAATTGTGCACGCAACACGCACACGAAAATTCGGATGATGGGTCATTTTTCCTAAGAATTTTACACAAAATCCAAATTTGTGATGAAAATACGCTGCAAATGATTACTCAAAGGTATGTTATTGCTTCCGAGTCTACCATGGTAGCGGCTTGGGAGGCTTTGTTTCCACTTTTCAAGGTTGAAATAACAAGTTCTCCAAAATCAAAATATTCACTCGCGTTTTATTTTATAAACTTTCCTGAACAATTTTGGTTTCGTGTCTGTATGTCTGTGTGTCTGTCATGAAATCCTTGTAGTGGGCATAACTATACGATGTTATTGTCCGATTTCGATGAAATTTTCAGGGAAGGTACAGGTTGGTGTGTAGAAAAAAAAGAAAATCATCACCCCTGGACTAACAGAAGCGACTGCGCATGCGCAAACGTGAATTCCTTGTGACATCCTTAACTTATACATTTTCCATCCGAATTTGATGCATTTTTCAGAGATAACGCGGATTAGGTTGTAGATGGTCTCCTATGAAACTTTGGTCTCACATTGAGCCAAATTGAGGAAACCTATGTGGTCAAATCTGTTGAACTTCAGTAAGGAACTTCAGATAGGAGGAACTGAGAGTCATGCGTAAGTGGACGGGAAGTACGTAACTTCACTCAAGTCGAAATTTCTCTCAGTTTTGTGCGTTGGATACCCATCCTGTCCAGCACTTTTTTGAAATCTTGTTACCGTGATCTTTCAAAAGGGAAAATACAAAAATCACCATTCATGAGAGAATAGGAGTAGATTGTTTATTCAAGAAATTGTAGGTCTACGCCGATAATATCAAAGAAATTCACTCTGATGACAAAAGTGAAATATCCGCGCAGCGCGTTAGCATCAAGCTTTCTTTTCTCTCGCTGGGGCCGCTAACACCTGACAACACCCGAGTCATTTTCACAGTGATTAGACTCAAACAAATAAAACCAAATCTCGGATTCGGCCTTTGCATCGCTAACTCTCTCTCCCCTTCCGTAAGTAACATTTCAGAACTTAGGAGAAAGTTAGGTATTTGAAGTTATGCACGTCTCCTTCGCCGCCGGTGAACTTCGAGTCATCCCTCCAGACCCGCTTTCTTCCCCACCTCGTGGATTTCTTATGGGAGTTGCAATACTGGCAGAGATTGACCAGTTAACTACCGGGCGGTATCTTATCTGGCTAATGAGAATTCATGGGTTTTGGAAGATGAGCAAGAGAAAGAGCAGGGTGGTTTTGGTTTCTTATTTTCAATAATGAACCTTTGGAATCGAGCAAGGAAAACCAATTGTAACGACCCACTCCCTTCAAAATTTGAAGGACTACGTTTTGAAGTACGTAGAATTCGAAAATCTAATAAAAATGTTTCCGTACGTCCGCTGTACGTGGCACTTTCCTCAGTTCCCATGAACCGATTTTGATGAAATGTGGTATATCGGCTTTTAAGGGGTTAAAAGTAGGAGAAAACATGTTCAAAACACTCTAGCTTGAAACCCTCTGATATACAGATATTTTGCTATTACGACGATTTTAAAGAATTTGTTGACACCACTCCGAGTTCTGTGAGACCAACCGATGGTCTGATGAGGATAATTATTTACATAATTGGTGAATGTCCGTGACGTTTTTCATAAATTTAAGATAGTGTTCAATTTCTAGAAACGAGTGATACCACCCAGATCAAGACCAGTTGAATACGCGCCTATTGTGAAATTCATCTGAACCAGGGCGCCAGCAAGGCTAGATCCCTAGCGAGTTGGGGGTCTAAATCCCCTCCTCCCAATAATCTGAGTTGGAGGAATACTGAATCAGAAACACGATTCTGAATCGCACATGAACGTTCGCTGACGGAAGGGATCCAAATTTTAGCTGATCAAATGAAATCCTGTCTTTTTGTTTGTTGGAGTTTCATGTCCATAAACACCCATGAACCCATGAACCCCCATGAACACCCATGAGTTTTAACATCCATGAATCGAATCAATTGACAGCATCCACAACTTTCGAATAACAATGTTTAACTGGTAGGAACTTTCTGTATAAATAAACTTATTTATTGTTAAGTAACCCTACAGGATAATGTAATTGGTATGCACTGTTAATGGGAAAGCCCTATCCCTCCCAGAAAAATATTAAATTTATCTTCGTGACATGAACAAATTCGCAAGCTTTAAGAAATTCTTGACGATAATGGTATAACAAATAGGAAATTTTGGACAAAAACCAAACTGATTCTTTTTACTCACTGTAGCATTGAGACAGCCTTCTGATCCCTAGTTACGTCCTCCAATAAATAAATACAGTCATTGTGCGAACCAGTGTTTTCAGTGGCCAATTTGTTTCAAGATGATACCGTTATTAAGGGACAAGAATTCATGATTATGAGGAGATTGGTAATGAAAATTATGGTGTAAAAAAGTCATGAAATTCAGCGTTAAATGCGAATATGCAATAACAATGGGGGGGGGGGGGTCAATTGAAAAAAAAGCTGATTGCGCCCGCATGCAATAATTCTCCTTTCGAGATTACTAAGGTAGCGAGTGTTTTAACTTTTCAAGGTTTAAAAAAAATGTTCTCCAAAATCAAAATCTCCATTCTCTGAGTGCTTTCCGTCGTATCGAAATTGAGCACAAACGCGCTTGACTAACTATGGGCGCTTCTGGACGATCCTGGGTGCGTCCAAAAATAATTCGTTAAAGTGAAATGTTCTTAAAATGTAACGTAAATTCCGAATCTGCGATTAAAAAAATAGGGTTTTCCATATGAAAAAACGAAGCTCATGTGTGTTGCGCCTAAGTTGAGGAAGTGCGACCTCGAGCGCTTGGTATGATAATTACCCCGTACTGATAGACCATAGGAGGTTTGGTCCACGATTCACAAAGTCATAGCAATATGTTAGGAAACCCTAGTAAAGATTCTAGGCTTTTTGCATGAAGTAGGTGGATCGCATTCAAAAGCGTTCATCTCGTGAACTTTATCTTATACGAAGAATTTGGATATAGGATGTTTTACCTACTGCATCGGTGTACCGCAAATAGGTACAATCGCAGAAACGCATTTCGAAATTTGGATTCAACACCCCCAAGTCCTCTAACCAGTGTCCGATCCGTTGTGGTTGATGCGGAGAAAACAACATTAATATCTGACAGCACTCTGACAACACTTTGCAGTCAGGTGACAATCGTGACGGTAGAATTCGACGATTACCGGAACTAAAGATGACTTCAACTTGAGCCGGAACCATCTTGACCACTCCGACGCGTTACCACTAAGAGTTTTCGAAGTTTCTCGGACAGTATCAAGAAGGACAAATTCCCGTAGGAGAGCCGTCTGTAGCCGCTTTGGTATTTATCTTCGAATAATATGAAGTTTAAACCCTCATACTTTAACCTTTCTCCTTGTGGAGAAAGACATAAACTTTCTCTTTCCGGAATTCTTCTTTTGCTTCCAGGTCTTCGAACGCAGTTGTATGTAATTATTCCTATGAGTATTTTCTCCCCTCCTGGATGGACATGACCATTTGAATATTTGAAACTTTCTTTGTTCTTGATGAAAAAACTTAACCAACTTTTTGAAAGAAAAAGGAAAATTACGATGTGTCGGAGTTTCAAATTGTTGGTTCCATATTCAGATTTAGGTACCTTTAAACCCTTTACATAACAGTTTTAAGCTGAAATTAGAGGAGAGTGCCGGGCGCGTGGTGGGTGACGTCACAAGTTGCGATTTCGACACTCGTTTTTGCTCTCTTCCAATCATCGGATACCCTTCGTAAAGAACTCATCCTGAAGTTTTCACTGAGGTCTTCTAATCGGACAATTGAGATAAAACAACCGGTATTGGAATTTCAAGATGGATGCTGAGTGTTCGTTGTTTGAGTGTATTGCTGTGTAGATGGAAAGTTCCAAATCATGCCGGTTTCCATGTTACAAGTGACTTCCCGTTTGTCAAGCGTGAAGATCACATCGTAAATAATCATTAGTGAAGTATACAAATTTGCGACGGCACGCATCATATTAAAATTATGTCGAGTGGACTAAATTTCTGTATGCGGTCATTATCACAGGTGCTTACTTACTTACATTAGATTGCCTGCTATGAAATTCACATGACTTATGATATGGTGTCACTAAAATATCACGTTACAATTTAAAACTTCACAGCAATCAGATTAAATTATCGTGTTTTGATTTGGTTTTATTATTTTCAATAATGAAACTTTGGAATCGAGCAAGAAGAAATTTGTACAGGTAAAGAAAAATTGAGGTTGAAATGATAAGAATTCGATTTAACTTGAAATGTTAAGAAATCGATTTAACTTGTAACTCATTATTTTCGTGGAAATAGACAACATTCTACTCAACTCCGTTTTTATAAAAATGGTTTTCCACAATCTCATCGCGAGTGATTTAATTCGTATGTTAAGAATTCCCTAGCTCAAAAACATTTGATATAAAGAATCGATCCTTATATTTTTTTGATATATTTCATCAATTTGAAACAGCAGGTATTGAACTTTTAGAATCGAATGAGATCACCAGAGCTCTTTTGTACTAACCGTTCACTTCCATTGAGGAACAATATTTTACTTTCGAATTTAGGGGAGAAATTTGAGTTTGAACGTGGAAAAAGGTGAATTTCATTTTTTAAATTCACGTTTTTCCGCGTTTAAACACAAATTTCTCCCCTAAATTCGATTGTAAAAGTGTTTTTGATTATGCTGATTTGGACGCTGAAATCTTTGCGCAGTTTTTGGTGTTGAGACATGTGAAAAACCGTGCGGAAGAAAAAAACCTTAACAACCAGAAGAAAATAAAGGTAAATGTCATTGGAAATTTTGCCAATTTGACGGAACTTACTTTACGAGTCAAGTTTTTACAAATAATTTTGTGCAGGCACTAGAAAGATGGGAAATTTGACGCCATTTCAAACAGTGCCATTATTTTCACAGTATATTACGGCAGTTATGGTAATTTTAGTAGTGACTTAAGGTTGAAAACACGAAAAAATCTTGAATTGAAAAAAAAAACTTGAAAGTGCAAGGGGTTGAAACAAAATTGCTTGGAGACACTTTCTTACTTGAATTATTTGTAGAATTGACTTCCGAAGTTTTGAGCTCCTTAACATGAAACTTGAATAGTTATCCAAACTTCTTGAATCGTTTATAACTGGAATTGCTTCAATGTTTTGAAAATTTTCAATTTTGAAGAAATGGGAGTTGGGGAAGAGGTATGTTGTTGTTCGAACATGTTCGGAGTTTGATGTGGCTGGTATTATGATAAATTACTGACTTCCTCCTCTCTTCTACCGATAATATCAACTGGCATTTCATTTGGAACCGTTGGATGGGATCTTCAATTCGATTTTATTTTTTTTACATAGCCCTCCAAACAATAATGTTTGAAGTGAGAGAAGAATGAGATGTAACTGAGAGCTCTCAGCATTACTGTTTTTTCGGTGTTTTGAAGTCGGCCAAAAATGGTCAACAGGTCATTTTTCTCAGGTAGACGATATAGATTGGACTGATTTTATCAAGTTTTTCACAAGAAACGGAAACGAGACCACTGAAAATGTCTGGAGTGGTATGTATGGTGGTGTAGGCTTGCTACTTGTGGCGGCTTGTGTCGATGACCACAGAGGTAGCGTCCCGCTTACTCGTGGCGGTTGTGACGATTGTGGCGTCACACCAGTCGTAAACGGGATTTTCGTTCGACAGGGTAAAGGTTTCGATCCGCGGCGTAATTGGTAGCGGCGCGAGGTTGTGACGCCACGTGCCGATCCCAAGTTCACCGATTGATACGAAACCTAACGTGGCGAGCTCAGGTGGGAGGGGGAAGACAAACAAATATCGAAACAATTGTGGCACAAGATTAGAATGTTCAATATGATGGATTTTGCAAATAATAGTTCAATATACAATTTAATAACTCCAATTTGACTTTGTGTTTCAGGTTTCCAGAGTATATCAGTTCAACGTTCCAGGTTTTCAACCAAGGTGAGTATGGTAAGTATAGGTTATCTTTATGCTGCAGGTAAGTATTTAGCTTTAAGTTTACAACTTCTCAAATTACGACTTTTGTTCAAATGTTTCAGAATTACTTCTACGCACTGTCCTAACTGCATTGGCCAATGATTTAAAGGTAAGTTAATGTTTTCACTCACACTCGTCAGGGCCCTGAGGTATCCTTCCAGGTGTGATGTGGCGGTTGTGGTGGTTGTGGCGACGGACGTCCAGTGGAATCCAGGGGATCTTCAACCAGATCAATTCGGCGCGAGACGGCGTTTTCGATGGTCAGGGATCTTACGAAAAGCGTCTTTAAGAGGTTTTGGGGGCGGTTTTGACTCTAACAGGCTCAAGTTCACGGGCTGCGGGGCTCACGGTGACTCTTACTGAATATCTGAGGGGGGTCTGCTGAGTGGGGGGTCTGCTCCATTGTTTTATAGGTCCCCCTCCACTCCCTTGATGGACGGGGGCTGCCAGGTGGAGACGCCTGATTGGCTGGAGACGGCGTCTTCAGTTGAGGGGGGTGACGTCACCTTTGAGCTGACCACGGACCCGAATCTGAACAATACTCGCCGCGGGTGGCTATGACAAATTCGGATCGGAAGGGAGTTAACGAATTAACCCAGCCTCTTCACTGGAAAGGTTCCCCAGTGAGTGGAGACTCACAGTGGAATGTCGTGGTATTCCATTCAATCTATTCGTACAAAACCAATCTATTAATATTTCTGTCACTGGAGGCCGTTATAGATTTTATTCAGAACTTCCTGAATGGATCTGTGCGCACAATTGATAGTTTATTGTGATGTGTAAATCAATATTCCTGAATCAGAGTGCACATTCCAACACCGGCGGAAAGAATATAATTCTCTTGGCGCCAATGTTCATTCCATTCTATTGTGACCCCATGAGTGTAACCATTTCTCTCTTTTACGTTTGACACTCGAGAGTATGTGGCTACCTCGATATTTATACTGCCGAACCCAACATTCTAATGACCTGAATTTTCAAGAAACCTGCGGGAACCCTAGAGAAAATGTTGCACCGTGCTCTACTGTGTAACTTTATTGCAGTGTACTTTCACTTTTTTGGTTTATTATTGTCAATAATGAACCTTTGGAATCGACCAAGAAAAAATTTTTGATCGACCAAGAAAAACACCCCCTCAAAATTTGATGGTTTACGTTTCAAGGTACGTAGAATCCAAAAATCGAATAAAAATTTGGCCGTCCGTCCGCCGTACGCGGCACTTTTGCCACTTAGCATTGACCGATTTTGATGAAATTTGGTATGTAGGCTCCATTTTGGGTCTAGTTGTGCCCTAAAGATTTTGGTTGATGTAGGTCAGTTCTAAGGGTTCCAAAATGAATTTTGAAATTTTGAAAACGCCCTAACTCAAAAACTTTTCATATAAAGGTATGGGTTTTTCCTTCAATTTAAGATTCTATAGAATTTTTAAAAATTTTTGAGACCACGCGGAGCTTTGTAAGACAAACTGTTCGCTCCCTACGAGAATTTAAATGTTTTACGTACGATAAATCAGAAACACGACTGTGAATCGCAAAAGAGGCCTAATCTCCGTTCAAATTTTAGCTGACCGAAATGCGATCGATGTTTTTTTCATGTTGGATGGTTGGTGGCTTTGCAGACGAGTGATCAATGTAGAGAAATAATAAACCATTGTGTAATAATTTGCAGCGTTTTTAATCATGATACTAACTCAATTACATTGCTACACTGGTTACCTGCTTCTACGAACTAGGGAAGTCGCCTTCCGGGAAACCGTGGTCATACCACGCCAGAGTTGTAAATATTCTGTAAATAGTGGTTTTTTAATGTAATGTAGAAACTGAAATTATTTTTAAAATTCGGCAATTAAAATTTACTAGTCGAGTAGAAACCTTAATAATCATCTTTTTCTATCGGTTCGTACAAAATTGCATCGTTTTACAACCAATCAACATTATAATAGAATTACAAGAATAATCGGTGTACATACTTCAAAAAACCACTATACTCATTGAAAATAAAACTTCAATAGCTACAGATATCTTATAGTCATCTTGAAGGTGCCCACGCCACCCCACTATGAGGTCAAGTAGAGTATTGTCAATTCACCTAACCTGATCCCTGCAGGACGGTGTCAGGCATCTCGGGTCGACTTAGAATCCGACTGATACATCAATCAAAACAACGAGAAGACGGATACGGATTACAGCCGAATCGCCGATCCATTGACCGAGTGTGTGATCAACTTTGGAGTTTTTATCAATCTCAGGATCTGAATATCGCGTGAGGGAGCGCCAGTAATTACGGGAAACAGTGCATTCCTGAGTGGTCATAAAAACATAGGGTGATCGAATCCACCACTTTCACTCTCGGAATATGTTGGATAACTCGGATTCCTTTTTGGTCCGGCTTTCTTCCGCTACCCGCGCAGCTTGTAGAGGTGTCTGTCGGCTTTGACCTTAGAATTCTCCACGCGTGACGGTGCCCTTTTTATATAAACTGTTCAACCACTTGATTTGTGGGTCAACCGTTTCATTTCTTCTGAGCGACTCTCAACAATGATTTGTCTGAAATTATGCAGGAGTATTTATTTCTTCGGCGGTTGTGTTACCGCTCAGCTCAAACTTCTATAATAATAAAAAACGGAGTTAAGAAGAACGTTGTTTACCTACTGATTACTAAAATAATACTTCCCTTTCCTAAAAAAAGGTTAAATCAATATTCCCACTGTTGGACACATGAGCGGGTTTGAAACAAGAAAATCCTATTTCCCAAGGTAAACATATTGTTTAGTAATGCATGCATTCCAGGGGACGTCCCATTGGATAAGCATTAGATCAGTTAAACCAGTTGGTAAGCGATAAAACTATTTCACTCGATGTAATTTATTCATTACTTTAGGCAAGAAATACTGACCCCCCCCCCACCATTATCCACCTCAACATTTCTAGCGGCATGGGAGCCTCGAATCTGAAGAGCATTTTAAAATCCATGATCTACGATACCCAACATGCGAATTCGAGTTACCCCCCCCCCCCCCACCTCCCCAACGCCAACAATGGTGCCAGTCTGGCACCAAAGCGGAAATACGTCGTAACATTGAACTTTCATCTGTTAGTTTTGGTAGGCAGTCCGTCGAAGTTCACATCCGTATTCAAGGTGAAACACAAAAAAAATTCCACGAAATAAGCGGTTTATGGCATCATGGCACCATGGTGGCACCACTATTAGTTCCATGGTGGTACAGAGAATAATTCATGAAAATTCGGAGGTATAATGAGAATTTTTCCTCAATTTCAAAGCTTGGGTACAATTAGTAAGTAGTAAAGGAACCAAAATATTGAAAAATCGGATATTTTGTGAATATTATCCCCCCACTCACCCCCTCCCCTTGCGAATTTTGGTACTCTGGTAAAATCATGTACAACTCGGAAGTTATTTGAGTCAAACAAAAAAAGAAACACGCAAATCGGTTGGAAATTGAGGCCTGGGCAGAGTTTACAAGATTATGCACGCAAACGCACGTTTTTTAAGCATTAACCCCCCCTTTCCCCCTCTTAAAAAGCAAAATCCAAAATTCCGGCGCCGTAGTGCACAACTAGATAGTATTCCGCGTCAAACGAAAAAAGAACCACGAAAATCGTTTGAGAACTAAGGCCTGGGCAGAGTACACAAGATTAGTACCTAATTTGAATGTTCACATTCCCGTCAAGGTGTCGAATATTGACACGTTATCTCAACTCGTATTTTTGGCTTGATCACTTGCAGGCAAGTAGTAGGACGGCTTGTATAGATCTCTCCTGAAAGTAGTTGTCTGTTTTCACCACAATTTTCCTGCTTAAAAAAGATTTTGAAAGGTCATAAAGATTAATAAGTAACATAAATTAATAATGTTCTCACAGTTTCCGTAAGATTTCTTCGAAATTCCCAGAGATTGTGTAGTTGGAACTCTAAATGATCCGCTTAATCGTCATGCGGTCAACTTTCACAATGTTGACATGGAAAAAAAAAACACGAAATTGTTATGGATATTTATGGTATGCACATGGTTCCCCTCCCACTCATTGTTTCTGAACAATTTATTGAGCATGCGCATACGTGAAAATTCGTTCAGATTCAATTTTGTCTCTACTTGTCCGATATCCCTCCGACTTGGATTGTAGTTAACGATTTTGGTGGTCCTCAGATATGGTTACGAGATTTTTATTTGCCATTCCACCTGGGGCTTCTAGATGCCTTGTGGTTCCATTCTGAAAATTGGATTTCAGAGGTATTAGTCTAGCTTTTCGCTTCGTTGTTCATCCTTCCGGATAGAGCAGAGTGTGGTGTCAACATGCGAGGCTCAGTTCGTGGTAAATTAGGTACCTACCCCGCTAAAAGGGTCGCAGACAATGTAACTTGCTACATTGCCGACATTTATGTAATTTTGTTCGAGCTCCGAGCATGCGCACTCAAGGATATAAATTGTCGCGTGTTGTGGAAAATAAACAAGGTTACAACATTATGGCATTTCTCAATTGAAGGCTCATGAGCTTCGGAGAGCGATCATGCAATGGTTCTATTTCAAACGAGTACCGTACATGACCGCTTTTCAGCTGAGTTTCTTCACAACACAGAGAAAGTCATCTGAGACATAAATGACACAAATACCTACCACCATTATTTCATACACCTTGAATCATTATTGCTCTTGATCATTTAGTTTGTTGGATTGGTCGGACTTCAGTCGAAGAGAGTATAAGCTACGGTGTCATTTTTACGTTTTTGGTCCTGGTGGACCCATTATTTTATAGGGAATCCTATAGAGCAGAAAATATTAAGGACAACAAGGAGGAATTTAAGGGAATAGGTACGAATTAGGTCAAAATAGAAGGTGAGCAGCAAATCGACAAACTTATTTCGTCCGTCCTGGCATTTTAGACTCACTCTTGTATTTTTTGTTTACTTTTTAGCTACCCTTATTTAAACTGATCTGTGCGGTCCTCATCTTCTAATATCGACCAAATTTTCCCCAGAAAAAAAATTGATGAATCACTGCACACTTCCTTATGAACTTCACCAGGTATCAGTTTTATCCATCTCATACCTTACCTTTTCTCCAAGTATTGAAAGGTATCAGTCACCAGCCGCATTTATTGTAGCAACATTATACGAGAGAGCAGAAGGCAGGAGGATTAAGGGGGAAAAAAATCGGCAGCGGGGAGGTTGGCTTCAGTTTTTAAAAACTACTATCCAATCTCCAATTTGAAAATCGCAACAAAAAAAAAAAAACACACACACATGACACTCCGACATTTTAATTTCCGGTCGGGCTTACTTAGATTATGTATACTATAATCTACCTATAATTATAATTACCTACTATTAGTAGGTAATTTTTACACTGATTTACATGGAACGTTTTTGAGGGCGTTGACCAGTGTCAATCCTCAGGAACAAAGGTGGCTAATTTATTCAAGCTTTTATTATTGCACAATTTATTATTTCTTTGGAGGCTATGGTTGAGGAGACAGTGAGCAGATGGAGGAGTTGGGATATTGCCCATTTCCTGAAGCTGAGAGTGCGGGTGTTGTCTAAACGTGGAATACAGTTTAGTGAACAAGGAGGCGATTACTCCATGAACAAGTGGCAATGGGGTATTTCAGTAAATTTTTAATTTTTTTTTTTTTTCAAAAGAGTATGGCTCAGGAATGACGGTAATCGGGTCTGTTCGTCGAGAAATTTTTTTTTAAATCATAGAAGCTAAGGAAAGTTGAAGATTTGAACGGTGTAACGTAGCTAGCCAATCGTGACGTAGCTAGTCAACTGTCTTTGAAAAAAAATATCCATACACAGAGAAGCGATGAAACCCTTGGTGGACCTCTTGGATACTACAAAATACTACTCACACACGCGCGTGGCATAAGTGTGTGTGCGTTAAGGGAGGCCCGCCTTTTTTCCAACTGTGTGATCTCTTTAATTAATTTTTCTACCACATGTTATAGTATCATTGGGCTTAAAGTTGGAGTATATAGGTTTTCAAGGGTGCTGAATCCAAATTTGAGGTCAAAAACCTGAATTTCCGACCCACCGAAATACCCATTGGATGTCTTCGTGGATTTCCGTATTTCGGACATACCACCGGAATTGGTTTTGGACCATTTGCTCCCGGTGAAGTTGAGTCATGGATAAAGTGCCTGATGATATTGGCCTCACGAGTAATGTGTAGATGAGTTTCTTCAACTCCAGAGGTAATTTAGAGGATGACTCAAGCATTGTCTTAAGCAGGTGGAATCTAGTGCGCAACCGCTTGAATTATGGCACATGTTTGTTCCATGTCAGTCGCCTGTGAAGGATTATGCTCAGATATCTTACAGATTCTTGTAGGGAATGGTGGTTTCAGCGAGCGTAACTCGGAGCTAAGTTATAATGTATCTGAGGGTGAATCTGTCAGCCTGGATTTCAAAGAGTTCATGACCACTCGTCACTGCGTGCACCACTCATTCACTCTAAATAAGAATGACTCTCATGAACCTTTTCTCAGTTCAGTGACGTTGTCTACAAATTGAGGAACGACCAAATCTGGGATTCAGAGTTTAGGAATTCCTAATTTAATTAGAACTACTGAGTTCCTCCACTCTCAAAGGAATAGGCTGGTAACTTGTGTATTTTTTGTAATTTTTGCAAGTTCTCACACCGGTTGATGTGATGCTAATCACATGACAGGCAGCAATGCCTGTCAGAGCACATATAGGATAGGCGTTACTTCTGCTTCAATTACACGCCAATAAAAGTGTTACTTTATCAAAAAATATTAGTTTTAAATAACATTTCTAGACAGATATTGAAAGTTATCTGGTTCTACTGTAATCGATATTTCATGGTTTCTTCTCGCCAAACTGCAAACTTTGCAAATATTATCTTCCATTTATGAATTTCAGGTTAATAATAGGTACCTATTTATAATTACAAAAGCCCATTAAATTCTACATCAAAATAGTACCAAAACTTTATAATTTGATCAAGATATAAGGCAAAAATTGGTACCTGAAAAATGATTAATTTTCCCAACTTGGAGCAAAAGTGAGGTGTCGTCACTTTCCACCGCCTGCCTCGTGAAAATAATGCGTCATACTTTAAAAAGATTAGAAATAAAAGTTATAGGGCATTTAATTCTGCATTAAAAAAGAGTCAAGATTTTCATTTTTGAGCATAGCTACACTCAGAAAGGGAAAAGAGTGAATGTTGGTGACAAATGAAGTTTTCGGTGTCAGCTTATTAATTTATGTTTCATTTATTTACTAATATATACGATAAAAAACACGAATGAACAGATTAAGAAGTATATTCGATACTTGAAAGACTTTTGAAGAACAAAACGATGTTATCAACTTTTGGCGTTTTGACGGGGTCGAGCCGTCGTCATCAGGGAGTGCAGGGACTGAGGCCCAGGCTTCCTCCTGCTCATCGCTGAGTGGGTCTGAAGAAGGAAGGGATCGGTGAGGAATGGTGTTAGATGAATACACTTAGTATACGTAGATGAACGTACAATATAGTAGTTTTGAAGGACCAAATTTGTAGGTGCTCTCAATAAACTCTATGCACATAAGGAATCTGCCGTGAAGCTAGCGAGCCCCTCAACGACTGACTACCTTTCTACTTGTTCTGGTGATAAATAGGGGTGCCTGTTTTCACCTAGCTTGTTTTCCTCGTACTTGAGTCACTTGCAAGATTTTTTAACTGAGGGGTTGTGGGTGGTGGATCGAGATGTACGACACTTGTCTTACGCCGATGACGTGATACTCTTGGCGTCTAGCGTGGTGGGCCTACAGAGAATGATCGACAGAATGGAGGAATACTGTCTGATTTGGGGCTTGGAGCTTAATCTCTCATAATAAAAAATTATGGTCTTTAGAAACGGAGGCAGACCAAGTGTGAAAAAAAAATGGCAGTTTGGTGGCCGGATGGTTGACGTTGTCGTCAGGTGTACGTATTTGGGGTACACGTTGACGCCGACACTCACTCCTAACCCTCACCTACAGGAGAAGAGTTAAATGGCAAAGTTGGCAATAATCACCAGTATGTGGAAACAGTTTTTGTCTCATCCCAAGATCACATTCACTGAGAAACAAAGGTTTTTAACGCTGTAGTGCGTTCAATTTTGTGTTACTCTTCGCAAGTCTGGGGCTTCGTTGATAGCGACCACGTTGAGTCTGTTATGCATTTCTTTAGTAAGGTGGTTTTCTCTCCCTAAGTGCGCACCCAATTATATTCTATACCTTGAGAACCAATTGAAACCCTTTTATCTGTACACTCTCCGGATGCACTTTTATTATATAATGAAATTTATGTAAACGCCAAGTACTCGTCCCCTCATTATTTGGCCAAGAAGTGTGAAGTTGTGTGTTTATTAGGCAAAGGAGTGGAGGAGCATCAATGAAAAGTACGGCATGCCCGCCTTGCATTTTGAGAATCTTCCCGGATGGAAAACCTCTATGGAAGAAAACTTAAATATTGTAAACAGATCAATGTACGAGTATGCAGATTTTGAACACAGCACTCTGTTTCCTGAACCATCTACAATATTTGATGGGAGCTAGCCCCCAACAATCCTTGTCGGGTTTCAGGGCTACCTCCCGCCCCTTCAACAAATTCCCATTCCTGATTACCATAACTAACATTCTAAAGATTGTTGTCTCGTAATTGTTTCCGTTTCTCATATTTCTATAACATGAACCAGTGACGATTTTGGAGATCAGCTTTGAAATTGAATGACTTTGGGCACGTTTCGCAACACAAAACGACACTTGGCATCATTTTCACGTCCGTAACTGCTCAGAGAAAGTTACAACAATTAAAAAACAATTAAGAGAAACGAAAACGAATATGAGAAACGGAAACGATTAAGAGACAACAATCTTTAGAATGGTAGTCATGGTGATCAGGAATGGGAATTTGTTGAAGTGGCGGGAGGTATCGCTGAAACCCGACAAGGATTGTTTGAGGCTAGACTCTCATCAATATTTGGCCCTAAGACCTGAAAATGATGTGTTGCCTCCTAGGCGGTTCAAGGACTTTGATTTCTGTAGGTGGCTCTTTAAGATTAGAGGGGTCCTTTTAGCATTAAGTATAGGCCTTACGAGTCCGACAACCAAGGTTGTGTAATTTGTAGTAGTGGGAAAATTGAGGACTTTTCATTTTGTTGGGAGATGCAAGGAAAGAAATAGCTATTTGAGAAAGGCGGAACTAAATTGGGAAGAGTATCTGGCACTATTGAAAACTGGAGATCAGAATTTGGTAAAGCATTGCAAAGTTGCTTGCAATCTAAGAGATAAAACAATATCTGAATATGGATTGGTTGGATAATGTGGTAATCTACCTATTAAAGAAAAACTTACCTACAGCAATTTAGAAAAAAAATTACTATGTGTAAGGACGAGATAAATTATATGCGTATGCAGGACACTACTTAGTTGTTATAATTACTCATAGGCAAACCCATCGGACGGTTCTGCGAGAAAATGGCTCCTTGAATTATTTTTGTAAACCTCTCATTCTTTTGTTAATCATTTAAATACATGTTTTCTATCTATCTATCTATCTAGAGAGTGCGTCGGTGGTCTAGTGGGCAGTGTACCCGACTGCGGTGATAAGATAAGAACCGTCTTGCGGGGACGCGCGTTCGAGTCTGGTCGCCAGCAGGAAGTTTTCTGTCTGTTAGACGATCGGCAATCTCTCGTTCCGGTGATGTTTGGGAAGCCATGAGCGAAATCATCAGAACAAATTCTGATCTCCCCTTAGGGAGACAGCTGATGACGTCCGCGACGCCAAGAATAGCAGTCGGACGAAAATTCAACCTGAAATGGTTGCTTACTTTACTTACTTACTCTATCTATCTAGTAATTTTGAAGGGAGAAACAACCAGGCCCGTCCGCGTCATTCAGATCCTGTCATCTGGACGGCAGCTCCCGGAAGAATAGTGCAATTTTCTATTGTGGTGTTCAAGCACCTATCCCCTTTGCAGAAGAAGCGTATGTTCGACGTTGCCGCACTACAAACAGCGTGGGCGCTAACATTGGTGTTTTGGTGTTTCGGTATTTTAAATCATAACTCTCAAAAGGAGGCTAATGTATAAATATAAACACAACATAATCGTAAAAAATCTACAAGGAAAACCTATCGTTTTTTGTTTTTTGTGTGGATCTGATGTGTTTTGGCCAGTAAGCTTCCGACATTTTTCGGGAATAATTAAAGTTTCCAGTAATAGCTTGAGAGATTCTGAAATAATATCTTCCACGTCCTTTTAGGAACTGTTCACTTTGGGGAAGGTATCAACATGTACATTTGGATTTTATGTATTCTCTGATTATGGATTCTCTTGCTATTACTTTTATGTGAAGCATTCCAATTATTTTGCAAATTACGTGGTGTTTATATTCATCCAAGAGTTTCTTTTAAAGTGTTTACACTTAAAATACAAAAAAAACCAAAGTTACCGTCACGCTGTTGTTAGTGTTGCAACATCCATGCTTATCCTGTAAAGGGCAAAAATGCTTGAACACCCCAACAGAACAAGTTCGTGTTTTGGTTTATTATTTCTAATAATAAGCCTATGTGATCGTATCGCAAAAAATTTTTATAACCCCCCCTCAAACTTTGTCACTTTACGTTTCAAGGTGCGTAGAATCCAAATTTGCCAAATTTGCCAAATGTCCGTCCGCCGTCCGCCGTCCGCCGTTCGCCGTCCGGGCCATAAAAGGCCTTAGAATCGGTCTAAAAAACCCGATCTTTCGCACATAGACTCCATTTGGGGTCTAGTTGGTCCTAACGTCGAACTATTCCGATCGCTTAATTCGTATAGAAGTTATGGGCAAATAACCGGCCAAAAAAGAGGTTTTTGCTTAAATATGCGTGGGGTGACATTTTCCAAGTATTTTTCTTCATGTTGGATGGTTGGTGGCTTTATAGACGATTGTATAGAAAAATAATAAACCATTAAAAACCAATAAACCATAAAAATAATAAACGTACGATAAATCAGAAACACGAGTGTGAATCGCAAAAGAGGTCTAATCTCCGTGGCTTTATAGACGATTATATAGAAAAATAATAAACCATTAAAATAATAATAATAAATAATAAAATAATAAACCATAAAAATAATAATCATGCGATAAATCAGAAACACGAGTGTGAATCGCAAAAGAGGCCTAATCTCCGTTCAAATTAAAGCTGACCGAAATGCCATCGATGTTTCTCTTCATGTTGGATGGTCGGTGGCTTTATAGACGATTATATAGAAAAATAATAAACCATTGTGTAATAATTTGCAGCGTTTTTTTAATTGTGTATATTAGTGAATAAAAAAAATAATACGCTGACACCAAAAACTTCGATCGCAAAATTATAAATCGATACTACGTTAGTAGGGTAAAAAGGCCGGTTCTAGCCCAGTTCTCTAGACCCCAACTACCCTCAACTTTCCCCTCCCCCCCCCACCCACCCTCTCCGCCGCTCCCACCCCCTCGCCCACCGGCCGACCGCTCCCCCCCCCCCCCCCCCCGCCACGCCGCACGGACCACCCGCTCACCCCCCCCCCCCCCCCGCCACGACTCCCCCTCGCCCACCCCGGATACCCCCCCGCCCCGCCCGTCCACAGGACCGCTCCCACCCCCCGCCTTGCCTTGCCGGGCCTTCCCACCCCCCGCCCGTCCATCTCGCGGCTGCCAGGCGCCTCTGCATGTTTTTGCATGCATGGCGCCCTCCTGCCGGCGCCCATGGCATGTTTGTGCATGCATGGCGTCCCTAAAATTCGTAGAGAACCCTCCCTCAATTCTTAGGGGACCATCCTTCCAATTCTTAGGGGGCCATCATTAAATGTGTGTATTACTTTTTTTTCCTGTTTGTACATGCACTCCATTGTTTCTGAATACAGTATCAGCCAAGAGGGGTGGGCAGTATAGTATCAGCCAAGTGTGTGTGTGTGTGTGTGTGTGTGTGTGTGTGTGTGGCACATAGCATCATCTTATGATTGTGTATAATAATATGACCGCTACAACACCGATTCATTCGTAAAAATGTTGACCCTCTTAGTCGTTGGATTTACATCCAACATAAGCTCTATCACCGCCTCAAGGTGGGGTCAACAATCGATAGAGATTGGGTTTTCCCAATTTTATTCAGTATTTACAAAATTAATTTCTCTTCTTATTATAAACAATTTTTTTTAAGTTTTTTTAAAAATTGTACAATATTAATCTAATTACCTATTCAAAACATTTTTTTTTTCAATTGATTTTCTTCTTAATTTCACGATTTATACATTATTATATTACTATAATGGTCACCATACAACTTTGGTGACAACTACTCAGTCCTCTCGCCGACCCTCAAATCCGAAGGGATTTTCACCACAACCTCAGAGAGGGTTACTCGACATTCTCAGGGTATTATGAAGGTGTCAAATCCTTGTCTGTATCGCCCTGACAGTAGACTACACTCCTTGTCAATGACCAAAAACCCGTAATGGTTAACTTCCCAACATGTTGAACACATATCGTTGAACTTTTCAAATGTCATGTCAGCATTTACATGGTCCTCGTATATCTTCTTCATGTTAAGAGTATCTTGTCTGAACACAATGATCAAGTTGGCACAGTCGCGAATCAAATGTTTGGGTATACGACAGTAACTTTGGGATAGATAGAAACTATCAACGTGATTATGTCTTCCAGTACTGAAGAACATTCTCATCCTATCTTGTTTGTCACAGGCAATGTCATCAAAAATCATTATTGAGTTAGGCTTTGTCTCGGAAGGTAATGGAACTTCATCACTATTTCCGTATGTATAGAAGCCTATTTCTGGTAGTTCGCTTAAAATATTTGTCAGCTGAATGTAATTTGATTGATTGAGAGTTTTTGAGAATAGGTAAATGTTTTCAAATTTTAATCCTCGTTCAGAGTATAATAGATTCATCATCAAGTTGGTTTTTCCACCATTTGAAGTAGCACACATTATACACCTTATGCCATTAGGCAAGAACGGGCTATGCCTCGTTCTATTCTCTCTAACGTCATCACCTAGAGTCATCACACTGTAGATTGGGAAAGATAGGTCTTGCTTCTCCAATCGAAGTTTATGATGAAATTGATACTTCTTCTTCTTCTTCTCGTTATCGCTGAGCATTGAACTTGATGCATCGTCGTTGAAACGTTGATCCAATACCTCCTCCTCCTTTCTCTTCCACATCCTCCATCTCTCACGCATGTCTTTTTGTTTTTCTGGAGTCATATCGCTGATAATTCTTCTACGGCGACGTCTCTCCATGTGCACTCTTTGAAAATTGGATATCGACTGAGGTCGCGGGCTTGTCAGCCACACCTTATATAGACGGGGGCCTAGTGACTAATTGTGACAAAAATGGCGTCTAGAATGATTTTTTTTTTTTTTTTTTAATGTTGCTAGGACAACGGCAGAAAATTAAGTTGAACTTCCACTTTTGGATCTACTTCCACTTTCTGCCTTTTTAACAGGATAAAATAGTTTCCTAATGATCCCCCATTTTGGATGCTTTGGTTGAATGTGATACTCTTCTGTAGCGCTAAATCTCTTTTTATGTGCTTTAGTTTCATTCAAGATTTTCTTGTAAGACGAAAGATCGTGGGGTCTCACTCGATTCATGTCGGGATTCTCGATGAATAGTAACTCCAAAAGTCCGGGAGTGCATCCAATTTTCATATCTTCCCCGACTTCCACCATATCATCGTGGAAGGTGACAAAGCTATCTCCCAAAGTGAAACGTTGAGGTGTTTTATGGTATTGAACCCCGTATACGTCGTCAATTCCGACTTCACTATTAACTCTCCTCTTCACGTATTCCGATGCATAATGTCCATAGTTTGTTTCCTTTGCTTCTGGTGTCGAAGATACAAATGGTTGAGTGGTAATCTCCTGTGTGTTCGATCCGCTTTGTGAAGCCTCAGGAGAATGGCGCCCAACGGTGTCTTCTTCTACCTCTGACGATAGTTCTGTTGAGCCATCACTTGGACGACGGATATGTTTTTTGTTGAAGATATCCAAATAACTTGTTCTCTTCCTTTTCCTTCTCTTTGTAACATGCCTCCAAGGATCAATCAGCGTTGAATGTTCTTCTTCTTCTTCCACTTCCGGTTTTTCTTGAACCAGTGCTTCCTTGATCATATCCCGGAGAACCTCGTACTTCTTCTTCAGTTCCTCCTGTTTCTCCTCTTCATGTCTTCGGAAATTGCTGTATTTTTCCCGGATTGCTCGACGAACTTCTGCAATTTCTTCCTCAATAGATGTTACACCTTCCATGTTTACCATCCACCAGTGAGGCAACGAGAATAATATTCAACAACCAAACCAGATCTTACAATCAAAGTTTACTGCTTGATAGCTGATGAAAGAATGAGCTCGTGAAGAACAGCGCTCTACTTATATACTCCTTCAACAACAGACCAACCTGCGCAGAAGTGTTCTGCGCATGCCTGTGACGTCACATTGTTCCGATCAATATTGAAGATACCCGATAATGACCGAAGAGGGATGAAAATGGAAAGAAGTGGCAGGAAAGTGGGAGGAAGTGGCAGGAAAATGGCAGGAAGTGGCAGGAAAATGGCAGGAAGTGGCAGGAATATTGCATGAAGTGGCAGGAACCTGGAAGAAAGTGGCAGGAAGTGGCAGGAAAGTGGCAGGAAGTGGCAGGAAAATGGCAGGAAGTGGCAGGAAGTGGCAGGAAAATGGCAGGAATTGGCAGGTAGTGGCAGGAAAGTGGCAGGAAATGGCAGGAAAGTGGCAGGAAGTGGCAGGAAAATGGCAGGAAGTGGCCAGGAAAATGGCAGGAAAGTGGCAGGAAATGGCAGGAAAGTGGCAGGAAGTGGCAGGAAAATGGCAGGAATTGGCAGGTAGTGGCAGGAAAATGGCAGGAAGTGGCCAGGAAAATGGCAGGAATTGGCAGGAAAATGGCAGGAAGTGGCAGGAAAGTGGCAGGAAAGTGGCAGGAAAATGGCAGGAAGTGGCAGGAAAATGGCAGGAATTGGCAGGTAGTGGCAGGAAAATGGCAGGAAGTGGCCAGGAAAATGGCAGGAATTGGCAGGAAAATGGCAGGAAAGTGGCAGGAAGTGGCAGGAAAGTGGCAGGAAAGTGGCAGGAAAATGGCAGGAAGCGGCAGGAAGTGGCAGGAAGTGGCAGGAAGTGGCAGGAAAATGGCAGGAAAGTGGCAGGAAGTGGCAGGAAAGTGGCAGGAAAGTGGCAGGAAAGTGGCAGGAAGTGGCAGGAAGTGGCAGGAAAATGGCAGGAAAATGGCAGGAAAATGGCAGGAAATGGCAGGAAAGTGGCAGGAAAGTGGCAGGAAAGTGGCAGGAAAATGGCAGGAATTGGCAGGTAGTGGCAGGAAAGTGGCAGGAAATGGCAGGAAAGTGGCAGGAAAATGGCAGGAAGTGGCAGGAAGTGGCAGGAAGTGGCAGGAAAATGGCAGGAAGTGGCAGGAAGTGGCAGGAAAATGGCAGGAATTGGCAGGTAGTGGCAGGAAAGTGGCAGGAAAATGGCAGGAATTGGCAGGTAGTGGCAGGAAAGTGGCAGGAAGTGGCAGGAAAATGGCAGGAAATGACAGGAAGTGACAGGAAGTGGCAGGAAGTGGCAGGAAAATGGCAGGAAAAAGGCAGGAAATGGCAGGAAAGTGGCAGGAAAATGGCAGGAAATGGCAGGAAATGGCAGGAAAGTGGCAGGAAAATGGCAGGAAATGGCAGGAACATTGGGAACTTCCTGCCACTTTCCTGCCATTTTCCTGCCACTTTCCTGCCATTTCCTGCCATTTTCCTGCCACTTCCTGCCACTTCCTGCCACTTCCTGCCACTTCCTGTCATTTCCTGCCACTTCCTGCCACTTCCTGCCATTTTCCTGCCACTTCCTGCCATTTTCCTGCCACTTTCCTGCCATTTCCTGCCACTTTCCTGCCATTTCCTGCCACTTTCCTGCCACTACCTGCCAATTCCTGCCATTTTCCTGCCATTTTCCTGCCACTTCCTGCCTCTTCCTGCCACTTTCCTGCCATTTTCCTGCCACTTTCCTGCCACTTTCCTGCCACTTTCCTGCCATTTCCTGCCATTTTCCTGCCATTTTCCTGCCATTTTCCTGCCACTTCCTGCCACTTCCTGCCACTTTCCTGCCATTTTCCTGCCACTTTCCTGCCACTTTCCTGCCATTTTCCTGCCACTTTCCTGCCACTTTCCTGCCACTTTCCTGCCACTTCCTGCCACTTCCTGCCACTTCCTGCCGCTTCCTGCCATTTTCCTGCCACTTTCCTGCCACTTTCCTGCCACTTCCTGCCACTTTCCTGCCATTTTCCTGCCACTTCCTGCCACTTCCTATCATTTTCCTGCCATTTCCTGCCATTTTCCTCCCACTTTCCTGCCATTTTCCTGCCACTTTCCTGCCACTTCCTGCCATTTTCCTGCCAATTCCTGCCATTTTCCTGGCCACTTCCTGCCATTTTCCTGCCACTACCTGCCAATTCCTGCCATTTTCCTGCCACTTCCTGCCACTTTCCTGCCATTTCCTGCCACTTTCCTGCCATTTTCCTGGCCACTTCCTGCCATTTTCCTGCCACTTCCTGTCACTTTCCTGCCATTTCCTGCCACTTTCCTGCCACTACCTGCCAATTCCTGCCATTTTCCTGCCACTTCCTGCCACTTCCTGCCATTTTCCTGCCACTTCCTGCCACTTTCCTGCCACTTCCTGCCACTTTCTTCCAGGTTCCTGCCACTTCATGCAATATTCCTGCCACTTCCTGCCATTTTCCTGCCACTTCCTGCCATTTTCCTGCCACTTCCTCCCACTTTCCTGCCACTTCTTTCCATTTTCATCCCTCTTCGGTCATTATCGGGTATCTTCAATATTGATCGGAACAATGTGACGTCACAGGCATGCGCAGAACACTTCTGCGCAGGTTGGTCTGTTGTTGAAGGAGTATATAAGTAGAGCGCTGTTCTTCACGAGCTCATTCTTTCATCAGCTATCAAGCAGTAAACTTTGATTGTAAGATCTGGTTTGGTTGTTGAATATTATTCTCGTTGCCTCACTGGTGGATGGTAAACATGGAAGGTGTAACATCTATTGAGGAAGAAATTGCAGAAGTTCGTCGAGCAATCCGGGAAAAATACAGCAATTTCCGAAGACATGAAGAGGAGAAACAGGAGGAACTGAAGAAGAAGTACGAGGTTCTCCGGGATATGATCAAGGAAGCACTGGTTCAAGAAAAACCGGAAGTGGAAGAAGAAGAAGAACATTCAACGCTGATTGATCCTTGGAGGCATGTTACAAAGAGAAGGAAAAGGAAGAGAACAAGTTATTTGGATATCTTCAACAAAAAACATATCCGTCGTCCAAGTGATGGCTCAACAGAACTATCGTCAGAGGTAGAAGAAGACACCGTTGGGCGCCATTCTCCTGAGGCTTCACAAAGCGGATCGAACACACAGGAGATTACCACTCAACCATTTGTATCTTCGACACCAGAAGCAAAGGAAACAAACTATGGACATTATGCATCGGAATACGTGAAGAGGAGAGTTAATAGTGAAGTCGGAATTGACGACGTATACGGGGTTCAATACCATAAAACACCTCAACGTTTCACTTTGGGAGATAGCTTTGTCACCTTCCACGATGATATGGTGGAAGTCGGGGAAGATATGAAAATTGGATGCACTCCCGGACTTTTGGAGTTACTATTCATCGAGAATCCCGACATGAATCGAGTGAGACCCCACGATCTTTCGTCTTACAAGAAAATCTTGAATGAAACTAAAGCACATAAAAAGAGATTTAGCGCTACAGAAGAGTATCACATTCAACCAAAGCATCCAAAATGGGGGATCATTAGGAAACTATTTTATCCTGTTAAAAAGGCAGAAAGTGGAAGTAGATCCAAAAGTGGAAGTTCAACTTAATTTTCTGCCGTTGTCCTAGCAACATTAAAAAAAAAAAAAAAAATCATTCTAGACGCCATTTTTGTCACAATTAGTCACTAGGCCCCCGTCTATATAAGGTGTGGCTGACAAGCCCGCGACCTCAGTCGATATCCAATTTTCAAAGAGTGCACATGGAGAGACGTCGCCGTAGAAGAATTATCAGCGATATGACTCCAGAAAAACAAAAAGACATGCGTGAGAGATGGAGGATGTGGAAGAGAAAGGAGGAGGAGGTATTGGATCAACGTTTCAACGACGATGCATCAAGTTCAATGCTCAGCGATAACGAGAAGAAGAAGAAGAAGTATCAATTTCATCATAAACTTCGATTGGAGAAGCAAGACCTATCTTTCCCAATCTACAGTGTGATGACTCTAGGTGATGACGTTAGAGAGAATAGAACGAGGCATAGCCCGTTCTTGCCTAATGGCATAAGGTGTATAATGTGTGCTACTTCAAATGGTGGAAAAACCAACTTGATGATGAATCTATTATACTCTGAACGAGGATTAAAATTTGAAAACATTTACCTATTCTCAAAAACTCTCAATCAATCAAATTACATTCAGCTGACAAATATTTTAAGCGAACTACCAGAAATAGGCTTCTATACATACGGAAATAGTGATGAAGTTCCATTACCTTCCGAGACAAAGCCTAACTCAATAATGATTTTTGATGACATTGCCTGTGACAAACAAGATAGGATGAGAATGTTCTTCAGTACTGGAAGACATAATCACGTTGATAGTTTCTATCTATCCCAAAGTTACTGTCGTATACCCAAACATTTGATTTGCGACTGTGCCAACTTGATCATTGTGTTCAGACAAGATACTCTTAACATGAAGAAGATATACGAGGACCATGTAAATGCTGACATGACATTTGAAAAGTTCAACGATATGTGTTCAACATGTTGGGAAGTTAACCATTACGGGTTTTTGGTCATTGACAAGGAGTGTAGTCTACTGTCAGGGCGATACAGACAAGGATTTGACACCTTCATAATACCCTGAGAATGTCGAGTAACCCTCTCTGAGGTTGTGGTGAAAATCCCTTCGGATTTGAGGGTCGGCGAGAGGACTGGGTAGTTGTCACCAAAGTTGTATGGTGACCATTATAGTAATATAATAATGTATAAATCGTGAAATTAAGAAGAAAATCAATTGAAAAAAAAAAATGTTTTGAATAGGTAATTAGATTAATATTGTACAATTTTTAAAAAAACCTAAAAAAAATTGTTTATAATAAGAAGAGAAATTAATTTTGTAAATACTGAATAAAATTGGGAAAACCCAATCTCTATCGATTGTTGACCCCACCTTGAGGCGGTGATAGAGCTTATGTTGGATGTAAATCCAACGACTAAGAGGGTCAACATTTTTACGAATGAATCGGTGTTGTAGCGGTCATATTATTATACACAATCATAAGATGATGCTATGTGCCACACACACACACACACACACACACACACACACACACACACACTTGGCTGATACTATACTGCCCACCCCTCTTGGCTGATACTGTATTCAGAAACAATGGAGTGCATGTACAAACAGGAAAAAAAAGTAATACACACATTTAATGATGGTCCCCTAAGAATTGGAAGGATGGTCCCCTAAGAATTGAGGGAGGGTTCTCTACGAATTTTAGGGACGCCATGCATGCACAAACATGCCATGGGCGCCGGCAGGAGGGCGCCATGCATGCAAAAACATGCAGAGGCGCCTGGCAGCCGCGAGATGGACGGGCGGGGGGTGGGAAGGCCCGGCAAGGCATGGCGGGGGGTGGGAGCGGTCCTGTGGACGGGCGGGGCGGGGGGGTATCCGGGGTGGGCGAGGGGGAGTCGTGGCGGGGGGGGGGTGAGCGGGTGGTCCGTGTGGCGTGGCGGGGGGGGGGGGGGGGGGGAGCGGTCGGCCGGTGGGCGAGGGGGTGGGAGCGGCGGAGTGGGTGGGTGGGGGGGGGAGGGGAAAGTTGAGGGTAGTTGGGGTCTAGAGAACTGGGCTAGAACCGGCCTTTTTACCCTACTTACGTTTCGACGTTATAGGCAAAAACCAAAACAACTACACAAATTTCGAGTGGCACTCCTGAGTTATGCATACACCCAGGGCCGTGCAAAATTAGGACACTACTAACAGGCACCCAATGAACCTATTCAAAACATGAAACGTTTTCCTACAGTAATTCCGATGCCATGCCTCAAAACGATCTATCTTAGGCCTATTAACCCTTTTCCTGGCAAAAACAGAAATAAGTGAAGTTCCTAAAAAAAAACCTGAAAATTTTAAACTTTAACTTACACTGACACTAAAAATTCATCCAAGAACATGACCTGAGTGAATTTTAATACCTTTACGACCCTTTGTAATAAAAGTGTACTGAGGTACACCTTGCCAGGTTCCCGGTAAGTAACTCTCCCTGGGGAAGGTGTACTGTAGGACACCTTGCCAGGTTACCATAAATGCCAACAAGAGGGTTTAAAAATTAAAATTTGATGAAATAGCATGAACAAAAATTTATTTAACATTTTAGAAAAATATAACTGGTATTAAAATATCCCTAGATAAGATTCTGATTCTCTAATCAGAAAAAAATGGAAGACATCACATGAGATCGCAGTAGGTATGAGGTGAGGTATGAGGTGAGCTAATAGTTTTTCTCCTCGGGACTTCCAGTACCTTCCCTGAAAATTCAGACAATATGGTAAGTAGGTATTGTAAAAAAAAGAAAATAAATAAATTAAAACATCACGTAGAAATTGTTCAAAATGAAATGAACTCATGAACATATAGCTCAAATAGCCAGTGCTAAACTTTTGAGGCTGAGGATAAAGCCAAGATGATACTTCATTGGATAAAGAATCCTTCTTTTCATCTCTAGAATAATTTCAGGTATTTTTGGGGAAATTTTAATACTTATTTTGGCTTATTTAGGTTTATTTGAAACCTTTCAAGAAGAACTGAAGTACCCCGGGAACCTGGCAAGGTGTACTGAGATACACTTTTTACATGCCTTTCAAATTCGCCGATACTAAGCCACTATATACACTCACACACTTTTTCTTAGACGTTTCTTATGGAAAAACTCTCGATCTAATCGATTCCAGGATCCTCAGATCTTAAAAACAAGTCTAAACTATGAAAAAAAGTGAAAAACTTACCGGTGTTTGGCGGTCGCCCATGATGTCTCTCCCCCAGCTGACCAACTGCCGTTATCACTGATAAAATTGATATTTTCCCGGGTTTCATGCCGCAACATTGCTACCAACACTTCAGTAAGGAGTCTCCAGAGAGGGCAACACTGGCTAGAAGTTTATAAATCCACCTAGGACTTTTTAAATCGCGCCTAAAGTGAAGGTGTACTGTAGTACACCTTGCCAGGATAAGGGTTAATTCTAATTAACAGTTTCGAATACGATGTTTGGATGACATGCCCAGTTCTAACTGGATCCATCTACACATAACTCATTTAATGCAATAGTAACATATCTTAAAATTTTCGAGTTTCGGATTTCTGAACACAAAAAACTATCTTGGAGGGCCAGAAACTAGTGCATGAGGGTCCGTTCTATTCTTGCAAAATTTGTAGCGAGATGGCCTTGTGTGCATTGTCGTACTACTTCACCACCTATAAAATATTAGTGGAAACAGTGATCACCAAAGACTTTGAGATATGTCACTATTGCATTAAATGAGCGACATCTAGTGACGCGCGACGGGCAAGAAACCAGAAGAGCCTGTGATACATAAGGAGGTGATGGAAAAAGTTACATAAATGTGTGTGACGAAACGTTCCCTTTAACCACATCACACCTTGCCCAACGTGGAAGAGAAGTCGTTTAGGAAACTGTCGGAAAACCCTAGATGAGTTCCTAAGAACCCCGTGATGAGCAAATGATCGACACAAATAGACTCGATTCGTCATGTTCTCTCTCATCCGAGATGGAAGGAAGGTCTCAAGTGGCGACAATGCCTGTAGTCCGGCGAGCGAATTCTCAACATTCATTCTGGCCCTGTCAGCATAAATCTCGTGATGATAAACATACCTTGGAGCTGGAACTTCAAAGTGTTTCGCCCCACAACTGTAAGCGTTTGAGCATTCCAGAGAGAATAAAAATATAGATTTTTGATTTATTTATTGGCTTCACGACTTAACTTGTACAGCCGCATCTGTATCGGTGCTCATCATACTTACACTAGGTATTGAATATGCATATTTTTATAGTATAAGCGTTAGTGTAAAAATCAATTAACTGGACTCATAATTTGATTCTACAGTCCACAATGAATTTTACCAGATCACCGTAAACGTCCTTTAATTCAGTAAAAGCACAAGGTCAAGGTTGGATGGGCGGGGTATAAATTCTTCCGTCTTCTCAAAAAGAACTAGACGGTTATTTTTCTATACAGAGCACACCAAAATCATATTTTCAGCATCCTCATCTACCAAGCAGATCTCGCAAGTTCCACTTTCCGCGCTCCCAATACGCAAGAGGCAAGTCTTAGTGTAGCAGGGTGAAGTCGCAGATATTGTGATTAGATTTGTTATTGTATAGTAAAAAGACACAAAAAGACTCCATCATCGAGCTACATGACTACATCCTGGTAGATATCTCCAAATTATTTTAACGACCATCATTAGCTGTCTTCCAAAGGGAAGTATACATATTTTAGGTAGGTTCTCAGTCGTATCAAGTATCACGGCCCTTTTTAAACAATGTTCTCTTCTGTAATTTATTAATTAATTACATCAAGTGTTGTACTCTTGTACATTATACATTTAATGGTGTAAAAATAATTTCCCAAATATTTCATATTTATTTTCATATCATATTTCATAAGTAATCTCCTGTACCCACATGGGTGACGGTTTTGAGTGGTCATGATTCTGATGGTCAATTACATAGGTGTTTAGCTAATTTGTAAAATACAATATTATAATACCTCTTACAGGGAGACGGGTTTAGTGACCTCGTTTTGATGCTAATTAAAATTTTAAGAATCATATTATTCTTACTAATTGATTCAGCTGTATTTTCCCAGTTACTTTTACCTTCAGGTTTACTGAAGACATTTTATATTAATAAAGTACAACTAATAACAAAACGCTGCAAATTATTACACAAGGGTTCATTATTTCACTCGTCAGCAAAGAACACGGCTTTGCCATTGTCACCCTACCAACCAGAGGTACTACCTACCTACCACATACCTACTTCACAATCAAGTTTATTTGGAAGAAATAAACGCTTCACACAAATAGGGAGTTGAGGGTCCCTTCATTTGGAAATTTGATTCCTGGTTGCTAAGGACGCAAAACAACAACACGGAGAAACGAACAACGGTCGAATTTTGGCCAGCTAAAACTTCAATGGAGATTAGGCCTCTTATGCGATTCACACTCCTGTTTCAGATTTATCACAAGTCCATCCAACCCTCAATTTCTCGTTTATCCTACAGAGCTCCGGTGGTCTCTAAAAATTCTATACTATTTCAAATTGATGAAAAAACAATACCTTTATATTGCAAGTTTTCGAGCTAGGGCGTTTTCAAAATGTCAACCCTTAAAAGTGATTGACATCAACCAAAAGCTTCGGGGCACAACTAGATCCCAATGAAGCCCATGTACCAAATTTCATCAAAATCGGTCAATGCTAAGTGGGGAAAGTGCCGCGTACGGCGGATGGCGGACGGACGGCAAAATGTTTATTCGATTTTCGGATTCTACGTACCTTGAAACCTAAACCAACAAATTTTGAGGGGGGGTTAACAATTTTTTTCCTTGGTCGATTCCAAAGGTTCATTATTGAAAATAATAAACCAATATGTTCACGGTAAAGTTTAATCATGGGTATATGATGGTAAGTTGTGTTATCAATAGCCATTTTGTCGTTCACTTGGAGATCATCTACGGTACTTTCCGACGTATTGACAATAGTCGATGGAATGGGAAGTAGCAAATACCTCGTTCGAATCGCACGCCTGCCGTCCTTGAGTGTCCAACGCAGTTTTATGCGAGGCGAAACGCTTGTTATTCCTCACCTCACAGAAAACAGCTCCATCGCAATGAGTCGTCGCCTTCTATTTACTGTTCATTGCGGGACCTGACTCGAGTTCCTTTCAGTAAGATAAACTAGAATAATGTCTCATGCTTGCAAGTTGTTATTAATTTCTTAAAGGGTTGTACAGTTCTTAATCCTCCAGTTGAAATTCACTAAATCATCAAAAAATTTGGTGCTGGTAATTTGGATCAGACGAAACAACTACTAATCCGTACTTAATCAATTTCCTCCGGAATGAACTTCCGGAGATTCCTCTGGATCCAATTTCCTCCGGCAATCATTACTCACTACAGAAAACGATGCAAATGATTACACAATTCTTTATTATTTTATATCGCTTACGAGAGTTGTGTGGGCCTTTATTACGAAATTTGGTTCTTGGTTGCTAAGGATGCATAACCGAGTACAGTACGAAACTCTACGCAAAGAGACGAGCAATGGTAGTATTTGATCAGCTAGAATTTGAACGGAGATAAGATCTGTTTCCGTCTGTGAACCGTCTTTTGCGATTTACACTCGTGTTTCTGATTACTTGTAAGTCCAACCCTGGAGTTTTCATTGGGCCGAACGGTTGGTCCTATTTTTCTTCTTGCTAAATTCTTCAACGATGAATATCACCATAGCGTTGACAGTACTGTCTATCGGCCCAATCCACGTATTCAACAGTTATGGATATTGTGGCATTCTCAACACTCATGAAAGCGCGTGTAACGTCAGTGCTACCAAAAGGGGGTAAAGGAAAGGGTTGATGAGGAAGGAAAAGGGAAAGAGATCAGACACAGGGACAGCAGTCCATAACAAGAGGAAAGTGGTATCAGAAGAAGTTCTGGTCATTACTAATCGTGTATAATTCCAGTGTCTTAACTGTGTCAAGTTTCAACCAGAAGTTTCGTGAGATCCAACAGATTATTAATTTATTATACTAATAAGATTGAGATATTATTCATGACATATGTAAACAAATTACATGATAATGTCGTTACATGATAATTACGACCTATCAATGTCGTAGGAACCCGTATGAGAATCGATGGAGCGCGCTAGCCCATTCAGGCCTATAATGTAGATAT
Organism: Apolygus lucorum; assembly: GCA_009739505.2. Taxonomy (NCBI): domain Eukaryota; kingdom Metazoa; phylum Arthropoda; class Insecta; order Hemiptera; family Miridae; genus Apolygus; species Apolygus lucorum. The sequence continues at coordinate 96,382,184 of CM019167.2, read as the reverse complement.
AATTTATTATTATCGTTTATAGTATAAGGAAGACAGAAATTGATAGTGCAATATGAGAATCACGATATTCAAAGATACAGGTATCTATACAGGGTGTCTACAAAACAGGTCTCATTCCTTCAAGGGGTCGATTCTACAACTAATTTGCAACAAAAAATGTCTCTTAGCATTTTTTTAGAGGCTTCTTTTCCGAGTTATTTTAGTTTGAAAGTATTTTTCTTGATTTTGACCTTATTTCATTAAGTTGGTAATAACTCCTTTCATTTGCTGTGATAATTACAATTTGAGGGTATCATTGGAAAGAGCATTAAATTTCTCCAAAATACCAAATAATTTTTTGGTTTATTGTTTTCAATAATGAACCTTTGGAATCGACCAAGAGAAAAATTTTTAACACCCCCTCAAAATTTGATGGTTTACGTTTCAAGGTACGTAGAATCCAAAAATCGAATAAAAACTTGGCCGTCCGTCCGCCGTACGCCGTACGCGGCACTTTTGCCACTTAGCATTGACCGATTTTGATGAAATTCGGTCTGTAGACTCCATTTGGGGTCTAATTGTACCCCGAAGATTTTGATTGATGTAGGTCACTTCTAAGGGTTCCAAAATCAATTTTGAAATTTTGAAAACGCCCTAACTCAAAAAATTTTGATATAAAGGTATTGTTTTTCCTTCGATTTAAGATTCTATAGAATTTTTAGAATTTTTTGAGACCATCCGGAGATCTGTAGGACAAACCGTTCGCTAACTACGAGAATTTGAAGTTTGAACGTACGATAAATCAGAAACACGAGTGTGAATCGCAAAAGAGGTCTAATCTCCGTTCAAATTAAAGCTGACCGAAATGCGATCGATGTTTTTCTTCATGTTGGATGGTTGGTGGCTTTGCAGACGAGTGATCTATATAGGAAAATAAAAAATAATAAACCATTGTGTAATAATTTGCAGCGTTTTTCCGTTGAATTTTACGGGGAATAAAGCAACTTAAAGATTGAACTGAGTAACTTTTTGTTTTTCAACGCCCGTAATTTCCAAGATAATTTCCTTAATTCGAGATAATGAACTTTTGCCGGTAAGCCTGAAAACTACTCCAGAATCTCAGCTTTCCAACGGTGCAATCAAAAAATATTTTACAACCAAATTTAAGGGAGAAATTTCTGTTTAAATGCGGAAAAACGTGAATTTTTTTCAACGAAATCGACGGTTTGACGGGAGGACTCAGGAGTCTTCACCGCCGCGGCTCCTCCAAAGCACAGTCTCCCCGTCAAACCGTCGATTTCGTTGAAAAGTTCAAAAGTTCCGCACTCAAACAGAAATTTCTCCCTTATATTCGATTGTTTTTTTTTTTTTTACTACACCATTGGAAAGTCGAGATTCTGGCGCAGTTTTTAGGCTTACCGGCAATAGTTCATTATCTCGAATTATTTGGAAATGACGGGCGTTGAAAAACGAAAAGTTTTCGAAAAGTTAATCAGTTCACTTCTTAAGTTGCTTTATTCCCCGTAAAATTCAATAGAAAAAAATGTATTTGGTACTAGGGGGATAGGAAATTTAATGCTTAACTATATGGAGTTAATTATTATGGAGTTATTAACGAGTTTTTATCAACTTAATGGGATTTAAGGTCAAAATCACGCAAAAATACTTCAAAACTAAAATAACTCGGAAAATAAGCCTCTAAAAAATTTCTAAGAGACATTTTTTGTTACAAATTAGTTGTAGAATCGACCCCTTGAAGGAATGAGACCTCAAAGATGATGAATGTGACTTAATGATGATGAATAGCAGTCATAACTAAACATGAAAAATAATTTCTCACTAATCACATCTCTTAACAAATCAACACGGAGATATCAACGGCGCCTATTACCTATTCACACTTCTAGGAAAACTATGCGAAAGTGTTATTCCCCATTTAACCTATTAATAAAAATCCCTCGAGGTGGCGACAGCTAGTCCAGGAAACATTTTATACATCCTGTTATTGAGTAAAACTTCCAGGGCCTTCACTTCCAATTGAACCGACGTTTAACAAATTTCGCAAATCTTCTCTTGTCAATAATTTGTGTCACGTGAACTAGCTGGTAAGCAAATTATCGCCCTGTGTTTTCATATTGCAGAGATCGGCTGGTCCAGTCTAGAGTAGCATATTCAGTCTTCAGAAAGCGATAAGCATTCTCAAACTTTCCATGAGAATTGTCGAGGAAAAAAATTAACATACCACCACCAGTGGTTAACCAGTTTGTAAATTAATAACAATCGACTAATTGAAGGAGTGCCTAATAAATACCTACTAATGCGAACGCTTCAAGAATATTTCGTAGGTACCTATATCAGGTCTCAAGGGCAATACAGTGAAACTGTACAGTATAGCGGGGTTTAGCAGAATGATGTTTCCATTGAACGAAGTCACTGACCGTAGACTGACAATCTCAACACCTCGTTTGATTCCATTGTGATTCAGGAAGACTGCCACCAACAGTTTGCGCAGTGAAAATCTAAGCAGGAGCGCGGCGATAATGAACGATTAGTGTCGGAAGAAGTTCGCTTCACCGCCTTCAGTTTTCTAACTGAAGAATCGAGATGGTTCGCTTCGAAATCTTCCTCCTTAGATATCTATCTTGGAGTCTTCCAAGATACGATGCCGTGCACCTTGGTTGAATGGCATCCTTCAAAGATCGCAATCGCCGAGGGAGAGTAAACATGCCGATTAGAGGGCAAGCTGTGGAACTCGGTAATCGGTGCCCGCGAGACCCACGATCTAGGATGTTGATATCTTATTGATGTTTGATGCGGAGTCACGGACGCAAGATTCGAAGAGGAGGTAACGAAGGTTAAGCCACCGGTTAGGGTCATCAACCGTAAACGGTTCAACCTACGATAATACACCAATCTTCGGAACGTGAGAAGATGAAATTAATGTAAGATGTAAAAAAAGCGACTGCCAAATAGTGGTAGCGCATAGCTTTTTGTATTCATGGCACACTCCGTTCATCGATATCATGAACACAAAAATCCCAAAGTGTCATCGAAATTTGAAGTAAAAAAATTATGTTGAGATCTATCTATCTGTACCTCTGGGAATGCATGATATAAACAATCAATGTGGCCATAAAGTTATTTATAGGGAACCATTGGGCCAAACCTATACAATCGGTAGAATGTTATTAGAACCGGATGAAATGTGGAAGTAATGCGCAACGCAAGAATTCATTTTTCCGCCCAGTGGCTATACTTAGTAACTTCAGATGATATGAAATCTGCAAATCATCATGAATATCATCGAAAAATCAATAAATTATTAAATAAATACCTCACAAAGATAAATCGACATCTGGTACTCAGAGAGTTCAGAAAGAGATGCTATCACATTTGTTGAGACAATCTTGAACCCCACGCAATCTCTGGAGATTTCGTTGAATACCAGTGAAAACTGTAGATTTCAAAATTTGTAAAAGGATCCTGGATTTGCTTACTTGCATGTGTATGCTGATCATTTTTATCTGTTGTAAAATATCCACCAAGTTTCAACAAAGTTGAACATTATGGTTGGGTTGTGGTAAGAAAGAAAGAAAAAGAAGAATGATTGGTGGATTTCACATGTGTGCACGCCTTACATCTCTTAACGATCCGAGACGGATGAAAAAAGAAATCGAAAAGGTTCGGAATGGTTCACAATGTGAAATTTTACTAAAAATTATGATTTCCGAAAGTGAAAAAAGTACTTCCGCCACCCATTAGACTTGGAAGCAACAGCGAATACTTGAAGATCGTAATGGAGAGTAGTCGTGGACTGAAATTAGCAGTTTCTGTCTTCAGAACCGGAATCAACACTTTCAAGAATGCCTTCTTATCCCAATTTTCAGCTCCAAAATCCTAGTAGTTTCGAAGGTGTGAGTTGAAGTGAAAACGCTTGACGTCATAAAAGCTCTCATTCGGTTCTCATGTGGGAGAATAATATTCTCAGCTTCCTTATGACGTCACACCTTTTGCTCTTCCAATCACATCTGCTCCCGAAAAATTTGATGACTGTATGATATTATTGTAAATCTGCCCATCCCTACCGATAGGGTTCATAGTTCGGTTACAGGTCATAACTTTTCTCGCATTCTTGTTAACTGAATACCAAATTATCAGGGTGAAAATACCAATGAGTTTTAGTGGAATGTCAGGGTTTTCAGTGGCAGCTTGGATAAAGAACATTATCCGGCAGAACTAGCAGGATAAGATAAGAAAGTATACTATAACTTATTTATAGCGAGCAGTGTCGGAGCTAAAAGGAGTGGGACCCAACCACAGCAGGGTAATGACTGCAACCTTTTCATGGCACGGGGTGAGTTGTGAGTTGCGGTAAAAGTGCCATAGGCTTACTCAAGTTGGGCATCTTGGCAGGTGTGCTCCGTGGTATCGCCTCACGAATCCTGCCCATATTTGAACTGGAAGTAATTTTATAGGAGTGCTTCCCTGCATCCCTCTTTTCACCCAACCTTCCCCCACCATCCCACCTCCCTTCTTCCTAATCTTCTCTTATCTCTAGGACAAGCATCCTATAGGACAAGTCCTGGGCATTCTCCCCATTGATTTTTTAATTTTATTTTTTATAGTGTGCTCTCTTCAATTTTGAGGGGGTTTATATTAATAATATTCCAGGGGACGTCCCATTGGATAAGTCCCCTCACCCATTGCCACCAAAACATTCCATGATATACAATAGCAACCATATTCACCCCCCCCCCCCCCCCATCTCAACCGAAACGTTCAACTTACATCAATTAGTTTTGGTAGGCTGTCCGTAGAAGTTCACATTGGAAATCAATGTGTAAAAGCCAAAAACCAACGCAATACGCGGTTTCCGGGGTCCTGGCACCATGATGGCACTGATATGTTCCATAGTGCCACAAAGAATAGTTCATGAAAATCCAGAGGTATGTATATTGATTATGTTCCTTCATTTTCAAAGCTTGGATATCGTCAGTAAGCCTTGACGGGAACAGAAATATTGTAAAATCATATATTTTGTGAATATTATCCACCCACTCGTTCCCTCCCCATGCAAATTTTGTACTCTGATGAAGTAATGTGTAACTGAGAAGTTTTATGAGTCGAAAAGTCAAAGAATCACGCTTATCAGTTGAGGGGAGAGAACTCTCAACTAACTTATAAGGTCTAGAGGCAAGTGGAGGATTTAATTACCTAAATAATTAGGTAGTTAATTAATTATCCTCACAAAACGAACGGTTGGTCCAACAGAGCTCTGGGTGGTGCCAATAAATCGTGTCTATCTAAAACTTAATGAAAAAACAAGTCAGGATATCAAAATTTTTCGAGCTAGAGCGTTTTAAAAATGTTTCCGCCCACATTTTATCTCTTAGAAGTGACTGACAATAACCAAAAGTTTCGGAGCACAACTATACCCTAAATGGAGCCGATATTCCAATTTCACGAAAAACGGTCCATGGGAACTGGGAAAAGTGCCGCGTACGGCGGACGGACGACTACGGTTTTTATTCGATTTTTGGACTCTAAATACCTTAAACCTGAAACGTAAACCATAAAATTTAGTCGAGGGGGGGGGGGGTTACTTTCTTTTTGCGCGATTTCAAAGGTTCATTGTTGAAAATAGTAAACCAATGCACACTAGTATTAATCGATCATTTTCATTGCATTGCTTGCAGCTTTAAAAATTGGCTCATTCTGGATTCATTCTTCATTTACAGCTTCAAACAACGAAAAGTATTCTTCCTCTTCTTAGATTCGATCGGATCCCATTCACGTGTATGACGCGAACGGTGTGAATTGCATTGCATAATTCCTCTTCTAATAACCATAATTGTTTTTATATTATGTATAGCTGCTATTCTACTATTTTGTTGCTTGACGTCAACCTTAGCGAGTTTGAAACTTCACCTGTGAGAAAGGTAATCCGATGACACACTCTATTGAGAGACCTCTCTCTCCTTTGAAGTTGGTTAAAAGTCCTACCGAGTTTATTACCATTGGTACTTCATCAAACTGAACAGGTAATTCAATTTTGAAACAATAAGTTATTATAATCTCACCTTTCTCCGCACTCAATCGTTTATCCCAGCAACAACTTCCCTGGTTTTGTTTCTTCCCGTCCTCAAAATTCCCATCGGGATCGCGTTTGATGGACGCAAAGGAGCAGCGCCCAATGAATGTTGTGTAAGGAGCTGTAATGATCCGTGACTGGCCTCACTTTGCAGGGTATTGTGTTCTCGTCCCGCGGCTGGAGCAAAAAACTCTTACGTCCCTCCAGGCCTCAATTGAAAATCATGCTACACCGGTGGCAAGCCTTGTTTCACACCCCAGTTCGGTGGCAATGCCGAGCTTCCAATTTGTCGTGTCCGGTTTAAATTGGCTTCCATTGCAAACCGCTGTTGCATGACGGGTAGTCTTGTTGATTGAAATATTTCACTCAACTACCTAACTATCTAACCGTACATAAACTATACTGTAATAGGGACGAAACGAGGGAGAACACCTCATTGGCCTAAATTTGAAATTTATATAATATCAACTAACTATAATAAGTACCTACAATCGATAGTATGCTGCATCGTTATTTCCATGTTGTGATGAAGAAGTGTGTTGGACGTGTATTTATATAGTAGACTGGATCACATTGTTTAGTATTCTAGGGGATATCCCATTGGATGAGGAGTAAAATTTTCAATTCCAACCTGTGAATGATGAAACGTAAATTTTTAATTACCTCTTCAGTTGGAGCAACCATAACGTTTCTAGTGCCCGGAGTTCCAGTTTTGTCGGTGGACTATAGAGTTTGACACCAGTATTCATAAATCAACACCAGAAAACTCGTGCTATGGCGAGCTGCTTGGTGCCTTGGCACCATGGTGACGCCACAGATTTGTGACATTGTGGCACAGAGAATAGTTTATGATGAGAACTCTCCCCTTATTCTCTGCCTTCCATGCAAAGTTCGACAAGGTAGCTCTCTCGCAATAAAAATGCACTATTGAAAAGATTTATGAGTCGAACAAGAAAGAAATAAGCAAATCGGTTGAGAAACACGGATTAGGTAGCGCGCTCGAGGTTTTCGTCTGAATGAGCACTTTTTCAAGGCATTAACACCTTTTTACCCCCTTCTAAATTGAATTCTAAATTTAGTGTCAAACACAAAAAAACCATCCCCATATCAATTTTTGGAAATTTAGATTCAGAATGGTCTGAAACGGATTTTTTTTTTAATTTCATTTTTTTTCCGTTGATTGTTGTCCCGCTTCACCCTAGATTGATCGCAAAAGGATGTCCAAGTCTTACCGTGAAACCAAGATTCTGAGATTCCAACATTTTCTTTTTCATCAATCATTTATTTTGATGCAGTTGTATACATAAATACACAAATTCATTAGAATGCTACTTCTTCTTCTAAGAAAACCTCTTGCTTGAAAAGAGTTGAATTTGATCGTGTTTTTGGTCACATTGCTAGGTACACAGTAGTATGAAAAATACATAAACATGAATTGCGGAAAAACTAAGTTATTAACAATTTTTCATTGGTAATTTGAGCTGGTTTAAGGAGGTCGCTTCTCTCAACTGGGAGGGAAGCTCATTAACCCTTTAGCGTTCCTTGGTACAACTGTTGTACCAAGGTAGAAGCAGTTTGAATTCTGGCGTGTTTTTCGTTCCATTCCTTCTCAATAGGGTGCAGCATCATGGGAAAAATGGTAGCATCTCTTAGCTCCGCCTATATGTCGAGATATTGCAAAAGTGGGTGTTTTGCGGTACTACTGTTGTACCAAGGAACGCTAACGACGAAGTTTTTTTGCTGTTGTTTTTTATTCAAACCAAAACATTACGCGGTGATGTCCACACGGATGAATTTCGTCTTCTATTCGAGGAACGTAATTTTTCTATAGCTATTCAAGTATCCATAATGAAAGCATAACACTGGAATCGTGTACTCGCAACGATGTTATTGAAGTTTTTCGGGGCGGGCGCCCCATGATTTCTCACTGGAGATTGGATGCGTCGCATACCAACGCAACAAGTCCTATTGAAATGTTTGCTGTCGAATTTGTCATCTGTTTTATATTGATTGAAAGCAAGATCATCCAGAATAAACTCAAATTATGATCATTCCCTGATTACCTTTTACTGGTACAAATGTTGTACCAAGGAACATCATGGCCGAAAAGTGCACCCCACGATTTCTCCCTGGAGATTGGACGTGTCGCATGCCAACGCAACAAGTCCTACCTACCTATTGAAATGTTGTTTGCTGTCGAATTTGTCATCTGTTTTATATTGATTGAAAGTAAGATCATCCGGAATAAACTCAAATTATGATCATTCCCTGATTACCTTTTACTGGTACAAATGTTGTACCAAGGAACATTATGGCCAAAAAGTGCACCTGGTGGTCCTTGGTACACATGCTGTACCATGCCATTTTATGGCGCGTGAACCATTTTTTTTTCGCAAAAAAGGCTTAAATATTGTTAATAGATCCATAAAGACCCGACTAGATCGGAAAAAAAATTTTCCCGTGACGCCCGAGTTTTGCCCGCTAAAGGGTTAAAAAGCTTCGCTTCTTGATACAAACATGTACACTAATCCGATGTGGTTAAACGATGAGAAAGTCTACTGCTCCCGTTGTTACGAGTATTCGAGTCACAAAGTAAGTATGTACCCGCTTCAATATTCTCATAGGTTTTAATTAAGGTTATTATTTCGAACATCGACTCAAAATTGGGGCTTTAAACTGCTCAAACAGTTCGGCAGATGGGAAGCGTTTGTGCTCCTTAAGAAAGATTTTAATTAGGCATTTTTGAGCAACAATAAGAGGATGCGGAATGGTACCGCTCGCTATTCCCCCCTCCACCTGCCCCATCTACCAAGGAAAGCACCGAGTGGCCTAGGGAACAATAAAATTTTCTTAAATTTTCAAGTCATTTCCCAATAATAGTCTGATAAACGTCTTCAGAGAACGTAGCATTGGACCATTGCTATTAAATGGATTGAAAGATATTGTTAATAGGACGCAAGTTATAAAGATCTTCAATTGTCCCACTTCCTCTTTCTCATACGGTGTTCCTCAGTGGACTGTCTTGGGGCTCTCACTGTTTCTCGATTACTTAAATTCCCTTCTTTCTCTGGATATTGCTGGAAAAGTTGTGTGCTTTGTAGAAGATACTGCAATGTAGTTTCGGGAAGAACTTGGAAGGAAATGGTACTCAAGGCTGAAAGTTCATTGAAGACAGTTGTTCAGTTTTTAAGTTGCTTCAAGTTGAACGTTTATAAAACAAAATTGGTAGAAGAAGAACCCCAAAAACCCTGGTTTGGGGTTCTTGAACAGTGTCAACAAAGAGAAGCATGTGCTGGAGATTCTTGTTTGTCAGGTAATTGAGCAAGTTGGCTCAGCTAAGGATCCTTCCAATTCAAGAATTGGTCACTATTCTTGACGTGACTCAACACACAAGTACTTGACTGAGTCAACTCATTCAATCTCCAGACAAACAAAATTTCCAGCCCAATGCTTCTCTTTGATGACAATTCAAGAACCCCAACCCAGCGATGAGAAAAACATACAAACTTTGTTTTAGAAACGTTCAACTTGAAGCTACTTAACAATTGAATGGGTGTCTTCAATGAACTTTCAGCCATGAGTACCATTTCCTTCTAAATTCTTCCCCGAAACAACATTGCAAAATCTGTAAAGCACTCAATTTTTCCAGATATATCCAGATTAAGAAGGGAATTTTTGTACTCGAGAAACAGTGAGGGCCCTAAGACAGTCCACTGAGGAACACAGTAAGGGAACCAGGAAGAGCCACTCAAACAACTGAAGATCTTTACAATTCGCTCTAATTTTACAAATATAACTTTCAATCCATTTTACGAACCATGGTTCAATAGTACTTTCTCTGAAGCTGTTTATCGGACTGCTATGAGGGAGATTTTATGGATACATACATGTGCCTCCTCCATTCAAGGCATTTTCTATCTCCTTAAAAACATTGGATTGAGTCTTGAATTCCGAGACGGTTCCTGTAGGCATATTAACTTCCTAAGAACTGGTAATAGTTTAGAATTTTGAGAGGGTACAATATTAGGTATGAAATGGGGTCCGGGATGTTGGTAGAGTCAATCCGACTATCATCGGACTGTGGACACACAAACATCCGAGATTTTAGTTAGAATCTATCAACCTAGTGCGGTGTGTCGTTTGGTACAATAGGTGTATGCTTGAAATGCGATCTGGAACGTCGACTCTGAACTCCTGGGGTCTCCTCCATCTTATAATCCGAATTTACATCCTAAGATACTAGTTATAATACGCTAAAGGGAGAAGAAGGTACAATGAATGTTAGGTGGATACCTACAAATGCTGAACGTAGGACCTACGTTATTATTAAAACTCACGTAATTATATTTCTAAATAAATCATAAATCACAATTCATTATTATTGTCCCAATAGTTAGGACAACAATAACAATTAGCATAACAATTTTTCAAACTATTTATTCGTATTTTCTTCAAAATTAGTACTTAACAAGCCAATTTCAACCTTCTTTTAGAAGAAGAAGAAGAAGAAAACATGTTTATTTTCAAAAATAATGGTGAACAAGATGAGAGGCATAGGTGTCGTCCGACTGCTGAGTGGGTTGAGCCAAAGTTAGTTTGACATCTTCTTGTTACTCATGATGGCTTTTGGTTTTTCAGAAAATATTCTTTCGATTAAGTTAAGTCTAATAGATTTGATTATATATTTAAAATGATATATAAATTTCCATTGCAAATAACCCAACTTAGCGGGTTATCTGTTTGCAACAGACTATGTCAAGAATTGATATAACAATTATTCCTCTTGTAGGAAAAAACTTCTAAATATGAGTTATGTGTGGGGAGGCTCTCCTCTACTATTGGAATACGAAGAGAAGGAATGGGAAAAGAAGTACAAGGAACCGAAATTTGATATAATCCTCTCCATCTCAGCATCTGAATTGTCGAGATCAAGTATCAATAAAACTTCTTATGATGTTTAGAAGAAATTTCACGAACAATTCAATGATGAGCATGGAGAACATCCACACTGTTAAAACGATTTGTAACGTGTATGATGAAGTCAAAAGGAGATGTACACAATCACGAAGCTGGATTCTTCGATGTCTAAACGATGTTTATCCTCAAAGGAATCCCCACAAGAGCTGTTAAATATAATCAATATGAAGACAGTCATAAATAGTCTGTCATAACAAAAAAAGTCTGCCAAGTGGGTGTGGCACATAGCTTCCTAGTATCCATAACCCGATGGTATAGATGATCCGATGCATAGGTTAATCTCAAAACATCAATCTCTAAGTACCTCCCACTACCCTCATAGCGGTCCATCTACACGCTAATCTGAACAATCCTAGAAAATTTCATCGAAATCGGATGAAAAATGTGGAAGTTATGGCTGTTAGAAGGAATTAACGTTTGCGCATGCGCAGTGGCTACTATCAGTCCGGTGGTAATGATTTTCGTAGGGGACAATCTACAACTTTATCCGTATGATCCCTGAAAATTTCATTGGAATCGGACGAGATATGTGGCTGTGGCAAGGATTTCATGACAGACACATGGACACACAGATACACAGACAGACACACATACACGGAACCAAAATTATTCAGCAAGGTTTAAAACGCAAAACGCGAGTGGAAATTTTGATTTTGGTGAACTTTGTTTCAACCTTGAAAAGTGAAAACAAAGCTTTCGCTACCAAGGGAAAACTCGGAAGCAACAAGATGCACAGTTGAGTTTTTGACATGATAGGAATGCTCATTTTAATTAGAAGGCTCTAAAAATTTCCAAGAAAACAGAAGGAACCTTCGAAATGAATTTTAAAATAAAAGGAAATCTTACAGATCATCAAGTTTGAGTGGGAAAATGAGCTAAAACATATTCCCCAAATATAATGACAGGGATACAAATTTAATGTATATAGATGTAGAACCTCAAATATTTGGTGATCTGCACGAGTATAATCTCACGGTGATTCATCGCATATTACATGGCACCCCGGCGTTTTCATCGACATGACACCGACTTATCAGCAGGGGGCGTGTCCATCTAATCCCCCTCCCCTTCCACTGGCTGAGTTCATTATATGTTTTGTCCCTGGCTTGAGTTCTCTGAAGACCATAGTAATACTTTCCCTTCATCCTTTAAGTCAAGTAAGGGAAGTAAATACTAACTGAGGATGGGTGGCGTGGAAGAAGGGCTGTCTTGGTGCACTCATCCAATTAACGTCTCTGCATCTGCTTCCCTGACCCCCCCCCCCCCCCCCCGACTAATGGCTCTCGGTCACGCATCACTCCTCGCCTTCTCCTAACCACATCTCCCTCTTCCTCTTCCCATCCACTTTGCTAACCTTTCACCTCGCTGCCTGCTAATGCACTGTTAATTAATGGAGCACACGTTTCGACCTTACCCTGTCAAATATTGTTTTTACTGACCCTCTAATTCATTTCCACGCAACATTCTGAGTTTGACCACACTGTAAACACCTTGCGTTCTTCTTTCTGGCTTTCGGGTTATAAATAGAGAAAATATGTGAATAGATTCTTTCTATGCGAACCCTGAGGAATTCTTCTTTTGGGAGGTCTCAGGCAAATACATAAACCCTTCTCCTGAAGCAATCGCGTCTAATAACCACTGTACTCTGATTTCATTATTTCGGAAATGACAATGCTTATGATCATTCCTGTTACACGAAGAAGAAGAGGAAGAAAAAAAAAGTAGTGGCTTCTCTCCATCCTCAACACGACGGATCTCACATCCAGTGAATCAATCTGTCTTGTGAGAACTTGGAGTTTCGCCACCATTTGACAGGAAATTGGTTGGTAGAAATCATGCAGTGCAGCATTTTAGAGTCGGACATGGAATGGACCGCAGTCAAGAGACACAGTGATGTGTTGTTTGCAAGCAAGGCAAGACTCCCCCATGCCAATCGACTAGCACAAGCAAATGTTGGGCAAAAAAATAGCCGAAGGGGCCGAGAGGTGTTCGTAGAGAGGTTGTTTACGGATCAAAAACTTCGTCATCGTATTTGTCTTGGGTCTTATTGTAAATTTGGAATACAACACGCCCGCACATTTATTGATTTCTAGTATAATTATTTTTACAATGTATCGCCATAAGTGAAAGGTTCAGGAAAAAACCATCTACGTAATACATTTTTGTAACTAAAAGAAACCGTTTCCAATTTTGATAGGTAGGTACCTAGCTAAAATATCAAAAGTTATTGGTTATGACAAAGATGAACTTCTAATGTAAAAATCTCCTTTGAAATAGAAAGAAGGATTGTTGACATTTACAGATAATGTTATGAAGAACAAAATATAACAGGAAACCCCATTCAAACTGAGAGAAAACTGCCAAGATCAAAAATGACAACTTGTGGAAAAGCCGGTAAAGTAAAAAAGGCCCTCATCTATTTTGCTGTAACTTGAAACTTGTCCAGTATTGCTTGACATAGATGTAGAGGGTCAAAAATAAGTTGCGTATACCATTACCTTATACCATTTGATGCATATTCTTACGACATATCAGGTAAACAACTAGTTGGGACGATTTCTTATTAGAGTTTTAAATACTAGAAGAACTAGCGCAGCATGGATCAGGGACCCTTCAGCGAAATTACAGAGATGGAGGTCGTTGGGATGATGAAAATTCATTCTGGTTCTCTATCAACAGGAGTAAGGAGGACGAGAGGAAGGCGTGTCGAATGGGGTGTCGAAGACACAAAACAGCGACACATCAGTTCCAGATTTGCTCACCCATGGTAAGAACTAGATATTCTCGCCATAACTCAGCCTTTAACCTAATAGATGGCTATGATCGTCATAAGTGATGGCGAGAACGACTTGAGCCGCACTTCAACCTAGAACAACGAGGTTATCTTCCAGATCTCATGGTATTAACACCAAGCCTTCATTTGTTGTCTCGGAGGTCTTTGGCTCAGGACAAAGATCACTTGCAGACATCAGTGCTGCCAAAATTTTAAAAATATGAAGTTGGCGCAATAGCAATTAGCTGGAGTAGCGCTTGCCAACATAAAGCGAAGACAAATAAAAGTGTAACGATTATCTGGCGTGAGAATGGCAAGGCAGGACAGTCAAGGATCTGGTATGTGCAGGCTACCCATTTGTCATTCTAGAATGGGTGACCTCCCGAGTTCTGACTAGAGGAACATTATTTATCAGGTCTGCATTCAACGCAACGGCTACTTAAAGACTTGTCACGCCTTAAGCAAGTGGGCCCGCGAGACTTGGAGCTGAACTCTAACTCATGGGGAGGAGGAGCGTCGGATAATGGCATAGCCAGATGAGACTCCACAATCCTCCCTCCATCAACACGAGGAGAAACTAATTCAATATTGTCCCTCAACCATGAAGTCCGGGGTCGGATGTCGGATCCTGGAACCAAGCTGCTTATGGGGATATGGCTGCCGAGTGCCGTTGTAATTTATTTGATTGAATTGTTTATGTGTAATACCATCGATTGACGCGGTGAAATATTTTTCCAATTATAAATTGTTGATGCATTATTTGACTGTTGTCTCGTTGACAGTTTCTACTCTAATATCTCCACGAATATCGTAATTTTGCACATACCTGATGTTTCTAACTGAAAGTTTATATATTTTATTTTGGAAAGTTTAAATCCCTTAAGTATTTGATTTCTTTGTTCTCACAGCTGTACCCCCTAGATTCAGATTAGGAGAAGTATCTGCTTTTACTCATCAACCAGTACTTCCTCCTGAACATCTGCAATTCATCCTTCTCTTATCTAAATGATGTTTCGGATGGGATCAAGCTTCATACACAGGTATACTGAATCAGCATATTATTATGTTACTGTTTTGATTTGTTCTTTTCAATAATGAACTTTTCGAATTGAGTCCAAAAAATTCTAACCCCCCAAACAATTTGTTGGTTCACGTTTCTAGGTGCGTAGAATCCAAAAATCGAATAAAGTTCCGTCTATTCGCCGTAAGCCACCATGCTTCTGTTTATTGTCGGTAACACGTAAGGGGTGAACTATAGAGGTTGTAATTTTCAAATCGCCCTAGCTCAAAAACTCCCCTAATAAAGATGTTGTTTTTTTTGCCCATTTAAAATATAATCGAATTTTCGGAATCGAATGAGACCATCCAGATCGATGTATAGGAAAAAACGTTCCGTTCCTACTAGGACTTGAGGGTTGAACTTACAGTAGATCAGAAACACGAGTGTGAATGGAAAAAGACCGTTCACTGACAGAAACTTGAAATTTCAGCTGATTCTTTGAATAGAGTTATCCGGGTCATTTCTTTTAATAAAGTTTTATGTCATTCATTTGTGCTTCCTTTGCAACCAAGAAACAAATTTCGTAATGAAGGCATTCACAGCTCTCGGGAAGAGTTGTTATTGCTAGTAGGTAGTATTAATGGAAAAACGAGTTCTATCCAGACAGAGGGAGGATGGGGCGTCTGATCTATACAGTAAAATAATAAACCATTGTGTAGTAATTTGCAGCGTTTTTATCTCATTATAACTTCTAAGGGAGATTTCTCGGTTGGTGAATTTGATGTGAATTATTTTGTTTGTCAAACGCCTACAAAAAAATGTAAGCGTGCATCTGATTCAATGTTTTCCAGTCTTGAGATATAATCTATGACAATAATCTAGCGCGCTAAGTTCGGGTCTAGCCCTAGCCTGAGACTAGTACCGAAGGAATTTCTTGTCTAGCTTCTCTGAGAATTCGTTCAAACGGTCATACTGCACACACACAGACCCGAAAAATCGTTAACTTCGAACCTTGAATGGGAGAAATTTCAAGTATTTCACCATCATGTTCTGGAAACAGAACACAAAATTGAATCGGTGGTTTGAATTGAACTTTGTTCGGTAAATTGAAACATGAGACATAAATAAAAATGCAGCATGGTTCATCGAAAGTTATAATCAAATAATAAGTACCTAATGATCCCATGCCAGGTTGCCCTTGAGTGGTAGGCCACGCGGAAATGAATTGCTGATTCGCATTAAAGTTGTGATTGAGATGTGACACACATGATAGTGATTAGCTCCCAGAAACTCAATTGTGAACGAGAATTTTCGTGGTTAAATTGAGAGTGATCCAATCATTCGTCAGAAAGTACCTAGTTGAAAACGTGACGGTCGCATTTCGCTTTCCGTAAATTTGCATTCATTTTAGCGTTGTTACTTATAAGGTAATAATATATATTAATTTGGATTGGGGATTTCAGTTGGATTTATGTTTGCCCTTTAATCCATAAATCTCAAGCCGAATCAAGCACGAATCTTTACAGGTCGGAGATTTAAGGACGAAATACGCAGTGGGAAGTCACCCACCTTTCTCAGGGGACATTAAAACATAAAAATAAACTAGATGTAAACAAGACCGTAAAAAATAATCTGCTACCTGCTTTGTTTTAGAAAATTAGGTTCCTCCAGTTCCCAATGGGATTTGTAAAGAGAAGAAAGCTATTAAAAGCTCCAAATGGCTTTATTTAGAGTCGATAGCCTTGCCTTGTCCCCTTTGTCTTTTATCTGAAAGTTGGTACCGATGGATGTTGTTAAATTTTAAGCGTGTAACGATCGCAGGATGTATTCCTCGAACTCATGCAGGTATTTAAAAAGTATACCCAACTAGGTATTTACTGTTGGTTGAGAGTAGCTATCATTACCAATCAGAAGTGGATATTCCCTGTGAAGCATATTGTATGCAGCATATAAAACAATTGGACAATATTCAGTGCTCCGACCCGCCAAAGAAATGAAACCCAACAACGTAGACCCAGCGAAGATTTTCTACCACTAGCTCCATCTGGCGGATCACGGTTATATCAATAATTAGAAGGATGACAGAGTGGATGCCTCAAGAGAGATCCGTCCACAGACAGGTAAATACACAAGTATTACGCATTTTTGTACCACATAGCCTGGTTATAGGTAGTATCAACGGATAATTATAATCATGTGATCACATCCAACACATCAATGTATCCCAAACGAGGTGGGAAAATCCCTAACACAGCTTAGTGAGACATGCGATCCAACAGGAGGAGATACTTCACCAGCGGATCAACTTGATTATATTCATACACAGGGTGTTTCACGAAAAGGTACACCCCCCTTCATTTCCGCAAAATACAGCGTAAACTATTCCGATCAACGCAATTCTTCATGATTTTTTGTGAGAATCTCTGGAAAAATACTTTTGCGCAAAAAAGTTGCCCGCAACCGTGCGCAATTGACACTAACTGCATTTTATCAAATGGAACCCCCCTTTTTTTTTATCACAGATTCGGATTCTACGTCAAAATTCATGAAAAATTCATACCCGAACCGATTTTTAGGACGTCCCACAGTAAGACTTGGGCGTCCTTATGCGATCGATCTGGGGTGAAGTTGGACAACACTCAACAGAAAAAAAAAATAACCACACAGTAATCCGTTTTAGACCATTCTGAATCCAAATCCGCGAAAAAAACCATAGGTGTATGTCTGTGTGTGTGTGTGTGTGTAGGTGTAACAAAATCTTGTGTACTCTGCACAGGCCTTAGCTCTCAACCGATTTTCCTGGTTCTTTTTTTGTTCAACGCGAAAAACTATCTAGTTGTGCACTACGTCGCCGGAATTTCGAATTTTGCCTTTTAAGGGGGGGAAAGGGGGGTTAATGCTCAAAAAACGTGCGTTTTTGGGCATAATCTTGTGTACTCTGCACAGCCCTTAGTTCTCAACCGATTTTTGTGGTTCTTTTTTTCATCGACGCGGGAAACTATCTAGCTGTGCACTACAGCACCAGAATTTTGAATTTTGCTTTTTAAGGGGGGAAAGGGGGGGTTAATGCTTAAAAAACGTGCGTTTGCGGGCATAATCTTGTAAACTCTGCCCAGGCCTCAATTTCCAACCGATTTGCGTGTTTCTTTTTTTGTTTGACTCAAATAACTTCCGAGTTGTACATAATTTCACCCGAGTACCAAAATTCGCAAGGGGAGGGGGCGAGTGGGGGGGATAATATTCACAAAATATCCGATTTTTCAATATTTCGGTTCCTTTACTGCCCACTAACTGTCCCCAAGCTTTGAAATTAAGGAAAAATTCTCATTATACCTCCGGATTTTCATGAATTATTCTCTGTACGACCATGGAACTAATAGTGGTGCCACCATGGTGCCAGGACACCATAAACCGCATATTTCGTGTTTTTTAGGACGTCCCACAGTAAGACTTGGGCGTCCTTATGCGATCGATCTGGGGTGAAGGAGGACAACACTCAACAGAAAAAAAAAATAACCACACAGTAATCCGTTCTAGACCATTCTGAATCCGAATCCGCGAAAAAAACCATAGGTGTATGTCTGTCTGTGTGTGTGTATGTGTGTATGTAGGTGTGTGTGTCTGTAACAAAATCTTGTGTACTCTGCCCAGGCCTTAGGTCTCAACCGATTTTCCTGGTTCTTTTTTAGTTCGTCGCGGAAAACTATCTAGTTGTGCACTACGTCGCCGGAATTTCGAATTTTGCCTTTTAAGGAGGGGAAAGGGGGGGTTAATGCTCAAAAAACGTGTGTTTTTAGGACGTCCCACAGTAAGACTTGGGCGTCCTTATGCGATCGATCTGGGGTGAAGGAGGACAACACTCAACAGAAAAAAAAATAACCACACAGTAATCCGTTCTAGACCATTCTGAATCCGAATCCGCGAAAAAAACCATATGTGTATGTCTGTGTGTGTGTGTGTGTGTGTGTGTGACAAAATCTTGTGTCGTCTGCACAGGCCTTAGTACTCAACCGATTTTCCTGGTTCTTTTTTTGTTCGACGCGGAAAACTATCTAGTTGTGCACTACGTCGCCGGAATTTCGAATTTTGCCTTTTAAGGGGTGGAAAGGGGGGGTTGATGCTCAAAAAACCATTTCAAGATTCAACCATTTCAGGTTGAATTTTCGTCCGACTGCCATTCTTGGCGTCGCGGACGTCATCAGCTGTCTCCCTAAGGGGAGATGAGAATTTGTTCTGATGATTTCGCTCATGGCTTCCCAAACATCACCGCCCTGGGTTGGAACGAGAGATTGCCGATCGTCTAATAGACAGAAAACTTTCTGCGGCGACCAGACTCGAACGCGCGTCCCCGCAAGACGGTTCTTATCCTATCACCGCAGTCGGGTACACTGTCCACTAGACCACCGACGCCTCCAATATTTCGGTTCCTTTACTGCTTACTAATTGTACACAACCTTTGAAACTGAGGAAAAATTCTCATTATACCTCCGGATTTTCATGAATTATTCTCTGTACCACCATGGAACTAATAGTGGTGCCACCGTGGTGCCAGGACACCATAAACCGCATATTTCGTGTTTTTTTTCTTTTTTTTTTGTGTTTCACCTTGAATACGGATGTGAACTTCGACGGACCGCCTACTAAAACTAATAGATGAAAGTTCAATGTTACGACGTATTCCCGCTTTGGTGCCAGATTGGCACCATTGGTGATGGAAGGGGGGGGGGGGTTGAACTCGAAATCGCATATTGGGTATCGCAGATCATGGATTTTAAAATGCTCTTCAGATTCGAGGCTCCCATGCCGCTAGAAATGTTTTGGTAGATAATGGTGAGGGTGGGGGGGTGGGGGGGTCACTATTTCTTGCCTAAACTAATAAACCAAATTACATCCAGTGAAACAGTTGTATCGCTTACCAACTGTTTAACTGATCCAATGGGACGTCCCCTGGAATGCATGCATTACTGAACAATATGTTTTTTATTGCTCGCAACCTGGCTTTTAGAACGCTCTAAGTTGCGCAACTCCACAATCGCACAAAAGTTTTGGAGAACCCTAAGTGTGGCACATGTTTTTTCATCATTTTTTTAACGCTAAATCACATGGTGTCATCCGTTTTTCAATTTGACTGGAATTTTTCTAAATGGCGGCCAAAAATTTGGTTGTTATTAGTGAAAAAATCGCTCTTTTCAAATCGTTATGAGTTTTTAGGCAATTTTATTCAGTTCAAGCATGATCGTGCTGCCAGTTTTTAGGACGTCCCACAGTATGTGTGTGTGTATGTGTGTGTGTAACAAAATATTGTGTACTCTGCCCAGGCCTTAGTTCTCAACCGATTTTCCTGGTTCTTTTTTTGTTCGACGCGGAAAACTATCTAGTTGTGCACTACGTCGCCGGAATTTCGAATTTTGCCTTTTAATGGGGGGAAAGGGGGGTTAATGCTCAAAAAACGTGCGTTTTTAGGACGTCCCACAGTAAGACTTGGGCGTCCTTATGCGATCGATCTGGGGTGAAGTTGGACAACACTCAACAGAAAAAAAAAATAACCACACAGTAATCCGTTTTAGACCATTCTGAATCCAAATCCGCGAAAAAAACCATAGGTGTATGTCTGTGTGTGTGTGTGTGTGTGTGTATGTGTGTGTGTATAGGTGTATGTGTGTGTGTAACAAAATCTTGTGTACTCTGCACAGGCCTTAGTTCTCAACCGATTTTCCTGGTTCTTTTTTTGTTCGTCGCGGAAAACTATCTAGTTGTGCACTACGTCGCCGGAATTTCGAATTTTGCCTTTTAAGGGGAGGAAAGGGGGGGTTAATGCTCGAAAAACGTGCGTTTTTGGGCATAATCTTGTGTACTCTGCCCAGGCCTTAGTTCTCAAACGATTTTCCTGGTTCTTTTTTCGTTTGACGCGGAATACTATGTAGTTGTGCACTACGGCGCCGGAATTTCGGATTTTGCTTTTTAAGAGGGGGAAAGGGGGGGTTAATGCTTAAAAAACGTGCGTTTGCGGGCATAATCTTGTAAACTCTGCCCAGCCCTCAATTTCCAACCGATTTGCGTGTTTCTTTTTTTGTTTGACTCAAATAACGTCCGAGTTGTACATGATTTTACCAGAGTACCAAAATTCGCAAGGGGAGGGGATGAGTGGGGGGATAATATTCACAAAATATCCGATTTTTCAATATTTCGGTTCCTTTACTGCTTACTAATTGTACCCAAGCTTTGAAATTGAGGAAAAATTCTCACTATACCTCCGGATTTTCATGAATTATTCTACGTGCCACCATTGAACTAATAGTGGTGCCACCGTGGTGCCAGGACACCATAAACCGCTTATTTCGTGTTTTTTTTGTGTTTCACCTCGAATATGGATGTGAACTTCAACGGACTGCCTACCAAAACCCACAGATGAAAGTTCAATGTTACGACGTATTTCCGCTTTGGTGCCAGACTGGCACCATTGTTGGCGTTGGGGTGGTGGTGGGGGGGGGGGGGGGGGGGTGAACTCGAATTCGCATGTTGGGTATCGTAGATAATGGATTTTAAAATGCTCTTCAGATTCGAGGCTCCCATGCCAAGTGGTGGGGATAACTATTTCTTGCCTAAAATGCTCAATAAATTACATCGAGTGAACAGTTTTTTCGCTTACCAACTGGTATTAATTGACCTGATGCTTATCCAATGGGACGTCCCCTGGAATGCATGCATTACTAAACAATATGTTTGGACGGCCCCAAGCCTGTGGTTCAAAAGGAGGTGAGAAAATAAAAAATAAACATAATTTCGACCACAAAACTGATGTTTTCGTGAAAGTAATGTTAATTTTTCCTCTTGAAATCTCGGTCTTCCTCAAAACGGATGACACCCTGTGATTCAGCGTCAAAAACGCTGCAAATTATTACACAATGGTTTATTATTTTTCTATATTGATCACTCGTCTGCAAAGCCACCAACCATCCAACATGAAGAAAAACATCGATCGCATTTCGGTCAGCTTTAATTAGGCCTCTTTTGCGATTCACACTCGTGTTTCTGACTTATCGTACGTCCAAACTTTAAATTCTCGTAGTGAGCGAACGGTTTGTCCTACAGAGCTCCAGGTGGTCTCAAAAAATTCTAAAAATTCTATAGAATCTTATATTGAAGGAAAAACAATACCTTTATATCGAAATTTTTTGAGTTAGGGCGTTTTCAAAATTTCAAAATTGATTTTGGAACCCTTAGAAGTGACCTACCTCAACCAAAATCTTCGGGGCACAACTAGACCCCAAATTGAGCCTACATACCAAATTTCATCAAAATCGGTCAATGCTAAGTGGCAAAAGTTCCGCGTACGGCGTACGGCGGACGGACGGCCAAATTTTTATTCGATTTTTGGATTCTACGTACCTTGAAACGTAAACCATCAAATTTGAGGGGGTGTTAAAATTTTTTTTTTCTTGGTCGATTCCAAAGGTTCATTATTGAAAATAATAAACCAAAATGAAGAAAAAACATGTGCCACACTAAGGGTTCTCCAAAACCTAATTTTTGCGCAATTGTGGAGTTGCGCAACTTAGAGCGTCCTAAAAGCCAGGTTGCGCGCAATAAAAAGAATTGGTTCAGGTATGATTTTTTACGAAATTTGACGTAGAATCTGAATCTGTAATAAAAAGGGGGGGGTTCTATTTGAAAAACTGAAGTGGGTGTCAATTGCGCACAATTGCGCACGATAGCTTTTTTGCACAAAAGTATTTTTCCTGAGATCCTCACAAAAAATCATGAAGAATTGCGTTGATCGGAATTTTGTACGCTGTGTTTTGCGGAAATGAAGGGGGGTGTAACCTTTTCGTGAAACACTCTGTATGTAGGATTGAGAGCTGATATTATCCAGGTAGCAGTTCTATGCTTCCATGGAATAGCCAGTTTGCACTTCCTCATGGACTTCATTCGGGAGGACAATCGGTGGCTTGAAATAAGACTAAAATGATCTCAATCCAATGCTTTACACAATGAAAATGTATTTAAGCAAAATATAGGGAAAATGCCTCAAAACTCCTAAAAATATTAATTTACTCTTGTACAAAGGCCGTATTACCCAATTACTTGTAACATGCACCGAATTTAAACAAAATTAATAGAAAAAGCAGGAAAATTATTACACAACGATTTATTATTATTTGTCTGTATAGATCACTCGCCTCCAAAGAACACGGCTTTTCCATGATGAGCACCAACCAACCTTATTTTCGCCCAAGGTTAATTATCAAGTTTCTTTTAACATAAAATATTTACCAGCAAAACATCGTTATCCGATAGTTGTGGGTGCCATCATACTCATAACAAAATTTGGTTCTTGGCTGCTAAGGAAGCACAGCTGAGTGGCATAAAACTCTATTCAAAGAAAGAACAAAGATCGGATTTGAGTAAAGTAAGTAAAGTAAACAACCATTTCAGGTTGGATTTTCGTCCGACTGCCATTCCTGGCGTCGCGGACGTCATCAGCTGTCTTCCTAAGGGGAGCCCCGAACTCACGGCCCCTGCAACCGGTCCGAATCTTGCCTCCAGAGGCACACGCCGTAGCTCGCTCGGCAACAGCTGACCACCCAAAGATCGGATTTGATCAGCTGAACGTTTATTTATTTAGGCCTATTACCACTCGCTGAACATAGATAGATAGACTTTTATTGGGGCCATACGTAGGTACACCCATCATGGTTGCATCCCAAATCCAATAAGAGTGACGATTTTCGAGAATTTTTGACACCACACAGAGTTCTGCGGGACCAACTGGACGGTGTTATACACAAACCGACCAAGCGCCAAATTGTTGTTTTCGAGAAAAATCGAATCAAAGATTTTTCCGGGTTTTTTAATATACGGCCTCTCCAGTGATACCTGGAGTGACGAAAACTCGGTATCCCACGTTTTTTGGGGCGCAAAATCCATTGGTGACGTCAAAACTAGAGTAACTTGGATAGTTCTTGAGTTATGGCGCATACCTGGTTTGTGCATATCAAAAATATCACCTAATACATTTTGCACAACCCGGCCAAGCGAAATAATCAGCACAAACCGGCCAAGCGCCGGCGCATGGCCGGCTTGTGCTTATCAATTGTTGGATGTTTAGCAGGAAAAAATGGCTAGTCCTTCGTCACTGGGTACAGCAAAAGCAGAACGTACTGCAAAATAGTACACTTTAGATCAAAAAACTCAAGGAAAATAAGAATAAAAATATTTTAAAAAAATGATCACCAACCCTTTATTGAAATGAAATAATTTTAACTTGAACTAAAATAAATTTAACTAATTTTCATCTTCACTCCTCTCCTAATTTCGGAACTTCACATATCTTCTCGGTTCTCCACTTCAAAATCTAGCTCTCCATCAAATCCGTCTATATCGTCCTCCACAGTGTGGCTTCCCTGCAGGTTCAAATACGAAGAGTGATACTGAGATGGGATCATTTCCAACAAACTCTCAATGTCCGCCAATTTTTGAGTAGATATCGGTTTCCCGTTTGGCCAGAGCTCTTCGAGGTTGGTGCGGAATTCTGGGCCCGATGGCTGTACTCCTCTCCGTCTTCTCACGTTGGTAGTTCTCCTCTGTTTGCTAATAACAACTTTTTGCCAGTCTCCGGTAAATTCTTGTCTCATGAACAATGAAAATGGCTCTTCTTTTTTTATTAAAATCTCTCGAGTTTGTAGCCAGCTTATGGGTAGATCGTTCACGTCCTTTTGCTTCCTCACTACCGAAGGTAGGGAAGCTTTGTATTCGTGAAAGAAGTGAAAAAAAAAAAATGTCCTCCAAAATCAAAATTTCCACTTGCTTTTTGCGTTTTAGAGCTTCCCGAACAATTTTGGTTCCGTGTCTGTCTGTCTGTCTGTCTGTCGGTCTGTCTGTCTGTCTGTGGTCAATCCTTGTCCCGGGCAAAACTATACTAACCTGTGGTCCGATTTTGATGAAATTTTCAGGGATTGTGCGGGTTAGGTCCTAGACGGTCCCCTATAAATTTCAGCACCTTCGGATCAGCTGAGTGAGCTCCAAGGCCATTTTCTCTCCTGTTGAACGCAGTAAGCTGAAATTTGAGAGGCAGGGTCAATGGAGAATGCTGAAGGTGCCTGAGTGGTCACTGATCAGCTGAGTGAGCTCCAAGGCCATTTCCTCTCCTGTTTTTCGCCAACTGATTCTATACGTCCATGTTACAATGAGTGAGGAAGCTATACTGCCCACCCAACTTGGCAGACGTTTTTCCTATTGACTATCTGTAATTCCAGGTTCTTGCTCGATTTGAAATCTGCTCTTTCCATCTTTGAGACCACAAATTGTCTTTTTCGGCGACTAGTCCGCATGACATTAATGTAATCGTCAGGGGTGTAAAGCTGCTGGTGGAGCTTTAGGGCACATTCTACATCGCCAAATTCATCATCATTGGGAAGAAACGTGTGACCCGGGACGAGATATTTTAGATGAATCGTCTAAAGGGAGGGATGAGTTGCGAGCGCGCTCTTTAAAAGAAGCACAATTTTTATGTTTCTGTTTTGGCCCCCGCAGGAGTCAGACCACAAAATCAAGTTTTTAGATGTGTTGGGAACGACGTTAGCAATGTGCTTTAGCAAACATGATACCACTTCCTGGGCCCCTCTCCCAGCTTCACCCTCCACCCAAACATAGAAAAAACCTAAACTTGATCCCCCATCATGTATGCCGCAGTTGTAAAAGCAGAGCTGTCTTTTGTAGTAGGCAACATTCGAAGAAATCCTTGGAAGCGGCAGCGTCTTTTGCATGTCGTAAGTTAATACGGTAGTGTTTTCACCGGTATTTTTCGACAAAGTGATATCGGCCTTCAGCTGCTCGCGAGCTGCTGCGGCTCTCTGCTGACTCTTGATGTTTTGCTTTATCTTCTTGGGCGTTGGGATTTGATGACATTTGAACCGCAAAGGCGTCACATTTGGCACATGTATCTTTTTTGAGAAGCTTACGGCGCAGGTTGAAGTTCGAATAAAATATTTTCTTGTACATTGACAGGGATACAGGTGTAGGAACCTCGCTTTTGTACAAATCGTACATCACTTGAATCGTAACCCCTTGTGGTAAGAACTCAGCTTTAGTGGTATTCCTGCAATAGTGAGACTTGTATCGAGGGAACTTTCTGATATGGTTTAAAACTTCGTCTACCCGACTTGAGGGGAACTTATTGTTTCCTGAAGGTAAGCTCCAAAATAGGTCGAATTCGTTTTTTCTCTCTACAATGCTTACTTCGTTACACTCTGATTTGGAACATCCGGTATTTTGAACAAATTGTTTGGGCTCGACCGTTCGCCCTCGTCGATTTGTATAAACCTTATTCAGGAGGTGATTCTGTTTCCTTTCATGTCTCGTTTGATCGTCGTATTTTCGCTTTCTACCTTTTCGAGGCCTACCGCCTGAATTTAAAGCCGAAGCTTCGCCAAGATCTTCCCCATCACGTTGTTGATCCATAGCAATTACATCAACTAATTGAGGAGGATTTTCGTTGGAAACGTAATCATTATTTGTGGGGATGGGAGAACCGTGGTTTGGTGAGTCGTCTTGGTTTGCAGAAATTGCTTCAGGTATGGTTAGTACTGTCTCAGTTTTATTAAATTCGCAATAGTTTGAAGAAACTTGTGGGGCCTGGAGGTTTAAGTGGAGAATTTCCAAAGGGAACAGATGATTATTTGCAGGGATGAGAGAACCGTGGTTTTGTGAAACGTCTTGGTTTGCAGAAATTGCTTCAGGTATGGCTAGTACTGTCTCAGTTTTATTAAATTTGCAATAGTTTGAAGAATCTTGTGGTGCCTGAAGGTTCAAGTGGAGAATTTCCAAAGGGGACAGATGATTTTCTTTGACCTTTTCTTGAAAAGTTATCGTATTGAGGGTTCACAACATCAAAGTAACCGTTTTGTGTGGATGGTTCTGTTGATGTGGGCGTCATGGGATCAGGTAGGCCTGAAGAATTGGAATGGTGACATGAGTAGTTATTACCTGGATTATCGGAGTGCTCGGTACAATAATCGCAGGCAATGTATCTTGACCCTGTAGCAGCGGCCGGATTCGGAGCTGTTGAGATCTGCGAATAAGTGGAATAAAAATGAAAATTATTTTAAAATATTATGATGTATTTTATTTACTTACTGCCTGAAGGCCGTTTGGAAGAAATTGACAGAAATTATTGATAGAGTACTACATAAAATATATTATGATTTAATAATCTAAAAGTAGATTTAGATGGGTACTTACAGTTGCCAGTTTGGTAGTAGCCAAGGCTAACAGCATCTTTCCTCGGCTCATCATCTTCCCGGAACAAGAAAGAGTCAAAATCGTAAGAGGAATACGAGGATACCACAAAAAGAGGAACAGAAAGTCAAGAAATGAACGATCGGATCGTTGAGAGAACACCTGGGTAAAACTCAGCTGCGTTTTTCGCAAAGCGGCCAAGCGACTGGAGTTGTGTCGTTTGGCCGCTTTGTGCTTAAGGGGACCAACAAGTCGATTCCGCGCCGCGGGCAGCTTTTTATTTTTTTTGCAATATTTTCGCCATGAGTCTCCCGATTTTGATGAAATTTTCAGAGATTGGTCCTCTAATAATCGTGGTAGATTGGTGAAAATTTGAAATCAATCGGGTTTACCAGAACGAAGTTGTAGCCCCGATTATAATGATCTGCAAACCTCATTTTTTCATCAAAATGTTCCTTTTTCTCTTGAACCACTCAAGCTACAGGTCTGAAACTTTTACAGCATACTCAGTAGGTACAGTGTGCAAGATATGGCAAGCAACTTCCTTCAAAACTCCCTAGAAAAAAAATTTCAAGAATTTTCAATTATAACACATATTTTGAAAAACGAGCCTTTCTGATGAACTTTCATGATTTAATATCGCAGAATGTCTTGCAGTATTTGTAGATCACAACTATGATAACATGGTCTGAAAATTTGGTTGCATTCGGACGAGTAGTTTCCTGGAAAAAGGAACATGAGTGCTCAAAAATGAGATTTTACAGGAGAGCGGTTTGAATCGAAAAAACGCGGCAGTCAGATTCCGGCAATTGGATTGGCCGTTTCTCAGCCAATAAAACTGCATTTTCATTCTCGATAGTAAGAACCGATACATCGAACCAGAAACATCGACTGGCCACCTCAAATCTTCGAAAATAATAACAAAGAACAAGCTAACCTTTTCTCGTCGGGAGTTCCTATTTTGTGTACATCACGCGAGTTCGTATTTCGTGTGTTGTGTACCTACGTGTTTTTCCGCGTTTTGTAGGCAGTTCCTTGTTGTTTTCGGAAATGCCGAGGTCCAATCGGATATTCAGGAAAAAACCGAAGATTTTTACGGGTCACAGGCCCCATGATTTGTCGGTTGAACCTCAACATTACATACTAGCGTTCACGGCCGTTGTTTTTCTTCTAGTTGCGCTCTGGGGCTAACATATTGCTCGAGGCCATCTGACGCGCTAGGTTCCAAGCACTATTTGAAACACTTCTAGTCATCATATTTGGATAATTTTTTTTTGAAATCTTAAGAATCAAGTATATTATTGAAAAACAGGAAAAAAAATGTTGACCCTCCCGACCAAAAATCGACTTGTTGGTCCCCTTAATACTGAGGCTCCAAAAGCCAGAAGCGGCGGCGCTTGGCGCTTGGCCGGTTTGTGCAAATTATGGAATTTTGAAAAACGTTTTGCACAAACAGTCTATCAACCATAATTCGTCAAGAAGTCGACAGAGAGCGTTATAATGCACAACATCTGAAAGTACTCGTCGAGACGAATCGATTGATACCAAAAACTCGATTTTCGACATTTTGGCGCTTGGCCGGTTTGTGCATAACACCGTCCAACTGTTCGCTTCCTATGAAGATAATTAATTATTTAATTAGTTAATAAGTAGTTACTGACGGTTTTCACATATACATATATAGGATAATGTTCAAGTTTTTAAAACGAATGAGACCAGCCAGGCCTCTGAACGAGAAATTAATCGAGATTACACGTGACTCGCCTATGAGCTTCTAAACCAAGGGGCCCTCTACCTCACTCCCCCTACCTACCACTGGTCCCTAATCCCTGGTCTTTGCATACGGGTGATCTTTATCCACAGAAAACCATAGCAACAAGTGTTGTTTCGTCGAGCAGAAGACAAAATTTTTATTCGATTTTCAGATTGTACGTTTCTTGAAACAAAAACCAAAAAATGTTTTTCTTTGTCGATTCCAAAAGTTTATTATTGAAAATAACAATCCAAAAAAATAAATAATAATAATAATAAACCGTTGTGTAATCATTTGCAGCGCTTGCAAACCGAACATGCGCCTGCCACACATACTCAGCTAGGCGCCCGGGTATTGCGGTATAGTCTATCATCATTTGGTGGGACAGTTTTTCTCACTTTCGTATTTTTCGTTTGGTAATCAATGGCTCTACTCCTGCCAAGAGGTACTTAAAATCTTCGATGGACGTTCTGCAGAAGTTTTCAATGAGCCGTTCGCCTCTCATATCAAATCGGACCACAGTTACATACTATACCAAAGAAAATAGCAGTCCCGGTTTCATATGTTTATACTTAAATTTCTCGTTTTCTTTATAGGTAATAATTATAGAGCCCCTATTATTATAAAACAAATAAATATAAAAACTCAAAGAAGAAAATTAATTAGCGGAATGTTATATTTTTTATAGTTTGGAGAAGTTTGTTTGGCTGTCGGTATTCAAGAAGGTCAGGAGAGTCGGTCATCTTTTTGCCTTTTATATCTTACCTTTTATTCCGCAAAGTACGATCATTCGTCCACAACATTCGCCGTATCCGAGACGAGGGCCATGTTCGGCGAATGACTCATGTCTGAGTCAAGGTGCTCGTGGTTCGCCAAATAGCGAAGGTGTTTGCAAGCATTCGCTATCTGGCGAATACCGCATTGTGTGCCCAGTTTCTGGACTGGCAATTTTGCGAAACAATTTTTCGATTCCCTTAACCTATGGGTTAAATTATCGGAAACCTCTCGTACAGCCTTCCAGTTGAACAAATAAAATAAAACAGCTCCAAAAATGAGGAACTAGAAATTGCCCATTAAAAAAAAAAAAAAAGTCAGCCTCCTATTACGATTGGTAAGTCAGCCTCCTATTATGATGTATAATCTGAATAAATTGAATTAATTTATAATCATCCTTATTTTTTAAATTTTACATTATACTCTTGTAAAACTTCTACTCCAATAGCACGTGACGTCAATTATCGTGTCGCGTGGGTTGAACGTCAATCCTGAAGTTCAACAAGTGGGTGTGTGTGCCACTCCCACGGACGACATCTGTCCCAACAGGAGCGACCTAAAAGATGAAAATGGTGCCAACATTCGTGATTATTATCAAAAGAAAGAGTCAAATGTTTGTTATTTAAATTTAAGGCTTAAAATGTTCAGTATCCGGAGGGTTCAAAGTTTTTGAGATTCACATACAAGAGTCAAACACGGCTAAAGAGTGTTTTGGTGAGCATCACCATTTTAACTTGATACCATAAATTCAATATCATAGATTCAATTTTTCCTTTCTTGTTGTAGAAACCATGAGTACGAGTACGCTGATATGGTCCACTCATAAATTACTCGTAAAATTAAAGGTGTAAACAATCAGTATGGAAAATGACCCGCCTAATGAAGTTCTAAAATAAAGAAAAAGAAAGAAGTGCTAAAATTGAAATTATTTTAAGAGTATAGGTACCATCACGGCACTATTATTTTATTATAGTACACGACAAAGTATCAGCCAATATTACGTCCCATTTCGCGCTTCTTGAAGTGGTCCAATATGGACCTAATATGCCCATAATGTCTCAAAAACTGTAGTTGGTCTAACAAAAATGGTCAGCACCGATGATGAGACAACCTCAGTTCTCAATTTATAGTTTAAAAAAATAAATAAATAAATAAAAACGCTCTTTGTATGAATTCACCATAGGCTCACAAGACGCCATTTTCTCCACAACACTCCTTTGTTCAAAGACTGTCGGTTGGTAGTAGGTTTATTCGGCTCATTTTTCTCAATCTAAACAAAGCATCCCAGAAGGCAAAGTGATAACATTATAGGCAACTCATCCGAGGTGATGTAGCTACCCCCTGAGCTGACCATCGATTGCAAGCAGGTGGGGGATCTTTGGTGCTCAGTTCTCTTTCTGCCGCCCCCATCAGCGCTCTTGCTGCTCTGGATATTCCGCCCAAGGTAACACACAATTATGATAATTATTTCTCCGCAACTACTTAAATTTATCATATTTGAGTCTTGGTGGTGAGCGCCAATGTAACTACTGATTTGGATTAGCGCATTATTTTTTTAAAATAATGAATTGAGTTCATAAATTCAAAACTCTATTGAACAATCAATTATATATCCAAATGCGATTGAACAAAGGAGATACTTACCGGTATGAAGTTCAAAACGTGGAAAAACGGACAGGAACAATTATTATGAAATTACGACGCTCTTATCCGTTGCACAATAGTTCTGAAATCTTAGTTTCTTAGCCAGAAATCCACGTACTCGATAAAATGAAAGAAGACAATTTTAACTGTTAACTTTTCAAATCAAATGTCACCACTACCAAGCTAAAAGACCGGCTTATTTCCAATACACTTCCACAAAAAAAAAAAAAAAAAAAAAAAAAAAAACACGGCCCGATTTAAAGTTAATTAAATAAACATATTCCATAATCTTAAATAACAAGTTCTTATGAATCAAAATAATAAATAAGAAAATGGGGAACTTGTATGATTATTTAATATTTCTCGCTGAAAGGTTTATATGAGGAATATTCTTCTTGAGAGATAATTGATGAGATCAACTGACCAAAAAAGGTCTTGCAAAGTTAACCGAATTGACGTTGAATTGATTGAGAAACCTCTTTGAACACTATTTATCAAACCTGTATTTTTGGTCCGACCACGCGTAGTTTCTAGCTGAGGACTGGTCAGGGTTTAATTTAAGGGCCATGAAGATTGATTTTCAGGTCAAAATAAAAAATTACTAATTCTTCAAGTTTCTCATTAAAATATTCACGAAATGAAAATTTTTATAGGAGTATGGAGCTATTGCAATGCATTCACAATTTTTAATATGTGAACATCGGGAAAATTCCTCCACGGAGAACATTGTAAATCTAATTATTCATGAATTCCTTTTAAATGTGCACTCTTCCATGTGCTTACGAATTTATTGATGTGTAGGAACAATATAGAAAATCCAAAAATAATAAAAATACAAAAATAGTAAAATAAAAACCTTAAAAAAAACGGACCGACCTCAAAACTGACGATGGCATCCCACTAAAAAGGAAAAAATAATGATTACAACTTATTCAGATAGATTGGTAGGTAGGCAGGTAGGTACGCATTGAAGTCGCCGCCGTGCCCATCTGCAGAGACAAACATATGCAAGTAGATTCCACTTCCATTTGGTTAGTATTACAACATGCGTCGATAGTGCAATTCAAAACAGGAATGAGAGTGGGTACCTATCATTGAGGTAATAAATGTGTTCCAAAACTATTAGGTTGTAGGTCACTGCTGTCGTATGAAGGAGGATGAGAGAGTGACAATAAGTGTTAATCTCAGTAAGAATATTTCCTTTGATAACAGCTGAAGACAGCGTCACCAGAAATGGCTGTTGGATAAAAATTAAACATGAGAAGGTTGTTTACTTACTCACTCACCCTTACTCCTGTTTTGTATTGCACTATCGACGCATGTTGTAATACTAACTGGTTCATTTGAATATGAACCCATATCACAAACCCACATCATGATCTAGACAATTCTACATACAATATGCCATACATGGAATATCAGATTAATTAGATATTATCTAATGGTGTGGTAATATGTGTGAATTCCAGTACGAAATGTTGGGATTCCAACATACCATCTTTTGATTAGATAATTGATTGATCTCTGAGGATTTCCTTGAAATCGGATGGAAAATCATAGGGGACCATCTACACGGCAACTCGTACAATCTCTGAAAATTTCATCGAAATCGGACTAGAACTTCATAGTTTAGCCCGCAACAACATGTTTTGGATGACGAGATGGCTATGTGCTAGACCCACTTGGTAGTCTACCGGAATTTGCTGGTTATCGGAACCCCCCTCATAAAGCATCTCATTTTTGTGAAGCTTAGAATCGGACCTTTAATTTGAATGTACACAAACGGTCAATCAATCAGTCGGGAAACTCGTCTTCCAATTAATTTTGAAATTTGAAATGTAAAAGCTATTTTCAAAATTGAGTTCAGTATCTTATTCTGAAATTAAATTTTTGCTTCACAATCAAGTTCATCTTGAAGCAAAAAGCGTTTCACCCTAAATAGGGATGATGGTCCCCAATGAATGAGAGGGTGGTCCCCTAAGAATTTGTTAAGGGGCGGCAGGCGTCCAAGAATATGCCGGAGGGGACGGGCGGGTTGGCGGTGACGGGCGGGGTGGCTTCGAGGAGTCGAGGAAAACGGAACAATCTTCCCGAAGTCAACGAAAACCACGTTTTTGAACTATTTTCACAAAGTTTCGACACTTTTAACAAAGCAAAATGAAATCCGATTGAAACGGAACCACTAAGGATACTTGTAGAACACTTTTCAAAAAGAATCAGGCAGATTGGTGCCCGAATAAGAAAATGCTAGTGATACAAACATACAAAAAAAAAAAAATAATAATAATCGTCCCATGACACCGAACTGTATACCTCCTTCCTTCGGCGCACCTCCGCCGCGATTGAAGTCTGTCAAAAATGGCACCAAAACGTCAATAATATTATTTTTCAAAGGCGTCCTTGGCCACTCTTATTGTTCAGACACTTTTAGAATTAAATTTTTGAAAAATCGGGGTCAGAAATCATTATAAATCCCAATTTTTGTTATATGGGGAAATGAGTAAATTTTTGAAATACCGTAATATCTCTTTTCTCTCATTTTTGGCATATCATGACAATGTCCATTTCCGATGTGCTATTTTGCGCTCCAACCATACGATCTAGTACTTGATATGGTAATATATCCTCAAAACCTAAAATCGCTGCAAGTTATTGTTCGAAGGTTTATCATTTTGGTTTATCATTTTCAATAATGAACCTTTGGAATCGACCAAGAAAAAAAAAATTTTAACACCACCTCAAAATTCGATGGTTTACGTTTCAAGGTCCAATCCAAAAATCGAATAAAAATTTGGCCGTCCGTCCGCCGTCCGCAGTACGCCGTACGCGGAACTTTTGCCACTTAGCATTGACCGATTTTGATGAAATTTGGTATGTAGGCTCCATTTGGGGTCTAGTTGTGCCCCGAAGCTTTTGGTTGATGTAGGTCACTCCTAAGGGTTCCAAAATCAATTTTGAAATTTTGAAAACGCCCTAACTCACAAAATTTCGATATAAAGGTATTGTTTTTCCTTCAATTTAAGATTCTATAGAATTTTTAGAATTTTTTGAGACCACGCGGAGCTCTGTAGGACAAACCGTTCGCTCCCTACGAAAATTTAAGGGTTTATATTGAAATATATATATATATATATATAAATCAAAACACGAGTGTGAATCGCAAAAGAGGCCTAATCTCCGTTCAAATTAGAGCTGACCGAAATGCGATCAATGGTTGGTGATTTTGATTTTTTTTAAGTTTCTTTTGGATTTTTTTTTAAATTTATTTATTTTTATTTTTGATTTTTTTTTTCCTTCATATTGGATGGTTGGTGATTTTGTAGACGAGTGATCTATATAGAAAAAGAATAAACCATTGTGTAATAATTTGCAGCGTTTTCTGTATATACCTCTCACTCGCCTGAAAAAATACAGTTTCGCCATTGCCACTACCTACCAACCATTGATACTCCCTACCTACTATTCATATCTACTTCACATTCAAGTTTGTTTGGAAGAAATAATCGCTTCACACTCAATTCCAAGAAATAGGA
Organism: Apolygus lucorum; assembly: GCA_009739505.2. Lineage (NCBI taxonomy): Eukaryota > Metazoa > Arthropoda > Insecta > Hemiptera > Miridae > Apolygus > Apolygus lucorum. Next base: position 96,347,423 of record CM019167.2, on the reverse strand, counting down.
AGTTGAGGTTGCCCTAATTATTAGAAAATGTGATTACTGGTTGTTAGGGACTCAAAACTGAGTACAACTCGGAGAGATGAAAAACGATGGCATTTTAGTCAGCTAAAATTTGAACGGAGATTAGGCCTCGCTTGCGATTCACACTCGTGTTTCTGATTTATCATAAGTCCAACCCTTAAGTTCTTACGGGGAGCGAAAGGTTGGTCCTATAGAGCTCTGGATAGTCTCATTTGATTCTAAAAATTCAATACTATTTTAAATTGATGAAAAAGTAATACCTTTTTGGTGAAAATTTTCGAGCTAGGGCGTTTTCAAAAAGGCAGCCCTTATTTTTCAACCCTTAGAAGTTAACTACATCAACCAAAAGCTTCGGGGAACAACTAGACCCCAAATGGAGCCTTATACAAAATTTCATTAGAATCGGTCCATGGCAACTAGTAAGGAAAGTGCCGCGAACGGCGGACGGACGGAAAATTGTTTATTCGATTTTTGGATTCTACCTACCTTGGAACGTAAACCGACATTGCTTGCTTTTGATTTGAGAATTGTTTAATAATAAATATAGGGTGTCCCCGGACCCCCTACCCCCCTCCCACTGCTAAAGTCGCCTAGACAGTACTAAAATAAATTGTTTTTTGAATCCTCATGATTTTTCCCCTAGGATCTCAAATAAAACCACGGTGCACATTGCGCATGTGCGCAATTGTGCGTAACGCTCACCAACTTCGTTTTTTCAGATGTGATTTTGGTTTATTATTTTCAATAATGAACCTTTGGAATCGACCAATAAAAAAAAAATTTTAACACCCCCTCAAAATTTGATGGTTTACGTTTCAAGGTACGTAGAATCCAAAAATCGAATAAAAATTTGGCCGTCCGTCCGCCGTCCGCCGTACGCGGCACTTTTGCCACTTAGCGTTGACCGATTTTGATGAAATTTGGTATGTAGGCTCCACTTGGGGTCTAGTTGTGCCCCGAAGATTTTGGTTGATGTAGGTCACTTCTAAGGGTTCCAAAATCAATTTTGAAAATTTCAAAACGCCCTAACTCAAAAAATTTCGATATAAAGGTATTGTTTTTTCTTCAATTTAAGATTCTATAGAATTTTTAGAATTTTTTGAGACCACCCGGAGCTCTGTAGGACAACCCGTTCACTCACTACGGGAATTTAAAGTTTGGACGTACAATAAATCAGAAACACGAGTGTGAATCGCAAAAGAGGCCTAATCTCCGTTCAAATTAAAGCTGACCGAAATGCGATCGATATTTTTCTTCATGTTGGATGGTTTTTGGCTTTGCTGACGAGTGATCTATGTAGAAAAATAAAAAATAATAAACCATTGTGTAATAATTTGCAGCGTTTTTATTGCAGATTCGGACGGAGGGAAATATCTATCTTTTGTAGTTAGTACCGACTCTTCATATGCAAACATTCAGAAATTAACTGAAGAGATCTTCAAGTAGTGAGTAAAACGCTGCAAATTATTACACAATGGTTTATTATTTTTATATAGATCACTCGTCTGCAAAGCTACCAACCATCCAACATAAAGAAAAACATCGATCGTATTTCGGTCAGCTTTAATTTGAACGGAGATTAGGCCTCTTTTGCGATTCACACTCGTGTTTCTGATTTCTCGTACGTCCAAACTTTAAATTCTCGTAGCGAGCGAACGGTTCGTCCTACAGAGCTCCGCGTGGTCTCAAAAAATTCTAAAAATTCTATAGAATTTTAAATTGAAGGAAAAACAATACCTTTATATCGAAATTTTTCGAGTTAGGGCGTTTTCAAAATTTAAAAATTCAAATTTGAACCCTTAGGAGTGACCTACATCAACCAAAATCTTCGGGGCACAACTAGACCCCAAATGGAGCCTACATACCAAATTTCATCAAAATCGGTCAATGCTAAGTGGCAAAAGTGCCGCGTACGGCGGACGGCGGACGGCGTACGGCGGACGGCGTACGGCGGACGGCGGACGGACGGCCAAATTTTTATTCGATTTTTGGATTTTACGTACCTTGAAACGTAAACCATCAAATTTTGAGGGGGTGTTAAAAAAATTTTTTTTTTGGTCGATTCCAAAGGTTCATTATTGAAAATAATAAACCAAAAGGCCATTTTCCTTTTAAAAAAGTAAATTTTTCGTCGATAATTTCATCAAATTACAGTCAAATTAACAAAACAACATCATCACGTGATTCAGCGTAAATAAATACTAAAATATCATGGGTCACACTTGGGTTCTTTGTTCATGCACTTTTCGACGCAACCTCGCGGTTGCGCATCTTTGAGCGCGCACTGAGCGGGTTGCGCACGATAAAAAAAAATCGGTTGAATGGTGAAATGTCCATGAAATTTCACATAAAATCTGAATCTGCAATAAAAAATGGGGGGTCTCATCTGAAAAAACGAAATTGGTGTGCGTTGCGCACGATTGGGCACCTTGGTCATATTTGAGATCCTTGGGAAAAATCATGAAGATTCAAAAAAAAAAAAAAATTACCACTATCTGGAAGACTTTAGCGGTAGGTGGGGGGGGGGGGGGGAGTTTTCGGGGACACCCTGTATTAATGTATTTTTTAGTTTTTGGATTTACGTGATTTCATAGTTTTTATTATTTAGATTTTGAAGGCACCTTTTTTTAAAGGGACTCTATATGGGTATTTGTGTTGGCGGCGAAGGAGTAATCCGTTGTTGGTGAGTAACACCACTCACTTAATTACCATTAGAGGGATGACGGCGAGGGGTCAGTCAAAAGCGTGATGGTTTAATGGTCTGTGTCGTTGGTTGATATGTTTAACCAAGGTAAAGAAATCCAATCACATTACCTTCCAGGTCATACCTCTCTACCACCTCTTCATTATGTTGAAGCAACACCAGTTTTCACATCATCAAGCGTAACATTCATGCAGTCGATGAACCGAGTCAAATCAGGGTAAATACTGTCTGCAGTTAGGTTATGTACAGAAAATGCTGGAAAGTATCGTTTATGTTGTACTTTCAATGGCGATCCTTGAATTTGATTTCTTCAGTTGTGGAAGGCTACTTACATTTTGAGTTATCAAGACGCCCACCAGTAGCAATAAAAATAATCCACCGGATGGATATGATACATAGTTTCCTCGAATCCATAAAAAGATTATTTATACAGTTTGTTGTACTATCCAGCTGCAATATTATATTCTTTTATGACGATAGTTGGGACTCATTCAATTATTATGAACTCGATTATGTTGAAACTAATCAATCAAATCAAACTTTACCGAGTAACGTCCGCACTTATAGCAAAATCGTCTGTCCCGAACGACTCCCTCAGTATGACAGTCAAACGGATACAATAAATCCGATTGTAATACAATAATTCGTGAGTAATCATCAGGAGATACATCCTTGCATAAATCTTCAAAATATCATTAAATTACTTTAAATCGGAATCTGATAAATTGAGAAGATAAACAAGCTGAAAGGATTTCAGACATTAGTAAATACAATTTCGCTGATAATCATAGAAATCAATAGGAAAGCAACAATCTTCCGATTGTCCGGAATAGGGCAATTATAAAGTGAGGAAAGGTGGTAGGTTGATTAAATTTTTGCGCGTGCAGAGGTCACTGATGAATTAGGACAATGGAATTCATAGTGGAAAATATAGACGCCAACCTGACAAATCGGTTGAAAAGGGTAAAAGATGTTAAGCTTGTAAAAAGGATTTCACGATTGCACATGCGCATTGGCTATCGATGATCTGAGTATGAAGAATTCATAGGTGATCTCTTAAGAGGATTTTAGGACACACTGACAAGAAACCAAAATTCTTTAAAAGGTCTTAAACGTCTAGTGCGATTTTGGAAACTTTTCTATGCTAGTAATTTTGATTATGGGAATTTTTAAATGTCCCAAAAGTTATGAAAATGCACCTTTTACCTGTGGTGGACTCGGGAGCGAAACTTCAGACGGTTTTTTTTAAGGCGGATCCCTATCTATATTCAGGCCCTAAATCAAAAACATACTTTGCTTCATTCGTGCATATCGCAAAGGTTTTCGTATTTCCATTGGCTCACTGTTATATAAGTTAGCTTTCTAATGTTGTTTTTTTTTGAAGTGGAGATTACTTACTACTATTAATCACAGAAAGAATAACAGAGTAGCTTCTGATACTCTAAAACAGTTTATATTTGAAGGAGCGTAGGCGTAATTACCTACCTTGAGAGTAATGAAGTACGTAACAAAAGGTTTTAACTCATGAACTTCAGGGCACAAAGGGCATTATTCGAAAAACGCCCGAGGCGCGAAAAAAATTAACCCCCCCCCCCCCCGCACCATCAAAATTTGTTGGTTTCCGTTTCAAGGTACGAAAATCGAATAAAAAATTTTCCGTCCGTCCGCCGTACGCAGCACTTTTCTTAGCAACCATGGACCTATTTTGATGAAATTTCGTATATGGGCTCCATTTGGGGTCTAGTTGAGCCACGAAGCTGTTGGTTGATGTCAGTCACTTCTAAGGGGTGAAAGTTAAGGATGAAAATTTCAAGATTGCCCTAGCTCGAAAACTCCCAAAATAAAGGTATTGATTTTACACCAATTTTAAATTGTATTGATTTTTTAGCGACCACCCGAAGCTGATAGAATAAACCGTTCGCTCTCTACGAGTACTTGGGTTGGACTTACGATAAATCAGAATCGCGATTGTCTTCGAACCGTACGGCGCACTGAAGCCAAATGACCACTAGAACTTTTACGCGTCTCAAAATGAATATAACGCAGATAGCATCAACCAAGTGTGTGTGGGACTAAGCTCATTATAAGTTCACATAGCACAAAGCGTCTTCTTCAATAAGGTTCAATTTATAAGTGTGATTGTGAGCTCTATGGATCAGTAGGGAAACTGATCTGCAAAAGCTACCGATACTATTCCAAATTAATCAAGCTAATCAAAAGCTGATCCGGATTACACAAACTGGTCCACCTCACAGAAACTTGAATGCAATACCAAAACAAAAGTAAAATACGAAACGTCCACCAAGTGGGTGTGGCACATAGCTTCCTCGTGTCCATGACCCGATTGACAGATGGTCCGATGAATATTGGTTGATCTCAAAACATCAATCACTAAGTACCTACGACTGCCCTCATAGGGGACTCTACATGTCAACCCACACAATCTCTGAATACTACAATATTAGTACAAAATACTTTTAATTCGGGGGCCATGATTTTCATAGGGGACCATCTCCACCCCAACTCTCATAATTCCTGAAAATTTCAACGAAATCAGATGGGAAATGTAGACGTTATAACTGTAACAAGGAAATACAAGTTTGCGCATGCTCAGTGGCTCCTATCAGTCTGGAGGACGATGATTTTCATAGGAGACCATCTATACGCCAACCAGCATAATCCCCGAAAATTTCATCGAAATCGGGTGAGAAATGTAGAATTCATGGCTGTGGCAAGGAGATCACGTTTGCGCATGCACTGCGACTACTATTGATCCAGGGGAGGGGGGGGGGTGACGATTTTCATAGGGAACCATCTACACGCCAACCAGCATAATCTCCAAACATTTCATCGGAATCGGATGAGAAATGTATACAAGATGTGAATGAAAATGATGTTACAAGGTCTGAATCGTGAAACGCGAGTGGAAATTTTGATTTTGGAGAACTTTATATTTCAACCTTGTAAAGTGAAAACAAAGCTTCCACTACCTTGGTAGACTCGGAAACAAAAAAATATTGTTGCAAAATGTTATGGCTGTTACAAGGATTTCACGTTTTGCGCATGCGCAAAAAATACTTTCAATTTAGGGACCATGATTTTTATAGGGGACCATCTCCACCCTAACTCGCACAATTCCTGAAAATTTCATCGAAATCGTATGAGAATTTTAGGAGTAATGGCTGTGGCAAGGATTTCACTTTTGCGCATGCGCAGGGGCCCCACCAGTCCGGGGGTGATGGTTTTCATAGGGGACCATCTGCACACCACCCCGTACAATTCCTGAAAATTTCATCGATATCGAAATAGAAATGCAGAAGTTATGGCTGTGGCAAGGATTTCATGACAGACAGACACACAGACAGATAGACACGGAACCAAAAATTTTCAGGATGGTCTGAAACGTAAAAGCAATAATAAAATGAAAACCTGTGGCGTGTTCTCAAAGTATGTAAACGTACAAAAAAGAATACGTAGAAGATCCTCAAGCATGTTCGGGTCTTCGGATGAGCATGGCGGCGACTTCAATGCGTCAATCAACCAATCAGAAAACGTTGAATTATTATCATTTTCTCCTTTTTAGTGGTTTCTATCATCAGTTTTGAGGTCGGTCCGTTTTTTCGTTAAAAAGTTTTTATTTTTCTGTGTAGGAACTACCATTATTTGCTTCCTATGAAGATAATTGATTACCTAAATAATGAAGGTTTACTGATGTTTTTTCATCATTGTAGGATAGTGTTAAGTTTCTAGAAACAACTATCAATCAAAGCTCTGCACGATCAACCTTTGATGAATGAACGCTGATTGTGAAGTTATTCAAAATTACATCTGGCTCGCTGTGACCATAGCCGCTGAGGTCCCCCCCCCCCCCCACTGGTTTTCAGAAGGTTCTGGATGACAGTTCTCTAGCAAGAGTGTGAACTTAGTGACTTATAACTGGGCCGTTGGAAAAAGAGTTACTCCATTACTCAGTGGTTGTACGAATGATAAATCAGAAACACGAGTGTGAATCGCTCATGAACACAACGGAAGTGAACAGAATTGCAGCATGTCAAATCGTTATTGGTTCCGAGTCTACCAAGGAGGCGGAAGCTTTGTTTTCACTTTTCAAGGATGAAAGAAAAAAGTTTTTCAAAATCAAAATTTCCACTTGAGTTTTACGTTTCAGACCTTCCTAGACCATTTTGGTTACGTGTCTGTCTGTCCGTTTGTCTGTCTATCTGTCTGTCTGTCTGTGTGTCTATCATAAAATCCTTGCCTTTTCATCCTTGCTTTTCAGGGATTGTGCGAGTTGGTGTGTAGAAGATCCCTTATGGAAATCATCACCCCCGGACTTATAGTAGCCGCTGTGCTTGCACAAACGTGAAATCCTTGCCCTAGCCATAACTTCCACAATTCTCATCCGATTTCGATGATATTTCCAGAGATTTTGCGGTTTGGTGTGTAGATAGTTCCCTGTGAAAATCATTACCTCCAGATTAATAGTAGCCGCTGCGCATGCGCAAACGCGAAATCTTTGCCACAGCCATTTCACATAATTTCTGCATATCTCACCCAATTTCAATGAAATTTACGGTGATTATGCGGGTTGGCATGTAGATGGTCCCCTATGAAAATCATGGCCTCCTAATAGAAAGTATTTTGTGCACATGTGGAAACGTGAAATCCTTGTAACAGCCATAAACTACATTTTCCAACCATATTCAGAAATTGTACGGTTTGATGTGTAGACGGTACTCTATAAGGTACTTTAGAGATTGATGTTAGGTACTGTGGTCGTGCTCGTTGTGGCGTGCGTCTCTAGCGACGAGTCTTGGACCGGCTACGGGAGCCGTGAGTACGGGGCTCGCCTGGGGAGCTTTCCAGCTGAGGCTCAGCCCCCCCTCGTCACAACCCAGGGCGGTGAGGCAATGGGAAGCCATGAGCGAAATCATCAGAACCAATTCTGATCTTCGTTTTGGAAGACAGCTGACAGCAGTCCAACCTGGAATGGTTGTTTACTTACTTACTTACTTACTACTTAGATTGATGTTTTGAGATTAGAAGAAGAAGAAGAAAACATATTTAATTTAAAAAATAATGGCAAACAACTAAATATTATACAACAATATATATAAACGGCAACATTACTGTTTAACATAAAAAACCATGATAGGTATGGAGTCCAAACAGTGGAGTCCGTGTGCTGAGTGGGTTGAGCCAACACAAAATAAGGATATTAATAACAATGCAGGAGCACTAGTCCCAGTTGAACTTCAGGGCACACCTGGAGGGCTACCCTAAACATTAAAACCCAGCATCGAACCCATGCATCGGACCATCTATGCAATCGGGTTATGGATACGAGGAAGCTATGTGGCACACCGACTTGGCTGACTTTTTTTCTTTTCTCCGATTAGAAAATGTCACTCAGGTGTGCTTCCCTAACAAAATAGAATCAAGTATTGAATGAATAGGGTTAGTTCCACTAGTTATAAGAATACCATTATTATCTACGTACCGTATTGGAGAATCCGTCGTAACCAGCAAGTCGAGTACTCTCTCGACGGCTCGAGGATAATGTCCTTACATCGAAAGTGTTCGCCTCCTGTACTCGACTTGCTGGTTACGACGAATTCTCCAATACGGTGCGTAGATAATAATCGAACCAAGAATCAAATTTCGTAAAGAAGGCACCCACAACTTTCGGATATTGATGTTTTTCCGGTACGTAGGTACTTTCTGTCAAAATAAACTTGATTGTGTTAACTTTACGCGATAATGTGGTTAGTAGATACTTTTCAAGGAAAAGTGATCATACGGTATACGGACAAATAATAAACAGGTGAGTAATAATATGAAACGTTTTCATCTTTGAAAAGAACCAGGGGATTTTTTCAATGAAAGATATACTTACTTAGAACAGGCCACACGGTAACATTATATTTTTATAGAGGGATGTTTGACTGAATTTGGCATCGCAATTGCCTGGATGGAGGTAATTTATCAAGCACAGTTAGGCCAACCTCTCATTTGATATGGGAAATCAACATAAAAAATTAATTAGTCTCCCTCACACACACGCATACATCCACGAAACAGCAGTCTACCCACGGAAAGCTCACTTATTTTAAATTTTACTTTATGAAACCTGAGCCCAATGCTCGATGTCATGTTTGGAATTATGATCCAGTCGATGCTGTTATGGAATCGCTCAGACATGAGGCAACAAGAAGCGGCTCTAACTGAAGTTGGCCTAGCGGCGATACATGCTTGCGAGAGGATTGTTCTGTTGACACCTCCTTCTATCGATCCAACTTTCAGGGAAAGTGTTCTGCGTTGCATATCTACTGCGAAAGGTAAATGTGGGAGGGGTCTGAACTGATTGGTTGGCGCTGAGCGCAGGACCAGCCAATGGGTCAGTTCTCCTATCGACCCCTTCCGTTCGAAGCAAGACTCGATTTGATTCTACGGGAGATCTGTAAGCCATTTAGATCCAAGATTTCCCTCAGCCTAAATGAAAGCTATTGTGTACTTAAGACGAATTCCAAATGGTACCAGCATTGTTGAATTCCTATCTCCCTACTCGTTAAAAAATGGAAAACGCAGCAAACTTTTACAAAAGTTTAGCATTATTTTTGTGTATTCACTATCAACCATATTGTCACGCTAGATTCACGACGAAGTTTATTTTGACAGAAAACACAACCTGCAATAACATCGTTCAGAACAAAATACGAAAAAAATAAAGCATTTTTCAGCTGATTCTTGAGTAGAGATTTGGCCTAAATCCCTTAGTAAAAGTGCCGCGGATTGTGGTCGGTTAGAATTCATTTCATTCGATTTTTTTAATCCGCGTCCCTTAAAACGGTAAAAAAATGTCTTGTTCTCGCTTGATTAAACAGGTATAATTTTGAAAATAGTAAAGTAGCCTTAACGCCACTTTTTGCATCTGTAATTCAATCCTTAATGTTAATGCGGCTGATGATCAATTCGTAGAAATACATGAAATTTCATGAAAAATAATCTGGCACGTAATTTGCTTCCGAGTCGAAAGCGTTGTTTTCTCTTTTGAAAGTTCAAAAAAGTCTGGGAGTGGGTGTGGCACACAGCTTCATCGCATCCATAACCCGATTGTACAAATGATCGTATGCATAGTAGATAATCTCAAAATATCCGTCTCTATCTCCAAAATATCCATCTACTACCCACACAGGGGACCATCCAAAAAACATCCAAACCCTGAAAATTTCATCGAATTCGGATGTTACAAGGACTTTAAATTTGCGCATGCACGGAAGCTACTATTAATCCGGAGGCCATGATTTTCATAGGGGGCCATCTACACGCCAATCTGCACAATACCCGAAAATTCTATTGAAATCGGACAATTAATTTTGCACGTTACAAGGATTTGTGGAAACACAGAACTATGTCAGACAGACAAACACGAAACCAAAACTGTTCAGGAAGGTCTAAAACGTAAGTAGACATTTTGATTTTATAGTAGATTTGTTTAACCTTAAAAACTCAAAATAATGCTCCCGCTGCTTTGGTGGACTCAGACTTGGTAGACATGTCTGTCTATCCTCCTTACAGATCTGTGTGTCCAAAAATCGTTGAAATGGGCAAAACTATACAAAGTAATTTTCCTATTGGCGTGTCGATGGCCCCCAATGAAAATCATCACCACCGGATCGATAGATGTCTCTGCGCGCGGGCTAACGCAAAAGCCTTGTAATAACCATAACTTCTACATCTTCCATCCGAGTTCGATGACATTTTCAAGGAATATGGGGGTTGGCGAGTAAGTTAGTGCAAGGTAGTTAGAAATTGATGTTTTGAGGATATCTACTATGCATCTTATCATCCATACACTCGGGTTATGGATACTAGGAAGTATAATATACGGAAGTATAATATTATTATACGTAAAGTATCTTAATGAATTTAGAATGGATGGAATGGACCACCACTATCGAGTTTTGTGAGTAGGTAGGTATTTTCCCATGATGACTCTCGATAGGATGTCGATGGTTCATTGTCAATTGTAAATGTTGATACTCATCGATTTGGCGCGTGCAGATTCAACTTTTTCCGTGAAGAACAGGTTTAGGCTTTTGGACGATTAAACAAAATTAGAAGCGGGGTTTTCCAGTTTCATCGTTTCAACAAATCCGTGGTGTATGAAACTAGTGCAACAAGACTTTTGGAATAACAAAAATGTTTTCGGTTTCGAACATGGATAACATAAAATAATTTACTTTATCTAACAATTTAGATTTGTTGATTCTTAAAATTTTCAGGGCTTAATACTGTAGTTTTATCAACAATAAATTTCTTGAAAGTAAAAAACCTAATAAAAAAAAAACTAGCTAATAAACTGTCAGTAGGAGGAAATTTTCCTCCTGCTCATGGCTGACACGTTTAGAGGTTCTTGTTGATGCAAATCCCTCGAGACAAGGAAGACAAAGAATGTTGTATACGTATAGTCTTGTACTGTCAACGCACAATAATCTAATATGCATTCCTTTTATTCTCGCAGGTAACTCTATATCATCATGAGTGGGCAACTGCTAATCCTTATACAGGAATGAATATCACAGACGAGGTGAGTGGGCTATGGTGTCAAGCCTTGTTGGTAATTATTACTGTAAGTAGGTAGGCACTTATTGTTGGTTGCCTGGTTAACATAATCTACGAGGAGGCTTTATGTTACCAATAAAAATTATAGTTCCGCCTACACAGCTATTGTTAGAATAATCTTGTACCTATTTGTTGAATGGATTAGCTCAAACGCATCTTATAAAACTAACCTTTCATCCGCCATAGGAATCTAAGAATCGGTTTACCTAGAGCCATCCAATCAATATTCCGATTAGATAATAATAATAGGGAGGAATGTATAGTAACATTAGTAATAACGATGGAAACGTGTGCTGATACGTAGACAGGAATATACCCCTTTCCGTCCTCAATCCATCTCGGCCTCTATGCATCAATTACATGGTGTAGTAGATGATTATCTTCCCTCAAACCTGAAAACAATGCTTCAGCCACCTCGGTAGTCTCTGAAATAATAAAATGGTTTTCCTTTACTGCCTTCCTCTTTTTATTTTCTGAATGAAAATTTTCAAACTCCAACTGCTAGGATATTATAACTGAGTCTAACAAGAAAGAAATCAATGTAGAGCACATTTCCTGGAAAACGTTTGTATTGAAAATATTCTAAGATTACTTAACTAGTTTACCATCTACCTCAATAAGCTATACTACACCACGTAAAATTCATGGAACCTGGCATTACTAACGATAATTAATCGGAGTCTCCTTTTGCTGTAACAGGAGTACCATGTGGCAGGAACTGGAGACCTACCTGTGGGACCAACCAAAAGGCCCACAAGCTGCTCCGGTGCCCAGCCCCGAAGAAGAGGATAGCCAAAAGGATGGCGAGTACTGGAGGGATAGCAATGGCGAAGAGGTGATCGACCTTGACGTTCTGATTCACAACGCAGTCAAAGCCCACGAAGGATCGCAAAGCCCTTTGACGCCTCAGCACAGTTCAAAACGAGGGAGCCACTCGTGTTTCTACCCTGGCTGTGGAAAGGTTTATACCAAGTCATCCCACCTGAAAGCCCACATGCGGACACACACTGGTGAGTGTGAATACATTGTATATCTTATAGCAGCTACCTATCACTTCTAAATACAATAATGAAGGAAAGGCGCCAATTTTGAGGCGCCAGTTTTTGACTAAGGAGATTTGATACTAAGGAACCACTTGTATGATGACGTGTTCTCGTGTGTTAACCCTTGAAGTGAGCCTTTTTTTAGGACGTCCCACAGTAAGACTTGGGCGTCCTTATGCGATTAATCTGGGGTAAAGATGGACATCACTCAACAGAAAAAAAACCACACACATCATTCTGAATCCAAATCTACGAAAAAACCATAGGAGAATGTCTGTGTGTGTGAGACAAAATCTTGTGTACTCTGCCCAGCCCTTAGTTTTCAACCGATTTTCGTGGTTCTTTGGTTGTTAGACGCGGAAAACTATCCAGTTGTGCACTACGTTCCTGGAATGTCGAATTTTGCCTATTAAGGGGGAAAGGGGGGGGGGTTAATGCTTAAAAAACTCACGTACGAATACGAAAATCGAATACGCTTGTTGGGTATTGTATATCACGGATATCAAAATGCTCTTCAAAGTCGAGGCTCCCGTGCCGCTAGAAATGTTATGGTGGATAATGGAGAGGAGGGAGGGGAGACCACTATTTCTTGCCTGAAATACTAAATAAATTACTCCAAGTGAAACAGTTTTTCGATTACCAACTGTTTTAAATTGACCTATTTTGATTTTGGTTTATTATTTTCAATCCTGAATCTTTGGAATCGAGCAAGAAAATAAGTGTTCAACCCCCCTCAAATTTTGATGGTTAACGTTTCAATGTGAGTAGAATCCGAAGATAGAATTTAAAAAAAATCCGTCCGTCCACCGCGCCATAGACGCCACTTTCCTTAGTAACCATGGACCGATTTTGATGAAATTTGGTACATGGATTCCATTTGGGGTTTAGTTGTGCCGCTAAGATTTTGGTGAGTATCAGTCAATTCAGAGGGGTAAAAATAGGGGTTGTAGATTTCAAAACTCCCTTGCTCGGCAACTCTCAATTTAAAGGTATTGTTTTTCCACCATTTACAAATAGAATTTAAAAAGACCACGCAGTGCTTGGTAGGTTAAACCGCTTCCTCCCAATGAGGTCTTGAGGGCTTTCTTGGGATAGTTTTATCAACATTCAGCCATATACATTTTTAAGGGTTAGACTTACAATAAATCAAAAACAGAGTGTGAATCGCAAAAGAGGCCTAATCTCCGTTCAAATTTCAACTGATCAAATTCTTTGAGTAGAGTTAGGTGGTACCGGTTCATTTTTTTTAAATAGAGTTTTATATCACACAGATAGGCTTCCTTAGGAATCAAGAACTCTTTCTCCGAATAGAGTTTCATGACTCTCAGTTGTTATGCTTCCCTAGCAACCAAGAACCAAATTTCATTATGAACATGAGAGCACCCACTATTCTCGGATAACGATGTTGTGCTGGTACGTCCTCCCGTTAAAATAAACTCGATATTGAAAATTGAGCAAAAATATGGTAGGTAGGTATTGCTTACAGAAGAGCCATGTTCTTTGCAGGTTAGTGATCTAAATGGAAAAATAATAAGCCATTTTGTAATAATTTGCAGCGTTTGTTATTTTCATTCGATTGGGTGATGTTAGGGTCCAAACAATTTTCAAAATAATGCTAGTCAATGTGGGATAGAGATTTGTGGTATCCCAGTGTTTCCGACTTTAACTTAAGATAGATCGTGGGAAGAATAAATTACACAAAGTGGAAACATGGGTTGGCCAACTTGCCTGTGCATTTCCAAGAGTATGAAACGATTCATTTTTTGGATCTCCTCTATCGATAAAAATTAGTGAAATAACCACAGCAAGTCTATGTCGAAGACTTTTGTGGCCCGCAAACATTTCCTGTTTATCGGCATGATAATTTATTTATTTTCTCGTTTTAGGAGAAAAGCCGTACGAATGTACTTGGAAGGACTGTGGGTGGAAGTTTGCTCGTTCTGATGAGCTGACTAGGCATTACAGAAAACACACCGGAGTTCGTCCTTTCAGGTAACAGCAAAGTACTTTATCGAAAAATGATGTACTCACGTAAATATTTTCGACAAAAAGAACTTGACCATTATTCTTCATTTTTTAGTGGAAGAGCTTGGAATAACTTAATCACGGAAACAATATTGAAAAAATTGCAGAAAAGTCTTTTTTATCATTATTGAGATTATTAGAAATATTTATATGTATATAAAAAGCTACCACATACAAATAAATTTCGAAAAAAAAATTTGGTATTTTGGTGTCTCGGACACAAAAGATGTTGCGTTCCGATGTTTCATGTTCAAGAGAGCATGAAACTTGAAATTATGTAGTTACGTTGTCTTGAGCTAAGAATGGTTTCAAAACTCTAAATGGTTCATAAATGACAAAGGTATCAAAAGCAATGCATTTGTTCGCCCCTTATTACGATACATCAACGCGTATAATCACAATAAGGGCGGGCCTACAAGCTGGGCTTCAGTCGTCATGTATATGTGTTGTCCTGGTAACTATCCCTAACATTATTAATTTCTAGATCGACACCTGTTATAGGTTACTCAGCCTTACATACTACAGTGCTTACAACCGTAAATATCTTGTCCTAGGTGTGCTGTGTGCCAGCGTGCTTTCTCTCGCTCTGATCATTTGACACTTCACATGAAGAGGCATAACTCAATGTAAATGGCACGGTGTCTGTTACTACCGTCCACCAAGTCATCTGCCCTGAATCATATACCTACGAAATGTAAAGGCACAAGTTTCGAATTTGTAAATCCAATGATGCATTTGTGTTATACCAGAGGTTTTAAAATTACATTCTACCATGTTTCTACTCACTGATCGAGGTTCGCAAAGAGCATCGGTCTTATGGGTTCCTTAACAGTTTATAGAATAGCAATTTTCAATATAACTTAATAGACAATAAATATTTATGTTTGAGTTCTTATTACGTGTAGTTTCGTAATTTTATCAGTCTCGCACTCCTCACGAAATTCTCATTTCTGAATTTTCTTCTCATTGCTTGAATTTTCGTCCGACTGTCATTCCTGGTGTCGCGGACGTCATCAACTGTCTTCCAAAGATAAGATCAAAATTGGTTCTGATGACTTTGCTAGTGACTACTTATTGCCTCACCTCCTTAGGTGGAGGTTCACCAACGATCCGACTCGAAAAATTATAGAGACAAGTGATCCTCTCAGCGAGCGGTCACCATTCCAAAAGAGAGAGAGAGAGAGAGAGAGAGAGAGAGAGAGAGAGAGAGAGAGAGAGAGAGAGAGAGAGAGAGAGAGAGAGAGAGAGAGAGAGAGAGAGAGAGAGAGAAAGAGAGAGAGAGAGAGAGAGATTCAATTTTCAGCCGATAGCAAGTACATTGAAAACTTCATGGTACAACAGTAGGATAAGCTTGGAATAAAACTTAACAGATATCCAGGAAAAGCTGAGGATTCAAGTTATAGATAAGGATTGCTGAAACAGGAGACGGAACCCACCACCACGGAGCCCAGGCCGGGCCAACCCACCCACCAAGGCGGCTCCCCAAACCATCACCCAGATAGGGTGATCGATTTAAATGTGTTGAGACACAATCAAAGAAGGCGGAGGAAAGCAGCCACGGAACCGGCTGGAAAACCCCAGCCAAGATCCCACAGAAATAGGCACCCAACAACCAGTCAATCAAAGTTATGAATTTGAAGTTCTCTAGAGACATTTTCATGGCCAATGCGCTGTGACTTTGTAATAGGCATAATAGCATCTGTTTGAGAATTACAAGGATAAAAACGCTGCAAATTATTACACAATGGTTTATTATTTTCTATATAGATCACTCGTCTACAAAATCACCAACCATCCAATATGAAAAGAAGAAGAGAAAAAAAAAAAATCAAAAAAAAAAAATCAAAAAAAATCAAAAAAAAAATCAACATCACCAACCATCGATTGCATTTCGGTCTGCTCTAATTTGAACGGAGATTAGGCCTCTTTTGCGATTCACACTCGTGTTTTGATTTATATATATATATTTCAATATAAACACTTAAATTTTCGTAGTGAGCGAACGGTTTGTCTTACAGAGCTCCGCGTGGTCTCAAAAAATTCTAAAAATTCTAAAAATTCTATAGAATCTTAAATTGAAGGAAAAACAATACCTTTATATCTAAATTTTTTGAGTTAGGGCGTTTTCAAAATTTCAAAATTGATTTTGGAACCCTTAGGAGTGACCTACATCAACCAAAAGCTTCGGGGCACAACTAGACCCCAAATGGAGCCTACATACCAAATTTCATCAAAATCGGTCAATGCTAAGTGGCAAAAGTGCCGCGTACGGCGTACGGCGTACGGCGGACGGACGGCCAAATTTTTATTCGATTTTTGGATTCTACGTACCTTGAAACGTAAACCATCAAATTTTGAGGGGGTGTTAAAATTTTTTTTTTCTTGGTCGATTCCAAAGGTTCATTATTGAAAATAATAAACCAAAATGAGATTCTCTAAGTTACTAGCTTTGCACATTCAACTAATGGTGCAGGTCCATCCGATTTGTCATTTAACATCGCTCTTGTCGGCAACCAGAAAACCCTCAAACGAACGAAAAGAATTCGACAGCAAAAACCTTTTTATTGTGAAGCGAAACCTCTTCAGTCCAAACTTCTGAAGGGGATTGGTAAATCATTAATAAATTTCACTCCCCAATAGTTAGTGGAGTTCTGATAGGATATCAATCTATACAACTTGTTAGTCAGTAATGTGGATTTCATTTCCAGATTGGCCCTAACTTCTCACGGGAACCGGATCATTCAACATTCAACCAACTATCGGTCGTTGGTTTGACTCAGGCATTATAAAATGTTTAAATTGGGTACTTTCTAGGACGTCCTACAGTAAGACTTGGGCGTCCTTATGCGATCGATCTGGGGTGAAGGAGGACAACACTCAACAGAAAAAAAGTCTGCCAATTGGGTGTGGCACATAGCCTCGTATCTATAACCCGAATGTATAGATGCAATTTGGTTAATCTCAAAACATCAATCTCTATGTACTACTCAATTTACAATCAGAGTAGTACATCATTTGAATAAGAGAACTAACTATTACAGAAAATTAAATTGAATTATAACGGATGGAAAATGTAGAAATTATGGCCGTTACAAGGAAATTCACGTTTGCGCATGCGCAGTGGCTACTATCAGTCCACGAATGATGATTTTCATAGGGGACCGTCTACACACCAACCCACACAATCCCTGAAATTTTCATAGAAATCGGATAATAACTTCGTATAGTTATGCCCGTTACAAGGACTTCATGACAGACACACAGACACGGAACCAAAATTGTTCAGAAAGGTCTAAAACGTAAAACGCGAGTGAAAATTTTGATTTTGGAGAACTTTTTTTTTCATCCTTGAAAAGTGAAAACAAGGCTTCCGCCCGGTTGGACAACTTGAGGACCTACCGTTCATAAGGCAGGGCGTTGAGCAGTTATCGAATTATAAAGCAAATAAGGTAAAGTAAGGTAAACAACCATTTCAGGTTGAATTTTCGTCCGACTGCCATTCCTAGCGTCGCGGACATCATCAGCTGTCTTCCAAAGGGAAGATCAGAATTCGTTCTGATGATTTCGCTCATGGCTTCCCATTGCCTCACCTCCCTGTGTTGTGGCTAGCCGCGAACGACTGAAAAAGCGCCAGGCACCCGAGATTTGGACTCACAACCTTCCGCAAGGTACGGACGGTTCTTGTCTCGGACGGAATTATATCGCATGGAATATTTGATCGAATCACTTTGTATATTCTTATCTTGGTCAAGTTAACTCGTTCGTTGGTACCTGACAAATATTATTGGTAAATCACGAATCGTCACCGTAATTATGATAAATACCGAAGTCAATCAATAAATAATTCGATATACAGAAGAGAGCAGGGAAAAGGAGGATTTGAATTAAGAATCTTTTTGAACAAATAATTTAATTAGATACAAGACTTAGAAAAGTACATTAAAAATAGTATAATACATTTTACAATTCAGGTACAATCACTTTTAGATATATCACCGGATTTTCTGACTTGGGGGTATATTGATCCTCATGCATCATCATAAATAAATTATTAAGATAGAAATAAGTATTATGAGCGATTCCAGACCTCCGTCATCATTATGGCGACAAAAGTGATCCAACTTTGCAACTGTTGTTAGTCCCTCAACGGTAGAGCTCAAGTTCTTGCAAGTACTATCACCTAGTGTTCTCAAAGCTTAGTCAGCCATTCGCAACAGAATGATTTTGTCAAATTACTACAGACACTTCAAATTTTGAATTGGTAATCTTGGATATATATACTTTTTTTCAAATGGTATATTACGTTAATAGAAAATGTGATTGAAGAGGGTGTGGGCACTTAGCAGCAAACTAAACAATAATTTGCTTGCTGGAAGAGAAGTTTCAGACGATCTTTTGTGTTTTACCGTAAGAACATTGATCAACAAGAGTACCCTTACTGAAGGTTCGTATCCAGTTCTTCAACTATGCTGTTCGATCTCTGGAGGTCTTTTCCAGCAACTAAATTCGTGAGCGTTTCTATTGAGCTGGCTTGTTCGAGTTTCGCCTGGTGGTACCTCTCGCTGATTTCCTGTAACAAACATACCAGAATTTGAGGTTATTCATGATATCATCGCTCACGTGCCTCGTGATCATGGGTTAACGCAAGGAACAAAACAAAACAGGGATAATAAAAACAAAAAATACAAAACGGTTCAACAATTGATAACACGGATCGCGGGCCTAGAAATATTTACAGTTGAAACTTTCTTCCAAATCCTTTAAATTCCAAATTTTCCATGACCGGTAGATTCAAAAATTCTATGAAAGATGGATTCGTTGTGATAAGGAAAGATAGGTACTGAGATCGAGAAAGCCTTATTCTATCGGTTTAACCCTTGATGTCCTGAGGTATCTTTTTAGAAGTCCGATTTTTAAGCTTTCTGCAACACTGCTCAACCATGTATGTCAAAACCTATGTTTTGTTGGCTAACTTGATACTTCAACTGGCGATTGGATAAAGAAAAAATCAGATAAAATATCGATTCCTAAGATAATATCGTGATAAGATTGATTTGGCTCACTTCCGGTAGCGAACGTTCATGTGTGATTCGCACTCGTGTTTCTGACTCATTAAAATTAATATTTTGTTTCCTTTCTTGACTCTCAAGGTTCATTATTGAATAAAATAAACCAAAATCTTACATTTATGATGATAAATCGTAATTTGCAAAGTGGTTTTGGCACATAGCTTTCTCGTATCCATCACAAATCAACTATCAACTCAGCGATTCAAAATGTTTAATTTGATTAAGATTGAGGTTTCAATTGAAAAGGAAACGGCTTGGTTTGGAAACAGAATCATTAGGTCTGGGAAACGTTTCACTCAGCATGGGAAGACTATTATGATGATATATGAAGGTATTGTGATTGAGGGATATCCATATTACTTCAAAAGGTGTAAAATACTATATTAAACTATATGTAATGGAGTGATGTTCACTAATCGCACCTTTATTCTACTACCAAGGAACACGGCGCGTTCTCTTCTTTTAATCATGTACTCAGACGGTAGAAGCCACCTGTGTTCTTGACACTCCTCAGCACAAGGTCGTTTCCTGAAAGGGGAAAAAATAATGTTTAGGTGCTGTTCGAGGGTCTCATGAAAATTGCGGGTATTAATTTAATTTCAAGGTAGAAAAAAAATGCAGGGGTTAACTTACGTCGGAGCTCTCTTGAAGAGCAGCATCAAGAATCTTGTTGCTTCTTGAGTGAGTTCCTTGTAGAGGTGTTCAAACCGGAATCGAACGAAGTTGATGTTCTGCCTAGTTTCCCCTGGGGTCTCCCCGAGGAACGGAGATACTCCAGACAACATAACGTAAGCGAGGACACCAACTGACCAGATGTCAGACTGTGGGTATGCTGGTTCTTGGCAAAGGACTTCCGGAGCTGAAAATCATTAATCATAGTTCAATATTGGTGGGTATTGAGATATATACATGTTCGGGTCGACATTATATTTGGATTTATCGATCAGTCATCGAACTTTGGAAGGATCAATTTTGAAATAATCGAATGCAGTGCATTTTTTGTGGGTAGTCTCCAATAATGTACATTCTAGGTTGGATTTTATGAAAAACTTGTAGAACGAAATTCAATTTATATGCATGCCAGATAGTTATATTTAGTTCAGTCTTATTTTTTTCATAACAGTGTGATTATCGGTCAACGTTCGTCTGTAGTGAGGAATAATAGAAGGTCTCTGCGCCAACAGTTGTACATAACATGTGTCCTATTTTTTTAAGACAAATATTCTCTAATAGCATATTGCCGCTTGTGTACAGATTGAGCAACCTACAAAATCCCTTGTCAAAAAAGTATGAGATTCGCTAGCTTCGTGCTATTGTATGAATACTGATTCATTACTGGGTTTTTTGAGTTAATAGGATGTGTGATAGACGAGATGAGGGACAAAGCTGCAACCAGACGATCGAAGTAGACTGACAATTAAGTATTATTATTTTTAAAAATTATTTTGATTTCCTCCTGCCTAAGGATTCTGACTGGAAATTTGGCTCTTTGATTCCTTTAAGAATATGATTTTGAGCGTTTTTTCATAATACGTTGTGAGACTTAACTCAGGAACTAACGAATAGTATATAAAATGTAATATCCGTGATTAGAGTCAAAGTTACAGCCATATCATGGAATTATCCGTTTCTAGTTGAAACAAAGGTGGGAAATAAAATATAATAAACATCCTTATCTCAGAATTAAACTATAATGTTCTAGAAATTTTGTTTAGAATTGCTTTCCCGGATTTTTTCCATTTATTTTGGAGGTTTTTGGGGACTATCCCATTATTAACCGCTATAAGTACCTACCAAGATATTAAAACTAAGCGTAAATAAAATACAGCACATAGTAACTTCACATACCGGTATATTCCATATCGCCTTGGAACTTCACAACATTTCCTAGTTTGGTAACTCGCTGAGCGGATCCCAAGTCAGTCAGTTTGACTTGCAAACTTCTAACTGATGCCATCACTATATTGTCGGGTTGCAAATCCAAATGGCACAAGTTGCGCCAATGGAGGTATTGCAAGCCATCCAAAACCTAATAAAAATGAAAATTATCGTTACATGTTGTATGAAATTACCTAATACGTACGCAAAGGCCTGCATAAAACATAATTAATAATCAATGTAAGATTGTACAGCAATCGAAGCAGTGATTTGATTTTTTCTTAAGTCTTTGACTTTCAGTTCCCGAACTGACTACTAAAAACAATAAATAATCACATTGTGGCACTGATTGCTTGCAGAATTTTATAATGGAAGGAACCAACGCTTACCTGGGTGATGATCGTAGCAACCATCTGTTCGGAATATTCATGCCTACTTGACAAATATGTTAGGACGTCAGCTCCTTGTAACTTTTCGAAAATGAGAACCGCATAGTTAGCATCAAATGGCCTGTAATAGCAAACTCAAGATAGTAATATGGTAGAAAAAGAAGAAAGAAAATCTTCTGTCTATTTGCACTTCCTCTTCTTTGAAATTCGGTATTAATCTTAGGTCCTAAATTGGAGAAGTGATGTTGATAAATATGCTCATGAGTTAGTATGTCAATCACCTAATTTTGATTGGTACGGCAATCAACCTATTTTTTTGTTTACTACGAGTGTATAAATAGCCTGGATACGGAGATATTGGATCAATAAAATAATACATCACTAGTTATAGAAGGTAACACACTAAAACTATTCATCGTAACATAGCTATTTCAACAGATACTTACAGGTATGCTTCAAACAACGTTGCTATCCGTTCGTGCCTGAGAGACTTGAGAGCATCAAATTCAGCATCTACATGGGGCTTACTAGTTGCACTGTAGTCACACAGCTTAGCTACAATCACCCGATCATTAGTTTTGTCAACTCCTTTAACCACTACAGAAAACCGTCCTCTGAAAATTGCATGAATCATTATTACATTTTTGGTTGTTCTGTGGACGCTACTAAGCAAACAAGGTTACAGAACAACACGAGCGTCAAACTAAACATAAAATGAATACATACAATCTCTTACCTTGAAATTTCAGAGATAAACGTGTATTTATCAGTTGGTAATTGTTTTATCCACGAAATTGGAGCACGTTCAATAGCATAGTCAAGTTCTTCTTTCTGCAAGATGTTGGTTTCTTGAGGCATACCAGTTTCACTCAGAGACTGTAAGTGTTTCATGGTTGGGGGAAGTTCGATTTTCTCACAACCTGCAAGTAATTTGAATCAATGATCGGTAGTTGACATCAAGAGGAATGAAGATCGTATATTTTTGTGGAGAAATGAAGTTAGTTACCTTCTTCCAGTGTCCTAACAACCACTGATGGAATACCAGGCTCGCTCCAGCCGATTGCATTTCTGCAAGCGAGGCGGAATAAGTAGCCGGTGGCTGGCTTTAGTCTATTCACCAAGTAGAATTCGTGATCGATGGTGTTGCTAACCTCCTTCCACTCTGTGCCCTCTGTGAAAATACAGAAAATATAATGAACAAAAAGTTGCCATCCAGTTACAAACTCGATCAAAGAGGAGGCGTTCTCAAGTATCAGAGTTTGTGTTTATCGACCTCATTCAGGTTGATGAAACCTTGATTTCTGTACCAGTGAAGTGGAGAGAATAGGTATCTTCCAATATCAATAAAATAGGTTCGTCACTAGTTCGCAGAATACAATGCTTTAAAAACATAAACAACGGACCTGATTGTTGGTATTGAAGGCTGTATGATAAAACTGCAGAATTCCCATCAACTTTGGGTTGCTTCCATTTCAGGAGAACTTGAGTGTCAGACATTTCAGTGGCCTGGGGTGAGTCAGGAGCATCTGGCACTACAGCATGAACCACTCTGTAAAAACGTTAAAAATGAGATACTGATGAAAAGAGATGAGAATTTTCAGTCAATTCAAAGGAGTGGGAAGTGGGGTTAGATTATTTAAAACGCCGTAGCTCGAAAACTTTCAATATAAAGGTATTATTTTTCAATCATTTGAAAAACATACGATTTTTAGAATCAAATGAGCCCCCCCCCCCTCTGTGGGACCTACTACCGTTCGCTGCCTATAAAGGATTATTAATTACCTGATTAATATATGCTCACTGATAGTGAGTTTGAGACACAGGACGGTTCCTAATCAGGAACCGTGTTCCTTGAATGACCATTACTGGGGATCCGAATCTGAAAAGGGTCCGATGCTGGGCTTATTTAAAGGGAGGAGTTTATTTAACGTCAGTATTGACCAATGAACAAGCTGGTTCTTGTTCTTTTTTTCGTCTTTTTCGAATAGCCATTTTTTCCTCCGATTTTGGTTTATTATTTTCAATAATGAACCTTTGGAATCGACCAAGAAAAAAAAAATTTTAACACCCCCTCAAAATTTGATGGTTTACGTTTCAAGGTATGTAGAATCCAAAAATCGAATAAAAATTTGGCCGTCCGTCCGCCGTACGCGGCACTTTTGCCACTTAGCATTGACCGATTTTGATGAAATTTGGTATGTAGGCTCCATTTGGGGCCTAGTTGTGCCCCGAAGATTTTGGTTGATGTAGGTCACTTCTAAGGGTTCCAAAATGAATTTTGAAATTTTGAAAACGCCCTAACTCAAAAATTTTGATATAAAGGTATTGTTTTTCCTTCAATTTAAGATTCTGTAGAATTTTTAGAATTTTTTGAGACCACGCGGAGCTCTGTAGGACAAACCGTTCGCTCACTACGAGAATTTAAAGTTTGGCAGTACGATAAATCAGAAACACGAGTGTGAATCGCAAAAGTGGCCTAATCGCCTTTCAAGTGTTAGCCGACCGAAATGCGATCAATGTTTTTCTTCATGTTTGATGGTTGGTGGCTTTGCAGACGAGTGATCTACATAAAAATAATAAACCATTGTGTAATAATTTGCAGCGTTTTTTGTATTCGGAGGACAATGAAATTGATAGAGAAAATGTTGAATATAATTTGGTAGGGAACATTTATATTGAAAATTGTTAAGTTTTCGAGGATGGAAATACGCGGCATGAATCGTTCACACAACGAGATTATTTACAACCAGTCTATATATTATTACACCACACTTTTAATTTTAATAACAGTGAAGACCTTGATCTCGCGACTGTTTGTCCAGATCGATTTCTAGCGACGACCTTATAAATTCCAGCATCTACAGAATTGGCAGGATTGAACGTGACTATTGAACGACCTTGGTCATCTTCGGTAATCTTCACTCGGTTTGAGCTTCCAAACATCATGTCGT
Organism: Apolygus lucorum; assembly: GCA_009739505.2. Taxonomy (NCBI): domain Eukaryota; kingdom Metazoa; phylum Arthropoda; class Insecta; order Hemiptera; family Miridae; genus Apolygus; species Apolygus lucorum. The sequence goes on along the minus strand of CM019167.2, from coordinate 96,322,721 downwards.
TCCTGAGACAAACAAAAATTGTTTATCAATCAATTTTGCTGAAAAATTATGAGAAATTGTTATGAAAAATGTGTTAGATATCACGATTCGAACTTACTTGTACCACTGAATGGTGGGTTTAGGGTCACCGACAGCCAAACAACTAATGGATGCTTTTTTACCGTCTTCTATGGCAACCATCTGTGGTTTCTCTCGCATGAATGGAGGCTGAAAATGAAATACATAATTTAAAATGAAATATTTTACGAACACTCAGTGCTCGAGGATGTTACTCAAAATGTATTTGGCTTGTCAAAACCGATACCCAATCGACAGATTAGTCCAACATGTAATACATGGAAATCTCGTAAGTACCTGTCCATCTCTCGAAGCTTCTATCAGGGCTTCAGCTTCAACATGGGTATCCAAACGGCTGCCGATTTCATGTTTTAGTCGTCTAACAGTATACATGTCACCGAAACCATATTGGTTGATGCGGGATTTCCTCTCATCGTCAATCTCTTCGTCCATGACATCAGTGAATCTTCTCCTTTCGCGGATCACTGGTAGCTAATGAAACACAATAATCATAAACAAATCAGGAATAATCATCATTATTATTTTTAAGAAAATGTACTCAGCAGGACTTTAACAATAAACATCTTTTATTTAACTAGACTTGAGGACTCCGTTGTACTGTGATATTTATGGCTCATTTTGCTTTCAAGTCAACCAAGGTAGCGGAAGCTTTGTTTTTACTTTTCGAGGTTGAGAAAAAAGTTCTCCAAAATCAAAATCTCCACTCGCGTTTTACTTTTTAGACCTTCCTTAACAATTTTGGTTCCGTGTCTGTCTGTCTGTGTGTCTGTCACGAAATCCTTGCCACTGCCATAACTTCTACAATTCTCATCCAATTTCGATGAAACTTTCAGGGATTGTGCGGGTTGGCGTGTAAACTGTCCCCTATGGAAATCATCACCCCCGGACTGATAGTAGCCGCTGCGCTTGCGCAAACGTGAAAGTAGACGGTTCCCTATGAAAATCGCCCCCCCCCTCCCATTTTCTATCCGAATTCGATGACATTATCAGGGATTATGCGGATTCGGTTGTAGATAGTCCTCAATGAAAATCAAGGCCTAAAAATCGACAGTAGCCTCTACGCATGCGCGAACGTGAATTTCTTGTAACGGCCATAAAACTTACATTTTTCATCCGAATTTGATGAAGTTTTCTAGGATTGTTCAGATTGGCGTGTAGACGGTCCCCTATGAAAATCATCTCCCTCAGACTAATAGCAGTTGCTGCGCATGCGCAAACGTGAATTCCTCCTAATAGCCATAACTTCTGCATTTTCAAGCCGATTTCGACGAGATTTCTCAGGATTGTTCAGATTGGCGTGTAGATGGTCACCTATGAGGGTAGTGGAAGGTAGGTACTTGGAGATTGATGTTTTGAGATTAACTACTTTACATCGGATCATCTGTACAATCGGGTTATGGATACGAGGAAGCTATGTGCTACACCCACTTGGCAGACGTTTTGAATTAGATTCGGACTGATAAGCCTTGGCCGGCCGTACGGGAGTTTGGGACACCTACTCGAGATTTTTCATTGAGAGTATTGGCGACACTCAGTGCAGTCTGAATTGGGGACCCTCGTGTAAATTTCAACCAGTACTGCGGTTAGCAACGGCAGGAACTTTGAGCACCGGCAGCACAGTGCAGTTTCTCACAAAACCTGAGGGGTTTGTTCTGCTTTCCAATGTGAATCTCCCAGACCCCCGTGTGGCTCAGAAGACTGTGCCTCCACTATTCTTCATCCTAATGACATCTTATGAAGTTCTGTTAACATGTTTCTTCCATCACCCAACGTGCTATTCATTGATTTTCAGAATGGAAGAAAAGCTTTTGGAAGCAGAAAATCTTAATTTCGTTGAAAGGGGTGCGCGAACTCATCAAAAGTGAAGGCGAGAGTGATTTAAAAGATACCAGGTTAGATTATAATTTGACGACTGTGAATTTATTATGATGGGTTTATTTCTAAATGGATCCAAAAGCTTCGTTCGTTCTTTGTTCTTCAGTTCCTAATACTGTTTAGTAATGCATGCATTCCAGGGGACGTCTCATTGGATTAGGATTAGTTCAATTCCAACCGGTAAGCGATACGGTTTGTATTTTTATATACCTTCCTACTGTACAAAACTGTTTCACTCAATGTAGTCTAGTTAGTATTTTGAGTCAGAATAGACTTCCCCCCTCCTAACCCATAAACACCAAAACATTTCTACCGACATGCGAGCCTCGAATTTGAACAGGACTTTCAAATTCACGATCTTCGAAACACGAAATGCGAATTCGAGTCCACCCCCTCTAACGGTGCCAATCTGGTACCACAGCGTTAACCCAACGTTGAACTTTCATCTGTTGGTTTTGATAGGTGGCCCGTTGAAGATCACATCCGTATTCAAGGAGAGACACACAAAACCGCCCAAAATACCCGGTTTCAGGAGTCCTAGCGCCATGGTGGCACCACTGATGGGTGGCTCAAAGACTAATTTATTAAATCCAGAGGTATATTGACAATGTTTTCTCGATTTCAAAGCTTGGGTATCGTAAATTATATTTCTCCTCAATTATGAAGTTGATAATTTTCATAAAAACTATTTTCTTACTTATTGAAAATCTTTTCAAACCGTGTTTTCATGTGAAGGATTTATTTACAAAATTAGGTTCTTTTTTCTCGACTGCTTGATTAAGAATGGGGGATGAGGTTCTTGAGGTTCAGTCACAAAACGAATAAACACTTCTTCAGGCCTATGAATTAATTACTGTAGTTATGAAGAAAACCAAAGGAAAATAACTGATAAATGCGTATATTTTAACGCAGGTGTCTCGAGAACCTGCGTGTGGCGATCCAAGTGATATAATTGTATGTGGCTGCTTGTGCTGATATAAAAAATGGTTTAATTACCCTCCAGTCCAGATGAGCATCATCATTGAATCTTGTTATTCCTGATCCTCTATTAGCAGCAACTTTCATATATTCTCTAATTCGAACAGGGAAGTCCACATCTCTCAGTTGCAGAAGGTAGGTATCTGGACCGTTCTGGTAACTGAAAAAAGAAGCATCCGATATAACCACTAATTTTCGAAACAACGAGAGGTTTATAGGTTTTGGGCCCGTTCTTTTGTAAAATGTTCGACAAAACACTGATGTAAAAAGTTGTAGTTCCTTAACTTCATTCCTCAAGAACGAGTGATTGTTTGCCTATCATACTTTAATGGCCAATAATACTTCTAAGACAATAACAACAAGTACTAATTAATGCCACAAAATTGTTTATACATTTTTCGAACTCATTTAGATGTTTGGCATTGGTTAATTTCATTCGAAAATCTGGTAAAGTTAGTTAACCTAAGCTATCTTATCTACCTTATCAGGAGAGATCTTTCTTGAGTTCATTTTTTATTGCTAATATGAATCATTCTTCAAAGGACTTTCCCATCAACCTTTGGATAGTGTCCACAAGGGTCACCAATACCGGACATGTTCAAAGTGAAACTTAGCAATCCAAAATAAATTCACCCAATTAACTTCCTTATCCCTAATAATTACTATACTAGGAGTATTCTAAAAGTTGATGTCAGGTCGGTATCTCTTGACGGAGTCCTAACTGGTTGGTCGCGCTCTCTGTGTGTCCAACCACATAATTTGGACTCGGTCAAACCATTTTATATCGGATTTAGAATCATGATTTCCATATCCAGTCAATCATGTGAATCGGTAATCTCAGGTTGCAATTTATTATCTACACGTGTTCCATAGAAAATAATTTCTGATGATCTCTATGTTGCATTACTGTGACTAACCCTTATCAACGGATTGGTGTGCCTAAAAAAAAAAAAAAATTATTGGCGAAATTTGCTGAAAAGTAGTATACATACTGGCTCTCTGATGTAATGACACCAAGATCGTAGTTGAGGGGTTGCTTGGCGGATAAATCGTCTGTCCAGGACTTTTTCTTGAGGTCGGCTTCATTGATGTCCCTTTCAGGAGATGGCAAGGGAGTAGCGACATAATGCGGAGGATAAACCATTTTAGAAGGATGATTGAAAGCACCAGTAAGAGGCCTTCTACGGTACCATGTGCGGCAAGATGCATTGCTATACCAGTCTCTGTAAATACATAGTAAGATTGTGGGATATAGATGTATAGAAAATGAGTAGTCTCAAATCCGTATCATTGTAAAGTAGTATGGTACATAGAAAGAATTTAATAGACTTGATAATCCTAACCAAATCATTAATGGAAATTGAAAAAAAAGTAGCAGAAGTTTGATTGTTAACTGTAGAGACGCTATTTGGTTGATTTATTATAAATCAGAAGTCGAAGCTTTCAAAAAAAATATAACTAGCAGGGTTGTAATGTAATTATTGTACCGTAAACTATAGAATTATTATGTCACCATATTAGGTAGATTATGGTAAACTGGTCGTTCAAACTCACTTCCAAAGATTATAGTAATTGTGAAGTTTTTCAGTCGGTATTTGATGGAGATTAGGAGGCAGTCTGTCAGCGTAATTGAGCCAAGGATGGCGTAAAGCAGTCTTGACGTCGATTCTGCTGTTGAGGTCAACAACAAGCAGTTTTGATACAAAATCTCTGGCCTCAACTGAAAGATTCTTCCAGTATTCTTCGTCGAACTCCCAGAATCCTTCACGAACCTTAAAGACAATAATGGGAAAGTAAGACAAAAATTGGATTGATATAATCAGTTCGCAATGTTTGACATATTCCTAAGAAAGGAGAACAAAGAAGCATTCACAATTATCAAAAACTTTTTTTAAAATAATATACTTCTAAGTTTGTAAGTATTAATTGACTATGTTGTAAATTATTTGCCACAGTTTGTGCACTTTGTGCAAAACCGTTCAAATTACATCATTTGAAGAAGCTGAGAACTATAGCCTGACATATGATGGGTCTATGCCATAGCATATACCCTTTTTAATTTTAAAAACCTCGACCTATGGTGGAATCCCATAGGCTCCCTTTCTCCTGTGGATATAAGCTTTCTGTGATGTACCTTAAGTTATTGTTTGTTACCTTTGTTTTGTTTGTTACCTAACCGTAGAATTCGATTTAACTTTGTAACTCATTAATTTCGTGGAAATAGACAAAGTTCTTCTTAACTCCGTTTTTTTATGATTAAAATGGGGTTCCATAATCTCGTCGCGAGTGATTTTATTAGCACAAACTCATGACTTGGATACACGCCTTGGTTGGAAACCTTGGTTTCGTGGACTCACACTGTGGTTGGTTAATTCATCATCTAAATATTATACAATGTATAATATACAATATGTATAATATACAACATGTCATTCTAAAAAATATAACAAATATAAAATTAGTCTATCATGAACAGCTATAAATCTGACCTTCGTGAGCGTTTCCTTGTCATTCGTTCCTCTGAACAAGGAAACTCCAGTGAGGAGTAGGTAAGTGACCACTCCCACGCTCCACATGTCGGACGACACATCGACACCTTCTCCTCTGATGGTTTCAGGAGACACGAATTCGGGCATACCTGTTCAACAAACACGTATTTGATGAATTTCGGACACATTAGTGAGAATAAGATACCAGTTCAATAGAAGGTGGAACAAGGGTGTTCAATTGAACATCTTCGTAGGTGATGGTGGGTGAATCAAAATTCAACAAAACTTATGAGGTCGAGGACGGTTTGAATTATTTTTTGACATTTAAATTTTGAGAACAGGTCCATCCAAAAGAGTGTGCCAAGGAGTAATGTTTAGGTTTATTACTTGCAATAATGAAATTTTGGAATTGCCCACGATTTTTTTTAAATATTTTATAACCGACCTCATGATTGGCTCTTTTTACATGTGAAGGTGTAGGTACACAAAATCCCAAAATCGAATTAAAAAAAATTATGGTTTTTGAAATTATTAGAAACACGAGTGAGAATCTGACAAAACTAAGCAAAATCTTCATTCAATTATTGGCTGTTTCTACGTATTTAACCCACTCAACGTGGGAACTTCCTAGCGCTCTACTCTCCCTACTGAAGTCATTTCTACACTGTGAACTTATCTGGGGTCTTGCGGGTCAGCTAAGCTACAGACAAATGGGCACACAGATGGACTCAAAAGAGTATACTGAAGATCACACAGGATTATAATGTTCAAAACCAAATCATCCTTGGATTTCAATAGTAAGCTTAAGACTGGTAAAATTATTTAGTGTTTTTATTGAGCTTCAGATACCAGTAAAGTCTTTTCGATCGAAGAACTGTTCTCAAGCATGCAAATGAGAAAAGTTTTGTAACCATAAACCTAAAGGTAACCATAAGAACGGTTCTAGCTGAAATTTTTAATTAGAAAGATACATATATGAGGAATTCGGATGTGACTAGGCAAGTACCTCGTTAAAATTTTAATATTAAAAGAAGATAAAATTTGGAGCAGAGGAGCCCGAACCACCATATTCCATCACCTCTTTTCATACCATGATGACAAAGGCATAATGAAGTGAAACGTTCTGGGGACGATATCATCTACTTCAATAGATAAATTCCCTAGTTGACATAAATTAGAAAATCTTTTCAAGATTTCCAATTCAAAGTCACAAATTTAGATTGTCGAAAATACAAAAACCTAACTACCAGCCCAAGATATTTGCATCTTGAGTACCGTCTAGTCCTCCCTAGGTGATAAACATTTATAGACAATCATCACTAGATATTGTCACTTATTTTAGTCTATTGTCATTCTTTTACAAACCGTAATCAAGAGGTTGAAGCTGCCCAGGGTGGATTCTTCGAGCAAGCCCGTAATCTGCCAAGCGAAGGTCGTCGCCTCCAGGATGTGAAACAAGGAGATCTCCAGGCTGCAAAATGAAGAAATAATTTCCGTTTCATTGTCCATGGTGTAAGGAGAGAAATTACTTACCTCCAGTTTTGGCGAGAGTAGGGTTGCTCCAGTTATTGAGAGAAGTTTTCAGGACGAACACGCTCGTATACTCAAAATTGATTAATTTGAAGTAGATAAGGCCAAACTATTCTAAATTATGCAATTTACAGCTTAGCATCCCAACAAATGCTATAAAAACTGGAGGGACCTCATTTTTGCCAAAAATTGGAGATAGGTGTGCTTTCACGTAGTGACGATGTAATATATTAATAGTTTCTGAAAGGTATTATTATATCGCTTTCGGAATTCTCATCGGTCAGAAAAATCAACTTTCGTGTAAAGTTTCAAGCAGTTTGAAATGTGAACTTAACAGAATCTGTAATTGTAAAACGTAACTTTAAAACAGAACATTGAAATTGGGACTTCTATTTGACCCAGAATTTCACCAGACCATGGGATTTTCTCATTCCGATAGTTATGCACTTCGTAGACCGTTCATGGATTGTTCAACTACATTTAATGTTTCCATTTTCGCACTAAGGATCTTTTTCGTTAGTATTTTGAGAAATATAATAATTACCGTAATGCAAAGATGTGCAATATTCTGGTCATGTAGGTAGTCCAAAGCAACCAATAGTTGCCTGATATAACTTGCGATCTCACTCTCACTTGTATAGGGCTGTCTTGTGATAGCATCAAGTACTTCTCCGCCAGCAGCACTGTGTTTAGCAAGTTAAGGAAGTTTGGAGAACACTAAAATTAATTCTATTCCGAATTGTAAAAGTAAGTAAGTAAAGTAAACAACCATTTCATGTTGGATTTTCGTCCGACTGCATTTCCTGGCGTAGCGGACGTCATCAGCTGTCTTCCTACGGGAAGATCAGAATTTGTTCTGATGATTTCGCTCATGGCTTCCCATTGCCTCACCACCCTGGGTTGGGACGAGGGGGAACAGCGACCGACTTGCCCGAAAATATGCTCCCGAGGCGAGCCTCGAACTCACGGCCCTTGCAACCGGTCCGAGTCTCGTCTCCAGAGACACATGCCGCAGCTCGCTCGGCCACAGAACTCCCCTATTCCGAACTGTAATGAATATGGTAACAATTTCAAGTACGAATGCAAAATTTCTGGTAGGTTTGCGATTAATATGACCATTCTTGACTTTTGTGTTATTCTTAATATAAATGCATTTTTAACCGGCAATTATAATGGATTGTGATCTTCTTTTTCCTTGAAAGTTCACTTGCAAAGATAGCTTGAATTAAAGAGTTTTGGAAACGAGGATTTCAAAAAAGAGCGGATGAAGATATTCAGAGAAACTAAGAAATAACGAAGCTAGGTACTTGCATTTCGTGTACTTAACTAGAATTAGGAAATAGTAATATAGGAAGATCCAGAAAGCCAATAAAAACGCACTTATTGCATTTGGTTTTCGAACGGTTAAATACAATATTTAAATATTTTTTGAATAATATTTTTTTTAAATAGAGCTTCTAAATCCAGTAAGTACCCATAGGGTGTTTTTCGTATAAACGATAATGTTATGTTATTAGCAAAAATAATGCTTTTGCATTGAAATTTTTATACTAGAAGATGTGTTCATTCTCGAATTGTTTATAAAAAAGTATTGTAGAGCAAGAATGAAATTTAAAACAATACTTGCGAGGTAATGGAGTTTTACAAAATAAACGCCACTCTAAAACCTTTGGGAACATTTGTATAAAGTTATTTCGATTGATCAAATGATGAAAGGATACAGTTCAATGATCAGAGTGACGTTGGTGAGGGTTTCAAACGCATCATGGACTCTGATGATCTTGTGACTATTTAGAACGTTCATGATCTCCAACTCATTGTGCATGAAACTCTTCAGTTCACCGCGACCATGCATAACTTTAGCTGCGAAGTTGCGACCTGTAGCAGAAAAGTAGTATAATAAAAAGAAGTAGTATCTGAGAAGAAGAAGAAGTAGTATAAAAGTAGTATCTAATGGAATAATGTAAGGGGAATGGCTGATAAAGGATATAACGGGTAGGTTCACGAATTAGTACACTCATGTGTACACTCCTGCTCAAAATTTCGTGTTGGTTTATTATTTTCAATAATCAACTTTTGGAATCGAGCAAAAAAAAAAAAAAATAATAATAATAATAATAAAAATAAAAATAATAAAAATAACCCCTCCCCCGACCTCTAAATTTTATGGTTTACGAAATTTTATGGTTTATGAAATCCGAAAATCAAACGTGTGAGACCGATTTTCATGTAATTTGGTACATGGGCTCCATTTAAAGCCTAGTTGTGCCGCCAAGGTTTTGGTTATTGTCAGTAACTTCTGATGAGTGAAAAATAGGGTTGTAGTTTTCAAATCCCCCAAGCTCGAAAAATCTCGGTAAAAAGATATTGTATTTTTGCCAATTTAAGATAGAATTGAATTTTTAGAATTAAATGAGACCACCCATAGCATTATAGGCCGAACCGTTCGCTCCCTATGAGTTCTTATGGTTTGAAATTAAAATAAATCAGAAACACTAGTGTGAATCGCGAAACATTGTTCACTGACAGAAAAAGGTCAAATCTCCGTTTAAAATCTCAGAAGTTTAAGAAGGCCTAATCTCCGTTCAAATTTTAGCTGACCGAAATGCGATCGATGTTCTTCTTTATGTTGTTTGGTGATAACAATGGAAAAGCCGTGTTTTTGCAGACGAGTGCTTTATATTTTAAAGAATAAACCATTGTGTAATAATTTGCAGCGTTTTTCAATCTCTATTCATTTGTCAGTACTTTTCATCGTTTGGTTCAGTCTTATACATTGATTTTTTTGCTTTAACTACATACTACTTTCGATGTGAAAGTGTGAATAGTATAGTAAACGTGAACAGTTGTAGTTACTGCTTCCTCAAAAAATTCGTAATAGCACAGCTTCTCTAAAACTAGAAAAAAACCAAGAAAGCCCGTTGTTCCCCGTACTCTTCAAATGTCACCGCCCAATAATGAAATTGGATTGGTACCTAGTGGGAACAGTTGAATGTGAAATAATTTGTTTTCAATGAGAGTTGAACCCAGAACCTCTGGATCAGTAGCCAGAGCTCCAACAATTATTGGAGTAAAGGTGTGACTTCTTTCTAATAAATGGCTACTTTTATTGAAATAATAATGACCAAACACGCCATTACAATTCAAAAATTATAGGTACAGGGTGAGCCAAAACAGATGGTGCAGTTTGAAAGAGCGATTAAAAACAAACGACACCACTTAGAAGAATGCGGTTTATTTTATTTGACTCTACACCACACCCCATTTTGATAACTTAGGTCCTAAAAATTACGTCAGGAAGGTGGGCGCCCTCAGCCCAGATGAAGCCCACTTCCATCTCTCTGGAACGGTTAACAAACAAAATTTCCGCTATTGATGTAGCCACAACCCAAGAGAAATTCTCGTGAGACCTCTCCACTCCCCAAAAGTCACAGTCTGGTGGGCCGTTTCCAAATTTGGGGTGATTGGACCTTATTTTTTTGAGGAGGGCGGAAGAACTGTTAGTGTCAACTCTCAGCGTTACCTTTCCATGATGGAAACACATTTTGAACCCGAATTGGACCAGTGTTCTGAAGAAGAGGATATGAGGGACATCTACTTTCAACAAGATGGGGCTACAGCCCACACAGTACAAATCTCGATGGTGAAACTGCAGCAGATGTTTCCTGGTTGCCTTGTCTCTCTCAGGGATAATGTCGGGTGGCCGGCGAGATCACCAGATTCAAGTGTGTGCGGTGTTTTCCTATGGGGCTACTTGAAAGCAAAAGGTGTTCAAACATCGGTCTCACACTCTGCGAGACCTCAAGACACGTATCAGGGAAGAAATTGCCGCGATTCTCATTAAAATGTGCCAGAGAGCAATTGAAAACTTCAAAAATCCCCTTCATCAATGTATCGCTGCTGAGGGCGCCCACCTTTCTGACATAATTTTTAGGACCTAAGTTATCAAAATGGGGTGTGGTGTGGAGTCAAATAAAATAAACCGCATTCTTCTATGTGGTGTCGTTTGTTTTTAATCGCCCTTTGGAACTGCACCATCTGCTCACAATTCAATGAACGCCCTTATTACGACGTATAATTGTTTACCTGTACTTCTCTCCACAGCGTGGTATGTAACACCTTGAGTACCTCGTCCAAGCTCATCTCCAAGATCATACCAGTCACTGATTGGTTTAGTTTTCGTCTTGATGCCATGTCCTCTGCCGTAATGTTGGAATGTATGGTCATCCTTATCTTCAATTTGAATCATTACCGAACAGCTCACAGCCCCCGCAACGTTGCTAGCAGTTATGCTGTACAAACCAGCGTCCTTGGCAATGGCCTCATTGATTACCAAATTGCAGTGATCTGGATCGATGCGGTTCATCTAAAAAAAAAGTTGGGTGATTGATATAAAATGTTGAAATTCACTTAGGCATGTCTACTTAGCAGCTTGTAAAAACAAGAAATTGGATACTAGTCCGTGATACATATTGAGTTTCTTGTCTGTCCATCCAATCCAATTCCTTCCCCATCCAAACTATTCAAATTAGCTACATAATTTTGATAAAATATTCAGGAACTCTGAAAATTGCCTGTATGCACTCCAGTCTACGAGTTCAAAACAATTGGGCTTGTATAAACGTTACGGCGTACCTTTATCCGGCTGGTAGAGGCAAGAGGTTGCCAATCTTTGAACCACTTGATCTCTGGCTGGGGAACACCAACTACTCGAGCTTCTAGCCTTCCTCCGTGTCTAGCCACGATGGTCATCTCTTCAGGACGTTTGACAAACTCGGGATACTCCGCAATTTCCAAATGAACTCGTTGTCTGGCTTCACCGTGTTCGTTAGTGGCCACAGCTTCATAGGTACCAACATCTCGCTCCAACATCCTATCACATGACAAGTTAACATTAGTTAGGACAGAAGAATGACGACTAAGGTTTTAAAACAAAAATAAAAACCTTTATTGACGCGCAGAACGTTCAACTTGGACGAATGACCTGATGAACAACTCCTGATGAACTTACTGCTCTCTGAAGCTATATAATATATAGCTATCTATTCTCTCTCTATTATATTATATATATTATATTATATTATATTATATTATATTATATTATAATATATAGGTACAAATGGGAAGAAGATAATGAGACTTCCAAAAGTTCTCTGGTTAGTTCGGCAGCGATTGGAGTAAGTCACCTGTAGTCGTGACGCAACTCATGCCTAAATACATGAATGTACTTTGTGGGGGGGGCTGTCATATAAGTAACGAGAATTCTAAAACACTATTTATAACGAATAGTGCTGTTTCTCGTTACAATTGAAATAGAAAATGTTCGTTTTATGGAACATAAAAATAAACAAAAATTACCCAATGGTGATACAATTAGAGGCTTTCAGAATACTTCAGGATTTAACTCAATTTGGGTAGGTTCGATATTCCCGCAAAGGTATACTCATTCATGCAAAACCACGTAGGTTCGTACTTGGATTTTATGTAGTTTCATGCCAACTCTAATACTTACTTGTTGATGAAAAGCGTGGCTTGTCCATTGCGTGTGTAACTGCAGTCGTAACGCCCACCCATGTCAATGGGCTCATTATTGAAGAAGTATGTCATCTTAGGCTTGGGGTAACCGTACACAAACCAGAACATGTTGCAGTTGTGTCCTTTGACTCCATATTGCGTGTAGTGTTCTTGCCTCAAGAATCTGTGAACGAAATGGATAATTGAATATTGCTCGGAAACGGTTACCAGCATATTGTTCGCTTCTAAATTATTAAGGATATTCAGACCTAGGAGCTTGGGCGTATCCATCATGCGGTGGCCTCTCAATATCGAAGTCTTTGGGGAAGTATGGCGATGACTCGGGGCGGAAATCGATTCCAGGTGCAAGGAACGGTATGATTCCCATAGGTTCAGGTTCAAGTTTCGACCTAGAAAACAGTCAAGTACAAAATTCATCTTCCTTGAAAATTTTTATAAATAGGATCTAATTCAAGTCTGTGGTTACATATGTTGTAAAGAATGCCTAAAATGTGAGAATCTCGTAAAATCAGATTAGAAAAATTAGTATTTTCCAGTCTGTGATATCTTCATTGAAAATTGGTACATTAGGTCAACGAGATTTTACCTAAAACGAATGTAAATATTGTAAAGGTGAGAGTGCTGAAGTTGAAAATTCCTGATTCCTTCAAAACTTCTGATTGCTCTGCCATGGCTTAGCAGTGAGCAGTAGGCTAAAACCCGTGAGATTATTATGGAATCAAACAGCGAAATGTTCCTAGGAGATATTGATCGATACCAGATTGAATGATTTCTTAAAGATTCACAATAATACAATTGAAATTACCATTCTTCCAACTCCAAATGCTTGACGTTTCTCAACTCGTCAATCCCAATTGAGTGATTTTGAAGGATTGGGGTCACTTTTCGAATGAAAAAAAGAAGTACCGAAGGGCTCCTATCATTACAAAACATCTATTCCCTCCACCTTCTCTCCGATTCGAGAAGTTTATGATAAGAAAGTAGAGAATCGGGCACTCTTATTTGCTTCTTATCAAGGAGTTTTTATGAGATTGATATGAATATTTGGTACTTCTGATCATCCGATTTCTATTCGTGATTGTTAACCAAAAGAAATAGAAAAATGATGGAATAACAACTGGGTAAAAATCGAATATTGGTCGAATAGGTATTACGGAATGAACTATATCTACAAGTCGCGGTCGAAGGGGTTCAAGTCCAAAATGTGTTTATACGTTCAATTGTCAATATATTATTTTATATAATGCGAATTAATCATTAATTTAATAATACATCATCATAATATACTCACCTATAAGTCATGGCATAAGGAGATGGATCGCTGATTCCATATTTATTTTCCACTCTGACTCGGAATTTGTAATCTCTGAATGGTTCCAAATTCCTGATTTCACAAGCACAGCTTCTGATACCTGAAATATACGAATAGTGAGGGATCTAGGTTTTGTATTTCATCTAGAAGACGCGCATGATACAATTCGTGGTCAAACTAGTTGTCAAATTACGAGTACAGGACATAATCCAAACAGTTAAACATTCAACAGTAGTATAGCCTCAGTGAAAAGGCAGGACTATCTTGGTCAGTCGGTCGCCTGTAGACTATCTTGGGGGTCTCAGTCGGTCGCCGTTCGTTCCTCGTTCCGGGTCAGTAATTCACGAAATTGAAGGCGCTAAACTTAAAAAGTTGTACCTAAATTTTAAACTTTAAAGAATTTTAGAAATTCATTAGTGCACAGCCCTAAGGAATTGAAAAACTGAAATATTGCCGCGGGAATCATCACAATTGAACAATAATTAGAGAAAAATGGGAAAACCGGTAATTCAGTTATGTTTTTCCCATAAAATGAAGCTAAACTTGAAATTTTCAAGGATTTTAGAAATTCATTGGTGCTGAGCCTTGCGCATATAAAAACTAAAAGACTGCCGCTGGAATCATCAAAATCGAACAATAATTGCCAGAAAATATGGAAAAACCCGTTTATTCAGTATTTTCCCATTTTTCTTATGCAATTTTTGTTCGATTTAGATGATCCCGGCGGAAATATTTCAGTTTGTCAATTCCCTAGGGCCGTGCACTAATGAATTTCTAAAATCCTTTAAATTTCAAATTTAGGTACAACTTTTAAAGTTTTTGCGCCTTCAATTTTGCGAAATACTAAGAACGAACGGCGACCGACTGAGAATATAATATTCTGGTGTCTTTATAATTATAATTCACTCGCTAGTGTCAATTTGCCGAACAGGGAAAAGTCACAATCATGCAGAATGAGTTAATGGGGAAATTTTAATGAAAAATTTTCCCACAATGCGATATTTGAAAAATCTTTCGGACCAATTCTTAACAGTATTCATACTGTGAAATTTTTTCACTGCCGATGCAGTACTATAATATGATATCTTGAGCTCATTTCGGTTATACCGTAATTCCTACCTTCGCTAAAGTCCTTAATTTCTTCTTCCCTATTTTATTTAGTTAAATTCACAATTTTCATTGTGTCATTATTTTTTTCTTGCTTCCCCGATACGAATTGACTTATAGAAGGTCTGATGAGCCATTGTGCGGATTTGCTGATGCGGATTGGGGTAATTGCAGTTTGGATCGACGATCCTATAGTGGCATGATCTTCCAGATGTCTAGTACAGCAATCTCTTGGGAAAGCCGAAAATAACGATCGGTCGCTACATCTAGTACCGAAGTATTACTGCATGACTGAGGCAATCAAAAAAGCACTGTACTTGAAGAATTTTTGAGAGATCTGGGACATCCACCTTTGGGGGCGATTACCATTTATAATGACAACCAAGGAACTCTAACCAAGGAAGCTAATCGAAGACCCAGTTCATCAGTCAAGAACGAAGTACATCGATATCAGGCAAAGGTTCATAAGAGAAGCAGTGGGTAAAGAAGATGTGAAGTTTTCGTACATGCCAACAGAACAGATGCCGGCAGATCTTTTGACGAAGGGAATACCGCGACCAAGAGGTGAAGATTGCAAACGGGCTACGGGGCTAACGACATGCACTTGAGGGGACGTGTTGGAGAATCAAGTCCACATCGTTATTATGATTACTCTCAACAGGTGTTTTTATTTTTTGTGGTTAAGAAATGAAATAAATGTTTCTCATTCTGTGAGAAAAAGTTCGACTGGAATATTGGGTTTATTATAAAAACAACTCTGCAAGAAATACTGTCTGGAGTAAAATATTCTCGTACATTAAATGTTTCGAATCACTAAGAAACAAAACAAGTGGGTGTGGCACATAGCTTCCTCGTATCCATAACCCGATTGTATAGATGATCCGATGCATAGTAATTAATCTCAAAACACCAATCTCAAAATACCTTTCACTACCCTCATAGGGGACCATCTACACGTTAATCTGGACAATCCTAGAAAATTTCATCAAATTCAAATGAAAAATTAAGTGAGTAGATGTATGTGATTGGATCAAAAAAATTCTTAGCCTCGGCTGGGATTCGAACCCGCGATCCCTGGAGCACAAATCAAGACTCTCTCCTCTGTGCTATTGAAGCCTTGTCATGTAAAGATTTGAGATTCTCACAGGAGACCATCCCTCTATGAATGAATCCCTCTATGAAGAACAATTCTCCATGATTTTCATAGGGGACCATCTGAACACTACTCTGTAACATCCCTGAAAATTTCATTGAAATCAGATTGAAAATGTAGAAGTTATGGCCGTTACAAGGAATTCACGTTTGCGCATGCACAGTCGCTTCTATCAGTCCGAAGGCGGTGATTTTCATAGGGGACCATCTAATCACTACTCTGTAACATCCCTGAATATTTCATTGAAATCAGGTAGAAAATGTCGAAGTTATGGCCGTTACAAGGAACTGACGTTTGCGCATGCGCAGTCGCTTCTATCAGTCCGGGGATAATTATTTTCATAGGGGACCATCTAAATACTAATCTGTAACATCCCTGAAAATTTCATTGAAATCGGATGGAAAATGTAGAAGTTATGGCCGTTACAAGGAATTCACGTTTGCGCATGCGCAGTCGCTTCTATCAGTCCGGGGATGATGATTTTCATAGGGGACCGTCTACACACCAACCCGCACAATCCCTGAAAATTTCATCGAAATCGGACAATAACTTCGTATAGTTATGCGCGTTACAAGGAATTGATGACAGACGGACAGACACACAGACAGACAGACACGGAACCAAAATTGTTCAGAAAGGTCTAAAACGCAAAACGCGAGTGAAAATTTTGATTTTGGAGAACTTTTTTTTTTTCATCCTTGAAAAGTGAAAACAAAGCATCCGCTACCTTGGTAGACTCGAAAGCAAAACATTACGGGTTGTATGAGGATTGCAAGAAGAAAATGAAAAAAACAAAGCTTCCGCTACCTTGGTAGACTCGGAAGCAAAATCTCATTGCAATAGCTTCATTCTTCCTGGAAATTGACTAAAACTTGATTCGGTTCCCGATTACAGACTCCTAACCGTAACCTTATGTGAGTAACTAGATGAGTGAAATAGTTCGATGATCATCATTGACACTTTTGAAGTTGAGAGATGCTTCAAAATAAGCAGACTATTTACCTGCGCGAGCAGTGAACCAATCTCCATTGGGGAGTTCACACATTTCAACTTGATACGTGACAGGTTCTCTTGGTCCGTAGGGAATCGATGGCTTCCACGATAGAGTGAGCCTTCTGTCAGACATCCTGCTGACAATGGGGCGATCAGCAAGCGGCATCGGAGCGCCGGTATGCTTGTACTTTTCGAAGTCTTTGAATTGTTCACCGAGAGGTCTTCTGTCTCCCAAATCTGTAAGACAAAATGCAATGAATCATACGTCATAATTTTATCTCTTGTGAAATCATACTGCTTTAAATGCTATTTCACTTGAATTTCGAATGAGACAACTCACACGTGACCTGCCTGGAAAAAATCTGTTCTCTATACTGATTAAAACACATATGATCCGAAATGTTATCCCCACATTGTTTACTTTTTTCAAATTTCTACATTTGTCATAACTCTCACTGATTAGGTAGTCATGAAATCAGGAAATAGGAAATCAGTTCCGAACAACCATTCAAATTAAATGAAAACCGAGCTATTTGTGTTTCCACTATTTTCCTTTCCACACAAGGAGGCTTCACTGGCTCTAAACATTTCCTAGCTTTAAGCGAGTTTTCATGAAATTTCGTGAGTAATTGTGAACTAAATAATTTCTCACAGAGAGACCTGCTAAACATTAACTTTTTTAGGATAAGGCAAAATTATGGCCTATTTTATGCGTATTGAAACGTCTCCTAGAATGTGTCCATCACTCAATCTTGGAGAGTTTATAATATTAAATCAACATAAGCTTTAAAATTATAAAAAATGGAAACATAACGCTCTTGATAGTACCCAAGCGTTGACTATTAGGCTAAGCTCTTCTCATAGCTTTCAAATACCCTTTCGGTTTATTATTTTTAATAATGAACCCTAGGAATCGAGCAAGCAAGTTTCACGAATTAAAACTCACTGTCGAAAATGAAGGAAGCTTCGCATTCGTCTTCTCCAAGGTCATTGTAGATCCGAACCCTGTATTTGCCAGCATCTACGTCAGGATCAACATGAGCGATGCTAAGACGAAGTAACCCTGTAGTTTCTTTCTCAATGGATATCCTTTCGCTCGGATAGAGCTTATCGTTGTTGCGATACCATTCAACCTCGGGCTCTGGATACCTAGGGAACGCAAAAATGAGTAGCCGTGAATTGTAAAGCTTTCAAATTGGTTTCTGTTTATGTTATGTAACAGTGAAGTCAGTGAATATTTATGCTCTTAATTATTGTGAGACTCAGGTGTTAAAAGTTCAAGAACAAGTTCACTTGAATTTTACTGGAATTAACGAAGTCGATAGTGAATAAACTGCAAAGAATATTATACCCCGAAATACAAGCAGTGAAGCGTCCCGTCATTCCTTGAATCAACTCTTGATCCCCAATCTTCTTCAAGAAGCATGGAGCCTCACCCTTGTCCTTAGACGTGCTGAAATAATCCAAAAATGATCATCATTAGATACCAGTGATGGACGTGCAGAAATTCATCTTGATAATTATGATGAAACTGGGATGGAAATAATGGAAATGGCTAGATTGTCATTTGTTGACCCTCGTAAGACAAGATTTGCCTCTTGAACGTCTCGAATGAGATGTGCCCCCTCACTCTAAACCTAAGAATTTAATTTGACTTCAAAATATACTTTGTGTCCGCGGATATCTGCTGTGTTCGTATAGGTTCACTACAGGGCTCAGTGTTTGTTTCTTGTTTAGTAAGTATACGAGTATACGAGTTGTATACGAGTGCTACAAACCATTCGCAATAATCATATATGGAATGTACTTATTGCTTCCGTGTCTACCAAGGTAGCGGAACCATTGTTTTCACTTTTCAAGGTTGAGAAAGAATTCTCTAAAATCAAAATTTCCACTAACGTTTAACATTTTAGACCCTCCTGAACAATTTTGGTTCTGTTTCTGTCTGTCATCAAAATCCTTGTAACGCGCAAAACTATATGAAGTTATTGTCCGATTTCGATGAAATGTTTAGGAAATGTGCGGGTTGGCGAGTAGATTTCCTATGAAAATCATCGCCCCGGATTGATAGTAGCCTCTGAGCATGCGCAAACGAAAAATCCTTCTAAGAGCGACAACTGTACATTTTCCTCCAGAATTGGATGATATTCTTAGAGATTGTGTGGGTAGACGTGCAGATGGCCTCCTATGAGGGTAGTGCAAGGTACTTAGAGATTCATGATTCGAGATAAGCTACAATGCTCTTCATCATATATCATATAAGAATCATCTATACTATCGAGTTATGGATACGAGGAAGTTATGTGCCCCACACACACATGGCAGACTTAAAAAAAAAATTTAGTACAAAGTACTTACATCTTCTCGACGGCTCTGAATTGAGCTTCAGTTTCATCTTTTCCATCTCGATTGGTGGCAATACATTTATAATAACCATCCTCGTCAGGACCACAATCTTTGATGTATAGAATGCAGTTGTCACCATCTCTCTTCATTTTGTAACGATTACTCTCGAAGATAGGCTTCCCATTCATGAACCACGAAATTTCAGGACGTGGATTGCCGGTGACATGACAAACCATTTTACCGTCTAGTCCAATGATCTGTAGAATGTGCAAATATAAAGTTTGATAATACGAAAAAATATAAGGAGTAGATAATTTACCACTTGAATATCATATAACCATTTAAATATTCGTACCTCGGTTATGTAACCGAGTGGCCATAGAATCATCAAGTTGATGATGATCCATATAAAATAGTGTCCTACAATTTATTATAAAACTTGCCTGGTCAAGATCTCGAAGTTTCTGCGTGAATACTGGTGCATGGAATACTTTCTTAACAGTAAGTTTAGCTTCTGCCTCAGATTCGCCCAAGGGGTTGATGAGTTTGCATTTGTACGTATCCATGTCATCCATCGCGCATGGTACAATTGAAATTCCAACCTGCCAAAAACATAATAAACTGAATTAGAAAATTCGTTGCTCACATTAACGAATGTAGATATTTCGTTGGGTGCAGTTAATTGTTCCATTTTTTGATAAACTTTGAACGCCCATAAGCAACAGTCTTAACCCTTAACATCTCATGGTATCTTTCTGGAAGTCACAGTACTTTTTATTTGCCCATTTTACTTTTATTTTTAAACTGATAGTCGTTGGCTATCTACTCCAACTATCGATAGTGTAAGAATATGCAATAGTTAAAACATAATAACTCAAAGAAGAAACTGAATAATTCTCGAGTTGACAGATTATAGGTAGTACAATCTAAATTTAATTAAAAAAATCCGAAAACACTTTTTTAACAAGTGGGAAATTATGGGTTAAGAGGGAAATCCAATTATTGTGAAGTTATTACTAAATTACTGCTTTCCCATTAATAATTGGATCCATTTGACAACTCCATGGAGTAGACAGATATTTGCTTTGAATTTCACAATTCCCGGTACATCAAAATATTAAGTTCATGTTTAATTACCATATATTATTATTTATTGTACTGTCAGATAGTCAATATTTTTTGATGCCATCGAGAAGACATCCAACTTCATCTCCAATACAACGAAAAAACAAAAACAACAACAACAACAACAAAAATAATACTCACTTCGCAAAACATTGACACAGAAATACTTTGGAATTTGATGATTAACTGAGCTACGATTCCGTTCGGTCAGGCGCAAATTTATGCAAAAAACGCACGACCGTCCAGTCTTGAAGGACGGGTAGGTCAATGCGCCGTGCTGCACTCAACTCGACATCTCGCATGGCCTCGAAAGGCTAATAAGCGATCAACGCCGACTCCTCTGCAGGTCCGTGCTCGTGGAAACACGGACCAGCAGTAGTCACGTTAGAGTAGCCACAAGGGCAGTCTCAATGAGTAGCCACATTAGACAGATAACAACATCAGGGATTCGAATCCATTTAAGAAGTCAATTCCGTACTATAAATTGTGATGCCAGTTTCGTTTGTGATGCTCTGAATCATGTGTTAATGAAATTCTACAACCTAACATGACATTACTCACCTTATGACCGTCATTAGTAAATGTGATTCTATGGTCTGGAGTAACTTCTACCTCGTTTTTGAACCATTTCACCTCGGGCAATGGGTTTCCTAGATATGAGACTGTGAGGTGAGCAGTAGAACCTTCTTCAGCCCATGTGTCCCTCATGGCGTGACCGAATGATGGTGGTTCCTGTGGCATGTTTCCATGAGCATGATCTGAAAAAAAGGGGAATGGAAAGAATAATAAAACTCGGCGCTTCGCGTCTCGGATGCTCTCTACTTAAAGCCTATGGCGTAAATTATAAAAATATGGAACATGTTTTAGCCAAATTTAGAGCAGAATCTTTGGTCATAGGTAGACATAATACAAAAGTTATATTATCCCTAGCTAAACATCTAAAATGCATTAAGAAAAACTCGACGCTTCGCGCCTCGAAAACCGGAGTGTCCCTCCCAGCGTAACGTTTTTCGGGTAGGTAGTTACTCCAGGACAATAACATGTTCCATGTTAAAATTATCTTGAATAATTCACAAATTCCTCGAATCACTACTGGATTACTGACAGAATAGAGTGATCGGAAAACTACTAATTTAAGGTATACAGCTATTCATATGGGAATGATAAGATTGTACAACTGCGTTGTACAGCTCCCCACAACTTGCATTCGCCCATAGCATATTAGACGATTAGAATAACTGTAAATGCAATATTGAACATTCCTAAAATAAACGAAATCAGCTTATTTCAGTTATGTCTTCCAGCGTTAGTCCAAGGGATTATGGTAACTCCCAGATTTGTCGACAAAATAGTCGAATCACATTGAAGAGTCACTCTATCGATCAGAAATGTCTACTGTCTTTGCACTCGCAATATGGAATTGATTGATTCATTCACATAAATTATATATTAGAGATTAGTTACTTACCGACCACGTCTAGTCTGGCGTCTGAAGTAACTGAGCCAGCTGGATTAGTTGCAGTTACCGAATAAGTACCAGCATCCAAGGGAGAAGCATTGTCTATCAGAAGGCTTACGATACCATCTGGCATCTCAACCACTTTGATACGTTCTCCGTCAATATCAATTGGCGAGCCATTTTTAACCCTGCCGGAAGAACAACAACGTAACAGTGTACAGCTCCCAAATTGAAAAAGTCTTGTACAACGTTGAAACATATCTACATAGATGTTGAAGAATCAACATACAAAAATAATTTAAATTCTATGCTACTTACTTTTATCCATGCAACATGAACGAATGAGCTAATTTTTGGGATCAATTTGACGATTTCAAAAATTTTTAAAAATATCTAGTAGGTATGTAAACGATTCTTGAAGGAAGAACACATAAATAAATGAAAGAGAAATAAACTGAACTTTTGGAATCTATTATAACAGACGCTCAGAAATAAATCGCTACAGCTACGATTTTCCAGAAAGTCGTTAGAAGTGTCTACTACGAGTGAGTTTAGAATCATACCAGCTTTACAAAAACTGGTCGCACTAGAAAAAAATGTTGTTACGGAATACAATATATTATGTAAATATATATATAAATATAATGTAAATATATATTGTGGGGTTGACTGGGACAACTCCACATGTTGGTTGTTGAGTTCCAACATCAACAGGTAATTTGTGTACCGAACCTCAAACGATAACTGTCACACAACGAGAACAAGTTCTGAGCCTTTATGATGGAAAAATAAGTTGGGAAGAATACCGGGTGGATCTTGACGTAACGTCTCAAGCTAATAAGTGGGACGTTCACACCAAAAGGGAGAGATTAGCAAACAGCCTTCGAGGTGCAGCTTTATCCATATTGGCTGATCTCACTCAGCATGAAAGGATGGACTATGAATTATTGACCAAAGCTTTGATGGAACAGTTTGGAAGGGGTAGGATGCAACCCAATTGTCGTCTCCAACTCAAAACTCGAAGACAGAAATTGACTGAATCAGTGTCGGATTTAGCTGAAGACATTGAGAAGTTGGTTCGTGGAGCATACCCTGATGATTCCCGTGAACAGAGGGGTAAGAAAGCGATTGAAGTTTTCATAGATGCATTATCCGACAGAGAGTTAGCTAAATTTATAACAATTAGTAATCCACTAACGATTCAGAGTGCTGTGGACATAGCTGTACAACTTCAGGCAGTCACCATTTCTTGCCCAAAAGTAAGACCTGATCAAAACAGATGCTTCAGTTGCAACGGGCTGGGACATTACAAGTCCCATTGCCCAAAAAGAACCCAGTTGAACCAGGAAAACTGAGTCAGGCCAGAGCCGAGGGCCATGCTCTGGTTGCTGTTCGAGGCCCAATGGTGGAATCCCTGAATAATTGCATTGTAGGTAATAGTATGAGAGAAAAAAAAGGAGTTGGGGAAATCAGAACAGCTAGAACTGGAGGGGATGCATTGTTTGTGCATGCTAGCTTATGTGGGAAACCGTACTTCCTTTTGGTGGATACGGGTGCCACAGTTTCAATTCTTAGACCTGATGTGGCTAAACGGTGTAAGATTGAATTGAGGAAATCCCACTACAAAGGTGTACAAACTGCATCTGGGGACAACCTCAGTTTGCATGGGGAGTGCAACGTCTCTTTTTGGTTGGGCACACAAGAATTTCATCATTCATTTCTCGTTGCCAAGATCAGAGATAAGGCCATACTAGGCCTTGATTTTCTCCGTTGCTTCAACGCCTGCATAAACTTGAAAGATTCAACTCTTGATATGCCTTCAATCAGAGTTCCGTTATGTCAGAGATGGCAATGCGTACAAACAATCCTCCAGATTCGGGAACAGAAAGAAAATGAGGAGTGGCTTCAATCCATACTGAGCACCACAGATCTTACCCTTGGCTCTGCGGAATCTGATGACTTTGCGTTAGTCTTGAGAAAATACCGCGCTACTACATCATCTAATGGGAAACTGGTTGGCAGAACACACGCTGTGCAGCATGCAATAGACACAGGAGATAATAGACCAATTAAACAACCCCCCCGCCGGATCCCGTTCTCCCAGCAAAACCATGTGGAGGACTTGCTCCGAGATATGATTGAGCAAGGGGTAATTGAAGAATCTCAAAGTCCATGGTCATCCCCAGTTGTTTTGGTCCCAAAAAAGGATGGGTCCACACGATTCTGTGTGGATTACAGAAAACTGAACGAGGTGACCAAAAAAGATTCCTATGCTCTTCCTTACATTCAGGACCTGCTGGATGCATTGAGTGGGTCAGCTTGGTTTTGTGTGCTTGATCTCAAAAGTGGTTACTGGCAGATTTGCCTAAAACCCGAGGATAAGGAGAAAACGGCGTTTTCGATATACAGTAAGGGTCTTTGGCAGTTCAAAGTCATGCCCTTTGGGTTGACTAATGCCCCTGCCACATTCCAGAGACTCATGGAGAAAGTAATTCCTCCAAATTTGGCTCTTGTCTACCTTGATGATCTGATAATTCATGGACCTGATTTCAATACAGTGTTGGCAAAATTGGAAAAAGCTCTTGAATGTCTGCAAAATGCCAACCTACAAATAAATCTGAAAAAATGTACTTTCTTCAAGAGAGAATCACATTATCTTGGTCACACTATATCAGCTGAAGGTGTACGAACAGATCCGAAGAAGACTCAAGCAGTAACAGAATGGCAGACTCCCAAAACCAAGAAAGAAGTCCACAGTTTCCTGGGGTTCTGTTCCTACTACCGCAGGTTTGTGCAAGACTTTGCAGAAAAAGCTAAGCCTCTCACAAAATTGACGGAAAGTGGCCGAATTTTCAAGTGGAATGCAGAAGCAGAAAAAAGTTTTCGAGATCTGAAGAATGCAATGACATCTACGAAGATCCTAGCATTTCCCAATCTTTCCAAACCTTTCACTCTTGACTGTGATGCAAGTGCCCACGCTATAGGCGCAGTTCTTTCTCAGCAACATGAAGGGGAGGAACGAGTCGTAGAGTATTTCAGTCGAACTCTATCACGGCCAGAGATGAATTATTGTGCTACTCGTCGGGAATTACTAGCTGTAATTCGGTCAATCGATCATTTTCACCATTATTTGTATGGGAGTAAATTTCTCTTACGTACAGACCACTCTGCCTTGACTTGGTTGACTTCTTTCAAGAAACCTGAAGGTCAATTAGCAAGATGGATCGAGACTCTCCAGACTTACAACTTCACAATCATGCATCGGCCAGGAAAAGAGCATACAAATGCTGATGGCCTGTCTCGCAGACCATGCAATGATTGTAAGTACTGTCAACGCCAGGAAGAACGTGAGCTGCAGGTGAATTCCCTTCACCTCGTACAAAACGAACGAGCAGTACAGAAAGAAGATGCTGGGATTCAACAGTTGATTAAATGGAAGTTGGAGGCAAATCGTCCAGAAATGGAACAATTGGTGGAATGTGACCCAAGAGTGAAACAACTGGTGAGTCGGTGGGAGCTTCTGGAAGTCCACAACGGGGAACTCTACCACTACTGGTTGGACAAGACGACCAAAAGACGCCAGTGGGTAGTTCCCCAGAAAATGGTAAAGCAAATCCTACAACTCTGCCATGACAGTCCCTCAGCAGGACATTTTGGATTTTGGAAAACTTTGGCCAAGGTTCGACAGTAGTATTTCTGGCCTGGGATGACTACTGACGTACGAGCCTGGTGCAAGACATGTACTACATGTCAACGGTTCAAAGGGCCTGGTCAGGCAAAACCGGCACCATTGAAACAAATGATGGTGGGAGCACCCTTTGATAGGATTGGCATCGACATACTTGGTCCATATCCGATAACAACGCGGGGTAACAGGTATGTGGTGGTTGCTTGTGACTACTTCTCCAAATGGCCAGAAGCTATACCAGTTCCAAATCAGGAGGCCGAAACAGTGGCAACAGTTCTGGTCGAGCAGGTGTTTAGCCGTATCGGTGTCCCGGCTGAAATCCACACGGATCAGGGAAGAAACTTTGAAGCGAAATTACTCAAAGAAGTCTCATTGCTTCTAGGATTCCATCGTACTCGAACAACGGCTTTACATCCGCAGTCAGCTGGACTAGTTGAACGGCTGAATCGAACGCTGAATAAAAATTTGGCCATGTTTGTCAGTAGCCACCAGAAAGACTGGGATGCAAAGATTCCCCTGTTCTTGATGGCATACCGCGCAACACCCCACCAGACGACGGCTTTTGCCCCAGCACAGTTGGTCTATGGACGTGATATGAGATTCCCCGAGGTTTTGGT
Organism: Apolygus lucorum; assembly: GCA_009739505.2. NCBI lineage: Eukaryota > Metazoa > Arthropoda > Insecta > Hemiptera > Miridae > Apolygus > Apolygus lucorum. The sequence goes on along the minus strand of CM019167.2, from coordinate 96,296,436 downwards.
GAGACCTCCAGCTGAACCAACACCGGTTAACACTACGTACGCCCTAGATCTGAAAGCCAACCTTGAGGAGATGAGGAGATTTGCGCAGAATGAAGCTAAATTGAAGATGAGGACCCAAAAGGAAACGTTCGACCGGAAGGCCAGCTCTCCACCCTTCAAAAAGGGGGATTGGGTATGGGTATTTGATCCCAAACGAAAACGGGGCCTTTGCCCTAAACTTCAGCCGACATGGACTGGGCCATGGGTCGTGGTCAAGAGACACAATGACGTGTTGTTTGACGTGAAACTTGCAGGTAGAACAAGACGCCTCCATGCCAATCGGCTAGCCCAAGCCAATGTTCGGCCAAAAGAAGAGGAAGAGGGGGATAATGTGGGGTTGACTGGGACAACTCCACATGTTGGTTGTTGAGTTTTTGTTGACAGATCGAAATTTCGTTGTCGAGTTTGTTTTCAGTTCTTGTTGTGAATTTGGAATAAAACACGCAAAAAAATCACACACTTGTTGATTAGAGTACCACTTATTTTACAATATGTAAATATATATGCAAATATTATTTACCATGTCAGTTCTGGAGGAGGATTGCCGCCAACTTTCACAGTTAGTTTGACAGGGAATCCCTCTACAACTGTTGTAGGGCTAAGGTATCCTTGGAATTCTGGTCTCCTGTCTTTCAGAATGACTTCCACCTATAAACCAAAAAACACAAATTAATGACTGTTTCGTCACAATTTGATCAGTAAAATTGAAGACAAAAAGCGAAATGTCAGCAAAACATACGTCAGCAACTGATGTGGCTTCGCCCAGTCTATTAGTCACAGTGAGACTGTAGTTTCCAGCATTTTCAATAGCAGCTTTTTCAACTGAAAGACCGACGAGACCTCCAGGCGAATTGATGAAGTTGACATTACGAGTGTTACGAAGAGGAAGACCATCTTTGTACCTGAAAGTAAGCACCGTAACAATTCGTTACTACCGTTAAATGAATCAAATATAACAATATTTTTGATACGAATTTATTAATAGTTATTTAGGTCAATGATGTGATTCAACCATACCATTTCATTTCTGGAAGTGGGAATCCCATTACTTGAGCTTGCATAAACAATGGTTGACCTTCAGCGATGGAAACATCTTCAAGTTTCTTGAGGAAAATAGGAGCACGAGGACTCGCTGAAGATTTAAAAAAGAGGTACCTAGTTAGAAGATGCATTTTATCCAGAAAATATACAGATCAACGTCAGCTTCACATCAAAAACAGAAATATAATGGAATGGAAACCTTATTACTTTCCTGGGATTTTTCATTCACCTATCCACTCCAAGAGCCAAAAACGAAAACAGAAGGTTTAGGTGGCAAAACCACCTATTCATAATTTTGCAGAGTTTGGGGAAAAAGAGGTTTCAGAAATTTCTTATTCTGAAATTTCGAAGAATTCTAATGAAACTGCGATCAAGTACAACTTCAATTCGTATGCTTTAATTTTTCTCATGTAAGTAGCTTCAGATTTCAATAGTTGTTATTGTGAGAGTAGACCCAAAAATAATTATTCTTTTGAGTAAATAATTCGCTATTCCATCCTGACTATCATAATATCCATTTTTAAACTAATAACCGTTATCAATGAAGAACTTTATTTTGTGGAGTCAATAACAAAATGATATGAAAAAAATGACAAATTGCTTGTTCTTCACTAAAGTTTTCGACTATCGCGAGAGAACTCATACTTACGATTGACAGCAACCGCACATATACTGGAGTCAACTCCAAGAGCATTTTCAACAACCAATTTATAAGCACCACAATCGGCTGGAGTGGCTTCTTCGATTCTCAACTTTATGTTGCCATCAGGACAATGTTCTAGCTGTATTCTATCAGAGACTGGAAGTTCTTCTCCATCTTTGAACCTTTTTAAAAAAACATTGCCACATTACATATATATTTCAAAAAATTAGAAAGTCTGTCCCTCATTTCTCTTCTATGTAGAAGCATCGCCGTTTAGTTAATACACTTACCATTTGACGGTGGCGATCGGACTGGCCTCTACTTTGCATCTGAGCTCTAAGGGCTCGCCTTCCTCTACCTCCAAAGCCCTTCCAAGAGATTTCGAGAACGAGGGTGAAAGTTGTGCGAGCTTCACATAACAAGTAGTGTCGATGTGTCCAGCCAGACTGTAAGCACGAACTTTGTACTGGAACAGAGAGATCGTGATGAGTATTTTGTGACGAATACATTCTAAATACTAAAAAGTTGACAAGTTATACTTGAGAAGCTCGCCAACAAAACAACATACGTATATTAGCTGATTAGAATAACATTTGACATTGGCTTAAAAATAGAGGTTTTTCATCGCATTTAAGAAATTATATCCCTTAATTTTCACTCACTGCACATTTTGTTTGCTTCAAAATACGACTCCAGTACAGATGGAGAACACCAGCAGGTATCGATAATTATATCATGTTTACCATAATGAGTGGCTGATAACTATGAGTTGATGTCTGATCTATGGTTTTCGAGTATCAAGCTATTCAAAAAAACCTTCTGAGTGGCTCGAGACTAAAAACACCAGAATATATACTAAATTTTCACTAGATATATGTGCCAATGTGTATATGAGTAGTTATTTTTCAAATGCAGCCATCAATTCGCATGGATTCTTATTGCAACGAAATAATTGATTGAGTTCCAGAAATTTTTGTTTTTGGATCCCCTTATCACCTTTTGGTTTATTATTTTCAATAATGAACTCTTGGAATCAACCAAGAAAAAAACAATTAACCCCTCTAAAAATTTGTGGTTACGTTTCAAGGTATGTAGAATCCAAAAATCGACGCGGAACTTCCCTTAGTTTCAATGGACCGATATTGATGAAATTTGGTATATGGGCTCCATTTGAGGTCTAGTTGTGCTCAGAAGCTTTTGGTTGATGTCAGTCACTTCTAAGGGTTGAAAAATGAAGGCTGACATTTTCAAAACGCCCTAGCACCAAAACTTTTGATATAAAGGTTTTTTTAAATCAATTTAAAATAGTATTGAATTTGTAAAATCGAATGAGACCATAATGAGGTTCAATCTCCGTTCAAATATTAACTGATCAAAATGTAATTTCTGTTTGTTTCTTGGAGTTGTAACCAGTTTTGCGTCTTTAGCAACCAGTAACCAAATTTTCTAATAAAGAAACCACAGTATTTATTTCCTCTCATTAAGTGTGAAGCGTTAATTTCTTCAAAATAAACTTCATTGTGTAGCGAAAATATGGTTGATAGGTAGTGAGAATGGCAAAGCTGTCTCATAGTGAAAATCGTTAAACAACACAGTAGAATGAGTCGTTCATACCTTTCCAACGTACTCTTCCTTGAAATGAGGAATATTCAAATGGCTTGAAACGCTTCCCTCGCATCTTGTGTCCAAGGTCATGCCATCAGTGATTTCCAGATCAATACCATCCTTGGACCTGTGAATAATACAAACACTAAATTATGATATTCATTCTGCCCAAAAATAAGTTCAATTTAGAAATTGAGGATTTTTGATTTAATGAAAACGATTTGTTAATTTTGCTTCCGAGTCTACCAAGGTAGCGGAAGCTTTGTTTTCACTTTTCAAGGATGAAAAAAAAAGTTCTCCAAAATCAAAATTTTCACTCGCGTTTTGCGTTTTAGACCTTTCTGAACAATTTTGGTTCCGTGTCTGTCTGTCTGTGTGTCTGTCCGTCCGTCATCAATTCCTTGTAACGCGCATAACTATACGAAGTTATTGTCCGATTTCGATGAAATTTTCAGGGATTGTGCGGGTTGGTGTGCAGACGGCCCCCTATGAAAATCATCATCCCCGGAGTGATAGAAGCGACTGCGCATGCGCAAACGTGAATTCCTTGTAACGGCCATAACTTCTACAGTTTCCATCCGATTTCGATGAAATTATCAGGGATGTTACAGATTAGTATTTAGATGGTCCTCTATGAAAATCATCATCCCCGGACTGATAGAAGCGACTGCGCATGCGCAAACGTGAATTCCTTGTAACGGCCATAACTTCGACATTTTCTACCCGATTTCAATGAAATATTCAGGGATGTTACAGAGTAGTGATTAGATGGTCCCCTATGAAAATCATAGAGAATTGTTTTTCATAGAGGGATTCATTCATAGAGGAACGGACTCCTGTGAGAGTCTCAAATCGTATACATGACGAGGCTTCAATAGCACAGAGGAAAGAGTCTTGATTTGTGCTCTAAGGATCGCGGGTTCGAATCCCAATCGAGGATAAGAATATTTTTGATCCAATCACATACATCTACTCACTTAATTTTTCATCCGAATTTGATGAAATTTTCTAGGATTGTCCGGATTAGCGTGTAGATGGTCCCCTATGAGGGTAGTGGAAGGTACTTAGGTAGATTGGTGTTTTGAGATTAACTACTTTGCATCGGATCATCTATACAATCGGGTTATGGATACGAGGAAGCTATGTGCCACGCCCACTTGGCAGACTTTTTAAATGTTCTGAACCAGTTAAATTCGATTAATCAAAACGGTACAACTACGATGGACAAAAACAATGGATTATTCATAGATTGAGAGCTTTTGGTTGAGCAGAGAATTCTCAAACCCAAGATTCATCTGAAACGTTATTGAAATAATACTAATGTAATTTAAGAGAGAACGGAAAACAAGAGGTAAATATTGAGAGGTCCTAACATGATATTCAAATTGTATACGTGATTCCAGAATCTTGTCTTACCATTGAATTTCTGGTTTGGGAACTCCTTGAGCTCGTACTTTTAGATCCAAAGGTGCATACTCCCGCACAGTGATGTTCTCCAAAACCTTTGTGAATTCTGGCTCCTCCACTGTAGAACAAAACACCTCGCTCAAGTAAGAACAAATCAAATTATCTCTCTACAAACAAAACGAGTTATGCTATGGGCAAAACCAACAGTTATCCTGATTTTTTATCGCAGAAATTGAGTTAATTAAATGTTGCTAAAATATAAAGTAAATTTGGTTTCAAGAATCAAGTGACATTTTTTACTTACTGTGCATTTTCAGTCTTGCGTCTGCTGAAGCTTCTCCGATTTCGTTCACAGCAGAAATGGTATAAGTTCCTGCATCTTCAGGAAGAAGTCCTTTGATTTTCAATTTATAAACTTCATTTTCACTGTCAGTGTCAATTATGAAATGGTCACTAGCTTCAATCTTGTTGCCGTCTTTTCTCCTTTAAAAGTACGATTTGAAATTAAACTGGTATAATTGCAAATAATTGATATTGATTTTAAATTTTTTTTTGGAAGAAAGGTATTTTAATGAAGTGAAAAATATGTACCATGTGATTTTACAACGAGGGTTCGAGTGGATGACAGCAATGAACTGAGAATCTTCATATGGGACTCCGAGGATATCCTTGAAGATAGCAACTTCTGGTTTAAGAACGATATCTAGCCTCGCCTGAAACAATCATTATTACCTGACTGATTATTGACTTATTTTGAGAAACACAGGAAAAAGTTTCAACCACTCTTGATGAATTCACAATTCACAGGTAATGCCCGAAGTCAACAATGATCCTACATAACTACTCTAATACTAATATTAATTCTACTTACTGAGCATTCACAAGTACCGCTCTTATTGACAGCAGAAAATGAGTAGATGCCGGTGTCGTGGTGCTGGCTGGACGGAATGGTCAAAGTGAGACGACACTCTTTCAGCCCGTGGTGAGAAACCTTGGACTCCAAGTTGGGAATGCAATCAGGGGTGATTGGTTTTCCATCATGCTCCCTGAGGAATGATAAAAATACAGTTAAAATACTCCTGCGCTAAAGATTGCAATTAATTCGTTAATTTTTCAATTAAAGAAATGCAAATGTTTCAATAATTAAAGTAAACCACCATTTCAGGTTGAAGTTTCGTCCGACTTGTGATGAAGTTAAAGGCTATTATCTGCTGCGTAGTCTTTAAATTCAAATTTATGCAGACTCTGCTACCACCCCAAACTATGGGGAAATAATTAAATTCTAAATTAAACTATAATTTAGAATAAAAGAAAGCTCACTGACTGAGAAAAGGACAAAGAAAAAGAAACTGCAAATGAGGGAAAAAAGAAATATACTGATTCAAAAGGAAAAAGAAAAATCAAATAAACTCCTCTGCTTAGGACAAAAAAAAGGAAATTGAAAAATGGAAACAAATGAAAAATCCTTCTGGACAATACAATAGAACAGAACAAAAGAAAGGACCACTAGATTTGGTAAAAGAAAAAAGAGAAAAGAAATACAAAACGAACCTGATTTTCCTGGAGAATAATCAAATGAAAAAGAAAACTGAAAACTGAAGAAAAAAGAAAACTGGGAAAATGAAAATGAAAAGCAATTGGAAAGACCAAGAGAAAGTAGGAACGTCTGAACTAGAGCAAGGCTAGGAGAGAAGTGAGCTTTCTTTTATTCTAAATTATAGTTTAATTTAGAATTTAATTATTTCCCCATAGTTTGGGGTGGTAGCAGAGTCTGCATAAATTTGAATTTAAAGACTGCGCAGTAGATTATAGCCTTTAACTTCATCACATGGTAGCAGAGCGTGGTTTGGTGGAAATGCACTGAATTTATTTCATCATTTCCCCTCCACTTTTTCTTGGGTATTCCAGAAGGAATTACCCAAAGAGTATTCCAGAAGGAATCTCTATATTATTTAATTAATTCCCTTATTATACTTCGCCAATCCGGCAATTAAATTCATACATTTCGCCAATCCGGCAATTAAACTCATTCCCTTGTTAGGCTTTGCCAATCTGGCATTTTATTAATTTCAATTACGTTTTTCTTTTATATAAGCCTTTTCTGCATTTGCCTTTTCAATCATTACACTTGAATGTTTCGCCGTTCGTATTATTTATTTAGTTTGCTTTCTCCTCAGTTCCATTGATTTATTCTTTTATGTATAAATGGCCCATTCGTGGCATAAATGACCCATTCGTGGCATTCTTCTTCTTCTTCTTCTTTTTGAATAGTACCATTACGATGGAGGAATTCCCTTGAAGCTTCCAGACGTCCTTTCCTGGGCTTCATGCTATTTTCAGTCCCTTTGACTTTTTTCAAACATACTTCTGTTTGAAACCCAGAAGTATGTTTTAGGGAGAGGAGTGTGACGACCCTACATTTTATACGGGACAAACCGATTGGTTTGTTCCCGATTTGTTGGAGCTACGCCTTTAGAGATATCCGATTCATAGAGATATGAATCGATATCCTCTTCGGGCCGGCTGATTAATTTAATCACTGGTTTGAGGGGGTAGGGTCGTCACACCCTCCTCTGACTAATTATGAACAATAAGGTGAATTTCAATCTGAAATTCATCCTATATTGTTACAGACTGTCATTCCTGGAGTCCCGGACGTCAGCAGTTGACTCCCAATGGAAGGATCAGAATTGGTTCTGAACATTCCACTCATGGCTACTTATTTCCTCACCAAGGGTTTCACCCAAGTCCCAACTCGAAAAATGATTAAGACCTACGATCCCGCCCGCAAGCGGACACCAAATAATCTCCGAGCCGACTGGCCCTAACTTCGGTGATCTCACAGAACACTAAAATTTCGAAGGTTATTCAAAATAATTCATCTTTTTATGCCAAAATTAAGGTAAATGTATAGTTGAAGTTAAGCTAACGGACCCTATGACAACGCACTACAAATCCTGGTGATTTGACTGGTGATTTACCCAAGAGTATACTTTGAAAAAAAAAAACTTTAAAAAAATCAATCTATTCATATTATTCTATTAAGTGTAACATGAGTTGATGAACATACCACTTCACTTCGGGTATCGGATCAGCAGAAAGAACCAGGGAGAGGACAGACGTATGCCCTTTTGGCACCTTGAGATCTTTAAGAGGTGACAAAACTTGAGGTAAACGGAAATCTTGAGCTCCTGGTAACAAAATAAAATGAAACTTGAAACAGACACGACATGATTGTATAGTTGTGAATAGTAGGTCATAAGTATGAACGAATGGGGACATATTATACATTTGGTGGATGAAAAACGATAACAAGGCATAATGCTGTCATAAGCATAATGCTAACTCGTATATACAAGGGGGAATCGATAGAGTGTGACAAGAACATTTGGGTGAGTGTACAATGAAGTGTAGTAGAATGCCACAAACTGCAACGCCTGGCTCAATCCTTTACCAAGATATAATTTTTCGAAGTTTTAAAAAAAATAAAAACCAAGCTTTTTGTAAGTAAATGCCCCAATTTCTCCTGAATAAAACAAATTTTCCCAACCGTTGACCACATTTTCGAAATCAGCATTAAATTTGCAGTAATACTAGCCAAGTAATTATGAAAAGTCCATTTCAGGGTACCTGTAGCGATATTCACGCGGTGCTGCTCTAGAATACTCATCTCACCGGTCCCGTTTTTTCACATTCACGATCCAATAACTCCACCAATTTTGAAAATAATTGCAAAACTGTGTGCACCTTTGGAATGCTGATAAATTCTACAGTTTTTGGGTAACTTGACAAATCGTAGGATTTCTTAAAAAAAAAAAAAAAACAATTTTCCGAAACTCTGCATTTTTTAAAATTTTAGTTGTCTGAGCTGCTATTGTAGTTCTTACTGATTTTGAACTTCGGGCTCTTATTGGGAAAAACACAGTTTTCCTTAAAAAAAAAAAACTTTGACAAATCATATCTCGGTAAAGGATTGAGGTAAAGGATTCTGCTTCACTTCGTATGTACTTCACACAATTTTTTTGTCACACTCGTTCGTATCCACCTTGTATACCTAGTTTGTTACTGCAGCGAACTTAGGTTATGCCATCCATCTAGCTATGAACTTTAAAACCTCTGTCCAGTATCTCGATAATGGGGAAATGTGGCACCATAGGTAATTCAAACTACATCAAATTAAATAATCAGAAACTTAGAAATAATTATATTTAGAAATATTACCTACTACTTTAAGGTTTGCACTAGCTGTCTGTTCTCCAAGTACATTGGACACAACAACTTTGTATTCACCAGTATCCTCAATTTGAGCATCAACGATTTCAAGAGTATATCTTTCGTCTTTCAGAGTTTCTCTGAACCGTTCAGAGGAACTGAGATCCTTTCCGTCTTTCGTCCTAAAAAATGATATAGAAAGTTACGGTAAAGCAATCTTGTTAAATGTCAATATGTATTTTGTAAAAGGCTTGTTGTGGGAATTGCTGGTATTGTCTGTAAATATGAATATTGTATGAATCGATCACGAGATAAATTCATTCGCTACGTTGAAAAATATACACTTACGCTAATGCATTGGAGTTTGATGTGTGATGTTTCTAACATCAAAGTGACCAGTAATATTCTAACTGGATCCAAATAAGAAGATTATAATGATTAAACTATAAAATATGTAATTAGTACTTGCCATTTAGCCGTTGGAGTTGGAATGCCATGAACATCTATCATAAATTTGTGTTCCCACGTTTCGAACAACTGCACGTCTTTCATGTGATTTTCCTTTAGTTGAGGAGTGACTGAAATACATCATCAAGTTATTACCGTTTCAAAATAAATGTATTATTCTTTAAATCATCAGCATCTCAGAACGGGACAACCTTGGTGCATTGTTCTTTTTTGATAAAATTTTAAATCAAAATTGAGAGTTTTCATTAGAATTTAAAACTTTTTGGAAGCTAATCTTGATTGATTCATTAAGATTTAAATAGTTTTCATAGTTTGGTTTCGTTATTTTTCAGAGAGATCATATTACAAGACTTCCACGATTACGTAAATAGTATTTTTAAATAACGAACATCAACTCATTGATAATTCTTTCTCGATTATGTTGATGTTCTTTCGCTTCGCACTGATTGTATCGTGATGAAATAACTAGACAATATTATCCTGGGACCAGCTTCGAGCTACCCTCCGAATTTGTACAACATTGGCGTAATAGATCGGCCGAAATTGGTTTTCTTCAACATCCCACCGTGATTTCGTATAGTTATGCTCGGGACAAAGAATTTACAGACAGACATACACTGAATCAAACGTGTTCAGAAAGATTTTTAAACGTTTGTTTTAAAGTCCCAGATTGTTTCGATTTGCTGGAGGAGCACAAAGCTTCCTCATCTTCGACAGATAGGAAGTAACAATTGAAGCTCGACATTTAGCTCGACTCGCTAAATGGGGAATTATCGCGTTCTATTTAATTCTTCCAGATTGTATGTCTAGCGGAGAGCTTTCCAAGAGAGTTCAGTATAATGTATCGAAAATGTACAGAAGTGGGGGAAAAGATAACGCGTGGAATCACAATATCCCTCACAATACATGGAGTCACGATACATGCGGAAGTGGAGTCACAATATTCCTGGAAATATATATTCGTATATCCCTCTAGCTTCCACTACGTATGACGTCATTTCATCAAAATGAAGGTTTTTCATAAATTTGCCAGATTTCATTGCAAGGTCAGAAAAAGCTAATTCCGACGCTCGATAAATTCCCCATGTTGAATAGCTTCTAAAACCAAATGCTTCTTGATTGTGCTGTTCATTTGTAATATTCATCAGATATTTTATGATAAATTGCCAGGTGATACGCCAAACTCACCTTCATTACACAGTACGAGTAGGTGACAAAAACAACTTTCCAAACCAAGCAGATTAATGTTGCAAAAAAGCATGCAAGACAAAGTTGCGTTTTGTTTTCATTATACAGTGTTAGTTCAGAGGAATACCTACTTATTGAGAAGAGTTGGCGTGTAACAGCGGAACAGGAAGCAGCGAAAACATTGATTGCAGCAAAAGACAGGTTGAAAAGAGGCAAATTATTATATATGGTAAGATAAAAGCAACATTGAAAGCATTTTAGCAGGTACGAGACCGAGTATACATTAATAATTGACTAACCTAACCAATACTGTAAAGATCAACAGATCAACAACATGTTGACGGATGTTGAAAAAAAAGGAATGTATTCTACATAAAAATAAGATCACAATCAATAAAAAATTGATACGAATTAAAAAAACGAATGATGTGACGGGTCAACATCAAATATTCTTGATAACATCAATGCTTATACAATTATTCTAAAAAAAACTATGAAGTGGATTTTGTAATTTAGTATCTCTTTGTAGAAGAATGTAACTTTTGTGTAAATACGGCTTCTTCATTGAATGGGAATATATGCGTGCATGAGGATGAGTTTTGAGGTTTATCCTGCTGATGTTTGATAGAATGATAAATTAGATGTTTGGTGAAAACTTAAGGTGGATAATGTAATGAGGAGCCACCACACAACAAAATGTACGAATAAAATTAAACGAAAATGAAGCAAATTATTCAATAAATTCGAGAATATTAGCGAAATGAAATATTGGCGTGATATAGTAATAGTTGCCATGTTGGTTAGTTAACCCTCCATATGGGTCTTATTGAGTAGCGTACCCACAAGACATTTTTAAAAAGCTAATTGGTATCCATCAGATCTCAGTACCTTCATCCCAGATACTAGAATTTGGCGGGAGTTTTCAGTTGGTACTAAGAGGCTGAATATATCAGGTGAGTGACATGTTTTCAAGTAAGTGTACGTCAGACCCCCCTTGGTCGGTTTCTTTTATATATGTTTATATGTATGTTTGATTCATGGATTGGACCATGAATGTTCAAATTCAGTTTTGGGATTTTGATCTGACTGGTTTACTACGTTTTTTTCACCATGACCCTACAGACGCCCTCATCAGGAGACAGACAATAGCTATTATATCATTAAAAACTTTTCAATAAACACAAGGAACGGGCCTCAAAACTAATTATGGCCAACCATTGAAAAGGAGAAAATAATTATTACAACTGATTCAGATAGGTTGGTAGATAGGTATGCACGGTTGGTTGTTGGTAAGTCGCCGCGATGTCCTTCGGTCGGCACAAACATACTTGAGAATCTTCTCCTTATTCTTTGCTTCCCAAAATACACAAAATGATCAGGGCTTACTACAAACCCAGATCATGATCACGATAGTTGCACCTACGACATCAGTGCAATTCAATACACAAACATACTTGATATAGTTGGTAGTAGAAGACATATCTAATCCAAAGGTGGAATGTTGGAATACCAACAATTTCTAGGGAGATTCACGCTTATATTCTCCATCGTACAAGAGCACTGATGTACTACTTAATATTTTTTTTATTTTTATTATTTTTTTTTTTGTTACACATATATTACCCCAATGATACCTACTCTTATTCCTGTTTCGTATTGTACTATCGACCCATGTAATACTAACATATGTCTTAAGTATGGAAATAAGAATACACTTGGTGTCTGCAGATGGGCACGGCGACGACTTCAACGCGTGCCTACCTACCAACCGATTTGAATACGTTGTAATTATTATTTTCTCCTGTTTAGTCGTTTGCCGTCACTAGTTTTGAGGTCGGTCCTTTTTTTTGTTAAAAAGGGTTCTTATTTCACTATTTTTTTAAATTATTTATTATTTTTCTTCTTTTTAGTGGTCCTTAATTTATTTTTAAAATTAATTTCCCCGCAGTTTTTTGATAAGTTTTTGTAATGTAGATCTGATTCCGTAGGCACTGTATTCAGTTTTCGTAAGGTGGAAGTTAATGAAATCCTGATCAGCTTCTACAGGGTGTCCCCAAAAACGTCCCCCCCCCCTGCTAAAATCGTCCAGGTAGTGGTTTTTCGTCGATAATTTGATAAAAATGCAGTAAAATCAAGAAACTAACATCACCACGTGATTCAGCATAAAAAAATACTGAAATATCATGTGTCACACTTAGGTACTTCGTACATGCACATTTTGACACAACCTTGCGGTTGCGCATCTTTGAGCGCGCACTGAGCGGGTTGCGCGCAACAAAAAAAATCGGTTGAGGGGTGAAATGTTCATGAAATTTCACGTAGAATCCGAATCTGCAATAAAAAATGGGAGGTCTCATTTGAAAAAACGAAGTTGGTGTGCGTTGCGCACGATTGCGCACGTGCGCAATGCGCACCGTGGTCATATTTGAGATCCTTGGGAAAAATCATGAAGATTCAAAAAAAAAATTTTCTTTTTACCACTACCTGGACAATTTTAGCAGGGGGGGGGGACGTTTTCGGGAACACCCTGTATAATATTGGTATTATAATAGCTATTATAATATTCTATAATATTCTATAATATTAATTATTGAGGTTTGAGGGTGGTATTTATATTCGTATGTATATGGGCTCAACAAAAAGTAGAAACTCGTAAGCAAAATGCAGAAAATTTAGATGAAGCAAAATGAAGAGAAGGATATGAGTTTCAAGCGAATATTGCAGTGCCCCTGATATATTAACTACCTGCAAGACAGTTCCTGACAGAGATGCAATAAATCGTTCCACTGTTGATTATGGACGTCACAGTTCTAAGCTTCAAGGTTTACGGATTGGCTTTCCTCCTAGACGTTCTTAATGGCGTAAATGGATTTCCATCCCGAATTGTAGTGAAGTTAATAAAAGGTGAAATTTGATTATTCTTATGTATATCTGTTCTTTGGTTATCACCAAAATTCCGGACATAGAAATGTTTTCAATTTCGAAAACGCCCAAAAATCACGTGTTAGTGGCGAAGATTGATGAAAAGACGTATTCTTTTCCACTTTCCTGTTTCAGTAATCAGTGGGTTTTCGGGGGCTCACACAGGAACTATTTTGACGCCCTGGTCCTCTCGTATTGCTCAAAAACCAGTATGAGAATGAGCAGTGGAAATCCATCATTAATATCATCTGCCAGGAAAGGTATTTGATATCACCATAGGAAAGCCTCGGGAGGATAGCCACATTTCTGTTAAAATCAACCTTCATATTCTATATTGCTGGAAATTCAACCGTTCCGAATAATGGGGTATTTCAGTCAATTAAAAAAAAATTTTTTTTCAAAAGAGCGTGGGATAGAATTGACGGTAATCGGGTCTGTTCGTCAAGAAAATGTTTAGAAGAAATTAGGGAAGCTAATGAAACTTGAAGATCTGAATGATGTGACGTCGTAAGTTGCTGACCTTGGAACGAGACGTTCCACCGTAGATCCCGTGTGGTCTCGAACGTCTCGTGGCCTTGGATACTACAAAATACTACACACATACGTCGTGCGTGTGCGTGCATGAAGGCCCACCTTTTTGTCAAACGTGTGATCTCTTTATTTAATTTTTCTACCGCATGTAATAGTATAAATGGGCATAAAGTTGGAGTATAGAGGTTTTCAACGGTGCTGAATCCAAATTTGAGGTCAAAAACCTGAATTTCCGACCCGCCGAAATACCCCATTATTTTCCAACTAAAATGGGGCACTGCAATATATTTTGTGCGACTCAGAGTCAAATTATAGGAGTGTAGGCTGTATTGTCAATGTTATATGGTGGTAGAAGCTTACCGTTGCTTTCACCACTCAGATGTGACGGGAATTGGGATTCAGTGTTGTCTACTGTATGTATTTCACTGTTGATGGATGATGTTTGTTTGGATTCTGGACACTTGGCGATAACACAAGCGTTGGGAGTGTCAGATTCGTGGATTTCAATTTCACGGTCTCCCTGTTCCGCGGAGGGTGAACATTCGGCTATTGAATGTTCTGATATTGGTTGAATTAGGTCTTTATCGACATCATCACTCAGGTCATTTCTCCTATTTAAAGTTTCAACAGAAAGAGGGGTTTCATGAGTGATTACCCTATGAAGATTTGCAGAGCCAACAAGAATTCCATCAGATACAGACGAACTCAATATTTGCTTCCCATCTTCAACGGAAGTATGTAGAAGAGGATTTGTATTGGGAGATTCCATTGTGTTGAGTACAATTTCACTCTTGATTCCACGAGAGTCCCCGTTACTTTTCTCTAGGCGTGCTCCATTTGAATCTTCTCCACTAATGACTGAACCTCGATTGGACTTTTCGGTCGTTGGTTCCGTGGTAAAGCCATTGCTACCACCATCTTCTCCGATCGGTGCTCCTTTGGAGTCGTTCTTGCATGCCTCATCATCTGAGTATGTATTAGGTTTATCATCTCTGAAATTCACTTCAAATGATTCTTCCATTGTTTGAGCTTTTCGAACACCCTCATCGCTGGAATCTCTCTGGGATGAGTGAACATGAGCTTCAGGTTCAACAGGCCCACTCACTTTTTCCGAAACCAAATTGACAGATTTAGCTTCAATATCTCCATTAATACTAACTTTTCTCAACACAACGTCAGATGAATCCTGTTTATCTCCATCGTCAACTCCGTAATCAGGAGATCCAATCTGAGAGTTAGAAATAGCTAAATCCGTTATTGTTTCCTCATTCCTCTCTTGTGAATGCCATTTGGATTCATCAGTAACAACAGTTTTCTCCATTTTGATCTCAACTTGATGAAAATCGCGGGTGCATGTCGATGAGGAGTGGTTGTTCTCAATTATTACGGGTGTACTATCTTCTGAAGCTACTTCTTCTTGAATAACTACCGTACATTCGTCACTCGCTTCACCGACAGGGGTCAGTGTAGGTTTTCTTCTACTTACTGTATAATGGGTTTCAATTGGTTCTGTATACTCTTGAACACTGCATTTCGACTCACACACTGTATGGGATATTGACTGGCTATCGATATCATCCTTTATATCATCATCTACAGCTCTAATGACGAATCTCTGCTTCGGATTGTTCATATTCACTTGGACAGGAGAGTTCATCTCCTCTTCTTCCGACACTGACACAATCGAAACCCCCCGAGTAACACTCAATCTTGAACATTTGTCTTCATTGTCTGAGAACTCCTCGACGATTCCACAGCATGATTCTTCCAGGACACTTTCAGTGGTGACTTCCACGCACCGATAACCACTATATACGGCTCTCCTAGTATGGACTATCTCGAAAAAGTTATCTTCTTCTCGTGTTTCCAGGTCTAAAATGTTAGTAAGTATGAAAAAGTATGAGTTTGAGATAATACAATGAAATATATATTATTTGTTACAATTTACTTCACAACTATTAGAAATGTTTGTAGGAAAAACTTTAAAAGCTACCAGTGAAATACCAATGTAATGCATGGTGAATACAAATTCATATTTTGAAATGTACAACGGACACGCATTGTATCTACTTCAGCTACAGTTAGAGAGTGTTCAAAGAAAAATACGTCTAAACAGTCTTAAGCAATGGAAGTCCGATTCGTGCAGTATGACTCAGTGAGTAAGTTCTCAAAGAAATATTTGAACCGTTTTTGAAATATGATCATTTTCTATGATACTATGGTACTTTTTGGTTTGTTATTTTCAATAACGAATCTTTGGAATTCCGCAAGAAAAAAAATATAAATAACCCTAAAAATTTGTGGATTTACGTTTCAAGGTATGTTGAATAAAAAAATCGAATAAATATGTACCCATCCGTCTGCCATACGCGGCACTTTGCCCAGTTCCCGGGAACCAATTTTGATGGAATTGAGGATACCGGCTGGGTTTGGGTTTTAGTTTTGTCTAGAAGGTTTTGGTTAATGTTTCACTTATAAGAGGTAAAAAGTGGGAGAAAACATTTTCAAACGTCTTAGCTTAAAAACTTTCGATGCACAGGTTTTTTTTCATTCATCTAAAATAGCGACGATTTGAAAGAATTTTTGGACACTACCCAGAGCCAGGTGGGACCAACCATTCGCTAATGAAGATAATTAGTTATCTAATTAGTGAATACATAATCACTCGCGTTTTTTCATCAATTTACAATAGCGTTCAGGTGTTAGAAGCAAATGAGATCATCAAATCTCCGAACAATGAATCATGATCAAATGAGAGTTTATTGTGAAATTAGCATTGACACATGTGACTTGCATATATGAGCCTTCTGAGGGTCCCTAAACCCCCCCCCCTCCCTCAATTCCAACCCACCTCAGGTCCATAGTTGGTTGTGCCCCCTGACTCGCCTAGCCAAAAATGGGATCTTCATGTCTCTTCTAATATAGTTTAAGTCACTAAGTTGTTCTTCCTTGACAGCTAAAAACCATATTTCGTGACGGACACCCACAACTTTGGGATTGAGATGTTTTGCTAGTAGGTAGATACAGTCGATAATAAGGTAGATACTATTAATGGCAATGACGAGTTCATTTCAGACGGGTGATCTTTGGAGAGTAATAATAAACCATTGTGTATCGATTTGCAGCGTTTTTGAAACTGTCCTCCCATAGGAAAATTTGTGTTGATTGATTCCAAATACATAATACAATGTTTAAGATGATAATTTCCCCATAAACCTCAAAAAACGCTTTTTTGGACTTTTTAAAATATAAATTTAGCCTCTTAGAGTTTTCTAAAATGAATACCCAACGTTGGAAATTTTCCACTCAAAAAAACTTGGAGGCGATTTGGATAGCAATTGAGCCTTGGAAAGGAAGATGGTAGCTCTTTTTGAAATAGAGCCAAAAGGTAGGTAACATCTTCACTAGACGTCGCAGTTTCCATAAGACAAAATTATTAATAAACTGAAATTACAAAAGAAAACGCTGCAAATTATTACACAACGGTTTATTATTTTTATATAGATCACTCGTCTACAAAATCACCAACCATCCAATATGAAGAGAAAAAGAAAAAAAAAATAAAAAAAAATAAAAAAAATCAAAATCACCAACCATCGATCGCATTTCGGTCAGCTCTAATTTGAACGGAGATTAGGCCTCTTTTGCGATTCACACTCGTGTTTTGATTTATATATACATATATATTTCAATATAAACCCTTAAATTTTCGTAGGGAGCGAACGGTTTGTCCTACAGAGCTCCGCGTGGTCTCAAAAAATTCTAAAAATTCTATAGAATCTTAAATTGAAGGAAAAACAATACCTTTATATCGAAATTTTTTGAGTTAGGGCGTTTTCAAAATTTCAAAATTTATTTTGGAACCCTTAGGAGTGACCTACATCAACCAAAAGCTTCAGGGCACAACTAGACCCCAAATGGAGCCTACATACCAAATTTCATCAAAATCGGTCAATGCTAAGTGGCAAAAGTGCCGCGTACGGCGTACGGCGGACGGACGGCCAAATTTTTATTCGATTTTTGGATTCTACGTACCTTGAAACGTAAACCATCAAATTTTGAGGGGGTGTTAAAATTTTTTTTTTCTTGGTCGATTCCAAAGGTTCATTATTGAAAATAATAAACCAAAATAGGATGGGAAGGTCGAATTATTCAAGGAAAGGGTTTGTTTTATTCAAGTATGTTTAATTTTTAAGTAAGTTTTATTTAAGGTATTTTTTGTTTGTTTTATTTTTATGTAAGTTTTATTCAAGGTATGTTTATTTAAGAAAAAGGAGAGTCTGTGAAATAAGGAAATGGACAAATGTACATCCCTACATTTTTCGTGTAGAGTGTTCAATTATTTATATATTGATAGGTAACTATTTTCCTTAGGTCCTGTCTAGCAAAGATGGGTGGGTATTGCTAACAACACTGTTAATTTCCCCTGTCGATCACTCCTGAATAAAAGACAGGTATATCAGTGCAAATTAAATGGAGAGAAAAAAATGATCTTAAAAACCTGCTGAAAAGATTGTTTGGCGAATAATAGTTCAAAAAAACTGTTGAAGATAAAGACTTTCGACACCAATTTAAATGTTAGCCATATTCCTACTCGGTTTATATGCTGCTACATTTTCTGTTTTTGGCATGGTGCTCACAATTACTTGGTAGCATTCAACAGAGGGAAGTTTCAATTCTAGCATGCTCCATCCCCATGAGATCACAGGTATGGCTTGATGTCCTTATAGGTAGGTCCTCAATCACGGAACTTTACCTGACGCGGCTAATCAGTTATATCTTACGTAATAGAATAGGCAATGTAGTTAATGATGTAATCAGTAGCTCAAGATACGTTTATATACTACAACCACATATCAAAAATCCTACAAGTTCCATGTTATCAGTCAGCGAAATCGGTAAAAACAGAACAGGATGAACATATCCAGAAGATCAATTCTCACATTATAGAACTTCTACGAAGTTCTCAAGAAATAATAGATTGAAACTGTAATCAAAAATTAAAAAATATTCGACTAGCAGCTGTTTTTGAGAATTTTAAATTTTTGATGGTATTGGTACATAATCGTTCTGGATTTATCAACCAACTCTAGCTTCTACCGTGTATGATGTATACTAATGATCAATAGGATACCTTGTATTTCACCCATCTCTTCAATATGTTCAACATTAACTAGAGATTGATCTTCTTTGGTCAGACTGCCAGCATTTTGAGGCTGCTCCACTTCTTCTGAAACCGGTACCTGTATGTTCTCTTCTACCTTGGACTCTTTCCTGACGCTGGCGCTAGTTTTTCTTGAGCTACTTGATGATGTTGCTAAGAAAGACACCACAAACACTCACATCTCTACGATTCATATGCAAATAAAGAACGACGTTTCCGAACTACATGCTCATTCTCATAAACAAAGACCAGACAAATTATTAGGTGACATGATGGATAAAACATTTTAAAAAAATGAGGGAACACTGAATGCAACAAGCATGTAGTAAGTGTACCTACTTCTTCGGGAAATATGATGAGTCGGATAAGTTTTATGATTAAAAGAAAGGATTCCCTTCACTTTTATTTACTTTTGTTTGGTTTTAAATTAATTACTATTTTAATAGGTATGATTTATACGAATTAAAAAATCCTTATTAGTTTTAACAGTACCGGGTTACGTTGGAATAGTAAACCGCCAAGTAAAGAGCCTGTACTGATTCAACCCCAACTCTTCAAATGAGAAATTTCTCGATCAAAAAAAAAAAAAAAAAACGTCTGCCAAGTGGGTGTGGCACATAGCTTCCTCGTATCCATAACCCGATTGTATAGATGATCCGATGCACAGTAGTTAATCTCAAAACACCAATCTCTAAGTAACTTTCACTACCCTCATAGGGGACCATCTACACGCTAATCTGGACAATCCTTGAAAATTTCATCAAATTCGGACAAAAAATGTAAGTGCGGTAGTGATTGGATCAAAAAATTTCTTAGCTTGACTGGGAGTTGAACTTGGGACTCCTGGGTGAGAGTCCAGAGCATTGCTCACTGTCCTATAAAGGGGTTGTTTGAATGGGGTTTGAAATCCTCAAGTCACACGCGACTGTTACGGCTGTTACAAGGATTTTACGTTTGCGCATGCGCAGAGGCTACTGTAAGATTTTAAGGCATTGATTTTCATTGGGGACCATCTACAACCTAATCCGCGTATCCCTGAAAATGTCATCGAAATCGGGTAGAAAATGTGGAAGTTATGGCTGTTACGAGGAATTCACGTTCGCGCATGCGCATCGGCTACTATCAATCCGGGGGTGATGATTTTCATAGGAAACCATCTAAACACTAATCTGTAACATCCCTGAAAATTTCATTGAAATCGGATGGAAAATGTGGAAGTTACGGCCGTTACAAGGAAATTCACGTTTGCGCATGCGCAGTCGCTTCTATCAGTCCGAGGATGATGATTTTCATAGGAGACCGTCTACTTACCAACCCGCACAATCTCTGAAAATTTCACATCGAAATCGGATGGAAAATGTAGAAGTTATGGCCGTTACAAGGAATTCACGTTTGCGCATGCGCAGTCGCTTCTATCAGTTCGAGGATGATGATTTTCATAGGGGACCATCTAAACACTAATTTGTACATCCCTGAAAATTTCATTGAAATCGGATGGAAAATGTAGAAGTTATGGCCGTTACAAGGAATTCACGTTTGCGCATGCGCAGTCGCTTCTATCAGTCCGAGGATGATGCTTTTCATAGGAGACCGTCTACTTACCAACCCGCACAATCTCTGAAAATTTCATCGAAATCGGATGGTAAATGTAGAAGTTATGGCCGTTACAAGGAATTCACGTTTGCGCATGCGCAGTCGCTTCTATCAGTTCGAGGATGATGGTTTTCATAGGGGACCATCTAAACACTAATTTGTAACATCCCTGAAAATTTCATTGAAATCGGATGAAAAATGTAGAAGTTATGGCCGTTACAAGGAATTCACGTTTGCGCATGCGCAGTCGCTTCTATCAGTCCGAGGATGATGATTTTCATAGGAGACCGTCTACTTACCAACCCGCACAATCTCTGAAAATTTCATCGAAATCGGATGGAAAATGTAGAAGTTATGGCCGTTACAAGGAATTCACGTTTGCGCATGCGCAGTCGCTTCTATCAGTCCGAGGATGATGATTTTCATAGGAGACCGTCTACTTACCAACCCGCACAATCTCTGAAAATTTCATCGAAATCGGACGGAAAATGTAGAAGTTATGGCCGTTACAAGGAATTCACGTTTGCGCATGCGCAGTCGCTTCTATCAGTTCGAGGATGATGATTTTCATAGGGGACCATTTAAACACTAATTTGTAACATCCCTGAAAATTTCATTGAAATCGGATGGAAAATGTAGAAGTTATGGCCGTTACAAGGAATTCACGTTTGCGCATGCGCAGTCGCTTCTATCAGTTCGAGGATGATGATTTTCATAGGGGACCATCTAAACACTAATTTGTAACATCCCTGAAAATTTCATTGAAATCGGATGGAAAATGTAGAAGTTATGGCCGTTACAAGGAATTCACGTTTGCGCATGCGCAGTCGCTTCTATCAGTCCGAAGATGATGATTTTCATAGGGGACCATCTACTTACCAACCCGCACAATCCCTGAGAATTTCATCGAAATCGGACAATAACTTCGTATAGTTATGCGCGTTACAAGGAATTCATGACAGACACACAGACACACAGACAGACAGACAGACAGACAGACACACAGACAGACAGACACGGAACCAAAATTGTTCAGAAAGGTCTAAAACGCGAGTGAAAATTTTGATTTTGGAGAACTTTTTTTTTTCGTCCTTGAAAAGTGAAAACAAAGCTTCCGCTACCTTGGTAGACTCGGAAGCAAAAAAAAAAGAATCTCAGAGCGACGCGGTAGCTAATAGTTGGATGCTTTCTCAAATATATTACTTAAGCAATTAAATTGAATGTACGGATATGTTACTACATTTTTACTGTAGGTAAAGATACAACAGTTGACAACCTGAATATTTTACCGTGACATCAATTTGATGAAGATTTATTCAAGTAAATATTGAATTTGAAGGTGAAACTTGTGACAAAAGTTGTTTTTAATATTTCCCAGCATGAGAATAGATTAAAACTTATTGAACCCAATGTAACGTGGACCCAATAAAAAATTGGTTTACAATATCCAACAAATTCTGATGATATGTTCGTATGTTCCATGATTCAAACATAATAATTATGAGGAAGACCACAACAAAGAAGACAAACATGAAACAATGAACCAGTTCAGTGTGGTTGGTATCCAAGAGCGTTCAATATACTTCTTGAAGTATTCTTCTTTACCTCAACATATATATCGATCTCTTCCATAATTCAATGATGTCATAATCCACAATCTTACCTTGCACTATAATTGTACTTTTGGTTACCGCAGTACCCATTTCGTTCACAGCTCGGACTTCATATTCACCACCGTCCTCTTCTTTAACCAAGTTCACTGTCAATTCGTAGGTCTCCGTTCTCTGTTTGTCTCGAGATATCTTTATATGAGCGCTTTCAGTTAACTCATTACCATCTTTGTACCTACGTAGAATAGAAAAAAGATCATGAGCAACAATAGTTAACCGATGCAGGAGTTACCGTTGTAAGTTTGACCTCTCAGCAAAGCAGAATGAAGAAATATCCTTTACCACCTCTTAGTTGTTTTTTTTTTTTTTTTGCTAATAATGAACTTATGGAATCAAGTAAGAAAAAAAATTTAACCGTTTCTTCGGCACTTTACTTAGTTATCTTTGACCGAAATTAATGAAATTTTGAATATTTCTAAGAGGTGAAGAATAGGGGATGAGATCCTGGAAAATCCCGTTTCTAACAAAACATGGTTGTTTCACAAACGCAGAAACCGGATCGTGAAATTCCGGATGAACCGATGGACTTCATCATTGAACGTACCATTTGATTTCAGGATCGGGAGTACCTCCAATCTCTACTTGAAGAGTGAGAGTGTCTCCTTCACTGACTGTTGTGTTCTTCAAACCGGTTTTAAAGGCCGGACGACCTATAAAAAAAATATGAATAATAAATATAAATTTCGTGCATATTTTGTGTTGTGGATTTGATTCGAATGAATTTTTGCCGTCGAATTGGGGAATTGGTACCATCTACACTCCATCACCATAAAAAATGTTTGGTGTATTTTTATTTCACCTGAGATGGTGAAAATTTTCGAAATCTATTAAGAGGTTAAAGATTTTCATATACAGGGTCACCCTTTCGGGCGTACCACCGGCCAGGGTTCGATTCTACAACTAATTTGCGACTTTTTTTGTCTCGTGACTTTTTTTTGTAACCCCCTTAAAATCCGACTTTTTTCTCTTTTAAGATTTTTTCGTGTTTTCAACCTTACGCCATTAAAACAGCCATAACTCCCTTATTTGTCAGTTAAAATTCAAATATAATTACACCGTTGGAAAGAAGCTAAATTTTTCATCTCTCTAGTGCTAAATAAATCTTTTTAAAGAAGACTCGGATGTTGAAAAATGAGCCCGAATAGTAAACTCTAGAAAATCTCGAAACTGCACAGTTTTTTCAAACGTTTGTAAGCCTAGCTGAAACTGCCGGTTAATTTCCCACTGTAACCCCAATATTTGATCCATAAACTCAGCTTTCCAACGGTATGGTCAGAATTGTTTCCAATATTTTATTAGTGGAGAAAACCGCGCTTGAATGCGAAAAAACGTGATTTTTTTTTCAAGGAAATCGACGGTTTGACGGGAGGATTCGGGGGGTCTCCTCCGCCGCCGCTCCTTTTACTTTCCATCCAACCCCGAATCCTTCCGTCAAATCGTCGATTTCGTTGAAAAAAAATCACGTTTTTTCACATTCAAGCGCGGTTTTCTTGGATCTCTCTTTTGGATTTTAAGGGGGTCCAAAAAAAAAAAAAAATCAAGAAACAAAAAAGTCGCAAATTAGTTGTACAGTCGAACCCTGGCCGGTGGTGCTCCCGAAAGAGTGACACCATGTATGCTCAGTTATCTTTTTTTTGTTTAATCATTTCCTATCCTCAATGGTACTTTTCCTATGTCTAGAGACGATTACTTATGAAATCTCAATACCACTGGATATCATCGAAGGAAATATTTACACAAGAACATAAACTATACCGAAAGTGGGTGACACGAACTCTGCAGAAAACCCTCCTACCTTATTGGCCCACTATGGGAGTACAACTGTCCAATCACGAATTGTCCTCAGTTCAACAAAGACTGAGCAGATTCGATAACATCACCACTCAGTCCCTCACGTGTAACTCTGAGGACTTGTTTTCAGAGTGGTCGATTCACATCTTGGACTTGATTTTTTTCCACTTCACAAGAATCAAGTAGCGAACCTACTCTGACATGAATTGGTACCTAGCTGGCTGAAACCTTCAAGACAGGGCAAAATATACTTAGTGCCGTCCACTAAAGTGACTAGAATTTTTTCAAGACTTTGGTATTGTTGGAGTCGTCTCCTCATTCTGTTTTTAATAAAATAGTGGAAAGTAGCCTTATTAGAAAATTATGGGAGTTATTCAAGAAAAACGAGAGACTGGTTTTCAATTTCACAGGGTGATACAAGTGTACGAAACAGTTCTTCCACTATGCAACCCAAAAACGCAGTTTCGAGGCTAAACTGTACTTTACGGTTGTTTCATGATCAGAGATGGCGAGGGCAAACAACACTTTCTTGTTACCGGTGTACTTTACTCTAAACGCACGAGTTGCACTTTTTCAGCGTTGCATCAGCAGTGTAAGAGGTAACGGAGCCGAAGTACAACAATTAGAGACAGCTCTTAGCAATAAAAAAATTTACTCCTTTCTCCTATTTTTAGCGAAAAAGTTATTCCAATTAAACGTAGGAGGTTATAAAGAAGCTCGAAGAAGAACAAGTCAAATATCCCGCTGAAATTTTACTTTTTATTAGGCAAGACACAAAACCTCATTTTTCTCAAAAGTACGCCTGCGTGAGTTACTGTTTTTTAGGACGTCCCACAGTAAGACTTGGGCGTCCTTATGCGATCGATCTGGGGTGAAGTTGGACAACACTCAACAGAAAAAAAAAATAACCACACAGTAATCCGTTTTAGACCATTCTGAATCCAAATCCGCGAAAAAAACCATAGGTGTATGTCTGTGTGTGTGTGTGTGTGTGTGTATGTGTGTGTGTGTGTAACAAAATCTTGTGTACTCTGCACAGGCCTTAGTTCTCAACCGATTTTCCTGGTTCTTTTTTTGTTCGTCGCGGAAAACTATCTAGTTGTGCACTACGTCGCCGGAATTTCGAATTTTGCCTTTTAAGGGGAGGAAAGGGGGGGTTAATGCTCGAAAAACGTGCGTTTTTGGGCATAATCTTGTGTACTCTGCACAGGCCTTAGTTCTCAAACGATTTTCGTGGTTCTTTTTTCGTTTGACGCAAAATACTATCTAGTTGTGCACTACGGCGCCGGAATTTCGGATTTTGCTTTTTAAGAGGGGGAAAGGGGGGGTTGAAGCTTAAAAAACGTGCGTTTGCGTGCGTAATCTTGTAAACTCTGCCCTGGCCTCAATTTACAACCGATTTGCGTGTTTCTTTTTTTGTTTGACTAAAATAACTTCCAAGTAGTACACGATTTCACCAGAGTATCAAAATTCGCAAGGGGAGAGGGCGAGTGGGGGGATAATATTCACAAAATTTCCGATTTTTAAATATTTCGGCTCGTTTACAGCTTACTAACTGTCCCCAAGCCTTGAAATTGAGGACAAATTTTCATTATACCTCCGGATTTTCATGAATTATTCTCTGTACCACCATGGATCTAATAGTGGCGCCACCATGGTGCCAGGACACCATAAACCGAATATTTCGTCGGTTGTTTTTTTTGTGTTTCACCTTGAATACGGATGTGAACCTCGATGGACTACCTACTAAAACTAATAGATGAAAGTTCAATGTTACGACGTATTTCGGCTTTGGTGCCAGACTGGCACCATTGGTGGCGGTGGTGAGGGGGGGGGGGGTGAACTCGAATTCGCATGTTGGGTATCGTAGATCATGGATTTTAAAATGCTCTTCAGATTCGAGGCTCCCATGCCGCTAGAAATGTTAAGGTGGAAAATGGTGGGGGGGGGGGTCAGTATTTCTTGCCTAAAGTAATAAATAAATTACATCGAGTGAAACAGTTTCATCACTTAATAACTGGTTAAACTGATCTAATGCTTATCCAATGGGACGTCCCCTGGAATGCATGCATTACTAAACAATATGTTCTCTATTGGGTGGCAGCATAAGGCGTACCGACCATTTGTCTTTTTGCAGCCAGAGTGGCCCGTCCAGGAGTCCAACCACACAAAACACCCCCATTGTTGTAAGGCCTGGACAATATTCTTCCTCCTACAGCTGGTAGAGGACCTGGCTAATGCACGAGCGGAGACCACAGACTAATTCGTGGGTACGCCTGTTCTAACTGCTCAATTATGCGTGGTCCTGAGTTCTGAACAAGGCATTCTTCCCAAAAGAGTAAATTCTCAGTACTACAAGCCTCAGATTCATGCCATCCGAACTACTTTCGGATGGGCCCACCGACTCAAGTTACTCCAAGTTCATCAGATTTGGTGGTAGGTAGCTGTAACCACACTGTCCACTGTACCAAACCGCTGAACTTTCGGCCCACTTGGTTCCAAAGAGGTCCGTTAAAATACTTTACTATTGTATAGTGCACACAGTCATGAAGTTCAAAGCAATAACAAAAAATTACAACACCTCCAGCCTTCTATTGGGGCAGCGCGAGCCACTTATTTTCGGTTATGGACGAACAAGCAACGGTGTTGCACCGAAATTAACCGAAATGAAGTGTTCCAACGGTGTTGATAACAAATTATTTAAATTTCATAATCCTCTTTATGCAAAATATACCAAAATTCCTGTAAGATGTACATATTGCTTCTCCACGAAATGCTAGCTCGACATTAGAATACCGAATCATAATCGTAGAAAATTATGGGGGTTTGCAGTTTGAGTATTTTTCTCGGAGAGAAAATAATGGAAAAAACTTTTGCATACTAGTCTACAACACATTGAGACATTTTATATCTTTTATATAATTTATGCATAAATTTAGGGCTTTCCAACGAATAGTGAACGACTTTTCTACGAATACGAATGACGACGATAAATTCCGTAGCAACGACTTGGTTGTAAGTGGAAATCATTAAAAAACTAAACTTAACTGGAACGCTTTTTCGTGACCAATTTTGTGACACTTTTTCGTGACTATTTTTCGTTTATGTGCCAAAGTAAAGACATAAAATGTCAAAAAGAAATGTCAAGAGTGGACTAGTAAAGTATAGTCATCAACTTACAGAGAACAGTCAGATCTGCCGTAGATTCATTGCTTCCATATTCGTTTTCAATCTTGCATCGATACTTTCCAGCACTTGAAGATGAAACTTCTTTGATAATCAAAGTATAATTATCATCCATTTCTTTAAACGAGAAATTAGAGTTGGACTCCAATATTTCCTGTTCATTATAAAACCTTGAAACCGAATAGGAAACAATAATTTATCATGAAAATATAAATCAACAATCTATTTCATTTTGAATAATTTTATCAGTAAATATCATTCACATCAGTAAATAATATGGTATGCCAGGTAATAATCAGACAAACCTACCATCTGACTTTTCCTTTTGGGAATGAATTGATTTGTACTGTGAAACCAACGTTTGTATCTTTCTCCTGAGCCATGACGTGACCCATTCCTTTAATGAACGTTGGTGCAGTTTTGACGTAAACTTGACCGTGATCAGTGTTGGTTCCGTGCAAGTTCGTTAGTTGACAACTATAGTCTCCCGCATCAGTTGCGCAGATGGCATTGATGGTCAGAGTGTGTGTATCATTATCACTACTTATTTTACACCTTGAATCCGTAACAACTGGTTTACCTTTGAAGAACCTGTAATGATAAACAATTGATCAAACACATGTCAAGTTTTTATTTGAAATATGAAATGTAACTTTTTATATGTACGTGATATTACAACCCTACTAGACATCCAGAAATTCTCAACGACTGGACAAGTAAATTGCTACATTCTTTTCGGTACCTAATAGATAGCATAGCAAAACTAACGAGAGTAATACTCACCACTGAACAGTGGGCATAGGTGTGCCATGAACCTTTACTAGGAAAGTCAAACTGTCCCCTTCTTCAGTGTCTACCCTTTTAATAAGGGTTCTTGTGAAGATGGGAGCACCTTCGATATCAACTTTGCAAAATTCGGAACATTGGCTGATGTTATTCTTACAAACAATCGAGTATGACCCGACATCGTACAGTGAGCAGCTCTGGATGAGCAGTGTGTAGGATTTTCCCTCTTCAATGAGCTTGACATGTTCAGACTCGAGCACTTGTTTACCATCCTTGTACCTGATAAACACACGAAGATAGAGTTGTTATTTCAAGTGGTAAAACATATTATAACTATATAAATTATAACTACGGAATACTATAATAAATAATACAACTATAAGAACCATTAAATGTATCATTATCATGAAAAGCTCACCATGCAACCATGGGCTTGGGATTGGCTTCAATTTCGACACTCAATTTCACTTCTTTTCCAGAAATTGTATGCACATCGGTCAGTTTCTTTGTGAAACTTGGGGCAGCTGAAATTAAAAATAAATAAATTATTATTGATATTAAGAACATTCGAAATCGAATCAAGCTGATAGGTATTGGTTCTAGAGATGAACAATATTATTGGTCTTTCTTTTGACTTAGCGGTTCTGCTTTGCACTTGATCTTACATGGCTCCTTGGTCACCTGTAGATTTAAATGGGCAGCTTGAGGATGGTTTTAGTTCTCTCTTAGCTGGTGAAATTTCACCTTAGGTGATGCCAATTGATTACAAGATCGATCAATAAAAAAGCTGCCAGTAACATGCTTAGGTTCATGAGTAGAGCCTCTTACCTATCGTCATCTAAGAATGATTTGCCGGGTTTAATACTCGATGATCAAAAATTCTGCACCACGCGTTTACAAAATACAGACATGACGTTTTGCCAACTCACAATCCGCATGTGGTGAACAAATATGTCCACATCCACAACTTAAATGTACTACCTCCAGTCAGTTTGACCAGAGACCACGGCCTGACTCATGATTACCTCATTTTCGGTAGTCGGGAGGAATTCAAATAATTGTTCCTTGATATCTAAGAAATTCTTAGTTTAGTTACCCTCGCCCCAATGAAGGTAGGTATCTAATGATACTAGTTGAATTTTAGTTTGAGATTTGGTCCACATCCACTCGTTCTATCCAAAATTAAAATAAATTTATCGGGTAGCGTGCGGAAAGAAATACACCTTTTGTCCCTATAGTACAGAAACATCCCATTCCAATAATTAAATAATTCATTTATCTGAATTTATTTTATTATTTTGATTAACAAATGTTCAAATAACCACTGTTTCAAAACTCACATTTCATTTAATCAAGTAAACTTTGAGTATTTCTTTCCCAAGATTGTATTTAATTTTTTTTTTAATTGGAACATCTTCACATTATAACATTAAAATCAAAATCATACCCACTCAGTTGAACTGTTCGTTTCAACTCACTATAATATTATATTGAGTAAGAATAATAAGTAAATAAATATAACCGAGAACTAGAACTATTAAGGTACGTACCTTTAACGTTCAATGAAATCGTGTCTTCAGATTTTCCGGTGACGTTTTGAGCCACAGCTTTGTATTCTCCCATATCGTCCAATGTAACATTTTTGATTACGAGAGCAATGGTTTCATCATCTTCATACAACAATTTGCAGCGTTCACTGTACTCGACATCTTTGTCGTCTTTAACCCTATAACATATAAGTTTTATTGGCTATATCCAACATACTGTTTAATCCCGTGGTTTCGTATTATTTGTGTAATAAACACGGAAGGTACCGTTTTTACAAGACTTTTAAATACATTTATTCTGGTTTTACTGGTTATATTACAACCAGTACAATGACTATCATAGAATCTTTCCTTGAAACATATGCTTATTTTCGTTATTTAGAACGACAGAATCCTTACCATTTAACATCAGGCTTGGGGTAGCCAGTAACTTTGGTTTCCAGCATAGCAGATGAACCAATGTTCGTTTCCTGTTCTTTAACGACTGCAACGACTTTTGGTGCTTCAGGCTCACGGAACAAGAGATTAACACTTCCTGCAAGGACATAGACAGACATGAGAATATTAACCCATCAAAAATTTCCCACCACAGAAAAATAAAAGCAATCTCCGAAATGTGCACAGATTTGTTTACAATTGTGACCTGCGACATTTATTGTCGTGTCCCTACATGAATTAATTCAATACCTTGCACAGTCAATTCAGCACTGCAAGCAATCTTTCCAGTTGTTGTGGATGCTACACAAGTATACAAGCCAGCATCTTCTGGTTTCACGTGGGTAAACACGAGAGCTAGCGAGTCTTCTTGGTCCTAAAAGTTGAAATTAAATTTTTGTAGTTTTGTAAATTGACAGTAAAGGATTATTCAAACAACTTCCGTGGGATCAATATGACTAAAAATGCCTACTAAATGGGAAAATACAGTTGGTACAATAATCTAGGATTGACGCTTCAGTTGGTAAAACTCAATTATGCAGTCGCTCCCGAACAAATACACCTAGCAGATACACCCTCGAAAATATTTGTCTATTGAAGAGGAAGAAGAAGAAAAATATGTTTATTGAATAATAAAAAACATACTCCATTACAAAATACTTAGCGAAAACATAAATTCCTCCGTCAATCCGGGTCAGCTGACACTATCCAGTACGTAAAATCTATGTAATACCAGGTCCTACCTTAAGAGTACCAAATGTACAATGATACATAACAAATAAAGATTTCCAAAACAGTTGTTTCTTGTTGAGTAACTTCATTGTTGCTCAAAACGTAGAACGATTAAAAAATTATTACGAATTTCAGAAATTAAGTTGCTCCACCAAAAAGTTTCTTTAGTTGAGAGCCTCTTTAACACAATTACATAATTTCCTTAATAGCACAGCGTTGGATCACTATACAATTTTCTCTCCCCCCCCCCCACCAGTTTCTGGTTGATCGCAAAGAAACTTCCAAAACTCCAAAAAGTACAAAATTGGCCAATATTTATTTTTGAACGAGTAAACAGCCACTCGCTCTACTTTTTCGATATTCTCTCACAGCTGATAGCCATTTCATATGAAAATTATCTAAAAAGGTTCATATTGAGAATATTCATCTTCCTCAAGAAAGGTTTCTATAAGTATAATAATATCAAATTGTGCTCCAGAATGACAAAAACCCTCCCGAAAAAACTCTGTATTCAAACCGGCAATAAGGTAGGTAATGAATACTCTTTGTAGTCATAAGGCTGACAACGTAGAATGAGGAACCCAGTCGTTAGGGGACACAACAGTAACTATTTCAGGGAGAAACACCCGAAGTGTACAGTTTGCCTTCACACGGCAGACCTTTTGTCTATTGTTATTACAGATTCAAGTACAAGTACATACTTGGAAGAGAACTTTGAATCTCTCTTCTGGGTCAAAAGGCTGACCGTCCTTGATCCATTGAAATTCAGGCTGAATAGTCTTCTTATCAGACAGTCCATCAAATATCTTCTTATCATCTGAAAAATTCAAAATTATTACGGTATGAGATATTGGCTTGACTGTAGTGTCCAAATTGAAACTCCGTGCTATGTAGAAACTGCCACCACTTCGTGAAGTATGTCTTACAGTTTATGGCGAACCCAGAAAAATCATTCCAAATCATCTTGAAGTGCAGAAGTATGTTCCGTAATAAAATAGATACAAATATATTCCATTCATATTCCAGTCATGTATTCCACAAACACTCGTATTTTCCAAAATTAAACATTTCCAAGTGATTTTAAACTTCAAAATAAGTCATCCTGTTTGCACAGTGTTTCATTTTTTTCTTCTTTTGAGTGAGTTTCATTTAAGTCTAACAACCCCCACTATGTAAGTAAAAGATACTACTAGATACGCTCTGTTTCCAGAAATAGAGAAATTAGGTTGAAATTAACCTCACCATTCGTAGCTTGGAATATTCAAACATTTTTGTACTTAAGTAGTGTGTAAATGCTGAAAATTCGTGCATTCGTACCTACTAAATGTGAACCTATGTACTTGAGACAATAAATCATATCTAGATTTTAGAAGAATATCACATAACAGTTTTGATAAAGATTCTAGATATTTTATATGTATATGACACGTAATTATTCAGATTCAGAACGTACATTTGAATCCCTACAATTTCAAGGGATGTTGAGAAAAACTATGTAGATCTTATTTTTCTAAAATAAATGAATTCTTTCATTGTTAAATTGTCTTAAATATTGTTAAATTTTTCAATTGTATAATTGTATGAGATGATTCGGATTTGAATGAAGAATGAAATTTCAAAAATTAAACGAGAAGTTTTCTTAAAGGGTTTGGGTAGGTGGGTACGTGAATATAAAATGATAGAACTTCAATCCAGTCTAAAAGTCAAACTTAATTTATAGAACGTAGCAGTGTCGATACTCGGTACGTTCAATGCGATTCAGCCATGCATCAAAACTCGATTAAACCTCATCCCAAATTAACCTTTACCTTTAGGAGGAGCAGGCACAGGTGCCCCAGGAGTGGTCTTAGGACCAGCTAGTGCAAACCAATTGAATTAAATCAACAACGATCAAATAGCTACCACATTAAACAGCAAATTATAAGTGTACCAAAAGTAAGTAGATAATAAATGTACAGGAGGTCTATAACGGTAAGATTCTTTTGCAATTCTTTGATCTCATTGAAAACAATCCAATGTACACAGTTTTTGTAATAATTGACAGATTGTTCTTTAATGATGTTTCGCCATGTATCCTATTATATTTATGCCTTTGTTGAATCCAATAACAATATTAAGATACTTGCTAAAGTTTAATACCCACTCACCAGAAAACGTTAGTTAGGCAGGCTAAACGACTGTAGTTCCCATTTTACCATTTCTCTTAAATAGCGATAAAAACAAGAATAACAATATATATAAATAAAATGTATCTATACGTACCAACGACTTTTAGAACTCCTTCAGAAGACGCTTCACCATATGAATTGGTGGCCACGCACTTATATAAACCGGCGTCATTAGGAGACACTTCGGGGATGATCAGCTCGTAATATCCTGTTTCTGCTTGTTCCTTTTGGATGGTACAGCGTTTGTTTTTGTACGTGATGAGAGTGTCATCTTTATAACTGTGGAATAAGATGAATTCTAATGAATGAGGCCTAAGGAACAGAGTATTGATTGGTGAACAGTAAAATTAAATAATTGGATCGCAACGCCCACGGACGGACTTTGTGACACAAAACACTTTTTGGAAAGTGCGAGTACATCGATCACAACAGTCCGAATATTAGGTACTTAGTACACGAATAATAAGAACAAATTTTGAACATATCGTCGGATAATAGTCATTTTTATATTTGTCTAAAACTTTAAAAAAATTGATAAGTCGCATCCTAATCAGATTTTAAAAAAATCTAGTTCTCTCAGCGAATGCATTTATATTGTTTTCACTATTCAATAGAGTAGATGATCTCATAATGATAGGTACCCTCAAACAAGTGCACTAATACGGTTTCTATTGATAAGTACTTACAATTGGACTTCAGGGTTGGGATCACCCTTGACTTTGACCATAAAGCGGAGGTAAGTATTTTCCAAAAGTTCTGTATCTGTTAACTTGACAATGAATTGTGGCATGTTCCTAGTGGCATCAGTAACTGAAACAGATAAAATCAGTTTCATTTTTCAATTTTAATAATAAAATTATAATAATTGATTGATTACAAATTAAGTCGTACTAAGTCATAACCCTGTTCATTAGGATTGTAAAGCTAAATGTTTCATCAGATCATGTGGAACAAATATGACCAATTTTGAGTTGTCGAAAAGCTTTGATGATAAAAAATTGAAAGTTCAGCCTCAATTTTTAGGACGTCCCACAGTAAGACTTGGGCGTCCTTATGCGATCGATCTGGGGTAAAGTTGGACAACACTCAACAGAAAAAAAATAACCACACACTAATCCGTTTTAGACCATTCTGAATCCAAATCCGCGAAAAAAACCATAGGTGTATGTCTGTGTGTGTGTGTGTGTGTGTGACAAAATCTTGGCCTTAGTACTCAACCGATTTTCCTGGTTCTTTTTTTGTTCGACGCGGAAAACTATCTAGTTGTGCACTACGTCGCCGGAATTTCGAATTTCGCCTTTTAAGGGGGGAAAGGGGGGGGGTTAATGCTCAAAAAACGTGCGTTTTTGGGCATAATCTTGTGTCGTCTGCCCAGGCCTTAGTTCTCAATCGATTTTTGTGGTTCTTTTTTTCATCGACGCGGAAAACTATCTAGTTGTGCATTACGGCGCCAGAATTTTGAATTTTGCTTTTTAAAGGGGTGAAAGGGGGGTTAATGCTTGAAAAACGTGCGTTTGCGGGCGTAATCTTGTAAAATCTGCCCAGGCCTCAATTTCCAACCGATTTGTGTGTTTCTTTTTTTTTTTACTCAAATAACTTCCGAGTTTTACATAATTTCACCCGAGTACCAAAATTCGCAAGGGGAGGGGGCAAGTGTGGAATATTATTCACAAAATATCCAATTTTTCAATATTTCGGTTCCTTTACTGATTACTAATTGTACCCAAGCTTTGAAATTGAGGAAAAATTCTCATTATACCTCCGGATTTTCATGAATTATTCTCTGTACCACCATGGAACTAATAGTGGTGCCACCGTGGTGCCAAGACACCATAAACCGCATATTTCGTGTTTTTTTTTTTTTTTTTTTTGTGTTTCACCTTGAATACGGATGTGAACCTCGACGGACTGCCTACTAAAACTAATAGATGAAAGTTCAATGTTACGACGTATTTCCGCTTTGGTGCCAGACTGGCACCACTGGTGTTGGTGGGGGGGGGGGGGGGGGGTGAACTCGAATTCACATGTTGGGTGTCGTAGATCATGGATTTTAAAATGCTCTTCAGATTCGAGGCTCCCATGCCGCTAGAAATGTTATGGTAGATAATGGTGAGGGGGGGGGGTGTCACTATTTCTTGCCTAAAGTAATAAATAAATTACATCGAGTGGAACAGTTTTATCCCTTACCAACTGGTATTAATTGACCTAATGCTTATCCAATGGGACGTCCCCTGGAATGCATGCATTACTAAACAATATGTTTTAATTTTAAACCTTCTTGAATCAATGAAATTATTATTTGTAGTTACATGTGCAAACAATTTTTGGACCAAGTACTAAGTTACTATTTAACACAAGCTCCCCAACATTACCTGGTTGTACGATCAGGTTGGCAGTGCAATGAGTAATTCTGCCATCAGCAAGGGTAGCGTGTGCGGTGTAAACTCCGGCGTCGGATTCTCTAACATCGCTGATTTCAAGACGATGGAGTTTTCCCTGTGACATTTGAGTTGCTCTTCCTGCGAGGTCTTCATCGAATGGGTGGTTATCTTTCAGCCAAATGAGGGTCTTGCAGTCGATTTCACATTCGAAGGATGCAGTTCCACCAGCTACAAGAAAACATTTGGTTGATGAAACTCTTTTGGTGAAACCAAAATAACTACCTAATTATATGTCGAAAAGTATAGAATAGATTTTGACTTCCCAAAAGGGTAACCTGGTGATTTTTCTCACGAACTTGCGCCTAATAAATATAGTCTGTCTTCGTGATACGTAATAAAGTTTCAAAACATACCAGTTGAGTTCCATTCTTTCCGAGCATGGGTTCCCGTAAGGAGTGAGTAATTGACAACGACATCCAGAGTAGAGGACAAAGTATGACCTGTCGGCTGAAACCACCAGACCAAACCAAAACCACACCCGAACCAAACTGGTGGTCATTCTTCATCATCCACAATATCATGTTGGCTGAAGCTTATGTACATGTTGGTATATGGGGAGAAGTAAAGCCTTCTTCGACAGGAGAATAGAAAGTTCACTTGTCTGACCTAGTATAATTCAAGTTTGTACGAGAATCACTCATTTTCCAGAGATGGTTTTGAAAGGGATCGTCTTTTTAGGTGGATACCATTTCACTCCCTTCAAAACGACTTCATTTAAGTCGTTTAGGTAAAAGCCTCTAGGTAAGAAGTCTCATACGGAACGGAGAGGCTTCCTTCTTCTCGTTTGTGGATGTTTTGAAATTAAACAACAAAGGCATGAAGCGTTTGGATGCGAGTTTCAGACTTGTCTTAGGGTTTGTGGTAACAGAAAAATATATATCGGTTGAGAAAAAAAAATTAGCCGTATTAGAAACCTTTACGTAGGAATTGAGTACAATAGAGGCTTCTTTTGAAAATTATTTCAATCTGATTTAGTAATTTTATGTAAAAAATATATTCACTTTTTTTAAATTTTCGAATCAATAGCCCTTCAAATAGGCATTCAATGCCTATGTCAATCCAATCTTTGGAAAATTACGTTAAATTGCAATACTCTAACAGCGGTTAGCCGGTTTAATGAACCTGTTCCAGAGACATCCTCAAGTTAAGGCCAGTCGGCCTAGGAGTTTATCTGGGTTGATGACAGCTCGAGGGCAGTTTCGCAGGTCTTGATATTTTTTCGGGTTGGGCTGTTAGCGAACCCTGCTCCACTTGAGCGGGTGAGGCAATAAATAGCCATGAGCGAAATCATCAGAATCTATTCTGACATTGATTGTTTACTTTACTTTACTTACTTACTTTACATACCTACATACCCCACTTACACCTTCGGTGACATCGTAATACCCTTTATTTTGGTTTATTATTTTCAATAATGAACCTTTGGAATCGACCAAAAAACCAAGAAAGATTTTTCAGCCCCCCCCCCCCCCCTCAAAATTTGTTGGTTTACGTTTCAAGGTACGTAGAATCCGAAAATCGATTAAAAATTTGGCCGTCCGTCTGCCGTACGCCGTACGCGGCATTCTCCTCTGTTAGCATTGACGGATTTTGATGAAATTTAGTAAACAGGCTCCGTTTGGGGTCTAGTTGTGCCCCAAAGATTTTAGTTGACGTAGGTCACTAGGTTTGAAATTTTGAAAACGCCCTAACTCTAAAAATTTTGATGTAAAGGTATTGTTTTCCCATCAATTTAAGATGGTATTGAATTTTTAGAATTTTTAGAGAACACGCGGAGCCCTGTAGGACAAACCGTTCGCTTGCTACGAGAATTTAAGGGTTGGACTTACGATAAATCAGAAGCACGAGTGTGAATCGCAAAAGAGGTCTAATCTCCGTTCAAATTTTAGTTAGCAAATGTTGCCGTGTTCTTTGCAGACGAGTGATCTATTGAGAAAAACAATAAACCACTGTGTAATAATTTGCAGCGTTTATTGGTTCAAAGAAGAATGAGATACCAAGAAATACAATTCATAAAGCGAAAATGTCACCTTTTTCCGTTCAACCCCTGATCATCTCGAGTGCTAATATTCAAGATGAGTTTCGGTAGGTACCTACTTGTTTTTTATTCCAGTTATCGGAACCCCTTAATAGAGAATTTCATTTTAAAAGCTTATAATCAGACCTTCAATATGAATAAGAATTGACTGCTATAGAAAAATCGAGGAAATCGTAATCTATGACTCTCTACAAGAGAAATACCCGTAAACTCGGTACAAATTTATGATGAAATAAATTACCATGCCTTTCCCAACAATCGAGTTTTAACAGAGTGCCCTACTATTGGAAAACAAAAAGAAAAAAAAATCCTGACCTGATGTCAAAAGAGTTGAATTTGACGCAGAATTCAGGTATCCTATAGGACTAAAATTGTTTCAGCGTTGTTTTATAGTGCTAGTACCTATCTAAAACTTATTCTTCTGAAAGCTATTCGAGATACCCATAGAAATATGTAGTATGTTCGGAATCATTTCCAAATATTTCTGGATGAAATCATGAAATCAAAATATCACGGGGAACCAACATTTTGTACCATTCCTACTCTTTGGATACTGTGAATTGTGAGATAGATGGTTAAGAAACGAAGGTTGGACGGAAAAGGAGGGGACTATACCACTGTTTCCCATATCATAGGGAGTTACAGATCTAAATAGGTGGAGAACAACATTATACAAAACTGAAACAGTCTACTGTAGGTAAATGATCCCAAAAGTTGGTTTTGGATAACTATTTTCCTTGATCTGCTCTTCCTCTGAATGAAAAACTCAATTTAATGGTGTATAGTTACAACGATTAATGTAATCTGAAATTCGGAATAAATTCAAACAGAAAATAATAGGCAGTTTATAGTGATATAAGGAAACACATTTTTTCTTGTGATTTTTCACTTGACAGAGATGTACATGCATGAAACACATTTCCATTCAACGTCATATGCTGTTCACATGCTACATGCTACCAATTCTTAGGATGAGGCTTTGATTTCCTTTGAACTGCTAGAATATATTTTTATAATACTACTGTTCAAAGCGACAAAAAATACCATGCAACTACTTGTAGCCGTTGAGTGTCAACATTGTTCGAAATACAGGTAGGTGTCTACTATCTAACAGCAGAGGGCGCTGTGCTGAAATCTCGAAGAATGACCATAATAGAATAATCAGAAACTGTACTTGGTCCATGTGAATCATGAAGAAGAAATAGGAAAGGATCAGACGCCACAGTGATTGAGGTACAGGTACAGATGTCTCTCCAGACATCAGAACATTGGGACAACAACACGATAAAGTAATATAATGCAAATTGGAGAGAGGAAAACTACTAAGAGAAATTGAAGCTCACGTTCAACATTGAATCCTTCAACGGTTTTGTCGAACAATGAATCAATGTTGCAGCGAGGAGTGGTATCTTCTGGAACGTCTGGTTCAGGTGGTGGAGACGGAGTCGGTGTCTTGATGATCTCTTTTGGTGGGGTCGGTGACTTGGGTGGCTCTGTGAAATGCACACTTGAAACTATGTTGTTACTACTACGATTATGCTACCTACTACCAAAAGTTGCTTGTTATTGATCAAACAAGGGGGCAACATGGTTAAATTTGTAACATGTGATCAAAAAGTATAATGTCTGGGTAAGGGTAATAGTTTTCCTTCAAACAAGAAAGGATTCTGGGTAGTGAGCGGAATGACATTATTACAAACAAATACTAAATGTTATTTCTGAATACTAGAGGGATTGGCACAAATATGGGCTTGACTGGCAATAAGGGCTACCACTTTTCTGGTGATATAATGACTGCATTTTAACGACTAGTGGCTGAAACATTTGTATTTGAAAGTCATCTCACTGTCGGGCAACACCAATATAATATGAATTTAGTTTTCCTAATTTCTGAGTTTTCTTGGGAGTAAATACTTGTGAACTCGTAGGTTCTAAGTTTTGATGATATAATGTTTATTTTGGTTTTGATGTGATCTGGATTATTTGGCAGAAAAGACTCGACCTTAGACTGAGTAAAATATTTCGTTTTAACGGATGTGATGATATTTACAAGATGGCGGTTCATTCTTCTGAAATATGGGCCATTAGCTTTCATAAGATAACACAAGCAGGAAACTCCAAAGCAGGATTTTTATATTGTAAAAGAGAAAAAAGCCAAAGAACCCGCCACTCCAACAAGAAAGTATCATCAAAGAGATTTCCTTTCTAGTTGGGTCACCTCTCCACTTTTGATTTATGATATCTGTGACTGCAAGTTGTATTTTTCTGGAATATTTAAAGTATTAAGATAAATTTAGGAGAGACTTTTTCTCATTTTCCGACATCTTTACGGCGGTAGCCCATATTTCGTCCAAGAGTCTCCAGACCCCCAATTTTGCCTCTTTTGGGTTGAAAATGTTTATCTACTGTCCACAGCACTAACTGGAGCAACGGTAACTTTAGAAAATCCTCGAGGATTTGTATCCTCCCCTCAAATGGGAAAAACTGCGAAAGTGTTTATGGGAAAGTAGCCGAACTTTGGCAAATACTCAGATTGCTGTCAGGAATTGATACCACTTTAATTGTTGAGTTTGGAGATATCTATACTTGATGCAGAGAACCAAGTTTAATTTACCCCTTGTTCATATCAAAAAACAGAAACAATCAACAGCCAAAGCTACTACTAAAGCGCGTAGAAAGCTAACGAAATTATTCGAATTAGAATGAGTGTAATTTGATAAATACGTGAAATTATGAAAATGTGTGACATTCCTTCATCAGATTTGCTAATCCATTGTATCTTAAGAATAGGACCATAATTGTATCGAACAGTTGAATCATTCCTTAATTTCAAATCAGCAAAGGAAAATCAGAACGCCAAGACCTTAATTACTCGTGTATGAAATTTGATGGCATTGAGGCAACTCATATGCAGGTATAATTTACATTACTGCTCAGCTGGAAGGACAAAGTGGGATAAGATGACGACGTTAATTTTCCTGACCTTAATTTTTTGTTGATTGAAAAAACCAAAATTTCACCATCAAGTTTTTTAGAGCTCAACCATTGGGCTGTTGACTAAATACACTGTTTAATTAAATTTTAAAAGTAAATTAACTAGATGGGCTCCTTATGTGCTCAGTTGTTATATTATTGATATTTAATAATAATAAAATACCATTGGGAAAAAAACCCATCAAGTTACTTCGACTCTACATGTTTTAAAGACATTCTCAAATTTGGAACTTGAAAAATTCAATTTAAAAATATATGTATTTCTCTCATTGGTGAGTAAATTAACGATCTAGGACAATATGATATGTTAAAATGGTTTGTGGTGATGAACATGACTCATGCTAGCAAATTTTTGAAAAAATCAAGTACGAAGTGAATTGAGGAAAAACTCCTCCGTAGAAAACCCGTTTAAGATGTTTGCAAAACAGTCTAAAAACTCTGAAATGAATCAAAAACATCAATATCATTAAGAGAAACTGACAATAATGACTGCAAAGGCGTTATCATCTCCCTACTTGAAGGATGAAAATTAGATTTTAGAAAATCAGAAAATTTTTATGAGCTGTTTGAGAATGTCACGGGTTTGATTTGATAGAACATACTCAACAATCACAATGCATCTCCATAACGAACCAAATCATATCGTCATATCAACCGAGTCGTCATCTTACCAACAATCTTACCCTCTGGGGTATCAGCGAATTCTACCAAGGAATTAGCATAATCTGATGAAGCTTCATGACAAGCAAAATCTTCAATCGTAATTTCAGCCTTGAAGCAGAGATAATCAGATACTGTCATCCATATCATGATTCATAAAAATGCATCATGCCACAAAAGATTTGTCACTATAAATCTTTTCCTTCTTTCATGCAAATTTAATACTAATTTCTGTAATGGTTTCGACTCATTCCAGATCCAGTGGGTTGAATCATATTTTCCAGACACCTACTTATGCTTACGGTGAGTACTCGAGGATTACCTACCAGGTGATCCACCAAGCGAATGTTACGACTGTAATGATAAGCTATTGCAACTACAGCCATGTTTCAGTTTTCATTCAACTACTATACTTGTTGATCCATTTCATAAGGGCCATCTCCCGCAAAGAAAGCTATTGCACAAAGATCAGAGATGTGTGTCGAAAACATTGAGTTTGATGAAGGCTCTAGTTAAATGCAACAAGGGCATCAGTATCTTGACATTGAATCTTTAAAGCAACATGCACATAATTCCCGATCTACCGATATCTTGGCAATGTAGCTTTAAAAATCTGCATATCTAAAATAGACGATTGCGATGGCGTAAGACCACAATGTTTTTTTAAACAGCATTTTCCATATGTTTGTTATCGTATTTGGAACTTACAAAAAAAAATTGGAGCGATTCGTCGACCTGATTTTTTTTGGCCAAGGGGTAAACTAAAAGGTAAAATACTATACCGTGGACTGGGATGATACTGATATGCTGGGGTGATACTGATCAACAAGCCTTTTTTCATTTGCATGCGATTGCAGCGCTCCACACAGTCCTAAATGGAAAGTTAGGTCGTGTTATGTGTTCGTAGCAATGTTTTCTCTGAGGGGATATCGTTCCCGCCCGATAGTCGAGGTTACCATGGTAGCTGATAAGGAAATAAACAAATCTCAAAATCGGGCCCAGCTGAAATTGTGATTGTAACTTCTGTTGTGCCGGTGTCGGGTGTTGTGTGGTGAAGTTCTAGCGAAAAGATTTTATTTCTACTAGAGGTAAGCATGAAATATCTGCAATTAGTTTGTTTTTTCCGAGTTACTACAGTTGGTTATCTGTTAAAAACAAAAACAACTCATTTTCAGGGGGTGATAGTGATCACGGCCGGAATGCCCCGAAACTATCAAAAAGTGATTGGTCCATCATTATTTTTGGTAACAAGTGCTTTAAAATAAGTTGTTTCTTCTCAGTTACCAATCATGTGCCACGAATGGTCTCATTATAATAATAAATACTGAAGAGGATATTACGAGTCTTGAATTTTGGCTTTATTCCGATTTTTATACGTTAAGAGTTGGTTTTCATTAGTTTTTCAATAAAAATTGTTCTGAATTGAGTTGTTAGTGGGTTTTTTTTACCTCAGGGTACTAAAAAACAATTTTTAATTGTTTAAGTTCGATTTTAAATTAGTGATCACTATCACCCCCTATGTGGGGGGTGATACTGATCAATTTAATCATTTTTTTTAGATGAGCTTAATTCAACAAAATTTCAAAGTTTGATATAGGATACTGTTCGTAAGATGTGGGAGAATATAAATAATTTTTTCAGATTTTTTTGAATTATTACACTTGTAGTTTCCAAGGAAAAACTGTAGAGATTGATCACTATCACCCCAGTCTACGGTATTTTACCATAAGACATCAGGTTAATTAATGAGAATTTGAACGTTCTTATCATACAATTTTTTTATGCTACCCGTTTTCAAAGTTACTTCCACCAGAGATTTCATTGCACCCTTTCTACCTTGAGTGCACTCCCCACCCAGTAAGAAAGTGCGGTAGTTGCACAAATTCTTAGTCTCTAATTTTCTCCTATTCAGAAACCTAACCGAACGCGCGGGTAATAACGCTAATATAATCAATTTTGCATTTTTTAAAACTATGAAATATTTCGATTATAGGGGAAAAACGGAGGTTTGATGCAATGGACCAACTCGTACAGGGTCGAGGTGAAAATTGCACAAACACGGTTGTAGAAATTGTACATGAAGCTCCCCCGCCTGAATTTATTTTGCTCAGGGGAGGTTCGCGAGTTGCATTACCTTCGACGGTTTTAATCACAGGCTCTGGTTGAGGAGCCGTGGGCATCTCTTCGTCTGACAGCGCCTGTCCGAAAGCTAAATCTAATTCAACGCCTTTGAGTGGTTCGAGTTTCTCGTTTTCTTCGACTTGGAGTCGCAAGTCGTCGGCCGCGTGTTCTGCAAGTGTCACTGCAAAAATAATAATAATAATAATAATACTGTTCTGACATAAGTATTGTTTATTATTCCTAATGGGTATGATTTGAATTCAGGCGAATTATTTCATGATCAAGCTACACGAATAGTTTGAACTCCTCGCTTTCTCTGAGATCTTTACTAATTTCGAGCAAGTTTTGTTAGAAATTTGTTTTGGTTGAAGAATAATATTTCCCAACATTTTCATACGAGGATATTAATTATTTACGTTATTGACGTACCTTTGCCACAGATCTAGCATAGAATAGAATAAACGTTCTTTTATTTTCCAGGTCGTTTGAATTAGATCATTTAAAATATCAAAAATTGTTTGTTTATAGTACTTAACTATCATATAAATGAACCAGATTAATAGATACCTGCATACGGTATTGCATACAGATTTACTTGTAGCAAAAACTTACAGGCGTTTTTGGCGTAATGTTTTATTTCAGCTAGCCAAGGATCTTTGACGTAGTCCTTATGGCTTGTAACTGTTAGCGGTCCAACTTCAAA
The DNA here is from genome assembly GCA_009739505.2 of Apolygus lucorum. NCBI lineage: Eukaryota > Metazoa > Arthropoda > Insecta > Hemiptera > Miridae > Apolygus > Apolygus lucorum. The sequence continues at coordinate 96,252,351 of CM019167.2, read as the reverse complement.
TGTTTTCGGATCGTTTCTATGGTCCCTTAATTCAACTTCAGGTAACTGTAAATTAATGATGAATGTTAGTACTTAGGTTATAGCGTGCTGGCTAACGTTTGCACTACTCATCAACTTTCAAAGATTCAGGATTAACAGGAGGGATATCACCTAATCACTCACACCACTGATCTTTTCGACCAGCCCCTGTGGCCCCCATGTAGACGTCTACCAAAATTAAGAGCCCCAGTATAAACGGGGGAGAAGAGAGTTTTTTTTCTAAGCTGATCTAACTTCCTCCGATCACTCCTATTTGTCCGTTGAGAACTTATAATTATGTAGGAACTGGCTCAAGCAGCTAATTCGACATCCGTGAGGCTATGTTTTAATTTTAACGCTCCTGGGGAAACAGAAGATAAATTGGCCAAATCGCACACTACCGATCTGACATCCAGTCAGATTTCCAGTGGTTCCCAAGGTGACATGTACATAACAAATTTAAGCACTGTTGGATAAACAGGAAATAAGCGAGCTTCATCTCTTCCTCAACTAGTCTGACTTCCTCCTGTTAACTCCTAGTGATCCCTCAAGAGGCTGTATCGATGATATACCTATATACCTATATAACAAAAATGATATACCTATGATGATATACCTATAAAAGAAAAACTAGGAATAAGCCCGCACTTCATTAAAATAGGTACTCACCCGGATTATCTCTTTTAACAGAAAGACATAGCGGTTATCTGAAATTTTTCGAACTTTGCAAACGAGAATGCGGGCTTTAAACAGGAACAAATACCGGTCGTGTGTCTTTCCGTCCTTTCCTTTTACCTTAAACCAATTCTGAAACAAACAAAAAAGAAATATAGTAACCAACCGTTCTCATAGGAAGAAACCGAAACACTATAATTTATCAATTTTTTTAAAATTAATCAATTGAAAAAAAAACTAAGTCGATCGTGAATTTATGACAATGATTGTTACAATAAACTATAACTGAATTTGGATTATTGTTTTCGTAAAATTCGTATGGCCAATAAACATATTTTGATCAACTCCACTTTCAAATGATTTATTGTAAAACTCTACGGTTTTCATATTAGTTATAACGTGAAGAATATGTATCTACTGTTATGTCCATTAGTCCTTCTTTGTGTACGGATGTCTGCCTTACTAAACCGATATTGATGTGGCACTTAATCAATAATCATCCTACATTCACGATTGAGAAAACGACTCTTCAACCAAATCGGAAACTTTCGAGCCATTACGCAAAACACTTAATTAAAATCGGTTCAGCCAGTTCAGCGTAATTGAAAGAAGCTGTTGTTGATGTGAGCTGTCACGGCTCTGCACAAATTGTAGTGATTCAATTGGAATATAATTCTTGCATCATTATACGAGTATATACAATACTAGAATAGTTAAGGCAAGTCATTTTAACTATAGGTAGTATAGTTCAGATGACTTGCATGTGGATTGATTATAGGGTGATAGTGTCTGGCGGGTGTTGGAGATCTGCTTTCCGCGCAGAGAGAGCCGCAGCACGCGATGAAGGTCATACTCGGAATATAATGTCACCCAATCGAAAAAGAGAGGAAGTGCCAAATAGAATAGGAAAGTTCAGAAGAGAAAACAAGATATATTAGGATAGGAAAACGGTGAAAAGGAGAGATCTGAAAGAGGGGGAGGAGAAAACTTGAGGTTAGGGAGTTGTTGAGAGGGAAAATAATAGGCAGGAGGTAACAAAAATCTTATTCCATAGCCATGGATTGAGAAATCCGAATATGTAGGAATGAAACTCACGCAAGACGAAGAGAAACGGCAGCACAAGAGGAACGACAAGAAGAAGAGAGAAGACCATGTTCATGACATGTGTGCTGGCTGGGATCTCAAAGGCCCCTTGGTAATTATTCGTCCCTAGATTCATGGTATCAGCAAGCACAAGCAAAAGCAATCAAGTAGCTTCATACAGCTTTTGCTAGAGCAAAAGTTATATAAAGTTAGCGTCCACTTTTGCTTAAACTTGGAGGATAGTTAGGGTATTGGGGATCACCTCAAGATCTTCTCATATGAGTTTCATCGAGAAGAATATTTTACAACCACCGCACACGCGCAAGAGTAAAATCCTTGTCTTGTTCTTAGTTCTCTCATTTTCTTCCTATTTTGATTGAATTTCAGAGATTTTGATGGTTGAAACTTAGATGTTACCTATTAATTTTATCTCAGATAGGTTTAGTTGATCATGTCTTGAATCATGATTTGGGTATGAGAAAAGTTTCTCATCCGCTTGATCAAGTTGATCATGTTTTCCTGAAATTATTGCATTTAAACATTATTGCAGATTTATACGTTAAAGATTAGGTAATTATTATCCAATGTTTAACATATAAAACTGCATTGGATAATTGTTATCCAATCTTTAATGTACAAATCTGCAATAATTGTTTCAGGAAATCATGATCCGATACGTAAACAAACATTGTACCAATAGCGAGTTAAATGAATCGTTTGACTCGTGACGTTAATTTCATAGTCAACCGGAGTGGATAAATGCAGAGAATATTTTTGTAATAAGAATTATTAGTCGAAGAAACCATCACAAATTTTGTAATCTTATTGATGGAGGAATACAAAGGTAAACAATTTAATTCAGAGCATACGATCATGCGATCATTACTTACGAATCAGTGATAATCCACGGATGTTCGCTGAATAATATCACTACACTTTCAAACTATACGATTACACCCGTACGATGCAGAGCTGAAGATTACTATCAATAGGCGAAGCACATAACAGGGGACCGTCCGTTATTCTGACACTTCTAGAAGCCAAAGTTAAGGCAGACATAATAAAAATATTAGCGTAGGCCTGGTTTGGAGGGAGGGGGCGGACGGGAGTATTTTTGGTAGCTCAGTCGATGAGGCTCAGCTGATTCGGGGAAAGGGGCAGTAAACCCAGAGGATACGTCACTTCTTCCTGTGGTACAGGTACCCTCGTCATCGAGTTCCTACCACGAGCGTAATACAGGTGAAGACTGCCAGGAGTGGAAGGGTCTGAGTGCCATTTTTCACAAATGGGGTTTTCGAACGTTTCGGACGTCATTGCATCCCCAATATGTCCAATAAGTCCCTTTAGTGCTACTCAAAACGGTCGACATGAATTTATGTATTCAATGGTTCTTGATTCAATGGTTGATGATTTGGTTATTTTGTTTTCAGGAACTCAATCAGTTTTTATAATTACTTAGTATCTCAGTTTAAATTTTGAATGTTCGAATTTTTTCAATTTTTAAAAACTCACTTAAAAGAAATAGTAAATAATTTGGAAACACTTTGTTAAATTATCAGTAAGTGCAATTGATCACTGTAAACCAAACAGATCTGCAAATAGCCTTTATAATTGGAAGTGTGGATGAAAGTGCGGTCTTCAGGTACTCACGTGTCTAAGGAGGCGGCCAAGCTTATGGATATCGCCGTGATATCCTTCGATATTGTTGAGGTACTTCAAGTCGTCGGCCCTGTGAGGGATACCAAGCATCAACTCGAGAGCCTTCTCGAGATCAGTTGTATCCTCTCCAAGTTTTTCGCAGTACTTCACCAGCTCCTACACACAAACATTCACATTACAAGATTAATTCCTCTCAACATAGATTTATTTTTAAAAGGACGAATTTTCTCTGGTCCATGTTTTATGTTATGAGATACCTCTTTGCATCCAAGTCTAACAAGTAGTGAGAGCATAGTAATCACAATGCTAGGGAAAAAAGCCCGACAAAATGAAAATGTTGACCCATCTTTCACGTTTTGTATGTCTGTCTACCGGCAAATCCACGTAACGGGAAAAACTATACGAAATAACAACTTTGATGACATCTTCGGCGATTGTTTGAATATGGATGTAGATGATCTATGAATTTTATCACCACCGGACTGATTACTGCCTTTGCGCATGCTTGAATGTAAAATATGTGTAACAAGCTTAACTTCCCATAAAGTTTCCAACCGATTATATTGAAATTCGCAGGATATAAGTAAGGTTGCATGTAAGCTCTCTATGGACCCTCTATCAATTTCAGCATGACAGCAAGCATAACTTCGAACGTTTTCATCCGTTGAAATTTCCAGGAATTATGAGAGTTGGTGTCTGGATGGTTCCCCATGAATTACATTGCCCTCGAATGATAGCGACTTCTGTGAATACGCAAACGTAAATTCCTTGCCCTCCAACGCATAACTTCTACTACATTCATCAACGATTTCAATGGAATGTTTAGGAATGGTCATTGAGTGGTTTCCTATACATTTATATTTCGTTACTTAGGTACATGGTCTCAGTACCCCAACGTTTATTTTCATAATTTAGTCCCAGTGAGCTTTCTAAATAGGTGCAATAAATGGTTACGGGTGTCTGATGATCGGCAGTGGGTCTTGGATTTCAAGGTTTCAACGTCATCCCATCCCACACTCATCGTGGTGAGGAGGGAGAAGCGCCTAGATATTCCAACGCCACAAGCTCCTTCTCCAAACTTTCATTGACAAAACCTATCGGAAAATCAAACTGTAAAACGAATGGGAAATTTTATACGTGGACGTAAGGAGTAGGAAAATTGCCACCCACGAGCAGACCCCTAAATAGCTGGGTTCAAAATCACATTTTGGTAACGGGATTGGTCTAGATCGGAGCATATTAGGCATTTAAGGACTTTTCTGGGTGGTCAACCTCGCATCGTTACCATTTTTTGAAAATAAAAAACTTTTTCCTTCAATCAACTATTTTTCCTCCATTGATTGTTACGTAGGAGATCTCATGAACAAATTGGACTTTGAAATATTAGCCACTGCGCATGAGCCAACATAAAATGTTCCACACAAAATCCCACTATATGTTGGTTAGAATTTGAAAGACATACGGGCTGATATAAATGACTTCCAACGAAATGCTTCATGAATCAATACATTGATAGAACAATCTTAAATAATCGTCACAGAGTCAATAGCCACCAATAGCCATAAAAAATAAGTCCCTATGTAAGGCATAAAACGACAGACTCAAGGGAACGAGTTCGAACTTTTGAGTGGAGAAAATGTGGTTACCTAAACGAAAATTTTATACAAAACGTCAACGAATAAAACTTGGTATAATACTTAGTGTAACACAAAATTTTTGAAGATGTTTGTTCATGCTGAATCACGTAGATCAGTTAGTTTTTTTTCGATAAGCTTTCTTCTTTCACTTAATCTTATCAAAATTAACAGTCATGAACATCCTAAAAACGAACTTAAAAAATGATAGGGATAGAAATTATGACAAATTCGGATATTTGATATGTGAATAATAAATTATTCCTGGAAAACACCCTGAAAACATGTATTTAATGAAATTGTCATCATCAAGCTCGGTAGCTTAACGTACCTAAAAATTTCGCGTTTTGCGTATGTGCTTTGACCTCTTACAAGTCATATTCCTATTCGACGCAAGAAAGGTAGGAAAAGATCTGCAATTTTTTCAATCTACACTACTAGGGTGTTACGAAAGGGGTGGGTGGAGAGTTAATAACTGGGGTTTTCTAGAATAAAATTATCTACACTATATTATGAACATTAATGATAATTAATAAAAATCGTAAACTATTATTATCAATATTAAATCATCCATAAAAATTACGAATCATTTATAATAATATTAATTATCATTTGGCTCTTGTAACGCTAATATTCTTGAATGGGGAGACGTGAGGGACCAAAATGACAACACTTATCAGTTTGTTTACAGGATAATTCTTCAAACAATCTTATGTCTTAGTAAACCATAATTTCAAGAATTCGTCCCCTCCCCCGCCTCCAAATTTCATCCTCTATGCCACATTTGAGTATGCTGGATGGATTTTCTAGATTCTCTATTTGTCCGATATTCTTTCGAAAAAGTTACAGATTATTACAGTTAGATACTTGATAATTTGACGTTAAGTACGTCATGTCAGGGCAGATCTTTCGCTTGTATTGGGATTGGTGATATAAATCAACATACTAAGCCTATGAGCCATCAGGATGATCAGGAGTTGTTTTTTTTCAGCTCATGTCAGCAATAAATTTTAATATCACCCTGACCATGAAGTAGATCGAATCTAATCTAAGCGTAGCCTTTTTATAAAACGTAACTCGAAGGTCTGACAATGTCTAGTTCAAGTGATCAATGACTGTTCCGCAATACAGATGCACTTCACAGAATTAACTCGGCATTCATTCGGTCGCAATTAATTCCAATATTGAATGTTTTTCATTCGGTTAGTAGGTGGCATGGAGGCGACCTAGTAAACCTGATGCTATTTCCGATTCTCCCACGTAAACGCAGTCTAAATTCTGGACTGGGTCCAGTGAAATGAATATCGTCTTTGAGGGGATAATCATATGGGAGAAAGATAAAAGTGTTGGTGGAGGGGTTCACGTAGGACAGGTGGTCTGGCCGGAAGCAGAAAATACAACGGAGAGAATTTGTCTTTGTATTTGTGTGAGATTGGGTGGAGAGGGGGGAGGGAGAGCTAGCGCAACAAGTCAACTCTATCGAGTTTCAAATGACGTCATAGCTCCGAGAGACATGCAATCACAAATTACTCTAAAGGGCTCGCATAATTTGGTATTCAATTAGGACATTTTCAGAAGAGCTCAGGGTTACGGATCACTAATGCATCGATTTTCTGGAATAAACTCTTTTCAATGAACATTTTGGTCATTCACTGGGAAACGTGAAATCGGTTGTCCCAAGCGTTTTGTAAAAACCCGTATTTTTGAATTTTTCTATTTAGTCGAAGGGTTTTCTGTACTGCAACGCTCGAACTACCTTTTGGCAGCGGAGATAAAATAGCAATATAAACAAGAGGGTGTGGCACATACCTTCCTCGTCTCCATAACCCGACTGTATAGATGTTCCAATGCATAGTAGTTAATCTCAAAATATCAATATCTAAGTGCCTTGCACTGCCATTATAAGGGACTCTAAATGTCTACCCACACAATCTCTGAATATTTCTTCGAAATCGGATGAAAAATTTAAAAGTTATGACTATTACAAGGAAATTCACGTTTGCGCATGCGCAAGGGCTACTATCTGTTCTGGGACGTCGATTTTCAAAAGGGACCATCTGCACCCCAATCAGAACAATACTGAAAAATTTCATCGAATTCGGATGAAAATATAGGTATTATTCAAACGAGGTTACGTTTGAGCATGCGCAGAGGCTACTATCAATTTGGGGGCTGTGATTTTCATAGGGGACCATCTACACCCCATTCCGAATAATTCCTGAAAATTTCATCGGGATAAGATGGGAAATGTAGAAGTTATGGATGTTATAAGGAAATACACGTTTGCGCATGCGCAGTGGTTACCATCTGTCTGGGGGCAATGATTTTCATAGGGGACCATCTACAACCAAATCCGCATAATCTCTGAAAATTTAATCCTAATGGGATGGAGAATGTGGAAGTTATGGATGACACAAGGAATTCACGTTTGAGCATGCGTAGTCCCTACTACGAGGGCGATGATTCGTATAGAAGAAAGAAAGTATGACACGAATGATTTACGGCAAGCAGTGTTAGAGCTAAAAGGAGTGGCACCCAACAACATCAGGGTCATGGCTGCAACCTTGTCATGGCGCGGTGTGTGGTGCGGGAAAAGTGCCACGGAGTTGCGCGAGTTGGGCATCTCGGTAGGCGTACTCCGTGGTATCACCACCCGTGTCCTGCTCGTTTCATATTTGAACTGGTGGTCCTTGTATAGAGGCACTTCCCTTCATTCCTCACTCCCACCCCCACCTTCCTCATTTTCCCTCATCCCTAGGGCCAGCGTCGGGTGAGTCCTGGGCGTCCTCCCCATTATATTTGATTTATTTATTTATTTTTTTAAATTCATGGCGTGCCTCCTCCGTCACAAAAGACAATTTGTCGTTGAGGGGAGTTAATTTTTAAAAAAAATCTACACGCCAACCCACACAATCCTTGAAAATTTCATCGAAATCGGACCATAACTTTGTATAGTTCTGCCCGATACAAGGATTTCATGACAGACAGATGAACAGACAGTTATGGAACCAAAATTGTTCAGGAATACCTGAAATGTAACGCAAGTGGAAATTTTGATGTTGGAGAACTTTTTTTTCAACCTTGAAGGCTGAAGACAAAGCTTCCGCTATTACTTTGGTAGACACGGATGCACTACCTTGGTAGACTCGGATGCAACATGTAAGTATATGATCTACCCAAAACGTCGCTATCACCACCGTGTCTTGCCAACCTTGCCAACTCCAACTTTCCGTGGATTCTAATGGTTGAAATTGTATTGCTGGTTGTACTATTCTTCAATTTCAGCGTCATGGTGTAGTTCTCTGTGTCAAAAACTCAAGGGCAATATTTTTTTGCAAACGATTTCCAATTATGTGCAACAGGATTTACGTTTGTCTCGAGGTTTTCTGTCTTTCCCTCACACCACCAGTTTATTTGAGAAATACTTATTCAAATCTCCCAACTCCTAGAATGGGCTTTGAGAGTTCTTCTCACCTTCAAGACCCGGGAGAGTATCAGTACCAATCTCAATGGTCCTTAGCGTACAATTACAGGCTGGCAAAGTATTATCGTGGGGATGGTCAGTGCGAGTTTTAGTTCGAATCACTATATCGCCACTGTTCCTCTGGTAAGTTTCTCAAGATTTATTTGTCATTGCTTTTGACTCAAATAACTTCGACAAATGACAATGGAAGAGTACAATTTTTTTCCAAAATGTTGCTATGGTAGAGAAAAAATTAGCAAAACTTGCAGTTTGTCACTACTTCATATACATAGGCAGTCTCAGAGTTGTGAACTAGTGACGAGTCAAATGAAGTTGTGATGCAAGTGTCGACTTCGTCTCACATCGAATCAATTTTGGGTTTATTATTTTCAAAAATGAACCTTTGGAAAATCGACCAAGAAAAAATTTAACCGCTCCCCCTCAAAATTTGTTGTTTTACGTTTCAAGATACGTAGAATCCAAAAATCGAATAAAAAAAATGTCCGTCCGTCCGCCGTACACTGTACGCGACACTTTCCTTAGTTACCATGGTCCGATTTTGATGAAATTAGGTATATGGGCTTTATTGGGTTCTAGTTGTGCCCTGAAGCTTTTGGCTGATGACAGTCACTTCTAAGGGTTGAAAAATAAGGGTTGAAATTTTGAAAACACCCTAGCTCGAAAAATTTTGATATAAAGGTATTGTTTTTTTATCAATTTAAAATAGTATTGAATTTTTAGAATTGGATGAGACCACCCAGAGCTCTGTAGGACCAACCGTTCATTCCATATGAGAACCTAAGGTTCGGACTCATGATAAATCAGAAACACGAGTGTGAATCGCAAAGGAGGCCTAATCTCCGTAAAAATTCTAGCTTACCAAAATTCCTAATGAAGGTACCTACAGCCCCCTATTTCTTCGAATTGAGTGTGAAGCAATTATTTCTTCCTAATAATCTTGATTGTGAAGCACTTAGGTGGTACCTATGGCTGGTAAAAAAAAAAGTGACAATTGCAAAGCTATGTTCTTTGCAGACGTGTGATCTATATAGAAAAATAATAAACCTATGAGTAATAATTTGCAGCGTTTTCCATTACAAATTAGTCCATGCAGTAATTTACATGATTGTGAGTACATTTAATAAAAGTTCGCAGAATAATTTTTTTTGTAAGGTGGTAAGTTTTTCATATTCTCCAAAATCATTAGGTGACCCATACTCACGTCATTTCTCCATTTGAAAAATTTTGAAAAAAATAAAAATTTATTTTGATTTGAGCTTGACCAACAATCGCATAAGTTCACTAAGTAGTAGACGAGCCCACAGTGAAAAGGAATGAAAATTTGAGCCTCTAAATCAACTTTTTAATTTCTCTTGATAAGGCCGTTGGACTTCACGTTTTCCTGATAATGACCAAGTTTATTTATTGTTTCTATTATGAATCATTGGAATCGAGTGAGAAAATATATCCCTCCCCCCCACCCTCAAAATTTGATGGTTTACTTTTCTAGGTACTTAGAATTCAAACGATGGAAAACAAATAAATTTGGCCGTATGTGGCATTTCGCCCAGTTCTCATGGATCGATTTTAATGAACTTAGGCATGTGGGCTCCATTTGGGGTCCGGTAGTTTATTTAACAACTATTTTGACCAATAGAAAAATCTTGATCTTTCCAGATGGGTGATCAATTCAGAAAAATAAAAAACCGTTGTGAGATAATTTGCAGTGTTTTTAAAGTCAAAACCACGGTTAATAGACTAGTAGTCTATTAACCGTGGTTTTGACTTTAAAAACACTGCAAATTATCTCACAACGGTTTTTCTATTGACCGACTTAATAGACTTATAGACTTAAGGTCTATCACCTATCACTGATGGACTTAATAGATAGACTTAATAGACTAGACTTAATAGATTAATAGACTTAAAGTGTATCGCCCTTGGTCAAAACTGTGCACATCAATGGATAAAAAACTGAGAGTTATATTTTTGAGAAGTAGAGGTGGTCAAGAACAGTGAAACCATTCATTGTTACCATTAAGTTCATTCCGACGAAAAGTTTGGGATTTTCCCAGCCGACACACGTCTAGTTTTGAGTCAGAGTCTACCAAGGTAGCGGAAGCTTTGTCACTTTTCAAGGTTAATAAAAAATAGTTCTCCAAAATAGAAATTTCCACTCGCGTTTTACGTTTCAGACCTTTCTGAACAATTTTGGTTCCGTGTCTGTCTGTGTGTCTGTATGTCTGTCATGAAATCCTTGCCACAGCCATAACTTTTACATTTCTCGTCCAATTTCGATGAAATTCTCAGGTATTGTGCCGGTTGGCGTGTAAACTGTCCCCTATGAAAATCATCACCCCCGGCCTGACAGTAGCCACTGCGCTTGCGCAAAAGTGAATTCCTTGTAACAGCCATAACTTCCACATTTTCTATCCGATTTCGATGACATTTTCAGAGATTATACAGATTAGGTCGTAGATGGTCCCCCTTGAAAATCATCACAGGCACTACTAACAGTTTGAGATGGTGGACAAGCGTGTCAAATCATGTGCAGATATAAGACTACTTTCAATGTCAGATCAATTATGTTTTACTAGGAACTACCAGCGTATGGATCTTGCAGGCTGCAGGGAAGGCGATAGTCATAAATTGGTAGTGAGGTATTATGTTGTTAAAAAACAACATGGGTAAGGAACTATGTTCTACCATCACCTATTATGTTGCCAGCACATCAACTAGCAGTTCTTAAACATGTTAATTTTGACTATTTTCATTTCATCGATAAATTAAAACACTCCTTCAAGGACCAATGTCGAGGAGAACTTTGTTCCGCTCTTGCTGCGTTTAACCATTAAAATCCCTTATAATTGGGTTACTAATTAATACAACTTGTGATCCATTTGAGTCTCTATAGGGCTATGTTACTAAAACAGCCTATTACAAACTGCACTCCTCTTGAATTTGGGATAATTCGAATAAGGTGTGTTATCAAGTAGTTCTTAAAGATCTATTTTACCAAGCTAAAATCTTTCGTATTTTAGTGTAATAATTTTACCCCTGGACACATTTCTACACAGTCAGAGCAAATTTTAGTCCCGACATACTAGTTGGCTACTTTTTCCTAAGCTAACAAGCGTGGTGAAATGATGCAAGAGTTGCTGAGAGATGAACAAGCGAAAACCACAAAACTAGAGAGGGTTAAGGAGCGAAGCAAAAGGAAAGGCAGGAGCCGTGAGATCCTTAGCTCGTTGCAGCCATAGCCAAATAACAACGCGCCAATTGACCTGAGGGCGCGGGGCGCCGCGGAAGTATTCTTGGCAAATAAAGGGGCTCCCATTCGCCAACTCTACGACCGCTAGACTAATTCACAGAATCCAACCGTAATGAGATAGATACTGTGTAAAACAAAGACATACCTTCACACAACTTCAGAGTGAACACAGGTTGACACTCCGCATACATAAGTCAATTTATTGGCGAAGAGTAAAAAGGGAGATGTTTTCCTTGAAATAACAAAACTCGAGTCTCTTTTGAATCTAAGGCTTCCCTAGTACTGACCGAAAAAAGAGCTAATACGACGTCGATATAAGAACTATCAATGGACGGTATAGTAACCAAAAATATACTTCAATAGAGTGAACTTACTTGTATTTTTAAGACAATAATTGCAGGTACCGACGTATCAATTTTTTGGTGATTGATGCCAACCTAACCAACGAGTTTGTTTGTTACGTTTACATTATTGATTATTGAGTTTTCCAAATATTGCCATTTTGAAGATGAGATTTGATTCGTGATAATATATTTCGTGTGTACTCTTGTCACTTGACTTGTTATCTACAAACTTATTCAAACAATACTCTGCATTGATTTTGAGCACATATTATAGTTCGCGATTTTTACTTCTCGTGAACTGGTTCAATCGAAAATAACTCATACAGGACCTTGCATTGTTTTCTTGCATTGTAAGGGCTGAACCAGAAATTTCAAGTAGAGAAATGTTTATTGTTATTGCTGTTGAGATACTAAAAATTCAATTTTTCTTCCTTATTGAAATGAGCTCAGCATAATGGCATTGTGTGAAACCGATGAGGAGGAAGAGAAAGCGTGTTCAGTTTGGGTCGGTTTCACTCATCAGATATCTCATCTTACGGCAAAATTTTGGAAAGCCCTTACTGAGTTCTTACAGATGGCAAAATAGGAATAAATAATTGATGAAAGTTCCTGTTAGCGAAATGGCGATTGCCTAACACTGAAAGGCACCCGTATACAATCACAGTCAACCACTCAAATAAGTTGGGTTAGAGCGGCGAGAAAATGATATATTGACCACTAGTTCATTTAAAAAAAAGTTGTATCATGATATTATTACTATTACTAAGGCTCTGGTCGATTATCTAAAATCCGAGCCTAAGAATAGGAGTGGAATATGGAAATTGCTGGAAGAGTTCTTAATGTTTCCGGCAAATAAAAATCTAAAAAGAAGCTCTCCACAAAAATCCAAGTAGAGGCACAGTTTCCATCCCAATGTTTTTCCTCAACTGATTATCGAGACATTCTGAAGAAGGGGGTGTTGTTATACAATACGCTCAGTGATTTCAGTGTTTTAAAAAAATGTCTACCAAATATTTCACGATTTCAATGAGAAATCAAAAAATATCCAATAGTCTATCGATGGTCTATTAGCCTGTAAACTAGTACGATCGTAAAGAATATTTATGAACCACGATAGTTCCGACGTTAGAAAACAACATTGAAATTTTGAAGTGTAACAATTGTTTTGATCTTAATATGACATACCCTATAAGCTCAGGTAAACAATAAATAGGCTTTAAAGAACAAATTTTTTCAAACTTCAAAAATCATAATTTTTTTGAGAAATAAAAACAGTGTGATTCTGCCTAATTGCTATACATACCAGTTTCGACCCACACATGGAGCCCATACGTCCCACGTTACTTCATTTATAGACCAACAACAAGAAAAATCAGGAGGTATGTCATATTAGAGCACTTTACCCTGAGAAATGGATCTCCTAAGACTTGTATTGGTTCAAAAAGTTATGACGTCATTCGGTTACAAAAATGAGGGTTTCTTGTCTTGACATATCAGAATAATTTTCTGATTGTGAACAGAAACATGTTTTTTTTTCGGGACGGGGAAAGCTCTTGGTCAGTTAGACTATAATTTTTCTTTTGTGACAAGAGAAATGTGTTGTTAATTTGTTGGTTACTAGAAATTCGTTCTGATTATAAACAGTTATAATGAATAAATAATTATTATAAACAGAAACATGTTCGTAATGTTTTACAGTTATTAGCCGTTCGTTCCCAATGTAAACAATGGAATAATGCCATCAAAAGTTCAATGACACTCAGCGACGTAGTTCTCGGGGAATAAAATTACCGCCGCGGGGTGTAGATTCCTAGAACGACCTTGGGCAAAACAAACATGAAGAATGGAATCGTGACGTACCTTCAGAAGAAGCTGGTAGTCGTTGATTCGTTGAACTGGAAGCTTCAGATGTTCGGTCAAGTTCTTGTCATCGCGCAGCCTAGCGGCCAGATCCTGTAAAGAACAGAAAGTTTATTTAGAGTTATCCCCTCTTGGGTTAATCTGTTCGAGATGAGGAGGGATGACGGAGCAACAGCGACGCTCCGATTCGGAGCACTGGGTCATGTAAACATTCGAACATCCCGAAACACGAAATTTAAACGCGTTTTTGATCGGGTAAACATGATTGCACTTTCGTACATTTCAACAATGTGCCGTTAAAGGTTGCCAAACGCCTTTATCAAAATTTTTAATAATGAAGTTAGTTCTTGAATACGATCACTCGTATCCACAAAATAAGTTCCTTTTTTGTTTTAATCGGATTTTCATTCGAAAATTATGAAATTGGTAGGAATTATTTTGCAGAATGTCTATTATTTTTCTTTAAAAACACTGGACACCTGAATGGGCTTCGAATTTTTTGTAAGCAGCTTTGAAGCCTCCGTCTCGTTTCGCCAGTTCCGCACCTGTCCCGTCTCGGTTGTTGTGCGAGATGTGATCCATTTTGGTTTATTATTTTCGATAATGAACCTTTAAATCCACCAAGAACACAAATTATTTAACCCCCCCCCCCCCCTCCCAAAATTGTTTTTGTTTACGTTTCAATGTATGTAGAATCCGATAATCGAATAAAAATTCGATGCCGTACGCGTGCCATTCGCGGCACTTTCCTTAGTTACCATAGATCGATTTTGATGAACTTTGGTTCATGGGCTCCATTGGGGTCTAGTTCTGCCGTCCAAAGGAAGAACGTCCTAAGTCCATTTTTTGCATTTCGAGAAAAACGAGGTTTTGTGAAGTTGCCTGCGCCATTCGTCTCGTTGCAGATAAAAAATTTTTTTTTTTCACAAAGCACTCACAAATTTGTTCCTTTATTTTGTACTCCATTGACAAGCACAGAAATAATATGATTAGGGTAATTATTGGGTCATTTATGCCCAATGGAAGGACATAGGACTCTTTAGCCTGGCAACCTAGGACTTAGGACAGCTTGACTCTGCTTGATGCAAGGCTAAAATGTCCTAAGTCCGTGGTATTTTGAGTGATAATTTTTTTATAATGATAATGGGTTTCTGAAATAAATATTTTTGAGTTTTGGGTTTCTGAGATAAACATTTTGAGTGATAATTTTTAATATAATGATAATGGGTTATTGAAATAAACATAAAACAAGTGGGTGTGGCACATAGCTTCCTCGTATCCATAACCCGATTGTATAGATGATCCGATGCAAAGGTAGTAGTTAATCTCAAAACACCAACCTCTAAGTACCTTCCACTACCCTCATAGGGGACCATCTACACGCTAATCTGGACAATCCTAGAGAATTTCATCAACTTCGGATGAAAAATTAAGTGAGTAGGTGTATGTGATTAGATCAAGAAAATGCGCAGTCGCTTTTATCAGTCCGGGGATGATGATTTTCATAGGGGACCATCTAAATACTAATCTGTAACATCACTGAAAATTTCATTGAAATCGGATGGAAAATGTAGAAGTTATGGCCGCTACAAGGAATTCACGTTTGCGCATGCGCAATGGCTACTATCCGTCTGGAGGTGGTGATTTTCATAGGAGACCATCTAAATACTAATCTGTAACATCCCTGAAAATTTCATTGAAATCGGGTTGAAAATGTGGACGTTATGGCCGCTACAAGGAATTCACGTTTGCGCATGCGCAATGGCTACTATCAGTCCGGAGGTGGTGATTTTCATAGGGGATCGTCTACACACCAATCCGCACAATCCCTGAAAATTTCATCGAAATCGGACAATAACTTCGTATAGTTATGCGCGTTACAAGGAATTCATGACAGACAGACAGACACGGAACCAAAATTGTTCAGAAAGTTCTAAAACGCGAGTGAAAATTTTGATTTTGGAGAACTTTTTTTTTTTTCATCCTTGAAAAGTGAAAACAAAGCTTCCGCTACCTTGGTAGACTCGGAAGCAAAATCAGTATTAGCTCCAAAACCAAATTTTTATTTTCAAAAAGTTTCATTAATTACACAATTGAAATGCAGTATAATATATTCATTGGATATTAGGAATAAACTCTTGTTTTGACTGTAGACAACTAGAAAATCACAGTTCTTCGTTTTATTTAAAGTCTATCTGTTCAGTCTCAATCGAATGCTACACAGAGATCGGAAAACCTTGCTGTGTTGTTACCGCTGAGAGTGACTGAAGCAGTGCTACTAACTGTCGCTAAACTGACATTATCAAGTGAACAACGCAGGTAGGTACTGTTTTTCTTCAAAACTAGGACTGTTTAAGCAAGTCCAGGTCACAGAACTAAATGATTCGTACAAAGCTTTAGCGTCCTATGGTCCACTTCTACTAAACTAGACTGTCCAATGTCCATGAATTTTTTTCCTCTAAGGACATTTTAGCCTAGTACGCCTTACTTAGGACATTTTAGCCTGGGATGACTAGCAAAACTCGGGAAATGGACTTAGGACAAAGTGATTTTTCTCTACTTTCCCATCGACTTATGGCGTTCTAACCTAGCTCAAAAGATGCGTCTGATCGAGCTCTACAAGATCATGTCCCTATCTCAAAAAGTGAAAAAATGGACTTAGGACGTTCTTCCTTTGGACGGCAGAGTTGTGCCGCGAAGCTTTTGGTTGATGTCAGTCACTTCTAGAGGATGACATTCTCAATAGTATCCTCTCTCGAAAATTCTCAAAATAAAGGTATTGTTTTTTCACAAATTTCAAATAGTATTGAATTTTTAGAATTTTTAGAGACCCCCCAGAGCTCTGTAGGACAAACCGTTTGCTCCCTACGAGAACTTAAGGGTCGGGCTTATGATAAATCATAAACACAAATGTGAATCGCAAAAGAGGCCTAATCTCCGATCAAATTTTAGTTGACCAAAATGCGTTTGCTGTTCGTTTCTTCGAGTTGCCTCAGTTTTGCGTCCTTAGCAACCTGTTATCAAATCAATGAATCAATGAATCAACAGTGTTCAGATCAACGAACAGCTTGTTTCTGTGTATGGTTCGGGTATGAAGAATAAGTCAGTGGTGAGAAGATGGGTTCGTCATTTAAGGTCAGGTTTTAATCACTTGTCACTGATGATATTGTTGAAAAAATCGACATGAACCTGAAGATCGTCGTTCAATGCTGGATGATCTCAATACGATGTCCCCTGAGATTTCACGAACTCTCTTCAGTGAGATAGTTTCTGTAAAAGTGAATTTTCGAAAAGTTAGCGCCAGATGGGTTCCGAGGAAGTTGACACTCGAGCACATGGCGCAACGTCTTTCTGCAGCTCGTAAATTTCAGAACCACTACTTAAAAGAAAGGAATGAACTGCTCGAGTCGATTATGACAGGGGACGAAACGTGGGTGGCTCACTACACCACAGAAAACTAAAAGCAGCCAATGCAGTGAAAACATTGCTCGTCCCCAGCTGCGAAAAAATTTGAAAATTCAAAACACTGAAGTCAACAAAAAAGCTAGTGTTTTCTGAGGCCATCAAGGGATTTTGTTGATCAATTATCTGCGTAAATGGGAGTCGATAAGGTAGCTAGATACCGCTCAACCATTAAGAAGCTGCGAACGGCGATTTAAAACTATATACGAAGAAAATTCACATACGGTATCCGCCTTTTTCATGACAATAATCATCGCTCAGCGCACAACAGCACTTCTGACGCAGTCCGGTTGGAATCTTCTGAGTAACCCACCATACAATTCCGACTCGACCCGTTCCTACTACCTACCACTTTTTCACTAAAATGAAGGAACAGCTAGCCGGGTTACACTTTGGTAGTGAAGAGTAATTAAAAAAAAGGTGTCACTGAATGTATCAACGAAATGGCAGCAGATTTTTATGCAGAGCGCATTTTAAAGCTCGTTACAAGGTATTCGAAGACCATTTAGGAGTTCAGCTATTCATAGGAAAACAACAGACATTCTGCAATTTCGTAATTTTTAAATAAAAATTCGATTAAAAAAAACTGAGTTTATCTTCTGAACGCTTTATGGTTTACACGTGTAGACGTGCCATTGAGAGAGGACCCGAGTAGACAATTTGAAATCAGCGTGAAATTTCCATGATTCTGTCCAATCGAATCCTGATGAATTCAAAATAGCTGTAAATTGGTTTGTATAAACAATCGATCTTCAAAATCCATCAGTCATTCCCCATGAAATACCAACTCGTTAATTGTCGAGCAAAATAGTTACGATCTCGACCTGTCATCATCAGCAGAAAATAGTAAAGGGGATCAAGTTATGCTAACCCTCACGATAGCTCGGTATTGACGGTACTGTATAACCATTGCGCCGTACTCGAATTATGTCCTTGTGAATCCTAGGAGTAGTAGATGCTCCTCAATATTTTGCCCACGAAGAGAACCGTATATTGGCTATGAAAGAGTTTGAAGAAGCTAAAAATATTACTTCGGATAATTAGGTTGGAGCTGCCTGCTTTCACCTCCCTAAACCTTTCTCTAATTTTTCATGACCATTTTAGGCGGTTTTCTTTACTGAGTATTTGATTCTACAGGCCAACTATTTCAAGTTCAAATATTCAATTTTGAATTGATGACGGAATTCAGATGTTTTAAAATGTCATTCAATTTTTTTTTAATTATTAGTTGCCTTAGAGGCTAGCAACAGGAAAATATCGACGAGAACCGATTTGTAATTGGTCGATGTATTGGCCAAACAAGTGTGAAGGATGTGCAACGCCTTCGTGAGCCCCTCATCTATTTAGATTTATTAGATTCCTCTGAGTTCTTTTATAATATTTATTGCCGAAACAACTTCTGCAATATGATACTATATCTAAACTTATGATTAAATAAAGATTATGAAGAGTCGGCGAACTCAAAGGAACAAGCAATTCTATTCAATTTCGTTCCGTACGTTACACATTCTGTTAGTCTACCCATCTATACGAGAGAATCTAGTATTATTTCTGGACCTTATTTCATAGTGGTAATGGGAACCAAAACATCAAATACACTGGAAGATATTTGGACAATGATCTGTTGTTTGAATCAAACAACGGACTGATACTAATGTTACTCGATAGGAGGTTAAGATACTTGGCGAAAGTCTGTAACCATCTTCCGAGGTCACATCAGTCACCAGTCCGTCCCACGGAGATTCACTTTTAATCTACGGATAGATTCAAAGAATGGACATTGATCTCCCAGACAAGATGAATCGGAAGCGATAAAAAGAAATCATGTGTAATGAACAGTTGAATTCTTTCTTGGCACAAAGCCCACCCATTTGAGTCTATTTCAATGCCAGTATTTATTCCTCAATTTATTATGGATATTGGCAGCAGAGTATCTTCCGTAGTACTTGAAACTCATTTATCTTTCTTCCGTCTCTTTCGTGAGCTATAATTATAAATATCTTCTGGACATCGAACCTAATCATACGTCAGTTGTGTCGGTGAGATGAGTGAAATGATTAGCTATTAGCTCCTAGAAATGTATATACCCATAAATCAATGCATAGTCTGTACAACTGATCTCATACCTACATCAAATCTATGAGTATGTGCTAAGTTGGTGTCAACTCAGAACTGGCAATTTTATAACAGTCTTCTGGGTTTTTGCTACCATTTCGATTAACTTGATCAAAACTGTTACAAGATCTTGGTTCCACTTTACTGCATTGCAACGAAAGCGTGGTGAAACGAAGGAAACTTGAATGTCTTATCTCAGGAAAGTGGTTCTAGATGACTTTTGATTACAATCCTTCGTGTAGCTGTAGTGCCGAGAAGTTAATTCAACATGCCAGGGCACCCAAACCGTTTTAAATATATATTAGTATTATACCAACCAAAAAAAGGCCAATATGAAATGTCGTGAGGAGCCAGACTGGCATGCTAAAATGAACCCAAATATGTTGGAAATCTCAAAATTTGAAATATGCTAATCTGACTCAATTATACATTCATCCGCTCATTATCCATTTTGACGGAAACGAGCCCCAAAAGAATTTTGATTTTTGACCGACTTAAATGCGCCAAAGGCGCGCGAAAGCGGAGGTACTCTATTCGGGTTGTCGTGGGAAGACGATTTTTTTTTTTTTTTTGTATGTCCGAACACCTTGCATTCCTTTATTCTGATACCAAACTGAAATGGCCTTAGATTATTGAAATGAATCATTTCACGCAGTTTTTCGTAATTGCAGAGTAGAAAAGATATATTGTTATGTTTTGTAACCATGAACATGAAACGTCAGGAATATTGTTATTGTTATAATAGTGGAGAGTCATTACACAATCTGTCTGATTCTTTTTGAAATTTGTTCTAACAGTATCCGTGGTGGTCCCGTTTCAAACAGATTTCATTTTGCTTTGTTAAAAGTATCGAAAATTTGTGAAAGAAGTTGAAAAACGTGGTTCCCGTTTTTGGGAATATTGGTCCACATTCACTCTTCTTCCCCTGGGAGTTCCGACTGAGTCGATGACGGACTACTTGTGTATATTCAAATCGAAGGTCTGATTGTAAGCATTAAAATGATAAGCTATATGAGGGGAGTCCCGATAGCTAAAAGGTGCAGCGGGTATGAGAAAGGGGGACATTATAGTGGGTTATCCGCTCAGAACCTGCATGAGCCATTACAAACGTGTTTATGAATGCTCAAGTATGTGAGTTTTCCTACCAAATAAGAGGAATATAGTACCGTTTGATGTAGAGGGTGTTCTACCAAATGGGTGTAGCACATAGCTCCCTCATTACTAATAACATGATTGGGTAGGTAATGTTAAGGAGATCGTCAGAACTGCATAGTGCTCAACCAAATATGAGGGATATAGTGCAGTTACTTGATGAGAGGGTGTTCTATCAAGTGGGTGTAGCACATAGCTTTCTTGACATCCATAATATAGGTAGTTGGGTAGGTAATGGTATGGGAGGTCGTTAGAACTGCATAGTGTCGTACCAAATATGAGGGATATAGTGCAGTTACTTGATGAGAGGGTGTTCTATCAAGTGGGTGTAGCACATAGCTTTCTTGACATCCATAATATAGGTAGTTGGGTAGGTAATGGTATGGGAGGTCGTCAGAACTGCATAGTGTCGTACCAAATATGAGGGATATAGTGCAGTTACTTGATGAGAGGGTGTTCTATCAAGTGGGTGTAGCACATACCTTCCTCGTCATCCATAATATAGTTGGGTAGGTAATGGTATGGGAGGTCGTCAGAACTGCATAGTGTCGTACCAAATATGAGGGATATAGTGCAGTTACTTGATGAGAGGGTGTTCTATCAAGTGGGTGTAGCACATAGCTTCCTCGTCATCCATAATATAGTTGGGTAGGTAATGGTATGGGAGGTCGTCAGAACTGCATAGTGTCGTACCAAATATGAGGGATATAGTGCAGTTAGTTGAGAGGGTATTCTACCAAGTTGGTATGGTCATAACTTCCTCGTCATCCATAACACAATTGGGTAGGTAATGGTCGCCGCCGTGCTCATCTGTAGACGCAAAATCTTCTAGATATTCTACTTACCAATATATTATTCTTTTTTCGTAAATATAAGCACATACTTCCCATAGTACAGACATGCTTCCACACCGAGTATGAACGTAAATATCAGTTCGTTTGAAATGGTTGGATGGTTTGGGAGGTTTTTAACGTTAATTTGGTAACAATGCTTCTGAAGGTATGAAGCTGCATTGTAGTATGTCCACCAATATAATAAACAGTCTAACCTAATAATAAAGTCTCAAAATTCTCGTCACAACCATTCCTAGGGTGGTTCACACTGACTATCATACTCATATGGCAGCAGAGACATACTAGGTACCTGATAGTTTGGGAACACCTTTAAACTCAATGGTAGGTACTCACTCTTGTAATGCTAACCAGATCATCGAGTAGGAAGGTTGTTAGTTTGTGTCTACAGATTGGCACGGCGGCGACTTCAATACATACCTACCTACCTATCTGGATATGACGTGGTTATCAAGTAGCATTCACATGATCTGGTGAGTATTACAACATGCGTTGATTGTGCAATACAAAACATGAATGCGAGTAGAGATAAGTGTTCGAAAACTATTGGGTAGTACGTCACTGCTATCGTATGATGGAGGATATGAATGTGACAATAAGTGTGAATCATACTACAAATGATTGTTGGTATTCCAACATACTACCTGTTGACTAGATATTTATGTCTAACAACCTACTAAATCAAGTATGTTTTCGCTGAGCTATTATTGTTTTTCGCTTTTTGGTGTTTACCGACATAATTTTTGAGGTCGGTCCATGTTTTTGTTAAAAAGGTTTTTATTTTACTCATCATTTCATTTTACGAACGTCGTTTTTCGTGAATAAGTTCTTGAAACTTCAATTTCCAAGTTAGTTGACTCCATAAAGTGGCCCAGGCAAGAAATATGTCCCATGTCAGTATATTCGTTTTTGTCACAGGTGCATTGCGACAAGAAGTGATGTTCCTAAAATACCATATTCAACTTACACACGGTTTTCGAGTTGTGAAAGAAAACTGTGTTGGTTTCCAACCGATCCCAGTATAGAATTCTTACATTTAATAGGCAGACTGAAGGTGACCTAGTAACCTGACGAACTTTCTCGTATTTTCTCAAAGAATCCATCCACCTATTATAGGGACCAGTATCAAGGTGAATATGCTATTTTTGAAAACGGAGGCTGGAGCTACTGCTAAAATTATCAAGGACACTCCCCTCCCCGCCCGAAAAAGAGAGGAAGAGAAATTTATGGGGGAATCGTTTTAAATAAATAAAAAATAAACACGGGTAACATAAACTGGTGTCGTCATCGGAACCATTTTATCTAAAAATTACCCTTACTCACTCCTCAGGTTCGCCTTGTATTATTACAACTTGAAGAAGCATATTTTGGACTTTCTGTGCTATAAGCAATACAATTGAATACCTGAATAATAAAAGGACGAAACTCCAAGATTTATGTTTTTCGTCTTATCAGTCAAATTTTTTCTTTCATCAATGGTTCAACGTTCCAAGTTGAAAGGGAGTTTCACCGGTTGATAGAACTAGCATAGGCAATTTTTAACTCAACCAGGTTCCTGTGTTCGTTTTTCACATTTTTCTTTTAATAAATAATGTTGAAATAAAATTCAATTACTCTCGGATTCTTCCGAGATAAAAGATTTCCGAGTTTTGCAATTTTTATGGAACCAAAGTTCGTTTTATGTCCATTTACTTCTTATAAATCGTGTGCTAGACAATTTTGTAAATATCGACATCATACTTTAACATCCTAATTTTAATAGCGAGGTGAGCAATTTTTTCATCAAAAATTTGACTGAAAATGAAGGACACAGATCTTTACAAACTCTATAACTGGGATTAGGTTTTCACGCTCAAATTCGAACTTCTACACCTATTTCTTTTTAGGCCACACGAATCAAATTTTTATTTTCCAAACTTTAGCAGGTACTTCCTGTTTTTCTTCACATGAATTCGCGGAGAAGGGGGAGAACATGAACATGGACTCCTAACATCTTCAAAGCATACCCAGTGCATACAGTATGTGGGTATGGTATACTGAAAATCGAAAAGAAACAACAATAGCCATGTGGGTACTCTATGAGTTTGTGGAGACGAGAAGAACGTGAATATAGAATCCTAACATTTTCAAAGCATACCCAGTGAATACAGAATGTTGGTATGGTATACTGAAAATCGAAAAAAACCAACAATGTGTGTGCGTGTGACAAAATCTTGTGTCGTCTGCCCAGGCCTTAGTTCTCAACCAATTTTCGTGGTTCTTTTTTTGTACGTCGTAAAAAACTATCTAGATGTGCACTACGTTGCCGGAATTTCAAATTTTGTGTTTTAAGGGGGGGGGGGGGGGAAGAGGGGGTTAATGCTAAAAAACGTGCGTTTTTGGGCATAATCTTGTGCCCTGTACTCTGCCCAGGCCCCAATTTCCAACCGATTTTCGTGGTTCTTTTTTTATTCGACGCGGAAAACTATCTAGTTGTGCACTACGTTGCCGGAATTTCGAACTTTGCCTTTTAAGGGGGTGGGAAGGGGGGTTAATGCTCAAAAACGTGCGTTTATGAGGATAACTTGTAAAATCTGCCCAGGCCTCAACTGATTTGCGTGTTTCTTTTTTTGTTCCACTCAGAAATCTTCCAAATTGCACACTTTTTAACCGGGGTATCAAAATTAGCATGAAGAGGAGGCGAGTGGGGGGATAATATTGAGAAAATTTCCGATTTTTCAACATTTCGGTACCTCTATAGCTTACAAATTGTATCCAAGCTTTGATAATGAGGAAAAATTCTCATTATACCTCCGGATTTTAATGAATTATTCTCTGTCCCATCATGGAACTAGTAGTGTTGCCACCTTGGTGCCAAGACACCATAAACCGATTATTACGTGTTTTTTTTTTTTTTTTTTCAACTTGAATACGGAAATGAACTTCGATGGGCTGCCTACCAAAACAAACAGATGAAAGTTCAACTTTACGAAGTATTACCGCTTTTTGGTGCCAGTCTGGCACCATTAGTGGTGGTTGGTGGTGGGTGGGGGGGGGGGAGGGTGAACTCGAATTTCATGTTGGGTGTCGTAGATCATGGATTTCAAAATGCTCTTCAAATTCGAGGGTCCTATGCCGCTATTGATTTTGTCATAGACCGTATATGAGATTGAATATAGGTGCTTACCTAATTATCAACATTACCTACTCTCTGAGGTTGAGAAGTCCGTGAATTTTGTGTCCTTGTAGTCTTACAGTAACCGTTCTCAACCTAAAAAACCAAGGCTGATTCATCAAGCCAATAACCCAGTAGTGTTCAGTGTGCCTTATAATGCACGGTTGAAGGGTGGACTTCAGACGCCTAGATCCGGTGAACAAAGGTAAATTTTGGACTATCTATGGTCTGATATTAGAGGGTGGGCCTTCTCATGCTTGTAGAACTCGTGCATTACGATGGTGAACACCTCTGTACTTTTCACTGCGATTTAATAACAACTGTATATGCCTTCATCAACTTTTCTTCATCATGTTGGATGAAAAGAAAGTATTTCTTATTATTTGTATTGAATAAAACCGTGAGATAAGCGTTTTTCGTTTACATGAAGGTTGCTTTGTAGGAATTTCACACTAACATGATCAGGTTCACGCTACATTTGAATTAAGGAGATTAAGATCGTGACTCTTGTAAATTGAAGTGAGAAGCTTCTCTCAATCCAATAGAAGAGTCTCCTGACACTGAAGTTTAAACGAATAACAGAACGAGAGAATGACTTTAAGGCAAGTGGTACAATGCCACCAACCCAATAACAGTATCGCGTACCCATCCAAAAGATAAATATCTACTTACATGTACCCATCGTAGGAACGATACTTCACTGGAACATGATGAATATTACCGATAGGAACGTGTTCTGGTATAAGGAAGTTTATCAGAACCCCGACGGGCATATTTCGTTCTGAACGAGAAGGCTCCAGTCAATCAACCCATATTAACGTGCAGTACTGACAACATCAATTCAATTTCAAATCGATAAACTAATCTATCCTGTTTAAAACCCAGATTCTGCACAAAGTTTTAAATTTGCCTGATGTGAAGGAAAGTCGAGTCATAAAAGATGAGTGATAACTCGGTAATTCCTACATATTTATGTACTTATATAATAATATTACCAATCACCATTCGATTTGCAGGGATCTCCCTTATATTAAGTCTATATAATATACAAGTGGAATTACCTAGAAGTGATAAAGCAAGGGTTTTAAGTCAATTAGTTTGTGGTTCTTCAGCCCAAAATATTACTTTATACCAATATTTTCTGTAACGCAAACATTACTGAACCATACGTTTTCTAGGAGGGGTGAATTGGCATTGGTAGCCACTAATCCTTATTAAAATGAAGAGCTTGAAAGGCGATCCCAAAATATCGAGGCAGTTTCAGTGATCCTAAAATAACTCAAAGGGGTAGGCAGTTTCAGAGCGGTTGACGTGACGTAATGTGGTTCTATGAAACTGTTTCAACCAACGCCGCCAGAGACCAGCAGCTCTTAGGTCAGTTGTCAAGGGGCTTCTCAATCCACCTTCTAGATGTCGTTGGGGGTGCGGATTGTTACAACCAACTTTCGCCCTTGTAATGATTAGTACTACCTCCTTTCAGTTTATTTCATAGACAAATGGACAAATAGATTCCATGCCCTAATACCATGTTGGGAGGTAAGAAGAGCTGAAGTGATGGGATTAGGAGGTATGTACCCACCTATCAATAAATGCAGAGTGAGTGCTAAACTGTACGAGTGCTGATGAAATCATTCGAAAACACGGCACGGAAACCGTTGTTACCGAAATTAAGGCCTGCCTGCTCAGGAGATCATTTATTTAAATTGGTGACCACCCGTTGACGGGATCTTATGTCCTTAAAATTTTTCGAGTTGGGTCATTGGTGAAACCCTCATCACATATAAGGGGGTGAGCCAATGAGTATCCATGAGCGAAATCATCAGAACTAGGTAATTCTGGTCTTCTCTTTGGAAGACAGCTAATGACATCCGCGACGCCTGATATGTCTTCGGACAAATTCAGCGTGAAATGGATTTTTACTTCACTTACCTACCGAATTAAGGGGTAAGAAGAACACAGGATATGGCATTAGGAAATACCCATCTATCAATAAACACGGTGCAGGTGCTAAACTGTACGATTAGTGATGAAATCAGTTTAAACACGGTATTTTCTGTCACTAACAAAACTTTAAAACTCAAGGAAAATAAACAACAAAAAAGCAGAGTAATAGGTAGTCGAGTGGTTATAAAAAACTTGCTCCATGTTTCGGAAATCTCTGGGTTCTCTCGATGGACTGATCTCAGAGTAAAGTTGATTAAAAATGTCATAAATTCAAATTGAATCAGTTTCTTCACTGGGAAGAAAAAGTCCAAAGAAATATTCTCGACCCCTACTCCCATTTTTACCAGATAAGTACCTATGGTAAATCCAAAAAGACCAGTCGGGGATGGAGGATACTAGATACCTCTAGGTAAAATAAATACCAGCCATTATCTTGACAAACCAGTAGAGCAGAGCAATATTTTTGGTATGTTCTCAAATATCGGAGGTGAACAAAGTTTGAGATAAAGAATTGGAAATTTGTCCGATCACCGACTTTTTACACAACAATCCACGGTCCATTATATTGTTATTATGTGAATATTTATTATAGAGTTCTAATAAAATCGATCTTCACTCTCGAGACACTAAACTATCTGTTTCAACTAGACACTCTCTACCTCCGTTATTTTCTCTTATTTACTTTTTCTGTCAATCGGTAAGAGCCACTCGGAAAAACAGTTAGTCAAAATGTTATGCTTCTGGGTGATTGTTATGAAAAGTTTAACTAACGTATACTTCAGCATGCTGACGACTTGTTGACTCAGTGAGTTCGAAGACCATAATTGTTGCTTCACAAAAATAATATATTATAATTTTCAGTTGTAGAATAACCATCTGAATTCATTACCAATCAGCAAATATTTCCCAATATAGACCAATTCGCATCTTGTTCCATACTTGAGCTGGATTACAATAAAATTGGTAACCGGAAAGTCAAAAAGTACCTAAAATAACACCCCCTAACACGAGGCCCTCATCAGAACTACCTACTTCAACCAAGCGTGACAGACTACCTAGTACGTCACTTCATCTAGCCAGATTTCCATGATTCTCACAAACATCCTTGAAAACCAGCAACCTATTTGAATGAAAGATCCAGCCTTTTTTTAAGAGAAAAAGCAATGCTTTTATAAATTTGTGGCAATTGTCTTAAATTAAACGACACTCCAGTGGCTACTGAAATACGAATTTCGAATTACTAATCCCGATTAGAAAACCTTCAGGTAGGTACACCTTCATCAGCTTTTGGCGTCACTAGGTCTCCACCGTTCAGGATTCGTTAATTTACATGCAAAACTGGAACAACAGGTGAGAAGTTTCAGTAACACATTTTGTCTCATCCATTGGCTATAAGAGGGGATGGTTTTGTGTTTGTATTTTCATAGCCACCAATGGAATCTTTTTTAAATTCCATATGACCGAACCACGCTCACGGCTGTACAACTTTCAAACGGCTGTACCACAACCACAAGTACCAGCAAAACCACTTGTACCACGGCTGTACCACTAAAATCACTAAACCATACTTAAAGTGCTAAATCACACCCAAACAGCTGATCTCCTTTATATGGGTAAAATGACCTCTAAACGTTGAATTTTTATCATTTATTATGACGTGAGGTAATTCCAAAAACTTGTCCGTCTGCTAGAATACACATATCCTAAAGACATTTTTGTGAAGCAGATATCTTACGTTTCAATATTATAACATTTTCCAGCATTATTAACAATACTCAATAATAGTAGGACTTACTTCAAACCAGGTTCTGATGCTTTCGTTTTCTTGGAGAAATTCTTGGAAGGAAGGTTCATCGTGACAATAGGCGACATGTTTGTCAAAATCTCTCTCCTGAAACAGTTGAAAAGACTTTTCAAGTCAAGAACTGATATTTGTCCTGGAAATATTTTGGTTATCTAGGGAGTATTTTGGAAAAATGTAGTGGTGTTGGCGAAAACGCCATTCCATTACTATCTGGGGTATTTGAGATTTTTTGTGGAGGCTCACCCCCCCCCCCCCCCCCGGTTCCACAATAATTACCTTTACTACCGTTCGAGTCTTAAAAGTTATACAGAAACAACGGGAGTTCATGAAACAAATAATAAGATAAAATCGTTACGCAGGAACTGTACGGCTGTTATTTTTTTTATAACCTCATCCAACTTGGTGCTAAGAAATCTCATTCAGTCTGAATCCCTGTTCTTTGCTGATTCCCAATGGTGTTAGCACCCAAGCGCTTTTTTTTAATTGTAGTAATGCAATAAGACTGTGCTACCTGTGATCCATAGACCACTCGACTTTGTATGAAATCGATCATGATTTTGCTGAATGCTTGCCACATCACACCTCTGAGCTCTCTTCTGAGTCAACCCAGTCTTTTTGTGGTTTGCCATCGCCTCTTGGTCACCTAGATTGGTTCTTACAACTTTACTTATTCTTACTTGGTTTGGATTACTTGATTCAAATCAGTGATCAGTAATCGCAAGACACATCTTTGGAACTCTATTTAACACCAAATCTCATCTCGACGTAAGTACCCACCAGACATCCCATGAGAGAATATCATTACTTTGCCTGCTCTAGACACTCATCTTTGTGGTCCTCATTGCAGGTTCTGGGTGTTGAGCACCACAGTAATCAATTAGACTGTCTCCATCTTCAGTCTTCGATATTCGAGTCTTCAGCAGACAAGCGCATGGAGACAGCATCCCAACGACATTTACTCAAAACATTCGGTCTGAACATTCAATTTTTAAAATTGTAAGGAAGTTAGCAAAATGCATTCTAGTATAATTCGGTAATAAGCACTGCGAAAGCAGCTCCTTATTTTGTATTTGTTTTACTCTTCGTTCTACCCATCAACTTACAACTTATAGTCACAAATCATAAACGCGCTATCACCACTCAATAAAGCCGTTGTTGCCTTTGGTACCTATTTGATACTTCAATTCATACCTCTGAGCAGTAAAAAAAATTTTGTTCTAATGGATCTCTGATTATTTATCAATCAACAAGCAGAAAAAACGACAAGGCTGTACGTGGTTAGAGAGACACTGTGGTTAGAGATCATGGAAATGGCGTTCTTTAGCCTCATCATCTACAAACAACTTTGGTAGATAGTTTTGAAATGGCGTTTGCTTAACAATGGCAACAGTTTTTACGTGATTTCCACAGCGGCAGATATGCAAGACAATCTAAGTTTCTGCCAAATTGCATGTACCAATTTTACATTTTATACAAATGTTGGTTCGTTCAATAACTGAACCGTTTTGTTCTATCCAATCCCTAAACACCAAAACACTGTTGTTAAGTCAACTGAACCTGGTCAATTGGTAAAAAAAACCAATCAGTGTTTGAAGCTGGTTCGTTGGCTACTTAGGATCGTTTAAAGTATCTACATCTCATTCAGCTACATTATGAAACGTCTGTCATCAAGAACCTTTTCAAGCGGTAAAAAAGTCGCTTTCCATTCCACCAAGGAGCTACGAACAACGTGAATCTTCTGAAATAGCTCAATAGATACACCTATATTGATTATTGTAGTATGAAATCTTGGCAAGCAATGACAAATTTATTAATTTATTTAGAATAGTTAACCACAGTAAACAGACTGACATTTTGTACCAAATAGTTTTCAACTCATTGCTACAATATTCGACTCACCAGCTGTGAAAGACCTGGCGCGAATTTGAGTTATGGCAACTTCATATTAAGTTATGCTGTCCTAACATACTTCTAGATACTTCTAGATACGTAACTGCGGTGGGGATTTAAGCGGAACGTCTCATAATAACGGATGTATGAGGTGTTAGGCCTACCAAGTCTGTACAGAGTTGGGGTTGTTTGCAACATCCAGCACCGAAGAAGAGTTGTTCGGACCTTCTTTGACCATGTATCTCATGTCGATTAGTGCTATGACTCCTTCAGAGACGACTTCAACTTGACGAGACTGGGAGATGGTGTTCAGAGAACCAACGCCTACTCGACATATTAGTGTCCAGGCACGGAAGTTCCAGCCATTGTGGTCACCAACATCGGTGGAGGAACCCATTTCAGGGACTTGCAGGTTCTTAGACAGAACGACTCGCAAGCACTGAAGAGTGCTAGAAGACAAATCATGGATTTACTCAGCAAGTGGTTCTCCGGATAATTTTACATGCCGTTCATTGCTACCCAATAGACGTATAGCATAAGCCATTGATCTTGATCTAGACCTTAACCTAACCAAAGACAGTCATAGTCCAAAGAATAGTACGATGAAAATGTTGCCAAAATGAGAATAATAAAAGAAAAGGCTGCCTAGTGGGAAAAGCACATAGCACAAGGTTGTATAAGCGACCCCATGTATATAGGGGAACACTTAGAACGCCTCAAGTTTGAGCAAAATCAGACGAGTTCGTTTGAAAGTATTAGATGATTTGTTGAGAGTATTTTGGACTACATTGATACTGTTGAGAGATTAATTACTGCTCAACCAGCATCTCGTACTATCCCTGAATGATTCATAGGATTGAACAAACATTGTGGAAGTTAACCGTACGACAAGAATTTCACGTCTCCGTATGCGCGGAGGCAGTGATCAGCATCATGCGATTCATATGGGGCCCACCTGGAGTCCCAGCCACACAATCCCTGAAGATTTCATCAAAATCGGATAGAAAAACTTTTTTTTTCCACATTTCACCCAGAACCAATTGATGATTCGATAACAATGCAATTCAAAAGAGTCCACCAAGAATCCCAACAATCCCTCAAATGGAAAAAAGACGATATCGTAAAATTGTCAGATCCGTACTATTACTTACCATTCTCAAGAAAGCTCTACCGAGTCCCGTGTGTTCCTTCGCATAGTACTTGATGCCCTCTAGAAGAACTCTGAAAGAGAAAATTAGAATTCAATAGGTTTCTCAAATTTTGAAATTTAAGACGGAAAATATATATATATATACATCTCAAAGACATTAGATAGGTACAGGATTGAAAACCGTAAGGTTCCTGTCAAATAGTGAGACTTTACTTGAACAAAACATTAATAACCGTATATTTTTGTAGAATGTTACTTGATTTTAATTGATTGCCTCTTTTGTTATTCTCGATACTGAGCAATTCATCATGATTTCAAAGATTCATCCTTGATGCTGACATTACTTACCAACATTTCTCCTCCATTTTGCATTTTCTAGAAAATGTCTAAGGTTGGTTGCCACTTGATGTGGCACATGACACAATCATCTGGCAGCACACTCCAAAATATGGTCTCTTAATTTAAATTGACATTGACATTGACATTGTTCACAAGATTTGAAATCTTGTTTTTCAATTACCAAAAAGCTACAGGGTGGCTGAAAACGGACGCCCACTTTTTAAAATGACGCCAAATTTTTAATTTTGGAGACATCAGTTTGAAATAAATTCCAAAATGTTCGTTAGGATTGGAAGTTTATTGTACAGTATAAGAAAAAATCAGTTATGGAATATTCTGCTAAGTAGATGGCGCCCTTGCTGCACTGTTCAAGTCTTTCGGCGAAGTTGCTCATGACGGATATTGGGCATCGGATAACCCAAGGGAACTGCACCAACAGCCTCTCCACAGCGAAAAAGTTACAGTGTGGTGTGCATTTTCAAAGGTAGGGATAGTGGGCCTTTCTTTTTTGAAGATGAAAGAGGAAGAGCAGTCACTGTGAATTCAGAGTGCTATGTGGCAACTGGGAGAATGAATGGGATACCGAGAACATTTGGTTTCAACAGGACGGGGCAACTGCACACACGGCGAGAATTTCCATGGATATTGTCCGCCAAACATTTCCCGGAAAGTTGATTTCGCGACACGGTGACATTCCATGGCCTCCGCGCTCGCCCGATCTCACTCCCTGTGATTTCATTTTATGGGGCTACCTGAAGTCCAAGGTTTATGTGGATAAACCACGAACTCTTCAAGACCTCAAAAATGCGATCACACGTGAAATTCCCGCCATCCCGATGGAAATGTTGGATAACGTCATGAGCAACTTCGCCGAAAGGCTTGAACAGTGCATTAATCAGCAAGGGCGCCATCTACTTAGCACAATATTCCATAACTGATTTTTTCTTACTGTACAATAAACTTCCAATCCTAAGGAACATTTTGGAATTTATTTCAACCTGATATCTCCAAAATTAAAATTTTGGCGTCATTTTAAAAAGTGGGCGTCCGTTTTCAGCCACCCTGTACTTCAGATGGTAGTTTCTCCCCCGAGTCTCTTATTAAGCACACCCATTTGTACATCAAGTACTTACGTATTGTGAAAAATGGAAATTTCGCGGAAGTTTCCAAAGAGGCTGTCTTTCTTGTCGCTGACGAAACGGGGAACTTTCGGACCATCCAGAGGTTTGATGTATCGTTCGACGACATCTTTCAGGTCACGGCAAAATTCTTCTTCCGTTTCAAGAAGCTCAGATATGATCGCCCTGAAAAGAAGAGCGATTTTTAAAAGATCTTTAAGTAGTTTTCAGGAGAACACACATGCCTACTGATTGGCCAATGGGCCCCGCGAGTTCGAAGGGAAAATGTATTGCATGTCTTTCGTGTTTACCTGGTCAACCTCACTGATTGGTTCCGCGAGCTGCAAACATGAACAACGTTCAAAAGACAGATACTCGCTTGAGATCGAAAATCCATTGAATCATCCGAACTACTAATATTTCAATTTGCTTATGTAACATAAAAAAAAATTGGGCAGATGAAATTATTTTCAAAAACTAGTGGGTAGTTTTAAGAGCCAAAAATGTTCCATTGGAAATGAGGCGACCCAGTTTTTACACATTGTGTTAACTAACCTACTATGTTTTTTTTTTTTTTCGTTCAGGAGTCACTAGAAACTAAATAACAAGTAAACCGTACCACTGCTCCATAATTTAACACTTAATGACACACAGATATGATATGGTGGTTCGTCACTTTTCATAGCTACCTACCTCGAGT
Organism: Apolygus lucorum; assembly: GCA_009739505.2. Lineage (NCBI taxonomy): Eukaryota > Metazoa > Arthropoda > Insecta > Hemiptera > Miridae > Apolygus > Apolygus lucorum. The sequence goes on along the minus strand of CM019167.2, from coordinate 96,218,665 downwards.
TCCTTGCCCTTCTGTCTGTGCCAACACTTATATATATAACGCTGAGTCCCTGAGCCTTTCTGCGGTAAATGATGATCAGATCTGGGCCGGCAATATTAATCATGCACGAGACCCTGTATGTTCTTTGTGACATCACTCGAGGAAAAAGTCAAAGGAACAAGATCTCAGACTTGATCTTCTCTCAAATCCCACATTCACTAAGATCAAGGTGATTATACTGTTGAACAGGAAGTTTGCGAGGTTAAGTATTTCCATCCATTTCTTAAAACCGTTTTCACGTCCATGGATTTAAGATACAGATGCGACGGAATCGCAACACAATCTACCTGAGTGAGGTTCAAGTATGGGAATGAAGTCAATGTACTCGTAACTGTAGGTACTTGGAAAGGTAGCATTCATATGAAACCTGCTTGACTACTTGATATTTGTTAGCACATCCAAGTGGGTGTACAGATCACTGGACTTGCCCAACTGAGTTGAGGTTGCACTAGTCGTATAGTCTCTCAGATAAATTAGTCCCACGACATGCATGATTCCGCGCGAACGAGATCAAGATTGCATTGCACCTCTCTTCCCTTTATTGATTAGTTATTAACTGAGACCCGTACTAGGCACAGATTTCTGTGGAAAAACAGAGTTGTAACATCATCAAAAAAGTGTCTACGTTGTATAGCTGATCCGGTGCAAAATTTTTTATCTCAAAACGTCAATATCTAAGCACCTTATACTACCCTTATACCCCCTTTAGACACGCTAATCCGTACAACCCCTGAAAACGTCCTCGAACTCCGGTGGAAAATGGAGGAATTATTGATGTCACAGGGTTTTTTTCATACCCCAAGGCAACGATCAATCCGGAGGCAATGATTTTAATAGAGGACCATATAAACTACAATTTGCACAATCCCTAAGAATTCCATCGTATTCGGGTGAAAGCAGGTTACAGTTGCTCTTGAACAAGGTTACGTAGCACTTGCGGTGTTACACGGTTTTTACAGTTGTGCATGCGTAGAGACTACTATCGATCTGAAGGTGATAATTTTCAAGGGATCGATCTACACGCCAACCCGTACAATCTCTGAAAATTTCATCAAAATCGGAAAATAACTTCGTACAGTTTTGCCCGCTACAAGGATTTCATGACATACGGAAACGAAACCAAAATTTTTCAGGAGGGTTTAAAACGTAAAACGCCAGTGAAAATGTTGATTTTGAGAAAATTTTTCATCAGAACACACAGCTCTGATTACGCAACATCCCTGAAAATGTCTTCGAATTCTGGTCGATAACGTAGAATTAAAAGCTGCCACAAGGTTTTTATGTTTGCGCATGGGCAGCGCCTAACATCTGCCAAGGTAGCGAAAGCACTAATTTCATTTTTAACAAAAAAAAAGTTCTCCAAAATCCAAATTTCCAATTGCATTTTACACCTGAACAATTTTGGTTTCGTGTCTGTCTGCCATGAAATCTTCATACAGGATACTATGATAGGGCATAGAGACCATCTTCACGCCAACCAGCACAAACCCTGACAATTTCATCGGAATCAGACTATGACTTTTCATAGTTTTTCCTGTTACAAGGATTCCATGACAAGCACACAGACAGACACGAAACAAATATTGTTCAGGATTTCTCTACGTGGTCTCTAAAAATGCAATACTATCATATTGATGGAAAAACAATACTTTTATATCAACATTTTTTGAGTTAGGGCGTTTTCAAAATTTCAACCCTCATTTTTCAACCCTTAGAAGTGACCTACAACAACCAAAACCTTCAGGGCACAACTAGACCCCAAATGGAGCCCACATACCAAATTTCATCAAAATCGGTCAATGCTAACTGAGGAAAGAGCCGCGTACGGCGCACAGTGGGGCGGGAGTGGAAAAAAATCCATTTTTGCAAAGTGACTATAAATGAAATGTAATGTGGTTTTCTCAAAGTCTGTTACTTGTAGAATCAGGGTGTGAAAGACCTTCGGTGGTTAAAAATATTTTTCACTACTAAATGGAGGCTGAAACCTGATATTTCGATAGTTTAAGCACTTTGACAGTGTAACTTGAAAATTTCCTACCACGTTCTACGTGTTTCAAAAAATTTCAAAAATTATATAATGTTGGATATATATATATGCAGTATCTATAAGAAATACGATTTTTTTTTTCAAAACATTTTAGGTTGAGAATTAGCTCCAGATTTGGGGTTTTACAGCGAAATGCTGCTTTAGAGGCGTGGAAAACCCAAGCTTCGCCTTCCTTTGGTTTGACTTATTTTTTTTCTTGAAGCTCTTACTATTATCAAGAAGGTGTAAAAATTGCATCGCCGTATTCCACCGAATTCAGGCGTAATGGAATAATGTGAGATTAAAAATTGAGCGAGACCACCGTCTCTGCCGTCACCGCAGCTTCAGAGTAAAACCCTTCTAAGGGTTGTAACTTCTACATTTCCCCCTCGAATTCGATGAAATTTCCAGGGATTGTGAATGTTGGCATGTAGAAGGTCCCCTATGTGGGCTGTTAGCTACAATCACAGAGTAACGGAGACAAGTTAAGGCTACAATGATCGGATCATCTATACAAACGGGTTACGGATACTGGGAAGCTATGTGCCTGCCATACCTATTTTGCAGACATTTTTTGTTTTAGTTTTTATTGGAAAACAAAATGATGTAAGTAGCGACGTTTTCGTAAAATATTTCCGCTAAAAGTCAACAAGGTTCTGTTTGAACAAAACCTGAGTCTTAGGTTTGTCATTCGCAGTAATGTGGTCAGTTCGTACTGCCGTGACATACCGAGAACATGTCATCGTTGAAAATCTCTTATTCGGATCTAGCAAACGTTTAATTTGGATCCGTTCCAATATTCGATCGCTTACTATCCAATTTTCAGAGGTGTTTATGACTCAAAATGTTGTCAAAATTAAATATATAAATATATATTTACATATATGAATATTTACATACATACATAAAGAAACCTCAATTCAATCATCACTATCGTATCCTACAACCTCTGAAACGAAGAAAAGAACAAAATAATACACACCCATCGCCTGTAAAACCGCTTTTCTATTTTTTTAACATGATTTTTCTACTTTGAGTAACATTTTTAATAACACAAGATTTTTGACATTTTTGATAACAAGATTTATCACTAAAATAATAAATTTAAACGCCAGGAAACATATTTTTGTAGTGTATTTTCGTATTCGGAATCGAATGAAACCATTCCCAAGACGATACAGCAATTCGTTCAAAAGATAATGATTTTTTTCCTTTTTTTGGCCATTTGGCCCCACTGTGCGGCGGACGGTGGACGGACGGCCAAATTTTTATTCGATTTTTGGATTCTACATACCTTGAAACGTGAACCAACAAATTTTGAGGGGGGTTACAAAATTGTTTTTCCTGGTGGATTCCAAAGGTTCATTATTGAAAATAATAAACCAAAAACTTTGTAACAGTCAGAACTTCTACATTTTTCTCCCGAATCCAATGAATTTTTTGGGGATTGTGCAGGTTGGCTTGTAAATGTTTGCATATGAAAACCTCAACCCTCAGATTGCTAGTAGCCTCTTTGCATGCGCATACGTTGAAACTTTGATTTTTGGCTGAGATCTGCTCCACCAGCCGCCACAAGTTCTTACGAACTTATTTGGTTGGTGGGCAGAAGGAAATTCACTTATTTTTCCTAGGTATGCCATTCCAGATCTAAATACCTTCTTTCTGTCAATAAACTCATATTCTATTCTATTCTTTGTGACTGCCCTAATTCCTAAATTTTTCTCTCGAAGTCGATGATATTTTCAGGGATTTTGCGGGTTGACGTTGATAGATGGTCTCCTGTGTAGGTAGTTGGAGGTCGATTTTTGGAGATTAGCTTCTATGCTTCGGATCATCTATACAATTGGGCTATGGATATGAGGGAGCTCTGTGCCACACCCACTTGATAGAAAACTCAAAACTCTCAAAACACAATTCACTTCTCAAACTCTCTCTCTTAACTTTGAAAACAATGCTTCTGCTACCTTTGTAGACTCGGAAGCAAATAAACTATAACACCATGATTACCATTTTTACGTGTAGCGAACTAGCAAACCCAGCAAATTGTGAACTAGAATCTTTTGATAATCGCTAGTTTTGCAGCGAGTCACTTGTATATTATCTAATTAATGTTCCAATCAACCCACAAGTCCCATACCGAACGAACAGTTGATTCTACAGAGCTCTGAGTGGTTTCATTCGTTTCAAATTTTATCATGACGATTAAACAATACCTGTATATTTAAGAAGGTTTTTAGCTAGGGCGATTCAAACCATTCAACTACTATTTTTCACCTCTCAAAACTTAAAACATCAAGAATTAAATTAATAGGGTTAGTTCAGAAAGTTATAAGAATACAATTATTATCTACGTTCCGTATTGGAGAATCCGTCGTAACCAGGACGACCCCCTGTACTCGACTTGCTGGTTACGACGGATTCTCCAATACGGTACGTAGATAATAATTAAAACGTCAAGTTTCTTCTAGTTCACACGCAACGCAACAAACGCAACACCGCTTGCTCACCGATTCCCCCGAATTAATGAAAACTAACAACAATCGAGGTGGATTCAATAAACTCTCTTAAATTCAAGATTGGTTGTTAATTCACTTCTACGCTGGAACGGTGCTCAATCCCGTGCGGGTAATAATTTCGACTGTTAATGAAAATGGAGCGAAGGTGAAAATAGTACTGACTGATACATAGCCAAAATCGCACCTACCAGATTTACCGACTGTTTATTGATCGTTAAAGCAAAGTTTTCAACGGACCATCATAAATTATCAGCTAGCTCACAATTAGAGGTGATAAACTTTACTTAACTCCATTTTAATTCAGCAAGAGGTTGTGAACGGCGCCCAAGCTATTTTCCGCTCGTCAACTCTTTAGAAGTGCAGTTTTAGCATAGTTTGATTACCTGGAAGGTTGCCACTATGTGATTCATTAAAAGCCTTTGCCAAAAACAAACTTGCAGGGTAAAGAATAATTCCACTGGAACTCAATATTTTCAAATAACATCGCAATAAATAAGAGGGGTTGAGGTTTGAAATTATTCGAAAAAAATCATATGAATGAACGATTATAAAGCTTTATAAAAGGATCTTGATTTTAAAGTAATTAGTACCCGCTGGTTACATAATTCCATATTCATTCATAACAACCAAACTTATAGCACTCTTGTTCATGAGTTGACGAGAGTAATCACGGTAATCAAGCTAGTACGTAACATTCTGTTTTAATACAATAGTAACTTACGAAAAAATTCTTTGAAAGATGAACCATCAAACATTAAAGAGGTAGTTAAAAACATTTCTTTCTCGATTCCACTTGTTCATTATTGAAAATAATAAACCAAACATAAAGATGACTAATGTCATAGAAAGCTGACATTCTGGCACATCTTTTTACTTATCTTCACAATTCAGCTATAGGAGTTAATGTGAATGGGGAATTTGCCTCAATTTTAGATTCTGGAATTTCAAGGCAAATCCTATTATAGGGCCCTAGAATAACGTTTAACACTAGGAATAACCAACGGAAAAAAATTACCGTAGGAGAAAATGACTAAACAAGTGAACCTCTGTTACAAAACACCGCGAAAATCGAGGAGTATTGTTGACGTCATACGAAAAAAAAAAAAAAACGACGCGAAAGCAACGACAACAGACAGAGTTCTAGCACGCCACACAAAACGATCCAGTGAAATGGCTACTCGAATAATGTGATTCAAATCTTGAAACTAAATAAGAGAAGATGAAGAATAATAATGCTTGATAAACTAGTAGATAGATTCGTATTGTAAAAAAGTGAGTAATACTGTTTCTTTTGGTCAATTTTGTGTCAGGGTTCTTCCTGCCAGATCGTGGCGCACTCTTGTGCGCACTACTCGGAAGGTAAAAGTTCGTGTATGTGCCGCTTCTGTGGTAAGCGCCACAGAACCTCCTTTGAAGTCAGATTGGTAGAATATCCGTCACGTTTCAAACATGGCTGCCTCTTACACATTGCCACCACATTTAAAATTTCCATCTTCCTTAAATTCTCTAAATTTTTTGGATGCGTTTTCGAGCAGCTCACTATGGTTTTATTCCATAAAAATAAACCCTCATTCGAAAAAAAAATAAAAAAATGTGAGGCAAATTCCCCATTCCTAGCGTTTCAAAAACTGGTAGTTCTGAGGTTTTGATAGAATTCTTTTTTCAAACTTTATTTTTGCTTCTTAAATCTACCTAAAAAAATATATGTTAGGCATTAGGAAGGCAGGAAAAAATTGGAAATTGCAATGCAAGTAACGGACTTTCGATATTTTTAGTGAGGTAGGGTCGAAAAAAAAAATTAAAAAAATCAGCGCCCCGCTCCCAGCACCCCCGAGATGGGTCCGCGTAAGGCCTGACAGCTGAAAGTGGAAAACATAGAACATGCTCTAGCTATATATATTATAGTTTGCCATTTGAACTATTCAGTCTCAGAGAGGCTAATTGTGAAATTTCGTGATACACTTCGTTCCAAACTAATGTAACGTTTTTCGAAAAGTTAGTCCGAGGCTAAAACAAAATTTAGAGTGGGGGGAAACAAAATCACTGTCAGGTTCATTTTGACAGAAATTAACTGCCAGTAAAACATCTTTATCAGGGAGTTCTGAAATCTTATATTGATGACAAAATGTTTGGTTCTTTGTTGACAGGTAAGCTCTATAACTAAAAGACATGAAACTCTAATCGGAGAAATAATTTTTGGTTGGTAAGGAATCCCAAATGTGTGACATGCAATTCTAATAAAAGAGAAAGACGAGTTCTAACCGGCTAATTAAATTCTATTCAAAGCTATTCAAAGAAACTTGAACAGTTCAAAATCAGAAATTCAAAGAAATTTGAACAGAGATTTGGCCTCTCTTGCGATTTACATTCGTGTTTTTGATTTATTGTAAATTCAACTTTTGACCTCATAGGGAGCGAACGGTTTGATATTCAGAGCTCTGGGTAATCTCATTCAATACCGACAATTCAATTCTAGTGTAAATTTGTGAAAAAACAATACATTAACATTGAGAATTTTCGAGCTAGGGCTTTTTGAAAATCGCAACTGCTATTTTTCATCCCACAGAAGTGACTGACACGTAGGTACCATAAGGTTTGCGGAACAACTAAAACCCAAGTGGATCCGATCAACAGGATTTACGAGTATAATAAAAGTCGTTCCTCGGTAACTAACGAAAGTGCAGCGTACGGCAGACAAATTGATTTTTTAAATTCGATTTTTGGATTCTACGTACCATTAAATTTTGAGGAGGAGTTAAAGAAAAATTTCTTGCTGGATTCCAAAGCTTCGTTATTAAAAGTAATAAACCAAAACTGGTCAAAAACTGAAATTTTGGATAATTATCAATCATTTTACTTTGAGCTATTTTCTTACGAGTCATATCTGCCCAAAATATTGCTTAGAAGTCTACCAATGAAGCGGAAGCATTGTTTTAACTTTTCATGGTTCAACAAAAAGTTCTCCAAAATCAACATTTTCACTCGCGTTTTACGTTTTTGGCATTTTTGGACAATTAGGTTCCATGTCTGTCTGTCTTTCATGAAATCCTCGTAACGGGCAAGACTAATAATAACAAGTTATTGTCCGATTTCGATAACATTTTCAGGGATTTTACGGATTAGAGTGGAGATTTTCCCCTATGAAAATCATTGCCATCGGACTGATAGCAGCCACTACGCATGCGCAAACGTGAATTCCTTAAAACAGTCATAACTTGTACATTGTCCATCCGATTTCGATAAAATTCCAAGGAATTATGCTGATTGGGGTGTAAATCATGGCCCTCGGATTGACAGTAGCCCCTGTGCATGCGTAAACGTGAAAACCTTGTAACAGCCATAACTTTTACATTTTCCATCCGAATCCGACGAAATGTACAGGTATCATACTGATTGGGTTTTTGATGATCCCCTATGAAAATGATCACCCCTGGACAGATAGCCACTGCACGAAAAAAAATAAAATAAAATAATTCCACGAGGAATGAGGGTTTAGGAACAAAAGTTACACCACAAATAATGTTGTTGCAAATATGAGTGTTAGGATCATTCCTTGAAGTTTGGATCAATAATTCTGAGACACCCTTTGTAGGCCAATCTAAACTCCTCTCAATCCAAAGAAGTGGAAAAGGGTAATGAGATTGACAGAAAACTACACGTTGAAATGGGTCTGATTCATATCCCATAAATATCCTACTTTTCAACCTTTCAGGCTAGTACCTAAGTGGTTCGAGGTTTGGGCATCCCTTTCTCTTGCTTGATTTGTATTTGGATTCATGATCTCTCCGACGAAGCTCTTTGTTGGACTCTATAATCCTACTAATCTGATAAGATATAGAAAGAATTTCATTGAAGTTACCTGCATTTTTTAAGTATGAGAGGTTTTGAATTTTTTCTTCATGGAAATCTGATTTGAATGATTACAAAAAAATGTTTAGTAAACATTACTCTCTACAATGTATTATTATGAGGTATGTTCGGAATCTATTCAAGTTTTCCGTATGAATATCACATTAACAATTTTTAAAAGCATGGGTAGTGTAAATACTTATATCTTTTTGCATATCGTAAAAACCTTCAGTTGCTCTATAATTTGTAAACACAGACATGCTAGTAAGCTTCAAATTGCTCTACTTTAACTAAGATAGATAAATTATCGAAATTTTAAGTTTTAGAGTAATATAAATAGTAGTAGAGTAGCTGTAAAATAGAAGTTAGTAGAGTAATTTATAGTTTTATTTTCTTCTAAATAGAAAAATTTAGAATTTACTGGAGTGTCCGCCTTAAAACAATTTATAAGAAACTGAGACTCATTTAAGCCAAAGTTGTGTGGTGTGTTGCCGTAAGTAACATGCAGTGATAAGTGTCCCACGAATATATATAAAGATTCCACATAACTGCTAAGTACACTGATCCAGAAACGAAATATCGTCCCATAATATTTAGGAAATTAAATATCGCACAGGCCATGTATATATTATTTTTTACTAACGAAAATGAGAAATAAAAAAGGATACCGAATTTGTTTATAATCAGTTTCATCGATAAATTACAAAGTGGAGTTGGAGATAGGCTAATATCATTAATTTGGTTTCATTCCCGAGTAGTTTGTGTGAATCTGTATACTGCTTTATTTATATTACATACTTGAATTCGTTTTCATCCTCTCACACGCTCGCCACGCTAAATATTCTATTTATGTTCCCTTTTATAAATAAAAAAACTCGAAGGGAGATCGTTCGTTTTTTCAACGGAGTGTCTTCTTTCATTAGGAAACCTCTGGATGAGCTATCGAGTAAACAAATAAATCCCTGAGAAAAAGAGAGTTACTGTGGGAGTCGGTACCCTCGCCTCGCTCATGTTTCATATTATTTCGTGGGAGGGAAGTGCCAGCAGTTTTAGCAAAATCCCATAGATATCTCAAACCGGATCCGGGAAGGGTGGGTGTGATATTCTCTTCGAGTCTCCCATCACGGCTTTCTATCTTGTTTTTTTTTTCTCTCTTCACGTGTAAAAATAACGTCAGCTGAGATGAGATACAAATAAAAAAAGTCTATCACAGTCTAAATTTAGTAGATTGCATTTCGGAACGAGGAGTTATCCAGTCTTTGACTCCCTCAGCATATGGCTGTTACGAAAAGTGCACTGACCAATATTCAAATAGCCTGGATTCTTGTGATTCGAATTGGAACGTCGTACAAGATGGATGTCGTGAAATATTGGGTTTCTCGATATGTTGATACCGACCCATCCATAAGATGAAAAACTGCTTTCTTCAACCCCACAAAACCTACTCATTTGACCTTCGATTTTCAGTTGGAGAACTTGCCAAGGTTTTTTTTAGCTTCATAAAAATGGAATATTCACCCTTCGATGCAATTGCAAAATTCACAATAGATAGATTGTCGTCTCTGGCTGACGAAAGTTATTTTTCATCTCAATGGTTCATGACAAAGACGAGTACTCTTCCACTGGTAGCTATAGATATCGATGTACCCATTTAGTAACTTTTAACTAACTATATGGACAATTAAGGTAGGTATAACGAAATCTCAAGTTGACTGTCTAAATCAAAATGATAGGACATGTACCAACAAAACTTAATCTAAAAACTGAACTGAAATGATAAATTTTTGAAAAAATAGGACAAGTAAGTAATGATCAGTACTCCTCGTACCATTTGATCATCATGATGTCAATCCAGTGTGGATAATATGGACGATACAGAAGGAAAGATTCTAGAGTTCTATAGCAGACTCTCTCCAGTGTGAACAGCCAATACCATAATAATTTCGGAAACGGTCAAATTATAATGATTAAAATTATAGTGAATAATGAAACAAAAGAGCGAATTATAAAAATTTACCAAACGGTTCAGACATTCACAAAAGAATGATTGAAATTTAATCTAGTTCATCCGAAAAATAACTTAATTGTGAGATAAATAGAGTGACTCTATAATAAGTCTTAATGCAGACATTATGGCCTAAGAATACATTCGAATTTGTTATTTTGGAGCGAGTTTTATCAGTAAACCGTGAATCTAGCGAGTTTTTGAATTGACTGGGGTCTGCAATGATTAACTTTCAAAACTTATCGAGGTATTTCATACCTGAAAATACGATAAAGAAGCACGGTTTTTTTTTCATTCAGACCTCGGATTCCGAAAGATCGAAAACTCTTCAAAATCAACTGCCTTCTTAATTGTCATAATGCATTGCAAGGGTGATTCAGGCCTCAATTATAAATAAGTATATACTTACTCCTTCCTGAAAATGAGGTCTTGCTGTTCCAAGGTCTCTTCTTCCTCAGCCTGGAGGACAACGATGGGCACAAGACCTTTGCGTGTTGGGTCTTCTAGTGATTGAACGGCCCACCTATGAACAGTAAGAAATTACAGACAAATGATTAATAATTTGGATTGATTTTAATTTTGACGGTTGAATCCATTTCATTGACATTCGAACAAAAGATCGTCGAGCAACATTTCAAATGAATGGTCTTTGTGAACACTAAGTCTTTGGTAACTCAACAGTTTTGAACTTCGAAAGAAAAGGAGGCACTAAGGAGGCGGAAGTATGAAATTTGTTACTAGGATCCAATACAAAAACACTGCAGAATAGGTCCCAAAACAATACAAACATTGTAACCAAAGGATATCAGGTATAACTTTAAATTGATTGACCGTCAATCATCAGTAAACCACCCATCAGTAAACGACCCAGTGATTAACACAACCACACTGACGAATTGATAAACCAATCTTTATTCCTTCCGAGTCTACCAAGGTAGTGTAAGCTTTGTTTTCACTTTTCAAGGTTGAAAAAAATGGTCTTCAAAATAAAAATTTCCACTCGCATTTAACGTTTCAGACCTTCCTGAACAATTTTGGTTCCGTGTCTGTCTGTGTTACTGTCATGAAATACTTGTAACGGGCATAACTAAAAGAAGTTATTGTCCGATTTGGCGTGTAGATGGTCGCCTATGGAAATCATCACCCCCAGACTGACAGTAGCCTCTGCGCATGCGCAAACGTAAAATCCTTGTAACAGTCATAACTTCTACATTTCTCATCCGATTTCGACGAAATTTTCAAGATGGGGTGTAGATGGTCCCCTATGAGGGTAGTGCAAGGTACTTAGAGATTGGTGTTTTGAGAATAACTACTAGGTATGCATCGGATCATTTATACAATCGGGTTATGTATACGAGAAAGCTATGTACCACACCCACTTGTTTTTTAAATTTTAGAATATCTATCAGAAAATTTTTTTACTATCATAAATCTATCGAGTTGCACACTATTTCACCAGAGTATCAAAATTAGCATGGGAAGTGAGGGTATAATATTCACAAAATATCAAATTTTTCAATATTTCGGTTCTTTTATAGCTTACTAATTGTACCCAAGCTTTGAAATTGAGGGAGAATTCTCATTGTACCGGATTTCCATGAATTATTCTCTGTACCACTATGGAACTAATAGTGGTGCCACCATGGTGCCAAGGCACCATAAACCGCATTTCGTGGGTTTGTTTGTGTTTCACCTTGAATACGGAAATGAACTTCGACGGACTGCCTACCAAAACTAACAGATGAAAGTTCAACGTAACGACATATGATCGCTTTAGAGCCAGACTGGCACCATTGGTGGGTGAGGGGGGGGGGGGGGACTCAAATTCGCACGTTGGGTATCGTAGATCATAGATTTTTAAATGCTCTTCAAATTCGGTCACCTCCACTCTTTCTAGTGATTGACAAAAATAGGTTACACTTAGGGTTTCCAGATCCAGTAAGTGGTGGAATCTCTAGTTCTAGTATACACGCTGGCGTCAATGACTCGACTCGAATTCATAGTTCAACGTAATTGATAACTAATAACTGACGAAGAGTCGTGTTTGGACGGAAAACGTGGTGATTTAACAAAATCCAGAATCTTAAATTTAAAAAAAAATCACTTGATTCCAAGCATTTTGAAGAACACAGCATGTTACAAGGATTTCCAAACCTTAGGACAGATACACAAACAGACAGAGCCAAAATTTTATAAGAAGGTCTGAAATATAAAATCTTGTGGAAACTTGATTTGAAGGGTTTTTTTTTTCATCTTCCAAGAGTAAAAACAAACGCTTCCACTTCCTTGGTGGACTCGGAAGCAAAACTTGAAAGAGGGCGGGAAACATTAAGAAAAATTGTGTAAATCAGTCTTCTTGGGACAAATAGTCTTGAACAAAATTAAAAATGACTAATTTTGTAGTTTTGAATTGAGTTTCACCTTTTTGAGGATGGATATTTTGTTTTCATGCGAAGAATGTGTTCGTGAAGAAAATGCCAAATTATATGAGGGGAATATTAAATATTTCCCCTCATATAATTTGGCATTTTCTTGAGTAAAGTTTACTCAATTTCTGTAGAGGAATATAAATATGTTAGAGGATGAATAAAGTTCACTGTTTTGGAACTCAGAAATCAATACAAGAGTAGACTTTTGTTGCCAGCAGAACGATAGGAGACCGAGACAGGACCACGGGAATCATAAATCGAGTATAATATACGATCGAACATTTACCGGATGATAGCAAAGGCGGTTGGTCGTCGGCCAAACCATCAAGACACAAATTAATTGATCAGCTGCCGAATTGACCAACATCACACTGCAATCCTTGTGCTTCGATGTTGGAAAGATTGCGGGTGACACAAAATAGATTTTACAGACGTACAGCCAGATAAAACTTGAATGATGATGTCAATAATAAAGTAGTTAGTAATTATAACTATTAAACAAGAAACAAATAGCTCTTGAGACACGTCAAAGTGAAGAAATCTACTTGCATCATGAATTAACTATATAGCATACGTACTGCATCTGCAGAAAATAGTTGGATAGAATAAACCGTACCAACATCTAACCTAAAGGGCCTTTAATTAATTACAATGAATAAATCATTTTATAAATTTATAAATTACCTATTATTTTTAAATTTGTTACGACAAGTGTAGCGGACAACTTCATTAGGTTTTTACATTAATTTCTTCCCCTATAACGGCCAAACCGTAACCATTTTAACGGATACTTCCTCAACGACGAGCGAAATGTTCTAGATTAGTCTCCCCACCGAGTGTCACAACCCAAACAGATACTCGACAACGAGACTACCGTCCGCCCGAGGATTAACTCAACTTATAGATGTCATTAGGAACTAATCCGTGTGATGTTTTCGATCTTATCTCAATAATAATTGAGTTAAGATATTTTCCCAGTAGTTATCTGATGTTGCTAGAGACTGCTCTGTGTGTCATCTCTGCCCAATACGATAACTTCACGAAAGAAATATTCAACATGGTGTAAGGTTATTTGGCATAAATTTACTTTTAGACAAAGTCACAATTTATAGTTCGGATGGAGGCTGGACCCCGAAGGGGTCTTCCTTTCGTCTCAACAAATTGTGAAGGTGGTGTGAAAGATAATTTAATTAACAAGTTGTTAATTAAAGAGTTGTTCGCTAAGAGACGCACGACGTAACGAGCACGAACACAGCTGACCTGCAGATAGACTGAATCGCAGATAGGCTGACTAAGGCTGATTAAAAGTTGTTTGTTCTAGAGGACGGACGTGTCCTTTTAAAGCGAGGACACATAGATGGGAGGACTGTCCCTACTCAATGAAGGTCTCCCCATCTGTCCTCCCTTTGGAAGTCTAGTAGGGATAGCCTTCGATCCGTCTATATTTTTGTGCGTTTATTAACGGAGCTAATCAAATGTAAATTATGGCGCGCCATATGATGTTTTATAAGTATTGATTCATAATTTTATAAACAACAAATTTGAATTCAAAGATCACTCATTGAGACTTAATCTCGAAAGGTTTGTCCTACAGAGCTCCGCGTGGTCCCTAAAAAATCTAAAAAATCAATACTATCTTTAATATATGGAAAAACAATACGTTTATATCGAAATGTTTTTAGCTAGTGCGTTTTCAAAATTTCAACCCTCATTTTTCAATCCTTAGAAGTGACCGACACCAACCAAAACGGGGCACACTAGACCCCCAAACGGAGCCTACAAACCAAATTTCATCAAAATCGGTCCATGGTAACTACGGAAAGTGAAAGCGAAGTGGAAGTACGGCGCACAGTGGGGCAAAATGGCCAAAAAGCGGAAAAAAATCATTATCTTTTGAACAAATTACTGTATCGTCTTGGGAATGGTTTCATTCGATTCCGAATACGAAAATACATTAGACAAATATGTTTTCTGACGTTTAAAGTTATTATTTTAGTGCAATTTTTACAGCTTCTTGGTAATGGTCAGAATTTTAAGAAAAAATATGATTCAAACCAAAGGAAGGCGAAGCTTGGGTATTCCACGCCTCTAAAGCGGGGAAAAGCGGGATTTGGGGTTTTCACTGTAAAACCCCAAATCTGGAGCTAATTTTCAACCCAAAATGTTTAGAAAAAAAAAATTTGTATTTTTTATAGATACTGCATATATGAATCCAACATTATATCATTAAAAAAATTCAAACACATAGAACGTGGTAGGAAATTTTCAAATTACACTGTCAAAGTGCTTAAAATCTCAAAATATCAGGTTTCAGCTTCCATTTAGTAGTGAAAACAATTTTTTACCACCGAAGGTCTCTCACACACCTAATAATTACGTGTAGAATTATTCTATATGTAACAGACTTTGAGAAAACCACATTACATTTCATTTATAGTCACTTTGCAAAAATGGATTTTTTCCACTCCCGCCCCACTGAGCGGCGTACGGACGGACAAATTTTTATTCGATTTTTCGATTCTACGTACCTTGAAACGTAAACCAACAAATTTTTTTGAGGGGGGAAGGGGGTGAAACATTTTTTTCATGGTCGATCCCAAAGGCTCATAGTTGAAAATAATAAACAAAAAAAAAAGCATTGGAGTGTTTTGGAGGAAATATATGGTTGGGGGGGGGGGGGGGGCACTCAACTACCACGACTGGAAGTAGAGGCCAGATATATATTTGTACGTAATTTGTCATTCTGAATCGAAATGAAATCATATTGAAATAAGGAGCATTGATTTATCATGCCCAATGTATTTTCATATGATGGACAGAAGAGAAGTCCCTGCATGTGGATGTGGACAACCAAATTGTGATTATACTACACACAATGATGTAATGTTCGGTTGCAAAAGAATAAGAACAAATTTTGCGCAAGATACAAACTATCATAGTCAATCCATTCAATTATGTTTCTTTATTAAGCTGTCAAAAACTTGAAGTATTTAATAAATCCTTTTGTTTTCATTGTTGACGTATTTAGAAACAGTGATTTATTCATCATAAGTTTTATTTCAATTTGAATCAATGTGAAGCATGTAGCATGTCTCCATGTAAGACAGTAATCGTTTGACGAGCGCAGACTCTAATAAGTATGTATTTATAGAAAAAAAAGAAAAGAGTCCTGGTGATGATACTAATGATACCAATAAACCGACTCTAAATAAAAATATATTAAAAGAAAAACAATATCAAAAGTAACAAGATAACAAAAATATATTAAAAGAAAAAAATGTAACAAAAGTAGAAGAGTGCCGGTTTTGGTTTTGGTTTATTCTTGTCAAAAACACTAGATTACGAAATTTAGGTGTGGTCTGGCTGCCTCGTTCTTTCACCACTTTTCTTATGGTATTTGGTGCGCTGAATCCGAATTTGACGTCAGTTTTTTTTTGTTTACGTCGGATTTTCAAGATATAGCTAGTTTTAAGATTTTTCTAGTTCTCACTTTTCTTCATTTTTTAGTGAAAACTCATCTTGCTCAAATCTCCTTAAAAAGTACTCAGACTTATAAGAAATTTCATGTAGAATCCGAATATGTACTTAGTTTTTAAGTAAAACTGTGTTAAACCCCCTATTTTCCACAAAACGTATCAAAAAACACCGGTTTTCAACGTTTTTTCTTCGGGTTTTCCCTTACATTTTGCCACTTGAAAAGAAATTAAGGCTAAAAAAAATTTCTCGGGCCTTTACTTTGTAGGGGGGACACCCCAGAGGAGAATGAGACCAATCGCAGCCTCCTAAACCCATTAATATCGAAGGAATGAGCTTTTTCATGGCACTGAGATGAAAATTCACAAAAACTGTTAGTTAATTTTTCGAGATAAGTATGTGCGTTCCTAAATCTGTTTTCCTCAAATGGATTTTCCTTTCTTCTACATTTTTTATGCTTGTCACCTATTAAGAGTAAGATCGAAAATAGGTACTCAAAGGGGGAGTAAATCATAATTGGAAAACTCTTGTTTTGTTAAGTGATTTTAATTCAGTTTTACAAACGAAACACAATAAACTGCAGAAAAGTTGACGGTGTAAATCTGTTTCATGAAGGCTCAGATGAATCAAAAGTTGGTATAATGTTTGGTTATTCCTCTACCTCAGAGGTTTCATCGCCGGCATCTATGTAGAGAAAACTTCGCCGCCTGAGGTAAATCTCTCTCTAAGGTCCAACAATAGTCCGCCATCATGTGAACTTCCCAATACCCTTTGTACCGTTCTTCCAAGGTATTATATCTTGGTGGAACCTCTGAGGTGGAGGAATAACCAAACATTTTACCAACTTTTGATTCATCTGAGCCTTCATGAAACAGATTTACACCGTCAACTTTTCTGCAGTTTATTGTGTTTCGTTTCTAAAACTGAATTAAAATCACTTAACAAAACAAGAGTTTTCCAATTATGATTTACTCCCCCTTTGAGTACCTATTTTCGATCTTACTCTTAATAGGTGACAAGCATAAAAAATGTAGAAGAAAGGAAAATCCATTTGAGGAAAACAGATTTAGGAACGCACATACTTATCTCGAAAAATTAACTAACGGTTTTTGTGAATTTTCATCTCAGTGCCATGAAAAAGCTCATTCCTTCGATATTAATGGGTTAAGGAGGCTGCGATTGGTCTCATTCTCCTCTGGGGTGTCCCCCCTACAAAGTAAAGGCCCGAGAAAATTTTTTTAGCCTTAATTTCTTTTCAAGTGGCAAAATGTAAGGGAAAACCCGAAGAAAAAACGTTGAAAACCGGTGTTTTTTGATACGTTTTGTGGAAAATAGGGGGTTTAACACAGTTTTACTTAAAAACTAAGTACATATTCGGATTCTACTTGAAATTTCCTATGAGTCTGAGTACTTTTTGAGGAGATTTGAGCAAGATGAGTTTTCACTAAAAAATGAAGAAAAGTGAGAACTGGAAAAATCTTAAAACTAGCAATATCTTGAAAATCCGACATAAACAAAAAAAAACTGACGTCAAATTCGGATTCAGCGCACCAAATACCATAAGAAGAGTGGTGAAAGAACGAGGCAGCCAGACCACCCCTAAATTTTGTAATCTAGTGTAATGAACCTTTGAAATCGACCACGAAATATTTTTTTTAAACACCCTGACAATTTGTTGGTTTACGTTTTAAGGTACGTAGAATCCAAAAATCGAATAAAAATTTGGCCGTCCGTCCGCCGTCCCCCGTAGGCCGTACGCGGCACTTTCCTCAGTTACCATTGACCGGTTTTGATGAAATTTGGTGTGGGCTACATTTGGGGTCTAGTTTTGCCCTGAAGATTTTGGTTGACGTAGGTCACTTCTTAAAGTTGAAAAATAAGGTTTGAAATTTTGAAAAGCGCCCTAATTCAAAAAAGTTTGATGTAAAGGTATTGTTTTTCCGTAGATTTAAGATATAGTAGTACCTATATAATTTTTTATATAGTTTTTTTTAATATTTTTTATTTTAATATTTTAATATTTTTAATATTTTTATATAATTTTCTATAATAGTACCAATAGAATTTTTAAAATTTTTTGAAATAACGCGAAGCCCTGTAGGACAAATTGTTCGCTGCGAACTGAAGGGTTGGACTTACGATAAATCAGAAACACGAGTATGAATCGCAAAAGATTTTATCCCCGTTCAAATTTTAGCTGACCGAAATTCGATCGATGTTTTTCTTAATGTTGGTTGGTGGTAACAATGGCAAAGCCGTGTTCTTTTCAGACGAGTGATCCATATGGAAAAAATAATAAACCTTTGTGTAGTAATTTGCAGCGCTTTTGAAACAAAACCGACTCAGAAAAAAAGAAAATAGAACAATTGATAACACAAATAACAAGAAAGTCCCGGTTGTCAAAAAACGAGAGATGACTTTAATTTGTAAAAGAATAATAGTAATACAAATTTATTTCATGTATTATGGCTGAATGTTGATAAAACTATGACAAAAAAAAAATCAAATGAAGATTCAGGTTGCGAGTTGTTTATAAAGTCGCCAACGAACTGTTGGGCTTATTGGTCCCTCAGGTGTCTCCAGTACTGAACTGTTTGCCATAGACGTGTCACCTCCAGCTCCCGACCAGTTCTTGAACAAATTGTAAGGCTGCGTGATGTCATCTGAGGCCGTGATGTCACAATAAATTGCCGGCTCGCGAAGCGGACGTCGCATTATCGGAAGGAGGAAGGTCTGCCGAGAATTCCGCCGTTTGTTGGCAAGTTCCACCTGCAGCCTTCTAGTTGATGATTCACATGCTTATACTTGGTCTGGGATTTCAAACCGTGAGGTGATTTTAAATTTAGTAACCCGGAGAGTATTTTTAGATGCAACGCCTCTGAACTTTGAATTACAGTTATGATCCACATTTATTTTAATAACAAAGGCGTGCCAGAGAGGCGCGAGAGTGAAGTGATTTGAACGTTCATTATCACAGAAGGTGGCCGATTTACAGGAACAAACAAACCGGTTATAAAATAAAACGCCGATTTTGGATTTTATGAAATTCTGTCTAACTTATAAAGGCAACGAATTAACGCACTTGAAGTAAACAGCCTGCTATTTATCTCAAAACTGTTCATCAACTACACAAAATTAGTTAATTTTTTCAAATCTTTATTGAAAAAAACCTTTTCAACAAAAAAACGGACAGACCTCAAAACTGATACACCACCAAAATGGGAAAAGTAATAATCTCTTCTTATTCAGATAGGTAGGTGACGCATTGAAGTCACCGCCGTGCCCATTTGTAGACCCAAACGTACTTCTATATCTTTTACTTACATATATTTTCTTCGCAAATATACATAGCCATCTCAGACATGCTTCGACATCGGCTATGAACGTATATCCTTGTTTATTTTTTTATTTTTTTTTTGTTTTTTGTTTTAATTTTGGGTTGGTGTGGGAGGGTTTGAACGTTAATTTGGTAACAACGCTTGTCCACCGATATCTAATTATATAAAACGCCAACCGTACGTACGTACGTACGTATGCAAGGAGGGGTTGGAGGGGTCGTGGGGAGAGTCGGAGGCTGGTGGAGCTGGGGACGGGAGGAGTCGGAGTTGGGGGCGGGAGGAGCTGGGGACGGGAGGAGTCGGAGCTGGGAACGGAAGGAGTCGGAGTTGTGTAGACCCAAACGTACTTCTATATCTTTTACTTACATATATTTTCTTCGCAAATATACATAGCCATCTCAGACATGCTTCGACATCGGCTATGAACGTATATCCTTGTTATTTTTTTATTTTTTTTTTTGTTTTTTTGTTTTAATTTTGGGTTGGTGTGGGAGGGTTTGAACGTTAATTTGGTAACAACGCTTGTCCACCGATATAATCTAATAATATAAAACGCCAACCGTACGTACGTACGTACGTATGCAAGGAGGGGTTGGAGGGGTCGTGGGGAGAGTCGGAGGCTGGTGGAGCTGGGGACGGGAGGAGTCGGAGTTGGGGGCGGGAGGAGCTGGGGACGGGAGGAGTCGGAGCTGGGAACGGAAGGAGTCGGAGTTGTGTAGACCCAAACGTACTTCTATATCTTTTACTTACATATATTTTCTTCGCAAATATACATAGCCATCTCAGACATGCTTCGACATCGGCTATGAACGTATATCCTTGTTTATTTTTTTATTTTTTTTTTTGTTTTTTTGTTTTAATTTTGGGTTGGTGTGGGAGGGTTTGAACGTTAATTTGGTAACAACGCTTGTCCACCGATATAATCTAATAATATAAAACGCCAACCGTACGTACGTACGTACGTATGCAAGGAGGGGTTGGAGGGGTCGTGGGGGAGAGTCGGAGGCTGGTGGAGCTGGGGACGGGAGGAGTCGGAGTTGGGGGCGGGAGGAGCTGGGGACGGGAGGAGTCGGAGCTGGGAACGGAAGGAGTCGGAGTTGTGTAGACCCAAACGTACTTCTATATCTTTTACTTACATATATTTTCTTCGCAAATATACATAGCCATCTCAGACATGCTTCGACATCGGCTATGAACGTATATCCTTGTTTATTTTTTATTTTTTTTTTTGTTTTTTTGTTTTAATTTTGGGTTGGTGTGGGAGGGTTTGAACGTTAATTTGGTAACAACGCTTGTCCACCGATATAATCTAATAATATAAAACGCCAACCGTACGTACGTACTTACGTATGCAAGGAGGGGTTGGAGGGGTCGTGGGGAGAGTCGGAGGCTGGTGGAGCTGGGGACGGGAGGAGTCGGAGTTGGGGGCGGGAGGAGCTGGGGACGGGAGGAGTCGGAGCTGGGAACGGAAGGAGTCGGAGTTGTGTAGACCCAAACGTACTTCTATATCTTTTACTTACATATATTTTCTTCGCAAATATACATAGCCATCTCAGACATGCTTCGACATCGGCTATGAACGTATATCCTTGTTTATTTTTTATTTTTTTTTTTTTGTTTTTTTGTTTTAATTTTGGGTTGGTGTGGGAGGGTTTGAACGTTAATTTGGTAACAACGCTTGTCCACCGATATAATCTAATAATATAAAACGCCAACCGTACGTACGTACGTACGTATGCAAGGAGGGGTTGGAGGGGTCGTGGGGAGAGTCGGAGGCTGGTGGAGCTGGGGACGGGAGGAGTCGGAGTTGGGGGCGGGAGGAGCTGGGGACGGGAGGAGTCGGAGCTGGGAACGGAAGGAGTCGGAGTTGTGGGCGGGAGGTGACGGAGGGAGTGGGTGGAGGAGAGAGTTGGAGGAATCATTTTTGCCTACTTTTAGTAGGCTTTTCAGCTAGTCTATCTATAATGTAGATAGATTATATTATGTATATTATATTATGTATAATATATTATGTATATTATACATAAAACGCCAACCTAACGTACTTATGTCGCCCAAACGTGGGGGTCCCGGTTTCGATTCCAGGCCGTGACATCAAATTTTTTTTACACATCTACAATTTTTTTGCCTGCTTTTAGCAGGCTTTTCAGCTAGTAAACAATAACAACCCACAGTAATTTCCCTATTACCTTTAGATCAGTTCCCTTACAGATTTAGGATCAGTTTCCCTTTGGTTCTTGGATCAGTTTCCTCAGAGATATTGATAGATTTCAATTCAATATTTGGATCAGGTTCCCTAGTTTTTGATTGGTATATATATTGTGGATCAGTTATTCACATACAATCCTAAAAATTGTGAAAATTCTTCAAGACAAAACGATACCAATAAACAAATTTTGATGATGAATCTTTTGTAGGAGGTTTCTTGACTCTAAATCCGAAGTTTTGCCCTTGCAAATGATACTGCATAATGAGAAGGTTTTACAATGCTCAACAAGCTAATTTTCAAAGGTTAAGCATTGTATTGCGTGACATCTGCGGTCAAGGAATATGAAAAGCATTGTTCTTTCACTGCATCCTTAATGTTAGCCAACACATGGCCGAGTCAATGTTAGAATAAATACCTGTAATAATTTTGAAGAATTTCAAGAGCTAATTTTTTTGTGATAGGGGAATAAGAATAGGTACTTATATTGGGATGAGTACAACTAAAAGTGCAAAAGGTATACAACTCTTTGCAATAAAAAAATCGCAAAGAGTTATTTTCAGCGCAACTTCCCCGTCAGGGTGTCTGCGTCGGTTCCATCCACCGTAGACCTTCTTACCCAGTGTACTTTTAAAAGTTCAACAACACTTGAATGACTCTTACAGAAATTGTTTAGAAAACCGGTCTTAAAGCCCTAACTTTTCACCGCATCATGAGAAATGTTTTTATGGTGATTTTCCTCAACGAATTTTTCAAGGAAACATAATTTACCAGCCACGTCCACACATCTCTTCTTCTGTATCGTATTGTTCTTGGATTCATTGGCTAATTCAAAACATTTTCATAAGAAACATTGCTCTTCCAGAATGCCCGAAGTTCAACTTGTGCTGTTGTCATTCTCACTGATTCAAATGCATTTAGTAATTATTTTTAATTAGTATGAAATGTGATCATAGGGAACATACAACGAGCGTGGTAGTTTCAAAATAGCATCTATTCTAACCCTCCGTGCTTTTGTTATAGCCCCAAAGGACATTGTAAAGACGAGATTTGAAGGATTCGCCTAACTTTCTTCACTTTTTAACATAGGTACTCCAGGAAACGGGGTATAAGATTTACAGGTGGTGTTACCGATCAGTGATCGCCCATCACTGATCAATCTTATACCTGAGTAAGAAGAGTCAAAACTAACCAAATTTAGTTTGGAATGGTTTTGGAAATGATAGCAAACGTTTGAGCGTGAAAGATTTCGGCCAGAGCTTCCCACCTAGGGCATCCAGTACAGCATTTGGTACAGCTGTAAATGCAGCAAGTACAGCGCCTTTTTTGCCCCCCTGCTGTACCGAGGTACAGCGCCCCAAAATACAGCTGTACTGGCGGTACAGCACCCTCTTTTCATTTCTGTGAATCACGCTTTGGCAGAGCGGCATCGACCTCATAATATGTACAAAGTCCACTACTAAGCTTGGTTATGTTTACCCCTTACCTCCAAAACTCCATCAGGCGCATGCGCTTCCCCATCCGTCCTCCCCCTTCTTGCGAAATTTGCGTGATTCACAGTCACTTCTTTGTTTACCTCCTAGCAGTTTTTTCCTGATAACGATGGCATCATATGATAACCTCGTATCTCAATTTTTGGCCAAAATGGTTCTTTTTGGATTCTCTGAATGAAAACCTCGTATCCCACCCACCTGTAATTCAATTTTTAGCGGGAATTGCATTTTCTGCTCTCTAACGCCCTAAATGATAACCTCGGTTTTGATCAAGAGGGCTGAGTGTCACTGATAACCATGGTTTCTTATCGCTAAAAATTGAATTACAGGTGGGTGAGATACGAGGTTATCATGTGATGCCATCGATATGATGTTATTGTTTTGCTGCGAGTTATTGTTCTTCGTACTCGATTATTTACTATAATTTTCTTGCAAAAATGTCGGATTCAGATTCAGACGACGAACCACATGAGAAGGTGTTGAAGAAGAACGTGTGGGAATACTTCATCAAAGGTAATGACAAAACCAAGGTCAAGTGCAGTATTTGCCAAAAAGACTTGACTGTTGCCAATAGATCGTCTACTGGAATTAAGAAACATCTTAGAATGGTGCACAAAATTTATTTCGCCGCCTCTTCAAGTGTAGTGCCTTTATCATCTAAGAAAGTGGTTCAAAAAACGGAAGATTTCCAAAGAAAAATGCCACAATTTTTCTCCCGTGAGAATTCAGTGGAGGTAATAGTGTCCCGAATGGCTGCTAAAGATGGATTTGCCTTCAGCAAATTTGGTACATCCGAAGATCTACGACGTCTCTTCATAAAGAGTGGATATAAATTACCAAATTCACCAACCACTATTAAATCAATGGTTATGAATTTAGCGGAAACTGTTTAAAAGGAGCTTTGTTGATGAATTTGCTCGCTTAAGAAAAGATGGTTCACGATTTCCCCTCGTATTTGATGAATGGACCTCAAGGAATAATAAGAGGTACATGAACATAAATGTGGTTTGTGGGACACCAAAATTTTATAACCTCGGGCTTGTGCCCATCCATGGCAAGTTTACGGCTGAAGCTTGCGTTGAAACAGTCAATGGGCATATCAAAAACTTCGGCCTAACCTTGGAACAGGACACAGTTGCCATTTGCACAGATGGACCTTCAGTAATGATTAAAGTAGGTGGTCTGATGCCTTGTCTACACCAGTTATGCTTCGTGCATGGCATTCAACTCGCAGTAATCGATGTTTTGTATAAAAAGAAAACAAGCACGGAACCGACTGAAATGTCTGACTCTGACATACCTACGTTCCAGAGGAAACCCTTGACCCGACTGTCGGAGCTGGGAACGGAAGGAGTCGGAGTTGTGGGCGGGAGGTGACGGAGGGAGTGGGTGGAGGAGAGAGTTGGAGGAATCATTTTTGCCTACTTTTAGTAGGCTTTTCAGCTAGTCTATCTATAATGTAGATAGATTATATTATGTATATTATTATAAATATTATGTATATTATACATAAAACGCCAACTTACGTACTTATGTTGCCCAAAGCGTGGGGGTCCCGGTTTCGATTCCAGGCCGTGACATCAAATTTTTTTTACACATCTACAATTTTTTAGCCTGCTTTTAGCAGGCTTTTCCTAGTAAACAATCAACCCTCAGATTTCCCTATTACCTTTAGATGTTCCCTTACAGATTTAGGATCAGTTTCCCTTGGTTCTTGGATCAGTTTCACAAATATTAATAGATTTCAATTCAATATTTGGAAGGTTCCCTAGTTTTTGATTGGTATATATATTGTGGATGTTATTCACATACAATCCTAAAAATTGTGTTTTTCAAGACAAAACGATACCAATAAACAAATTTTGATGATGAATCTTTTGTAGGAGGTTTCTTGACTCTAAATCCGAAGTTTTGCCCTTGCAAATGATACTGCATAATGAGAAGGTTTTACAATGCTCAACAAGCTAATTTTCAAAGGTTAAGCATTGTATTGCGTGACATCTGCGGTCAAGGAATATGAAAAGCATTGTTCTTTCACTGCATCCTTAATGTTAGCCAACACATGGCCGAGTCAATGTTAGAATAAATACCTGTAATAATTTTGAAGAATTTCAAGAGCTAATTTTTTTGTGATAGGGGAATAAGAATAGGTACTTATATTGGGATGAGTACAACTAAAAGTGCAAAAGGTATACAACTCTTTGCAATAAAAAAATCGCAAAGAGTTATTTTCAGCGCAACTTCCCCGTCAGGGTGTCTGCGTCGGTTCCATCCACCGTAGACCTTCTTACCCAGTGTACTTTTAAAAGTTCAACAACACTTGAATGACTCTTACAGAAATTGTTTAGAAAACCGGTCTTAAAGCCCTAACTTTTCACCGCATCATGAGAAATGTTTTTATGGTGATTTTCCTCAACGAATTTTTCAAGGAAACATAATTTACCAGCCACGTCCACACATCTCTTCTTCTGTATCGTATTGTTCTTGGATTCATTGGCTAATTCAAAACATTTTCATAAGAAACATTGCTCTTCCAGAATGCCCGAAGTTCAACTTGTGCTGTTGTCATTCTCACTGATTCAAATGCATTTAGTAATTATTTTTAATTAGTATGAAATGTGATCATAGGGAACATACAACGAGCGTGGTAGTTTCAAAATAGCATCTATTCTAACCCTCCGTGCTTTTGTTATAGCCCCAAAGGACATTGTAAAGACGAGATTTGAAGGATTCGCCTAACTTTCTTCACTTTTTAACATAGGTACTCCAGGAAACGGGGTATAAGATTTACAGGTGGTGTTACCGATCAGTGATCGCCCATCTACCGATCAGTGATCGCCCATCACTGATCAATCTTATACCTGAGTAAGAAGAGTCAAAACTATCAAATTTAGTTTGGAGTGGTTTTGGAAATGATAGCAAACGTTTGAGCGTGAAAGATTTCGGCCAAAGCTTCCCACCAGGCTACCTCATTAGGCTTGAGCCCTTTGCTCCTTATAAGGGGTCTCCTTCTCCCTCAGGCTACCCCTTCCACGAGGAAGATGCATTCATCTATGCCTCAGGGAAATCCACAGGTCTGGTGGTGACTTTGACTGTGAATTCTTATGAGATAATAGTGACCACAGAAATCCTCTTCGGGTACTGGGGAGAGCGAAGACAGTATAAACTACCTTAATTTGATGAACCATCAGTCGACCCGTTTGAGGCAAGGAGAAATTAGATACGTCGTATACGAATATGATATTTTTTGGTCTTCCACGTGCGCTGTGACCGACATCGTTAATTTTTCTTATATAAACCTTGATCATTTGATTCATTGCCATATATTTCAAAATAAACGTACCATCCATCATGACTATTTCGTTAGGTCATAATGTGAGTGGAAAAAATAAAATTCAAAAATCAGTGATTCACGGAAGTATATCACAATTACACATGCATCAAAATTATTTTTCGACGCTGAGTCAAACATCAACCGCTTTCCCGTCAGCATCTATCTTGCAACAACCATGCAGATAAATAATAAGGCCAAAAATACCACACAATGCATAGTTTCGTACAGTGAAACTAATACCATTACATGGTTCTGCGGTGAAAAATACCTGAAATTATGTGTCAAATGTGGAATTTTAACACATCTGCAAAACACGGATTTCGTGCTTCGTGCACTTGATGCCTTTATTCTATTATCATTTGCACCAAACAAAAGAGGTCATGGAAAGGTACGTATGCTGTGGAAGTCGAGTAGTCAAAATATGTATATATTAAAAAAACTGAGGTTTCCATTACCTGCAGTACCCATAGGGGACTCTGGACGGGACTCACACCGAACCAAAATTGTTCAGAAAGGTCTGAAATTTTGAAATGGAAATTTTGATTTTGGAGAACATTTTTTTTTCAACCTGATAAATTGAAGACAAAGCATCCGCTACCTCGGTAGACTTGGAAAGAAAATTACATCTTTGCACAGTGTGAACGGCGTGTATACAAACAGTTATTGGTCTACCCCGGAAAACGATGCAATGCATAGATAGCATTGATCTGATTTTATTTTTGCTTCATATCTTGAGGGCATTGGAGGCCGGTTCATCAAATTTTTGACAGACTGTATTTTGTTTCACACAGCAAACGAGGATGTTCGTAAATATCTTCATGAACTTGACTGGGTCTGCTATTAATATTGCTAGAGACAGAATCCCGTGTGTCAGGAGCTAACCTACTCAAGGTGCCGAAGGCAGAGCTAATTATATCCCACAATACCGCAGCCAATCTCACCTACCCGCTATCAATGCCATCACAAGTCTCTTCCCATCACTTAATCGACTTCCATTTTAGATTCTCATCTCTCATTTCATAATGGTGTATTTTGAGAAAATTTCCGAATGAAATGTGCAGTGACTCCCAAATTTTTAGTAGTATAGAAAATTGTCACTATTGAAATCAGTTTCAAAATACCCTAAAAAGATTCCTGGCTTTCAACACTATTTATATGTACCTATATTGTGTTTCAGTCAATTTGTATAATGTATTTCTATACAGGGAGTGAACGTTAAGGGCACACCATCGGCTAGAGATCGATTCTGCAACTAATTTCCTACAAAATGTCTCTTAGCAATTTTTTAGAGGCTTTGTTTTCGAGTTATTTCACTTTTAAAATTGTTTTTGACCTTGTTCACTAAAACTGTCGAATACCTTCGTTAATTGATGAAGTAAATTCAAATTTTATTATACCATCGGAAACAGCATTAAATTTCCTGTCACGATAATGGAAGTTCAATTTTTTGTAAAGAGATTTAAATGTAAAAAAATAAGCCCGAAGACAAAAATTTGTAAATTATTGAACATTTTCAGTTTTTTCAATCGTTTGCTAGTCCAACTGAATGTACAGTTTTTAGGACGTCCCACAGATTGATCTGGTGTAAAGTTGGACAACACTCAACAGAAAAAAAAAATAACCACACACTAATCCGTTTTCTGAATTCCGACCATTCTGAATCCAAATCCACGAAAAAAAACCTCAGGTGTATGTCTGTGTGTGTGTTTGTGACAAAATCTTGTGTCGTCTGCCCAGGCCTTAGTTCTCAACCGACTTTTGTGGTTCTTTTTTTGTTCGACGCGGAAAACTATCTAGTTGTGCACTACGTCTATTATGTTTTCACACTAAATGATACTCTTAGGTCAGTATTGCTTCCAAGTCTACCAAGATAACGGAAGCATTGTTTTCACTTTTCAAGTCCGAAAAAAATGTTCTCCAAAATCAAAATTTCCACTCGCGTTTTACGTTTTAGGCCTTCCTGAACAATTTTAGTTTTGTTTCTGTCTGTCTGTGATGAAATCATTGTAACGTGCAAAACTATATGAACTTATTGTCCGATTTCGATGAAATTTTCAGGGATTGTGCGGGTTGGCGTGTAGGTAGTTGTCCTATGAAAATCATCGCCCACAGACTGATAGTAGCCACTGCGCATTCGCAAACGTGAATTTCTTGTCACAGCCATAACTTTTACATTTTCTACCCGAATTCGATGACATTTCCAGAGATTGTGCGGGTTGACGTGTGACAGTCCCCTATTAGAGGGACTTGGAGATTGGTATTTTGAGATTTGCTTCTGTACATCGAATCATCTATGCAATCGGATTATGAACACGAAGAAGCTATGTGCCAAACCCACTTGGTAGATTTTTTTTCTGTTACACCATGGGTACTTGGTTGTCAATGTCTCAATAAACTGAAAACCACAAGGGGGACATAAGGTGGTCCCAATAATTATTTTCACGCAACCCCTTCATTCTTTCTGAGGACCACTGACACTCGTATTCTAGCGTCCTTACTGTGGACAATCCCACCTCTCGGTAACTAAAGGTTAATTTTTGAAATGAAATTACAACCACAGGAAAAGCATTATCAACATCAGAATGGGTAGCAAAATAGACACTCGGTGTGAGACATGTTGAATATAAATTTATGTTGACTTGTGTAGTAACTTGTGTAATTCATATTTTTGGTCGCTAACAAACGCAAGAATGGAATCTCAATGAAGAACTGAACCAAGAAGCAATAGAAGACTGGAATCGAAGAAAAACCCAATTTTTAGGGATTTTCAGAAGGTTTTTGAGGAAATGTAAGGGTTTAGTCTTAACTAAAATAAAATTTAGGTTCATAATTCGGACTTGTAACATTTTCTACAAATATAGGTCCTTTGGATTTTTTATGGGCAAAGCACATGATTACCAGAGATTACCTCAACGTTGGAACTAAAATGCATGAATACGCTTGGCTATCGAGAACAGTTGAATTCTCATAAAAAACCGACTATGGATTCGGATTCACATCCTCAAAAATCCCCATCCACGATTAATACGAGGCTGGCGACTTCCGAGTACTTAGATCAACAGTAGACGGTTGTGTGAAATACCTAAAATACCAAATATATCTACTTATGAAATTTGGAGAAGACATTACAATCAGTACTTACTAATAGTAATTCAACGGCAATAACTCAAGAGCCAAGGTTTGCTCCTTGGTCATTCCTCCTATCAATTACTATTCATATGACTATTGACATGAAAATTACCAATTCATTACCTTATGGGGATTGATTTCCTCATAGTTTCTGACGCGTCAGGTATAAATACCGATTGGCAAATCCGATCAGGCAAGGTCTTTGAGCTTGCCAAACGTTAAAGATGAGGCATCACAGGCCCAGCGGTTCTTCTCTTCCCTCTAATAATAGTCGATCCTTCGCTTCCCGGTCAATATTTTTATTCACTTGCTAGGCCAAAAGTCTTATTGTAATGTAGTCGGTTCAATTCCACTCTGCGGAAATGAGAGGAAATAAAATTACATCAGAATTTTCTGTGGGCTCCCCTTACCCATTGATCTCTTGCGGGCAAGTTTCAAGGGGATATATCTTATGTGGATGACTTAAATTCATGAGAAAGAGATGAGTTTCTTGTTTGTCTTTACTCGATTATTATTATACAACATAAGTTTTCCCGTGTAACTGATTGAAATGAAAATCTTCAAGAAGTCAGAAGTAGCTAGAGGCTTAGATTGTTCTTTGTTGCGTTGTAGTATGTTAAATACATCTGCCATCAATGTTGTGGAGACAGAGACGTTTATGTGCATTAGTTAGAAAATTCTGGATAACTGTATTTTTCTCCGAATCAGAAACAGACATTCTCAACATAATATGCAGACGCTCCAGAGTCATTCGCCAACTTGTATCCGGAGCGAGTAGCATGATTTACAACAAACTATTCGAGGAAATAGAAAACAATTTCTGCGGAGATAAGATTCATTATAAACATTTATTCTTAGTTTCAACGATCGGGAGAAGCAAGCAAAATAAATCCGAGGTCGTGTTTTTATTTACAAGACCAGAAGTTGTCGAGCAATATAGATGTCAAAATATCTCGCTGAGATGCTGTATAAATACGGACAGAGTTTGAGTGTTGAGTGACACGTATTTACTCAAGCGAGATATGGTGGGTCGCCAGTTCTTCAAGGCATTTGAATATTTATCTCGACTGGAAAATCAACTTTCCCAATTTACAAAAACCACGTGCAACACGGTGGTGAATAAGGTGAGGAGATCATTTTGAAGCATGAAAACTGACCGTAATCAGCTTAAACATATTGTGTAGTAATGCAAGCATTTCAGAGGATGTCCCTTCAGATGGAGAATAGAAAGTTTATTTCCGACTGGTATGGACCAATGGCTATTAATCTGCGTCTTGGGTAGCTAAAAGCACTCAGGGAAGTCCCGAAACAGATAAATTTATCATGATCAACGATACCCAACATGAAAATTCTAATTCCCCGCAAGCCACCATGTTGGGACTTTTTTGTCTACATTCTTCAAGCCAGTGGAAGATCACTTCTACATTTTGATGCATTCTGATTTTGATTTTTCTACCTTAAACCATTAATTTACATAATAAAAGATGGTTTCTGGTGCCCTCCACCATTATCTGACACTATAGTGACGCCAAATTTTGATAAAAGGAACATACAAACAAAATTAATAAAACTAAAAATACTTCCAAATCTTCCAACTCCAGAAATATAAAATTAACGGATATTTTAGTACCCCCACTCCCGTCATCACTGAAAAAATAAACTGTGGTGACGTACTGCGCAACTAGACAGATATAGTTTTTGAGTCGTGCAAAAAACACTATGTAAAGAGATTGAAATTTTGAGATTTAATCCTGGGAAGCGATGGTACACAAGATTGATTTTGAGTTTAGAACTTACGAAAACAATAAGTCTGCGACTTTAGTGAACTTGACATGGCATAATATACCTAAGCTCCCAAGACAATAATGAAAAGTCATCAATTATTATAATACGTAATTATTTATGAAACCCAACGATCACACTTCATCCTACAGTAAAATAATAATAATGTTCATGTTATTTATTATGAAATAGTAAATAATTTGTTTATCAAATCTTTATATTAGTTATACATTAGCATAACTAGGTTAGTAGGGATAGCATAAGCTCCATTAAATTTTTGGAATGTCTCACACGTCACCCCTACCCTCTTCTAATATTGAGTACAAAATATGAACTGCTAACGAGATTACTAATGACGTATAAGCAACATTTTCTAAAACCTGTTCATTAGAAACTTGTAATTTTGGGTTTTCGCGAAGGGTTCAACGCCTATATTTCAAAGTAACTACGTTCGCTATCACATCATGTTGTTATTAGTATTGTAAATGAACTTGTTATTTGCGCGGTTAAGAAAAGAAGTTGATGGGGCACAAAGCTTGCATACCGTGATTATTTAATAAATACAAGATCACGAAAAACGTCAGTCCCTCGCCAACTACCACTCCTCTTATTTACACAACTTCATCTCGATAAAAAATTCGAGATTCAGTCAAGCATGAGACCAAAACCAGTTCAGCAATATTACAATCTTCAGAATATTACTAGGATCATAAGTTCAACAAACTTCAACGCCTCACGTGAAAGGAAAACACAACGCTTATTCTTGCTGATGAAGCTGCTGAAGATTCAAATAAAAAAGCTCATTCGTTACTGCCAAAATTACGTGAGATTTTTGTACAATAGTTAGTGATACTGGTAACTTGCTACAGCTAGAAAGAATAATAAGAAGGGTATAAGCGTTAATCGCGAACACGAAAAAGCGGTAAAAAGCGCATCGTTAGAGCACGGTGTACCTCGAAGGTGACGTGCGCCTTGTATAGGTACGCTTAGGTCTTACGGCCATCTTGTGCCTAGCTGCCGAGCTGTCAAGCAGTTCTTCTATATGAACACCAAAATCGAGTTCATCTTCGCTATCGTGGTTGCTACCATTGCTGAAAAAACGGGAAATATCGTGATGTACTTTTCGCCCTAAAGGGTGGAACCGATGCCGCTTTACAGAAATGACGAAAAGAGTGGCCATTTTTTAAAATCAAGAGACACTACGTATAGATAGTTACTCAATATTCCAGGCGTATTAGTAGTAGGTATAATTTATGAGTATCTATGAGTAGTAACAATAAGGAGTGTCTACTGAATGTCATTTTACTCCCTCCTTGAAGTTTCAAACATACCCTTTTTCTTTTTATCTTTTGATGATATTTCAAATATAAAAGGTCCTATCTACTTTCTGATCAAATAATTAATATTTATTGGCTCTTTTTTCTCCCTTTGCCCTGATCTATAATTATATTCCTTATTGAGGAATATAATTTTATTAGCTTTTAACTCCTCCGAGTTTATTGAGCACCGTATTATCCAATTCAAAGCTGGGATTTCCTGGAAAATAGGACATCCTGTCTCAAATTGATGAGGAACTACCGACATAAAACTCCGCATAATGTTAACTACTTTAGATTGAGTACAAAATATTCAACTGTGTATTCCATAAATTTCCGTCCCAAATTTCTATTTTGTTCCTTTCCTGTTGTCATTACCGGCCAGACAAAACCTGCCTAGTTTTTAGAAAAATGAGCACCAGACCGTGACCCAGAAAAATAAAATACCTGCTAATCACCAGGTGGCACCAACCAAAATACACGAGAAAGTGCGTGTTATTATGGCTTCATTACTACTTTTACATATAAACGCTGCAAATTACGAGTATTACATTTACATTACGTATTATTACGTTTATTACGTATTATTACTTTACGTATTACACAAAGGTTTATTATTTTTCTATATAGATCACTCGTCTGCAAAGAACACGGCATTGCCATTGTTACCACCAACCAACACGAAGAAAAACATCGATTGCATTTCGGTCAGCTAACATTTGAACGAAGATTAGACCTCTTTTGCGATTCACATTTGTGTTTCTGATTTATAGTAAGTCCAACCCTCACTTTCTCGTAGGGATCAAACGGTTTGTCCTACAGGGCTCCGCTTGGTTTCTAAAAATTCTGAAAATTCAATACTATCTTAAATTGACGGGAAACAATACCTTTATATCAAAATTTTTTGAGTTAGGGCGTTTTCAAAATTTCAACCCTTATTTTTCAATCCTTAGAAGTGACCTACATCAACCAAAAGCTTCGGAACACAACTAGACCCCAAATGGAGCCCACACACCGAATTTCATCAAAAATGGTCAATGCTAACTGTGGAAAGTGCCGCGTTGGGCCCAATTTTATTCGATTTTTGTATTCTACGTACCTTGAAACGTAAACCAACAAATTTTGAGGGGGGGGGGGGGTTAAAATTTTTTTTTCTAGGTCGATTCCAAAGGTTCATTATTGAAAATAATAAACCAAAATTGAAGACCTTCCGTCTTCAACGATAAACCATTGTTTTACAGAATATTTTTCTCAGTAACTTTTCGGCCGATTCCGATGCTGTTTATAGTATTCTTCAGATTTTGTGAACTGTTTGATAGCATAATCTTGGCGTTTATTTTTTGAATTAGTAACAAAACAAGAAAATTTATATTTTCAAAATGTGGGAAGTCATAACTTTCGTGTAATTCATCGGAATTGACCGAAAATTGTATGAGAAAAGTTTGAATACTTGAATTTTTCACTGCGGTGCCTCTTTTATTGTGCAAAAATAGAATCTATTGACTTTTTTCTTGATTATTATTAATTAAATAAAGGAGCACTCCCTACATTATCTTCCCCTAGAACGAATCATTAGATCCGCAACTATTAGTCCAGGATATCTTAGGAGTTTTTATTTTGACAAATTTACTTGTTATAAAGGGAGGACTTACTTCAAAGGGTCTTTGGTTTTAGTTGCGACGAGGACCACCTTCTCTCCACGGTGGACTCCGATGGAATCGGAATCTTCCGCTTTGAAGTCCTGTGTGACGGTGAACACTTCACCAGCACCCTGAAAGGGAGGAAGAAAACATTTTATTGGGTATTTCATACAAAGGTGCTCAGAATAATGGAGCGTTACTTAAGTTACATTTCATTAAAACGGATCTTTCTTACTAATTGGGTAGTTGGATGTTAAATGACTAAATTTGGGAGGATGCTTCCACCATCAGAAGTTGATAAGGAATGACATTTAATTACGTTCCATTTAAACCTATCATAATGCAAATAAATTTCCCATTTTGTAAAATTGACGGAGAGAGACGACACTTAGTGGCATATTCATTTTGCTTTTACTAAAGCAAAACTGAATACTTAAAACGAATATTGTTCCAGGCAAATTTTGAAGGGAAGAATTTAAAGACGCAGGTTGTGATTTGACAGTACAGCCAGGGAGAAGACCAAGACGGGAGAGAAAGTTACCGTTGAGCTTGATGAATTGGAGTGATTCTTATGGGCTAGGTAGCCCCTAGGGTGAGGGCCTACCACTCTTTTCCTCCTAGAACAAAGCTAGGTGTTCTGGCTCTTAGTCGTACTCTCTGGTTTGTGTTTTATTGATATAAAATACTTGATTAAACTATATTGGCATGCCATACATTTTATGACTATTATATGAATATGGGTTGACAATCGACGTACTACCGCTTAATGATAAGGGATGCTGATTGATTTGATATTAACCTAAACATATTATGTTATATACAAGGTAAATTATATTATGTAATATACAAGGTAGGTATATCGACTTTCTGAAAGACCATTATAATTTCATTGGAAATCTGAGAAAAATATATTTTACTCCTTGATACAAGGAGTAACAACTCGCTCAATTGCGTTGATTTGTTTTTATGTTTATACAAAAAAAAATCACAATCGGAAACGCCAAATTGGGTTAATTATCAAGCATAGAATAAAATTAATATTACATTTCGATAATGTGCGATGACTACTTGGTGACAGAGCTAAGACTCATAGCTGAATTTAATGGCAAACAGCTGAACCTCAAGCCTAGCACGCAGTGTTCAACACTCTAGCATCTACTCGAGTGGATCTTCACAAGTGCCGATGTTGGGAGTGAATTACGACGAGTGGTTGCCAGATAAACTGAATAGTTCTCCGAGCCAGAGGCGTCTCAGTTCATTACCACCGACAACCGCTTACCACCAACCTTCACTTGAAACAGACGATCAACTACGAGAAATATGTTGGGCCGAAGAGAGTGAAAGGTGGTACCTATACCATTATCGAACGTTTCTTCACTTCAAGAGAAAAATCAACAACTAACAGTAACAACTACAATCGTAGAGGTTTGGTTTATTACTTACCGATATTCCGATTAGTTTTACTGGTTTAGTTGATTATAAGATGAAACATATATATGATGATAGCAATGCGTGCAATGGGGACGTCCCAATGGATAAGCATTAGTTCAATTTAGACCAGTTGGTAAGCGATAAAACTGTTTCACCGGCTGTAACTCCCCCCCCCCCCGCAACAAAGCGGTAACCTTGAACTTTCATCTGTTAATAGGCAGTCCGTCAAAGTTCACATACCCATTCAAGGTGAAACACTTTTTTCCCTCAATTTTTCCTCAAATTCAAAGCTTGGGTACAATTAGTAAGCTATAAAGGAACCAAAATATTGAAAAATCGGATATTTTGTGATTATTATCTCCCATTCGCCCCCTTCCCAAGCTAATTTCGACACTCTGGTCAAATAATCTGCAACTCGGATGTTATCTGAGTCGAACAAGAAAGGAAACGCCCAAATCGGATGGAAATTAAAGCCTGAGCAGAGTACACAAGATTATGCCCGAAAACGCACGATTTTTAGGCATTAACTTTCCTCCCCTAACAATTCGAACTTTCCTTTCCTCAGAAGGCAAAATTTGAAATTCCGGCGACGTACACCTATGGTTTTTTTGTGGATTTGGATTCAGAATGGTCTGAAGCGGATTAATCTGTGGTGTTTTCTTCTGTTGAGTGTTGTCCAACTTTACCCCAGATTAATCGCATAAGGATGCCCAAGTCTTACTATAGGACGTCCTAAAAATTGATTGAAAAAAGAAATAAACTGTTATAAAGGAAGGTACCTTATCGATTTTTGATCATTGCGAAGGGTTTTGGTAAAACTGAGTATGCCTACATACTGAAACATTTTTTTGGGCACTTACTCCGAATAAAGTTACATGGATTTTCCTATTGAAAATCTTCCTATTAACAACTTGACCATTTTGAAAAATAATACAGTAGATTCAAGTTACTCTATGTCATTACTATATACTTTACTATATTAATATATATATTAATATATATATACATTAATATATATATACATACAATATATATATACAAATATATACATTAATATATATATACATACATACTATATATACATACTATATATACATACTATATACATACTATACATTAATATATATATACATACAATATATATATACAAATATATACATTAATATATACTTTACTATTCTTCCAGCGGTCAAAAGCTAAATCTTATATTCCTGATAACCGTTAAAAGTGGGGCAGAAATTTCCTCAGGACAAATTATTTTTATTTTTTGTACATATACAAGGCAAAATAGCACGGCATCAAGGAATACCTTTGATATTGAGAAACAACATTTTATGTTGTAGATTGTTAGTAGCTAATTACGATATAGCGTAATCACATATAGTAATGATATATATCATTACTATATGTGATTACGCTATATCGTAATTAGCTACTAACAATCTACAACATAAAATGTTGTTTCTCAATATCAAAGGTATTCCTTGATGCCGTGCTATTTTGCCTTGTATATGTACAAAAAATAAAAATAATTTGTCCTGAGGAAATTTCTGCCCCACTTTTAACGGTTATCAGGAATATAAGATTTAGCTTTTGACCGCTGGAAGAATGGTGGCGTATGAACTTGGGCCAATGTTATTTCCCTCCAATGCCTAACGACTTCTCACAGTATAATGACCCTATTTTTTTAAATTAGAAATAATTAGAGACCACCTCCGATTTGATTGCTCAAGGGTCTCATCATGATCCGATCAGTGAAATGGTTCAATTGAACCATATATCTACCCACATATACCATATATCTATATTCCCTATATATCTCTTTTGGTTTTTATTCCTTTTGAATTAAACTCTGATGGCTGTAGGTATGATCAGTTTCAAATTGAAGCTGATTTCATCATGTCCTTCAAACTCACTCTTTACTTGTTTTCTAAAATGAGTATAGTTTTGCAAATGAGATACTCAAAACACGGCCTTAACTCGGAAATTTCACTTTAGGGAACAAATCACCTTCTTTTGATTTGCTTATATCCGTTATTATTCAACCTGCAGAGCTTTGGTTGGTCTCACTCAGTGGCACTGTAATGAATAAAGAATTTTACTAATTTAAATGAGAATATAGGAATAGGAATCACAAAGTAGGTAGGGAAGTAAACTCATGGAATACGATTCCCTATCCCTGTCAACAGAATGATGATAAACCGCATGACAGGCACATTTACCCTACTTTAAGAAATTAAAAAACTACCTGTAGTTAAAAAGCTGATAAAAGTGCTAAAATGTTCATGGTTTTTCAGCGCACTACGTCAGTAGCATAGGGTTTTCAAGGTTGCAAATTTGGGGATAAACTACTTTTAGAGATCCTAACAACACATTAAAAAATAGCATAGATACCTCGCGTTTGCAAAGTTAAACTGAGCTACTGATCAGTTTCAACTTTTTATTATTTAAACAAAAACATCGTTTTAATATTAAGATACCTGGGCATTATCATCGATTTGTCCATCAAATGCCAAATGATTTCAACAGAGTGATGTGTAACTGATAATTATGTATTGATTACCAAGGAAGTAATCGATTGCCCTTCTATTAGAACATTAGTGATGAAAGTTGTCAGATGAATTTTTCAGTACCGTCCATTACGTGAATAGGAGTTACAATGAACAACCAATAAACAGAAAATATTTTATTATAAATTTCGACATCAATTACGAGCAATATATTCACATATATGTATACGAGGTCTATCTTAAAGAATACGGATCACATTTGATTAGGTACAATAAATTCAAACTCGCCGAACTTGGAGTTTAAATTATGCTTTTAATAAAATGCACTTTACTGAAACAAATAAAATTCTAAGGTTTCATTTTTCACGAAGTAATTCATCACAAGGTTCTAGAACGAATTTCATCCCTCATCCTCACTTTCGATCCACTTGCGTCTCATAACAATTTTTGTAACAATAAGTGTCTTGAATAAAAATGCTGGATATTGTTCATTTCGTTATTGACATAGGTATAAATTCTTAGTACTTAAGTATAAATTTGAAACATTGCGTCAGAAAAACAAAACATCTAAATAACTAATAGGACGAGTGCAAAGGATAAAATAATGCAGTAAGATATTATTTTAATTTTTTGCGTCTATGTTCTTGAATAAAAATAATACACAATCTATATCACAACCACAGATAACCCCAACTTAACTTTACATGGTGAACACTAATTGGTAACCACTTCCTTGAACTCACATTTGTAGAGAGAGAACCAGTTCGTACATATTTTCGGGAGATTTATGGCAGCAAACACATGTTTCGGCTGGAAATGATGGATGCCTTTTTCGTCCAGGAGAACATAAGGTACCTTCCCAGCAAGTACAGAGTGCGCAGCTTCCCTTGGTATAACAGCTTCACAACCGTGTTTGCTGATCACGAGGATTTTACTTTCAGACTTGGTTTTATACAGAAACTCTTCCATGGCGAGAGAGTTTTGGGAGAAAAATAATGATGTGGGAACTTGTTGTGACGTTTTGATGCCCTCCTCCGGAACAACCAAGAGAGCAGCACTTTCTCTCACCAATTGTTTGATGCCGGGGTCAGTTCTGGCACCGTATGGGTCGTGGTTCAAGTTTTTCAGCGCTTCTAAAAGCTCAGGTCTCTTCTCAGCCAACTGCCTCATGACTGTCAGCCTTCTCAGGATCTCCAAAGTGACTCGATCTCCCGCTAAAATATTCGTGCACTTGGGGTTCGATGCAATCCCAACCAAGGTCATGGCTGCCTCTCGCAGATCTAAGGCTTTCGCTAATGCTACAGCCTCTAGTATCAACGTTTTCAGGTCGAGCGTTTCTGTATCCTTCAATAAATCCACGATGGCTCTCTCAGAGGACTCCCGTATACTGGCGACGATAGCACACCGGAGCGTTTCAACAACCTCTTTTTCAGTCTCAAGTTTACCAACCGTGTCTGAAAATCTTTGGACAATCTGATCAACAATATCAGGTTTGACTTCAGAGAAATGTTGTAGCGCGTCACTAACAGTGTCATCTTCCTCGTCCATAATAACTGCCATCTTTTTGAATACTTCGGATCTATCTATCTCGCAATTCAATATTTCTTTGACAGCACTCACTTTATTAACACGCTTGAGAGGCGATTGAATGCCGGTGAGATATTCGTGGATTCGGTCAACATTTTCGACTATGTTGCTACTCATTTCTTTTTCAATTATTGAAGAAACTAACCTGTACGCCTCTTCGTCACTTTTACAGTGAATCACCCGTTCCAATATTTTATTGATGGCTTGAACTTCCTCTGTATTTCCAGGAACTTCTCCAAGTTTGCCTGCCTGAACAACACCTGCTATCACCTCACTTAACTTGATTGTAGTAACTGGGTCAAGCTTCAATTTGTTACCTAAACTACAGGCAGTGTTCATAGCTGGAGCTGTCCGGATATTAACCGAAGGTACTTCTGTATTAACTTGATGCCCTATGGGTATGCCAGCCTCTGAGAGCTGTCGCATCATTTTTGAGTCAATGGTCATTTCTCTCGTCTCAATCGCATTGGCTTCTGGAGATTTTGATTGAATCAATTTCAGCTCTTCAGATGATATTTCATACCCTTGAACGGTGAACTCCGCGTTATCGTCTTCACCAATAAGATCAGGAGCTACGAAACGTAAACCTTCAGATGTTTCAACTATTTGTCCAGGAATGAAAGTAACTTGGTCTCCAGTTTCTATCACACGACCAGGAACGAATCTGGGCCCTTCGCTTGTCTCGACAACCTGTCCCGGAACAAATTTCGCACCACCTTCATCAGTATGGATCACCTGTCCAGGAATAAATGTAGGCCCTGCTCTAGTCTCGATGATTTGTCCTGGTACGAATTTCGGTCCTTCTTCCGTTTCTACTGTTTGGCCAGGGAGGAATTTCTCTCCGCACATAGTCACGATTATCCTACCTGGCACAAATTTAGGTCCATCGGCCGTTTCAATTACTTGGCCCGGAATAAACTGTTCACCTCTCTCGGTCATGACTACCTGCCCCGGTACAAAAGTCTCTTCTATCATTATCCCAGGCACGAACTTGATTTCCTCCCCGCGAATTAACCTTCCTGGAACCACTTTTCCTTTAGGAAGGCAAGTTGCTGTTCCAGGGAAAAACTCTACGCCATGCAAGGACTGAACAATGTGTCCAAAAACACTGTTGGCCTGCTGCCTTTCTAAGGTTATTTTTGAAATTTTGGATAGTTGTGATAATGATTCAACTGATTGGTTCTCCACGTATTGCATCTCTTCGAGTGAAGACGCAGCACCGAATTTAGTTTCTCCATCCACAATTTTCATGGAACCAGGAATGAATTTCTGTTTTCCATCAATATTTATGAGTTTGCCTTGGACGAATTTAAAATCGCCGTCTGGGGACGGAACTGACATTCCATTGACGAATTTAGCTCCACTCAATTCATCGGCAACGGTAACACCTGGGACAAAAACCTCGTTTCCCTCCTCAACAACATATTGTCCAGGTACAAATGTTGGAGCTGCGCCATCATTCAAAACCACGTGTCTTCCAGGAACGAAGCTACTGCCATTTTCTCCAGACACCTTCATACCTGGGACAAATTTCCAACCATCTTCGGACCAGTAACTTTGTCCAGGCACGAAATTGACCCCTTGTTCTGAATCAACCACCTGACCAGCAACAAACTGCGGACCGTCTCCTGAAATTACAACCTGTCCAGGCACGAATCTATCTTCAACAACCTGCCCTGGTATGAACTTGATTCCATCATCAGTGAAAACAGTTTGTCCTGGTTGAAATTTAGTACCACTAGGTGACTTCAGAACTTGTCCAGCCACAAATTGTTCTCCTTTGCTAGTTAACGTGACTTGTCCAGCTACAAATTCGTGTTGGCCATTTACATCCAAGACGCAACCTGGTAACAATTTAACTCCACTTTCTGTATTGACGACCATTCCAGGAACAAAAACACTTCCTGAAGTAGTTTCAACGGTTTTTCCTGGGACAAACTCTGTACCATACGAACTGTTTACGTTTTGGCCAACGATAAAATACTCATCCTCATCCTTCTTAATTTTCATGCCTTGAACTTCCAAACCATCCTTCTTTTCTGTCTCCAATGTTCCTGATTTTATCATTCTGGCTAGTTCTGAAATTTCTGATAGTTTTGGAAGTTTTTCAACTTTATCAGACAAAACATGTTCAACCTTTGCTGTTTTTTCGAGATCATCATCCGCCATATTCAACAAATTCTTTACAATCTCCGGATCAACGTCCGCGGTAAGAGGTTGGAAAGGTGCTACTATCTGAGTGGTCTCGAGATTAGTATATTCATCGCTGATGAATGGTTGTTGAACGACGCCGGGCTTGGATTCACTGAGGTCCAGGTGAACAGGTTTGAGGGTGATGGGCTGTGGTTGAGGAGGCTGTTTGTCGTCCACAACAATATCATTCGAAACGCCGAATTCATTCCACTTCCACAATTCACACGCAGGTTCTTGGCTTGCGATTTTGATATCGTTGTTGACATTTTTCCAACTTCTAACTTCAGGTTTTTTAGGTTTGACAGTTTCTGCAATAGCTTCCAATTCCGCAGCTGTTTCTTTATCTTCAAAAATCTTTCTGATCGAGTCTGTTGCGGCTGACTTTTTCCTCTTCTTCGGTGCCACAGCTGCAATCCCTACTCCTTCGTATAAAAGTTTTTCTTCGTCAACTTTTTTCACACTCACATCTTTCACGTCAACTGAAATATTGCCGCCCTTTTTAAGTTTCAGTAGCACCGTGTCTGCATCTTTGGCAAGCATAACGTCTCTGACATCACCATCCCGTACGGCTGCTTCCAGTTTCGCAGAAAACACAAGACCGCAATTCTTTTCTTTCACAGTGTAGACATACTGCGACTCTTCTTTGAGCGTGTTCTTTCCTTCGAGAAGCTCCTGAAGACCCGGTTCATTGTCCAAGCAAGGAAAAATGTATCTATAGCCGGCAATCACAACGTGGCGTTTCTCTGATTTCTGCTTCTTGTTGGAGCGAGGTTTCCCGACAAGAACTGGAATGTAGTGGTGATTCGGCAGACCATACGCTTTGCCTGTGATCCGACAAAACCGTTTGGCGTCGGCAGGAGAAATGGGAGGCAACAACGGGAAGTAATTCGGCTTCGGAAGCCCGCGAGATTTACCGGTAATGCGGCAAAACGAGGCCATGGTGGATGGCAAGTGTCGGATCTAACAAGCATAACACACCCTGCAAATGGTTGGAGGAACAGAAAACATGACAGATAATACGATAGAAGCGCGAGACCGGGACACGATCGTGAGGGTGGTAGCGCACGACGGTACGTTTCGACGGGAACTGTGGTGCGAGGCCTTAGATCAAATTTGGCAAGAAGTCAGACGGAGAAGGGGCGCTTGCGCCCCGGCCAACAAGCCGTGCCGACTAAACACATTAAACCTCAAGTCATTACGTAATAGTGGAATAAACACGAACCTATCATAAACAAAATCTATAGTAAAACTTTCATTAAGAGAAAATTTGTTAAAAACGCGACGGTAAAATACCCGCCTCAGAGGCATTTCAGTCATGAAGTCTCGCCTATTACTTACACAACTCACTTAAGTATTGCCGTTACTTTACGGGTTAAAAACGCTGCAAATTATCATCCGTCTGAAAACAACACGGCTTTGCCATTATTAGTGCCTACCAGCGAAACATCTTAACTCCAATTTGTTGCTGCCTTAATTACGAAAGTTTTTAGTTGTAAAGGAAGCACAACTGAGGTACTTGAAATTTCATTCGAAGGATCCTCAGGACGGTTGAAAGGTGTCTTTGAGTGGGGTGGGGGGGGGGGTGAGGGACCCTCACCTGCCTACTGCCACGTGTGATAATAATTAAATCGTAATAATAGTTGTAAATCGTATAATAGTAATTACTTTCAAAATCTTCATCTCTCATTCAACCAAGATTCATCGTTCTCTGGTCTTATTCGCTTCTAAAATTTGGACACTATTTTAATGTTTTATTCGTTTTTGGATTTGAAGAAACGTGAACCATCAAATTTAGATGGGGATTTATCGGGATACTTTTTTTTATTGCTAGATTTCAAAGGTTCATAATTGAAGATAATAAACGGAAATAACCGCATAACGGTATCTTTAATAATTCTTTTTGGAGTCCAAAAACCGTATATTTTGGACACGCACCTTTTGGGGAAAACTTTGAAAATATTAGGGAAGTTTCTATTGAATTTCAAATTTCAAGTTGACATCTTAACTTTAAAATCTGATACCCCCCCCCCCCCCCCAAAAAAAAAGCATCATCACGTAATTTATATTATTTCTGAAGGGGTTATTATATCGAATAATCTAAACAATAGTTCACATGACGAGTTAACGTAAGCTAAATTGTATGATTGAAGAAAAAATAATTTTTAAAAAGTTTCTCAGTTTTCTGATTGAAGAAATAGATTCTAAACAGGAACGTTTATTGACGAAAATAAGGCATAAATATGACTTTCTTCAATATTATAGAGATGTCAGTCTTTCAAAGGGCACGTGGCCAATACGATTGAACAACTTTCTTTAACAAAATAATCAATCGAAC
Source organism: Apolygus lucorum (assembly GCA_009739505.2). Classification (NCBI taxonomy): domain Eukaryota; kingdom Metazoa; phylum Arthropoda; class Insecta; order Hemiptera; family Miridae; genus Apolygus; species Apolygus lucorum. The sequence continues at coordinate 96,174,033 of CM019167.2, read as the reverse complement.
CAGAATGATAATAAATAAGTCCCATTCGTTCAGAATGAGTACCCATTCGTACTGATTGACGTTTCAAATCGATTTGCTAATTTTCTAATCGATTTTCAGTCATTTTTGGTTTCAAAACATCAAAAAGTACTCTAATCGTCTTCACAGGCATATAAAGAAGGTACCCTCAAGTGAATTGTTGATTTTTTCGATTTCTAGTGTAGCTCCGTCTCACTTCCGTCCCCCTGTTATACAATAAATTGTCTATCCGAAAGTTAGTTTCTTCTCACTTTCCCTTTGAACAACGCATCACATTTGAATGTGAAGAGAAACACGAGTAAATCAGTGCTTGGACGTGCACTACTGACTTGGTATGGAACAGGTCTTGAGAACTGAGGTTAACGTATTTTTCAAACGAGAACCCCAGGATCCAAAATTGAGTTTTCTCCATGTTTTTCATTGCAATCTAAAGTATAAATAATAATAATAATCAATCGCGGAAAAACGGAACTGTACCACCTGGATAGATATGGTTTCGAACAGCTTATCAGAAGAAGTAGTAGTTATTATGTGAGTACAAATTATGAATGTTACAAGGATTAGGAAATATAGAAATTATGGATGTTACTTACAAGGGTTTCATGTTTGCGTATGCGCACAAAATACTTTCAATTTGGGGACCATGATTTTTTTGTCCCACACGGGTCGACAAAGTCATACACTGAATAATAAGCAAGTCCCGTGATCACCAGGTAGCTAGGTACCGACTCACTGAAAATTCTAGAAAAGGACTGATAATAGCCGCTGCGCAGGCGCATATGTGAATCCTTGCTACTACCATAATTTCTACAATTCCCGTCCGATTCTGATGAAATTGTCAGGAATTGTGCGGGTTAGCTTGTAGATGATCCCCTATGAAAATCATTACCCCCGGACTGATGAAACGTGAAATCCTTGCATGCCATAACTTGTACATTTTCCAACATTATTCGGAGATTGTGCCTGTTGATGTGTAGATGGTCGCCTATAAGGGTAGTGCATGGTACTTAGAGAGGTACCTACCGGTACCTTGGTCGACTCAGAAGCAATAAGGTCAGCTACAAGTTTAAAAAACGCTGCAAATTATTACACAATGGTTTATTATTTTCTATATAGATCACTCGTCTACAAAATCACCAACCATCCAATATGAAAAGAAAAAGAAAAAAAAAAAATCAAAAAAAATCAAAAAAAAATCAACATCACCAACCATCGATTGCATTTCGGTCTGCTCTAATTTGAACGGAGATTAGGCCTCTTTTGCGATTCACACTCGTGTTTTGATTTATATATATATATATTTCAATATAAACACTTAAATTTTCGTAGTGAGCGAACGGTTTGTCCTACAGAGCTCCGCGTGGTCTCAAAAAATTCTAAAAATTCTATAGAATCTTAAATTGAAGGAAAAACAATACCTTTATATCGAAATTTTTTGAGTTAGGGCGTTTTCAAAATTTCAAAATTAATTTTGGAACCCTTAGGAGTGACCTACATCAACCAAAAGCTTCGGGGCACAACTAGACCCCAAATGGAGCCTACATACCAAATTTCATCAAAATCGATCAATGCTAAGTGGCAAAAGTGCCGCGTACGGCGTACGGCGGACGGACGGCCAAATTTTTATTCGATTTTTGGATTCTACGTACCTTGAAACGTAAACCATCAAATTTTGAGGGGGTGTTAAAATTTTTTTTTTCTTGGTCGATTCCAAAGGTTCATTATTGAAAATAATAAACCAAAAATCATCCGAATTACAGTTCACATGGAGAGAAAACGGTAGATAGTAGCCACTGCGTAAGCGCAAATGTGAATACCTTATAAAAGCGGTAACTTCTAAATTTTCCTCCCGAATGCAATGACATATTCAGGGGTTGGTGCGGGTTTACATGTAAATGGTTCCCCTATGAGGAACCATAGGGAACCATTACAGACCAGTACATTCAAGGTACTAAAAGATTGATGTTTTGAGATTAGCTACAATGCATTGGATCATCTATACAATAGGGTCATGGATACGAGGGAGTTGTCTCCCACTTGGAAGACTTTTTTTCAACCTTGTAAAGTGAAAACAATGCATCTGCTGCTTTGGTAGATTCGAAAGCAAAATGACCTAATGGCTCCAATTCCCTCCTGTTAGAATTTATACAGAGGCCGAATCGTCCAACACATGAACATTCTTCTTGTAAAGTGTTTTCAAAGATGTCTTGTAACCCAACCACAGCTGAGCAAACACTCTCTCCAAGAATATACATCCATCCATCGCTATGTATGGAGCGGCACTGGAACCGACAGAACATAATATGATAATTTTCGGAAAATAATTGTAATAGCGAGAGTTGGAGCATTTTTGGTTTATTATTTTCAATAATGAACCTTTGGAATCGACCAAGAAAAAAAAATTTTAACAACCCCTCAAAATTTGATGGTTTACGTTTCAAGGTACCTACGTAGAATCCAAAAATCGAATAAAAATTTGGCCGTCCGTCCGCCGTACGCGGCACTTTTGCCACTTAGCATTGACCGATTTTGATGAAATTTGGTATGTAGGCTCCATTTGGGGTCTAGTTGTGCCCCGAAGCTTTTGGTTGATGTAGGTCACTTCTAAGGGTTCCAAAATCAATTTTGAAATTTTGAAAATGCCCTAACTCAAAAAATTTTGATATAAAGGCATTGTTTTTCCTTCAATTTAGGATTCTATAGAATTTTTAGAATTTTTTGAGACCACGCGGAGCTCTGTAGGACAAACCGTTCGCTCCCTACGAAAATTTAAGGGTTTAAATTGAAATATATATATATATATATATATATCAAAACACGAGTGTGAATCGCAAAAGAGGCCTAATCTCCGTTCAAATTAGAGCTGACCGAAATGTGATCGATGGTTGGTGATTTGGATTTTTTTAATTTTTATATTGGATGGATGGTGATTTTGTAGACGAGTGATCTACCTATATAGAAAATAATAAACCATTGTGTAATAATTTGCAGCGTTTTGATATCAACGCTGAAACAATGATTCTCCCACCTCACATTAACATCATTTTATAATTTTTAAAACATCTATCTCCGAAGCCTTAGTCATGCAAGTTGCGCTCCTTCAAATCAAACTTCAGTAATTCATTCAAGTACATTTTAGGGAGACAGTCCACACCCATTGTCAAAATTCTGACCCATTAATTGAAAGGGCTTATAAATATATTTATCTTCACCTTCAATTTGTATTTCGCTTCACAGTATTTCGCGAACCTCCGAGCAGTTAACATCGGTCGGAGCTCCCATGAAAAGTAAACATTTAGTGACCTAATTCTTCGCCGTGCCTGCAATGGTATAGTGATGGACGAGGAAAGCGACGGCGAATCACTCGCCGCGATAGCTGACAAAGCAAAGCTAGAGGTTATGCAACACCGAACCTCTACCGCGGCGTTCCGAATCCAGGATGAGCATGTCAACAAAGCATTTGGTGAGCTGTACAACCTAATTATTTCGCTTTGTGATCACTTGAAACTAGCTGATCTTAAAATCAACGCTATGCAAACAGGAAACAACGAACCTCGTAGTGTTAAGCCTAATGAATATTCTACGGACGAGGAGGTCATCGAACGAGAAACAAATTGGATCCTCAAGAGAAATAAAAAGAAGCGTAAAGCAACCTCCTCTCCGGAAATAATAATTGGTTCAACCAAAAAAAGTAATGCAAAAAAAAAAAAAAAAAAAAAAAAAAAGTAAAAGTAAAAGTAATGCTGGACCTTCCCTAGTCCAGCCAAAAATAGTTAAAAAAGACTCAACGCCGCCTCCCATAACAGTTACTGGTGTTGCTGCTTACGATACCATTCAAAATGTAATAAAAAATGCGGAAACCACCAAAGAGTGCACCATTAAGGCACTCTCAAACAATGTTTGGAAAATTTTTGCCAAAGATAGTGACTCGTACCGTGCACTCACGAAAGGTCTGAATGAACAGAGCCTCCAGTGGTACACTTACGAGAATAAAAATGAAAGGCCCTTTAGAGTAGTAGCTAGAGGGTTGCACCACTCATGTCTAACAGAGGACATTGTATCTGACCTTCAAGGAAAAGGATACAAAATTATCGAGGCAGTTAATCTCATTAAAAAAACCAGGGAGCTTGATGATAAAGGTGATTCCGTTTTGGTCAAACGGAATCTTCCCCTCTTTATTCTCAGCTTCGAAAATACTGAAGAGATTGGTAAGTTATACGAGATCCAATCTATTCTTAACATCAGAGTTAAGATCGAGCCACTGAGGAAGACCTCAAACCTTATTCCTCAGTGCAAAAAATGTCAGGGGTACAACCACACAAAAACCTACTGTCAGAGAGAGGCAAGGTGCGTGAAGTGTGCAGGAAAGCATGAAGCCACGAGCTGCTCCCACAATGAAGGACCGGCAAAATGCGTCAATTGTGGAGATGCGCATCCAGCGAACTATCGTGGGTGTGAGGTAGCCAGGGAGCTACAGAAAATGAAAGATAAGACAAAAGGCCCCAAGATTGGGAAGCCTGAAGCGAGTCAATTATCAAAAAAAGATCAAGAAAATAGTAACTTGAAAAAATTTGGTACTAGTAAAAAATCAACGGTATCTTATGCCGATGCTGTGCGCAGTCAACATATCAGTTCACCGGTTGACAAGATGCTCACCTTGCTATTCGAAATGGTTAACGAACAAAAAGTAACCAATAAACTCCTGATTGAGAGAGTCAACGTACTCGAAAAGAGTATGAAAATTAAGCCAACATTAAGAAAGTCATGAAAATGCAGAATACATTCAGAATAGCAGCATGGGCAACATGGTGCGCAACGACGACCTCCATCGTGATCTTAAAATGGAAACCGTCAGCGAAGCGATCAAGCAACATGCTATTAAACACGAACATCGGCTTCATGGTCATACAAACCCCGAAGTTCTCCGTCTCCTAGACAGTACAAATGCCGTCCGGCGACTGGATAGAAAAAAACCCTACGAACTTGTGACTGACACAGTGTAGTGCGTGGGGTGTTCTCTTCTAGAGCAACAGCCATTGGGCTGCTAACTCTAAAAAGTGTAAATATTGTATGCATAGAAATTAGCTTGATGGGCACAAATGCTCAGTTGTTATGTTACTGATATTTTAATAAAATATATCGATTTGAAAAAAAAAAAAAAAAAAAAAAACCTTCAATCTGAATAATAATTTATCAAATTAACCTTGTACATTCATAAAATTAACCTTTGGAATCAATAAATGTTAACCTCCTCTCAAAATTTTCTGTTTTACATTTCAAAAACGTAGAACCAACCGTTTGTTCTATATGGTTTGTAGGTACCTACTACACATTGAAAAGCCTGTTCTTCGTAGACGGGTGATCTATACGGTAAAATATCAACCGTGGTGTATTATTCTTGAGCGCTTTTTTATTGCTGTACTTCAAAGTGACAATTTTATCCTAATTCGAAATTTCCAATGTTGTATAAGATGGCAGGAGATTGTAAACAAGTGAATGATTCACTTCAACAAAAATACTGGTTAGTGAAAAATACGAAATTCGTTGGAAAACATCTTAACCAGCATGAAAAATACTATCAGAGTCCAACCTGTAAAAATATTGGGCAAGGTAAACTCCAAGGAAAAAGTGGTTCAGAGTTGGGTGGAGGCCAATTCAGCGGACGTTGGGGCTGTCCCATCTCGGGGAACAATGATTTATTATTCTGGTAGAAAGAAGGTCTCTTCAGAGATTTCTATGACAAGTTTGTTGAACTTGTGACTCCGTTTCAGCCACGCGCAATCATCTGTCATTGGAGAGTCAGACGAGCAGAAGTAAATATTTCTGGTCAGCTCCATCAAGCTTCAAGCTTTATGAGTATGGTCCGTGGATGGATCTTGAGTATTTATTTGACTTTGGATCTCTGTTATCTATCACTATATCAGTCTTCCGCCTTCCATTCCAGAAATGAATGGATACCTTCAAATCGAAGATACGTTTGAGAATAATTAATTTTACAATTTCTCATAAAATAAAAAGTCACTATTGAAGCGTAAATGTGAAATCTTAATCGGACACGTCACAACAACATTTGGTTCCTCGTTAACAATGAACAATAATCATTCGAGTGTTGGACATTACAGGAAATGGAGAACTGCTGAACTAAAAATTCTCACAAAGTAATGATTTAATATTTTCTGTGAAATCACCTGTCCGCAGAAATTATAATACTTACGGTAATTTGTGCAAATTGCCTTCCACTGTAGAAGCCTGGCCAAAACCTAACAAATTGCTCTAATGGGCGTGTGTTGTTAACTATAAAGATTTCAAAATTATAAAGCAAGTGTGAATTTCAGCTGAAACGGTGCACATTCATGATCCTATCAGCTTCAATACGATCTAGAAAACAGGACGCCTCAAGGAAATAAATTTAAAAAAGCAAAAAAATAAAAAAATTAGGCTCTTTGTGTAATGAGTTAAGAAGGAATGGATTTTTTCTAAGATAACTACTATATGTAATTACCACTCCCCTCAAAAATAATTATAAACCAACAATAAAAAACAAATAACACAATAAAAAACGTCCGCCAAGAGGGTGTAGCTCATAACATCTTCGTATCCATAACCCGATTGTATAGATGATCCGATGATAATCTCAAAACACACAACCTCTGATGATAATCTCAAAACATCAATCTCTGCCTTGCACAACCATCTTCACGCCAACCCGCACAATCCCTGAAAATTTCATCGAAGTCGATGAATAATTATTTTGACTAATTGAAAATTGAATAATTACTTAACACTGAAATGACAGGATGACCAAAGAGGATAGGGGATAACAAAGTCATTTCCTCAAATCGTATTCGAGGTTTAATAATAATGTCGGGCTGGTGCAGGCATCTGTCGTTTTACTATCGACCAATCTCGAACTATTATTGGAGCCAGTAGGACCCTCATTATCCCCTCCGACTCAATAGCACACCAGCGGCAGCTAAAAATAGTACAATCACTTTGAATTAAGCCTGTTAGTTGATGATGGGAGAAAAGGAAACCATAGTAATACTTGCATGAACCACCATTAAAGTTCAGTAATCTCACAACAAAACCATTAAAACTTTCAATAGCAGTTTTTTCCCGTTTTTAGGACGTCCCACAATATGACTTGAGCATCCTTATGAAGGATACCTAACTTGGGCATCTGGGGTGAAGGAGGACACTCAACGGAGAAAAAAATCACTAAGAAATCCGTTTTAGACCATTCTGAATCCAAATCCCCAAAAAACCATAGGTGTGTGTATGTACAAGTATGTGTGTGTGTGAGTGACAAAATCTTGTGTAGGTACTCGGCCCTGGCCTCAGTCTCCAAACGATTTGCGTGATTCTTTTCTGATCGACGCGAAAATCTATGTACGCCTCCGGAATTTTTTAATTTTGCCTATGAAGAGGAAAAACGCTGCAAATTATTACACAAAGGTTTATTATTTTTCGGTATAGATCACTCGCCTGCTAAGAATGCAGCTTCACCAGAGTCACTACTTGCCAACCATATTTTTGCTTCACAAGCAAGGTTATATTAAATCCGCTTCACACTCAATTCGGAGAAATAAAGAGTTGCGGAATATGGAATTTTGATTACTGGCTGCTAAGGTTGCCTCTCGAGAGCTCAAAACGTCGATTTCAACTGTCTAGCTCGACTTGTTGAGTCATTTCAACGAAAAACGTCTGCCAAGTGGGTGTGGCACATAGCTTCCTCGTATCCATAACCCGATTGTATAGATGATCCGATGCATAGGTAGTAGTTAATCTCAAAACACCAATCTCTAAGTACCTTTCACTACCCTCATAGGGGACCATCTACACGCTAATCTGGACAATCCTAGAAAATTTCATCAACTTCGGATGAAAAATTGAGTGAGTAGGTATATGTGATAAGATCAAAAAAATGCGCAGTCGCTTCTATCAGTCCGGGGATGATGATTTTCATAGGGGACCACCTAAATACTAATCTGTGACATCACTGAAAATTTCATTGAAATCGGATGGAAAATGTAGAAGTTATGGCCGCTACAAGGAATTCACGTTTGCGCAAGCGCAATGGCTACTATCCGTCCGGAGGTGGTGATTTTCATAGGGGACCATCTAAATACTAATCTGTAACATCCCTGAAAATTTCATTGAAATCGAATGAAAAAAGTAGAAGTTATGGCCGCTACAAGGAATTCACGTTTGCGCATGCACAGTTGCTTCTATCAGTCTGGGGATGATGATTTTCATAGGGGACCGTCTACACACCAACCCGCACAATCCCTGAAAATTTCATAGAAATCAGACAATAACTTCGTATAGTTATGCGCGTTACAAGGAATTCATGACAGACAGACAGACAGACAGACACACAGACACGGAACCAAAATTGTTCAGACAGTTCTAAAACGCAAAACGCGAGTGAAAATTTTGATTTTGGAGAACTTTTTTTTTCATCCTTGAAAAGTGAAAACAAAGCTTCCGCTACCTTGGTAGACTCGGAAGCAAAATAAAAAAAAAAAACAATACCTTTATATCGAAATTTTTTGAGTTAGGGCGTTTTCAACATTTCAAAATTGATTTTGGAACCCTTAGAAGTGACCTACATCAACCAAAAGCTTCGGGGCACAACTAGACCCCAAATGGAGCCTACATACCAAATTTCATCAAAATCGGTCAATGCTAAGTGGGATAAGTGCCGCGTACATCGTACGGTGGACGGACGGCCAAATTTTCATTCGATTTTTGGATTCTACGTACCTTGAAACGTAAACCATCAAATTTTGAGGGGGTGTTAAAAATTTTTTTTCTTGGTCGATTCCAAAGGTACACTATTGAAAATTATAAACCAAAATGAGCTTTCGAAGTGGGCCTCTCGAGAGAACCAACTCAAAATGTTGATTTTAACTGTCTAGCTCGACATTTTGAGTCATTTCGATGAAAAACACTGCAAATTATTACACAATGGTTTATTATTTTTCTATACAGATCACTCGTCTGCAAAGCCACCAACCATCCAATATGAAGAGAAACATCGATCGCATTTCGGTCAGCTATGATTTGAACGGAGATTTGCGATTCACACTCGTCCAAACCTTAATTTCTCGTAGTGAGCGAACGGTTTGTCCTACAGGGCTCCGCGTGGTCTCAAAACATTCTAAAAATTGTATACTATCTTAAATTTATGGAAAAACAATACCTTTATATCAATTTTTTTTTAGTTAGGGCGTTTTCAAAATTTCAAAATGCATTTTTCGAAACTTCAGAAGTGACGACGTACGACGTACGGCGGACGGACGGCCCTAATTTTGATTCGATTTTTGGATTCTACGTACCTTGAAACGTAAACCAACAAATTTTGAGGGGGTGTGAGAAATTTTTATTTCTTGGTCGATTCCAAAGGTTCATTATTGAAAATAATAAACCAAAATGAGCTTTCAAAGTGGACCTGCCTCTCGAGAGAACCAACTCACAACGTTGATTTCAACTGTCTAGTTCGACATTTTGAGTCATTTCAACAAAAAACGCTGCAAATTATTACACAAAGGTTGATTATTTGTCTATACAGATCACTCGTCCACAAAGCCACCAACCATCCAACATGAAGAAAAACCTCGATCGCATTTCGATCTAGTCTGAACGGAGATTAGGCCTCTTTTGTGATTCACACTCGTGTTTCTTATTTATCGTACGTAAAACCCTTAAATTCTTGTAGGGGGCGAACAGATTGTCCTACAGGGCTCCGCGTGGTCTCAAAAAATTCTATACTATCTTAAATTGATGGAAAAGCAATACCTTTTTCATCAACATTTTTTGAGTTAGGGTGTTTTCAAAATTCATTTTTCGACCCTTAGAAGTGAACTACATCAACCAAAATCTTCGGGGCACAACTAGACCCCAAATGGAGCCTACATACCAAATTTTATCAAAATCGGTCAATGCTAAGCGGGGAAAGTGCCGCGTATGGCGCACGGCGGACGGACGGCCAAATGTTTAGGACGTCCCACAGTAAGACTTGGGCGTCCTTATGAGATCGATCTGGGGTAAAGTTGGACAACACTCAACAGAAAAAAAAAATAACCACACAGTAATCCGTTTTAGACCATTCTGAATCCAAATCCGCGGAAAAAAACCATAGGTGTATGTCTGTGTGTGTGTGTAGGTGTAGGTGTGTGTGTGTATGTGTGTGTGTAACAAAATCTTGTGTCGTCTGCACAGGCCTTAGTACTCAACCGATTTTTGTGGTTCTTTTTTTCATCGACGCAGAATACTATCTAGTTGTGCACTACGGCGCTGGAATTTTGAATTTTGCTTTTTAAGGGGGGGGGAAGGTGGGGTTAATGCTTAACCCATTCAACCCTGAGCCTGATACGCTCTCCCACCCCACGGCCCATGCTGCGGAATGCGAGGAATGGGAGAACTGGAGGGGCCATGCAACAGGAGGCTGGTAAAGGCGCAAAACAGCTGATTTCCACAATCCATCGTGTTATCTAGGTCGAGCAAAGGGTGCTAACGGGAAAACTGCCAGGCCAAGGTTATACAACCCTCCCAGGCCTCAGCCAACATTTTTCAACAGATAGAGGTTACCTGTGAGCCATGGCATCATAATATTATTATATTATATACAGCATATTATGCTGTCACCAGTGGCGGCTCCTGCCCTGAACTCAGGGGGTGCACGGAGATCAGGAGAAGCTATGGAGAAGGGACAGAATAGGTGCCAAATAGAAATTTCAACGATATGTAAATGGGATAAATCATGGTAACTTTTCCATCTTAAAATTGCAAACGGTACTAAATACGTAGGTGCAATAGACACGAAAAATAATGTTCACCAGTGGTTAACAGAAATTCTGAAATGGTTAATCATCAAAGGTCTAAACCCAAGAAATGCACCCATCATGCTTTGCAGTAGCAAAGCTGAAATGTGTATTTGCCCGTGACGATCCAAAACATCGTCCAACTCGGAAGAAAAATTAACGATGATTCGAGACAGAATGTAGGAGAACCTATTTTTGTTAACCGTTTTGGTTTTTTGCATCAGATTGAGATGATGTGCACTCTCGAGTTGTTGCATTATATTTTGACGACCCAATATACGCAAATCTACCAGAGCGTTTTTACGGGAGACAGCCAATGCGTTTTTATGGGAGATCACTTATGCCGTCTTTAACCCAAGCCTCATTTCGGTTGGTGGAACAAAATAGGCAAAATTGTCAGTCACTTCACACCCACAAAGCCAATCTACCTTCTTATAATAGTCGACATTAAAACTTACGGTACGAATCTGCACGGTTTTTAAATTCCAACGTCTGCTGGAATCCAGGTAGAGACAGCATGGGGCGGCCAGTTTCTGGAATGTTGCACTTTTCCACGACCGACAAACACGAATAGTTTACGTTAATGTAATGCACCGAATTATTCATATTACCTACAACACTCCTAAATAATCACAATACTTTGAACAAAACGGTGGACCGAAAACGAAAAACGGGAAATGTCCTTATCAGTTCTGTTTGTTTACGATAAGGAAACCGGGAAACCAGTGAGCCAGGAAGACAAAATAATAAAATTCGAAATTCACTCACTCACACACCCGAGGTGCACAGCCCTCGTGCTGCTCCCCAAGGTCACATTTCGTGCTCTCTGGTTGGTCAATCTCACGAGCACACCTCCATCTAATCACGTCACCCTAGACAAGAAAGGCGCATAAAACTGGATTTGCGCGAACCGCCGCTGATTGGTCGGAAAAGAGGGAGCTCCCGCCACTGATTTCGCGCGTAGATTCAACTAGCACAGTACCTACGATCGTGTCTTCTGTCCTAGCCAACTTACTCTTCAAACCCAGAGAAACTAACTTTGATTTTTTTTTCTTTTTTAATTGGCTGGGGGTGCACATGCGCCTATGCTCCTATCAGCAGCCGCCCCTGGCTGTCACCGGGCCGACCGAAATTCCGCCCTGACATCATATGATGTCATTGGGGTTGAATGGGTTAAAAAACGTGCGTTTGCGGGCGTAATCTTGTAAACTCTGCCCAGGCCTCAATTTCCAACCGATTTGTGTGTTTCTTTTTTGTTTGACTCAAATAACTTCCTAGTTGTACATAATTTCACCAGAGTACCAAAATTCGCAAGGGGAGGGGGCAAGTGGGGGATAATATTCACAAAATATCCGATTTTTCAATATTTCGGTTCCTTTATAGCTTACTAATTGTACCCAACCTTTGAAATTGAGGAAAAATTCTCATTATACCTCCGGATTTTCATGAATTATTCTCTGTACCACCATGGAACTAATAGTGGTGCCACCATGATGCCAAGACACCATAAACCGCATATTTCACGGTTTTTTTTTTTTTTTTTTTTTTTTTTTTTTTTTTTTTTTTTTTTTTTTTTGTGTTTCACCTTGAATAAGGATGTGAACCTCGACGGACTGCCTACCAAAACTAATAGATAAAAGTTCAACTTTACGACGTATTTCCGCTTTGGTGCCAGACTGGCACCATGTGTGTGTGGGGGGGGGGGGGGGTGAACTCGAATTCGCATGTTGGGTATCGTAGATCATGGATTTTAAAATGCTCTTCAGATTCGAGGCTCCCATGCCGCTAGAAATGTTTTGGTAGATAATGGCGAGGGGGGGGGGGTCACTATTTCTTGCCTAAAGTAATAAACCAAATTACATCGAGGGAAACAGTTTTATCGCTTACCAACAGGTTAAACTGATCTAATGCTTATCCAATGGGACGTCCCCTGGAATGCATGCATTACTAAACAATATGTTTATTCGATTTTTGGATTCTACGTACCTTGAAACGTAAACCAACAAATTTTGAGTTGGTGTTTAAAAAATTGGTGTTTTCTCGGTCGATTCCAAAGGTTCATTATTGAAAATAATAAACCAAAATAGTGTGCAATTTCGAGCTAAACCCTGTGTACTCGGCCCAGGCCTCAATTTTCTACCGATTTGCGAAGTTCTTTCTATATTTGACACAAATAGAACTATCCCGTTGTGCACTACCTCGCCGGAATTTCGAAATGGGTGTTTGTGAGGGAGTTTAGGGGGTTATTTCCTCAAAATAAGGATCATTTTGACTATATCTTGAGCGCGGTAGTTACTCCTAAATTCTAAACAGATTTGCTTGTTTATTTTTTCTACACAAAACATTTCCATTAGTCACACATTACGTCATCAGAGCATCAAAATTCGCATGTGGAATAGAGTGAGTGGGGGTTAATATTCCTGAAATATAATATTTTTCAATGTTTCGTTTCCTATCAAGCTTACTAATGGTACCCAAGCTTTGAAATTGAGGAAAGATCAATATTCTTCTGAATTTCTATGAACTATTCTTTGTGCCACTATGGAACAAATCAATGGCGCTACCATTTGCCACCGCATATTTCGGGGGTATTGGGATGTTTCACCTTTGATCGTCGATCGACAAATCGATCACATCTGATGTGATCTACTACGGACTTCCTACCAAAACTAACACCACGACGAAACTTGGCGTTACGACGTATTACCACTGTGATGCCAGACTGGCACCAATCAATCAATCAATCATCAATCATTTTTTTTATTTGCTATAAACATAACATGTATGAGCAATGGTCGGTAACTTATTCTAAATACAATAAAAGAAGAAAACAAAAACATAGAAAAGAGAACAACAAACAAAGTAATGAACAAAACAAGTAGCGGATCCTGCAAAAACTCACCAAAACTATAAGGAGCTAGCTGGATCAAGTATTTTTTAAGCTGTGACCTGAATGATCCAAGAGCAGTCTTTCGAAATTTTAATGGAAGGGCATTATAAAATTTAATTCCCCACCAGGTGTTGCCATTACAAGTAGTCTTAATTCTGTGAAAAGGAAGACAGAGGTCTTGCTTATGCCGTGTAGGGTAAACATGAGCGGGGATAAGGTAGTCATTGACATTATTCCTAACGTAACAGAGGCTATCTAAAATGTAGGCAGCTGGGATTGTTAAAACTCCTAGTTGCTTGTAAGCTGGCCTACAGTCATCCTGGTAATTCAAGTTAGCGACGACTCTAACCGCTTTCCTTTGGCACCCAAAGATGGCAGATGACGAAGCAGAATGGCCCCAACTCAGTATGGCATAAACCGCCCTACTCTGGAAACATGCGTGAAAGGCTGCAAGCACAGCAGATTCTGAGATCCTTTCAGAAAGGCGCCTCAAGAGAAAAATGTACTTGTTGAGGCAAGCTTCGAGTTGCGCGCAGTGGGGTTTCCAGTTCAGCTTTGGGTCAAGAACTACACCAAGAAACTTCACTTCCTCTAGGTTTTTGTGTAGACTGGACAAATCCCTTAATCCGAAGTGCATGACATAAGTTTTGTCCTCATTTATCGAGAGTCTGTTTGCTGAAAACCAGTTAGACACTGCATCAAGAGATGCCTTTTCATCTTCACACAGTGACGAAAGCTGTGTGCCCCTTGACAGCAGAGAAGTGTCATCTGCGAACAATATAGGAGGAGTTTGGAGGCTTTGTGGCAGGTCATTTATAAAAATAAGGAATAATATTGGCCCCAAAACAGATCCTTGTGGAACACCATACGTGACAGGGAGGAAATTAGACAAATCACCTGCGTGACGCACTGCCTGGTATCGATCCGTAAGATAACTATCTATCATAGAAATGGCATTGACAGAAAAATTATACTTTGAAAGTTTTTCTAAAAGAATTGGGTGGGAAATGCAATCAAAGCATTTAGCAACATCAACAAAAGTTGCTGAAGAAAATTCACCACATTCAAACGAGGCCGTTACAAAATCAGTTAGTCTCAGAATGGCATCATTTGTGGACCGACCATTTCGAAAACCGAACTGAACTGAACTGAATAAGTCGTACCTTTCAAAATATCTGTTAAGTTCCAGTTTTAGAGACTTTTCAAATACTTTTGACAGTGCTGGGAGTTTTGAAATAGGTCTATGGTTCGACGGTAAGTCACGTTCACCTTTTTTGAAGAGTGGAATCACCTCAGAGACCTTCAGTACCGAAGGAAAGTGCCCGTTATAAATTGACTCGTTGATGAGGTAGGTGAGAGGAAACACCAGCCCAAGTGCAGCCTGTTTCAACATGTTGGTTGAGATACCATATATATCAATGCCATTAGAGTTTTTGAGACTTTTAATGGTATTTAAAATCATTTGAGGTTCAACGTATGAGAATTCGAATGGTGGAGCTGCTGATGAAAAGGGCACAGAAAAACCTGATGGGTTGCCTGTACAGTTAGGTAGCGTATCTACAATCTCTGCAGCAACATTTGCAAAATAAGAATTAAATTTGTCAGCGGAAATACGGTCAGAAGCAGATTTTGAACCTTTTTCGTTCGATCTGTTTTTATTAATTTCGTCCCACATGGCTTTAACAGGATTTTTTGAGGAAAAAATATACTTCTCTCGGTCAATTTCTTTAGCCCTTTTAAGCTTAACCCTATAGATGGATTTCAATTTCTTAAAAGCATTTTCTGAGCAGGGGTCATTAGTACTTTTCCACTCAGCAAATAAAACATTGAGTTCAGTTTTCATTGCCTGGAATTCGTCATTATACCAATTTGTGCGCTTACGTTTGTTCATATCGGAGGCCTTTATGGTCTTCTTAGGGAAAACGTTAGTTGCAACCTTAGAGATATGCTGCACAAATATTGACCAACGGGCATCAATTTCGATTTGCGGATCATAAACAAAATCCCAGTCCGTCATAAAAAGATTGTACTCGAAGATCTCGAGTTTCTGTGGAGTAATTTGTCGAATAGTGAATTTACGATTTGTGGATGAGTCAGCTTGGTCAAAGAGATAAAAACCAAATAAGGCTCTATGGTCAGAGAAAAATACATCCTCAACTTCGGTAATAGATGACAGAGAAGGGAGAAAATTTACAAATATGTTGTCAATACACCGTTTGAGCATTGGGTAGAGGGAGAGGAATGAACTCGAATTCGCACGATCTAAGCCCAGATCATGGATTTTAAAATGCTGTAACTCGATGAAGCTTTGATAAATACTCCAACTTCACTCAAACAAGTCATAAAATTCAATTCAGAACAATCCCAGAAAATTGCATTAAAATCGGACGATGAATTAATTTTGTACAAAAGGCTGAATCGCGAATAATTTTCAAGCGTATAGGCAATCTTTTTGAAAATGATCTTACCGCTGGAATGAACATGGCACTATTGAACAAAACTAGTATGCCACATTTTACTCCGTTATCAGTATGATTACTGACAAACGTCAGTCTCCAACCCACAAAGTTTGCTTAAAATCGGACAATTACATCGTGAGATGGATAATTGGGTCACTATGAAATTCATAGGAATAATGTTTAGCGGATTTCACGTTTTGCGAATGGTGCGGCTGCCTCCATCCGAAGCTCAATGGGAAGCTCCATCCGAATTCATAAATGGAATCACAATCCCTCAAAATTTCTTCAAGATCGATCTGTGGTTTAGTTTTGTTTTGCTCTTGAGGAGATTTCTGAACTGACTGACGAATGCAAAATGGTTCAAGTAAGAGGAAAACATGGTCTGGAGGTTTTTTTTTTTCTTTCAAGTTAAAACAATGATTAGAAAAAGCAAACCTCGGAAGCAATAACCGTTGCTTGGGTAATATTGTTAGTGCGTTGACTTTTGCACAATTTCGACAGTTACGAAGTAACCATTATTTTGCATTCTATGTATATTATTTGTGGTTCTTTGAGTTACCCAAAATAGCCTTAACCAGTACATCGGCATTTCTTCATGATATCGTTGAATTCGCATAACCTAAAGAGCCAAAACTCAGTATATACATAGTCTCTGCTATAACGTATAGTCTCTGTATAACGATAGTCTCTGCTGTCGCATTACTCTCATTTCATGATTGCTCGCTTATTGATTCAACAATAATAGTTCATTATCATCCGTAGTCGAGTTGGTGGTGTTAGTAATGAGGCGATCCCTTTCTCCCTCGTCTGAAATAGACCACATAAAGTGACGCAAATCAAGCGGAAACCAGAGGGGAAACTGTCAAAAGAAATTGGCGCGGTTCGCCCCAATATTGCTTCTCCGGCCGACTCGAGTTAAAATTAGTTTGAAGTGTCGTCTTTTCACGTCACCCGAGCACACCATTCTTCCTCGTTGCCCGCGATCATGTTATTGACTTGGACGATCGGTTGCTCCCGTCCGTTTAATTATTCGTTATTACTCTTCGATCAATATAAGATCGAAGAGTAATCTTGTTGTTATAAGATTTTAACATCGATACATTGATATTTTATTTCGTCTTCAAGTTGCAAACTGCTAAAGAGACCCATATATGATGTATGACAACTTGAACACTCTTAGACTGAAGTGCAGTCCCTTTACAAAGCACCTTCAACTCTGAAGGTAACTACAAGAGCTTCTGACATAATGGCCGGAGACAGGGTGTTAATGGCCTGTCTCACCTCAGCGTCGCGAAGACTCCATGAAAAGTAATATACTCCAAGGCTTTAAACACCAGAAACTGAGTTACGAGCAAGGGAGCGAATTGGTTGATGAAATTGACGCATGTCACTCCTTCAGGCTTCTGGTTCTTTGTGTTCAATGGAGTCAAGAGCATTTGTGCCTGGTTTTTTACGCCATACATCTCTTTCAAAGCTGCAACCAGCCGCCCATGGGTCCTGAGCGGACTAACACCTTGAGGAGTGCTAGAGTCGGCCCTGATGACACCAACGAGAGTGCCGTTGTCTTAGAATCTTCCACCATTTTCGGTGGAAACCGTCCCAAACCATAGTAGCAGCCACAGAGGAAGATCTTGAGCGTACGATGCAATCATTGCACAATCTCAAGCCCGAGTTGCCAGTGTTATCAGCCGCCTTTCTTGAATTGGAAAATACCAAAGGCAAACGTAGACCTGCAAAGGTTATCTTCAACAAACCTTCTACTGCCACTGAAGTGTTAATAATCAACCGATCTGCAAACCCCCTTTCTTCTCGATAAAACTGCTGCTCAGCGTGATTATTCGTGTTCTGACGTTGGAAAGAGACCCGATTTCGACAGTTGGTACCCAATATTTTTGACACGAGCGATGAACATTGACTCTGATACTGATCAATAGGTTCAATACGAGGGCGGAAGTTACTTGATTACGATAGCTTAGTTTTCAAGGTTTTGCTGTACCATGTCGATTGTTTGCACGTTTACTAATCGAGGTGTGGAGTGCATCATTATCAACAATTTTGACTTCGGAAATAAAAAATATAATATATTCAATAAAAATGGAAAATGGTCCGCTGTTATTTATGTAAGGAAGAAGATGAATCTTTCAGTAAAGAATCACGTGATCATCCACCATACAGTTCACGTAATATTGAACAACATGTTGTCAGAAATTATGCAAAAAGGAAGGCCGAAAAGAGAGGCTAGCGAAGATACTTCGACAAGCACTTTCTTTTGTAGATAAAGCATTCCTGCAAGAAAAGAGTAGCGACTCGATTAAAAAGAATGTCACCAATACATAAAATCTGCTCCAATCATGCCAAGACAAGAGAGGTGACCATTTTTGTCAACTGAAAAAATCCAATCGAGATGAAAAATTCATTCTCATATTACAAATGGTTCTGAAGCCTAACATCAGCAAAGGTTCATTATTTTTCCATATAGATCACACTTCTGCAAAGAAAACGGCTTTGCCATTGTTACCACCAACCAACTTGAAGAAAAACATCGATCGCATTTCGGTCAGCTAACATTTGAACGGAGATTTGACCCCTCTTTTGCGATTCACACTCGTGTTTCTGATTTATCGTAAGTCCAACACTTAAATTCTCGTAGGGGTCGAACGGTTAGTCCTACAGGGCTCCGCGTGGTCTCGAAAAATTCAAAAATTGAGTAATTCAATAGGTTGGAGGAAGCAGCCTGAAGCTCTTAGCGTGGGAAATTAGAGGATGAGTGAACAATATTCCGAATGCCAAAAAGGTAATTTATCGAGATTGGAACATATGAATGGGGTCAGTAAGGAGAATTATTTGACTAGTGTGTTTGATAACAACAAGAAAATTGAAACAGAGGGTTACATTTGAAGTATAACCTACATTTTTGAACAACACTTTTGGTTTATTATTTTTAGGTTAGTTTTAAACGTCACCCAGTAATACTTGGGCGCCATTATGCGATTAATTTGTGGTAAAGTTGGATAACACTCAACAGAAAAAAATAACCAGCAACTAATCCAAATTGGACCATTTTGAATCCTAATCCGCGAAAAAAACCACGGGTGTATGTCTGTGTGTGTGTGATAAAATCTCGTGTACTCTGACCAGGCTTTAGTTTTCAACCCAATTTTCGTGTTTTTTCTTTTTTTGTATATTGTAGCCATTACTTCTACATTTTTCATTACAGAGGTACTTAATACTCACCCCACAGAAAAAAAAAATCGAAAATCGTGGTATTTTCTGTATATTGTTGCATGAAATTCTATCAAATATCATCTACCTGTTAATTAGACAAAACTTATTATCTGTTTTTCCTTATTATTCAAAATAGTTGACCAAGCCTTTCCAAAAATGTGATTTATGACATATTGGAAATTAATGGAATGTGCGAAAAAAACGCAGAGAGAGAAGGATTGAGAACGAATACTCAGAAGGCGATGACGTCAAAAGCAGTAGGCCATTACAGCTCTTACCTGAGGAGCATCCCTGCCGCCTACTTCCGTTATCTCAGTGTAATTGTAAATGATACACCTCGTTAGTTAGTGAATATTGATACATAACATTGTCCTCTTTCCGACAGACATGCATAATTTAATCCCTCCATAATCTTGCCTAATTACACTGGATCATTAATAAAATACTTATTATCAAATTATGATGATTTAGCATGATATCATTTAAAATCTTGCTGAGGAATTGTAAACGTATAATTTTTGACAGACAAGCTTAATTTATTCCCTCCATAATCTTGCCTAATTACACTGGATCATTAATAAAATACTTATTATCAAATTATGATGATTTAGCATGATATCATTTGAAATCTTGCTGAGGAATTGTAAACTACGTATAATTTGTAAATCAGTCAGAAAAACAAAGAATCCTAATCCGCGAAAAAAACCATGGGTGTATGTCTGTGTGTGTGTGACAAAATCTCGTGTACTCTGCCCAGGCCTTAGTTTTCAACCCAGTTTGAGGCGAGTTTTGTTAGTGGGGAAATCAGTCATACTAGTCTGAGAGATGTGATATGGTTAAGTGAATTAGTTAAATCGGTGTTCATAGTTGAAATGTGAATGAAATAATTTCATTCACATTTCAACTATGAACACCGATTTAACTAATTCACTTAACCATATCACATCTCTCTCTTTAACAATTATTGTTAAAGTTTTGAACAAGTTCCAATTTTTGATGACCACGAGCAATACTTATTGTTTTATTTTGTTGGGGGATTATTAGCCAACCGAATCTCAGAGAGGTATTTTGATCATGTCAATTTTTTATTCAATTTATGATTCATGGTATAATGGTCGAAACAATGATTGTTTCCTCAATTGAATATTATTTTTATTGCACTTTGTAAAAGAATATTGTAAACCTCAAAACTGATAAGTACATGAACTATATAGAACAGATTAGTTACGGATGTTGATCCAACCTTGGAGATCGGATCATTCTTTTCATGGTAACAGACAACCTATTTAGTGATTCAGTTTTTTTTTCTTCCCACGGATTTCCATAGCTTTGTCACCAGCTGTACCAGTAGATTTCCTTTCAAATGAGCATTGAATTCAATTTCTGACGCCAGAGTGAACCATACAGCTGTATACCAGGAAGAACAATGCACACTTGAAAGTATTTAACACAATACAGGAAATAACTATAGCCACTGGTTCATCAGACTGTATTGGCCTCAGATTCAACCGTAATTCATCCCTAATTATGCGCGATGTGTCTGAACAATGTGATTTTAAACGGAATGTGAAGACATCGTGACTTGTTGCCAGGTTTGGCTGAAATCTGGCTAAACAGAGATGTCAACCTATTCCCTGGTAGATGGAGTGTTGCCCACTTACGTCGTGAAGTACTACTACTGACAGGGACTTGGCTGCATTTTCAATATAAATAACCTTTGAGCTCTACAAGATCGGTCTTGTAAAAACCACAGCTGAGTTAGCGTGAAATATACTGCATCATATTTATAACCACGAGTCCACGATACTTCGAGGATGGAATATGGGCAGCAGATGCAAAATTCTTGAATTTTAAAGGCGAATGATGAGTGGGTTTTCCTGCTTCACGCTGCGGTTGCGTCGTTCTCACATAATGAGAGCCCTCGCCGCTGATCGCCTGATTATACACTCTTCAACCCCAAAATATTTTGCTGGTGTCACTATCTTTCGATATCGCTCTCTCCGGCAGTTTTAACACACTGCGATCCTACTTTTTTCTTTCAAGTATTCATATTGTATGGGACTCCCCAGTTTGTTATAGAGAGAGAACTATCACTTTATTACAATAAAATTGGCGAGCTGCCCATAAATCGAGTTGCCATTCGACACAGCATAATAACAACAATTATAGTCTAAGTCATAACAGTTAAGTTTATAATAAGATATTTTAAAACAATAATTAATAATATTTGAAACAAATTCAAAATATTCTATAATAACAACAGCAACAAAAAAACAAGTAATTACATTAATAGATAATTTAGTCATGCATAAACAAGAGTCGATTGATAATGTGAATAGTGTTTCTCATGATTGTCAAGGATAACTCGCATATGTTATGCATGTTAACATAGTTTACATGGTGTTATCTTGTTATCATTGTATTGTTTGGATGGTCAGCGGTTCGTTTGATAAAATGACATTCTGATCTTTGGATTTCCTAAACGCTTGTCTCAATTTTTCTTACCGCTTACTTGGTTAAAAAAATTATACGAATCTTTCACACTATGATTTATTAAGATATTATCATACCTTCGACATATGTGTCAAAGAAGAGGAAATAATTTCCTCTTCTTTGACACATATGTCGACGGTACCTAATTATTAGGTACCGCAAAACACACACTAATCTTTTTATACCTTAGGTCTTCCTACCTGATATGAATCAAACCTTACTTGATGCACCGCAGAACACGCTCTTGTTTGTAGACATTGATAAGTGCATATATTATTGTTTAATCATCAAATTATCAAGACACAATGGCTGTAAGTAGATTTACAAGTTAATAGTGACCACTACAACTTCTACTTGTATCGACTCAAATGTCGCCCAGGAATAGCACTTGAACGAAAATTCAACATGAGATGATTTTTTTGCTGTAATTTTTTCTCATTTATCGAGATTTAGACAGATTCAGTGTGGACAAATCGGACCTTATGCAATTATTAATTAATAATCAATAACGCGCGTTTTACGCTGATTATATGGTAAATGCAGGTATTTCACGAAGTTCATCCAAATCATCCAAAATCATAGATTTCCACATGTGAAATGTTCAGAAATATTTACTTACCAACAATTCCGGACCTATTTAGTTTTGTCTTTTTTCCAAGATGCTTTCTAAGAGTAGCAAACTACTAACCCCATTTTACTGACAGGCTATTCCTCGAAAAAATTACTCTTTCAAAATGGGTCACGCATATTTTCAGTGCAAGGTATTGAAAGAAAGTAGACGAATATCTCGCAACGTACCCAGGTAATCTTCTGGATTCGGTCCAATGGTGACGAGGTACGCCCGAAATATTCATTCTCTGTGAGGAACTGAGTCAAGGATTTGAACTATTGACAACACACGTATTGATTTCAGAGTCTAATAGTGAACTCTCCACCATTAAATTTGAATTATCGAGGTTAGTTGATTTCGAGAAACTTAACCTTTGTGATCAATGACCTACTAACCTATTAATAAACTATTTTTTATTTTATTTTTGTATTTCACTGAATACAAATGTCAACGTGCCAACGTTATAACATCAAGTTACTCTGCACCTTCTTTGAGATAAACTTAGGGGAAACTAAACTCCATCCCTGGTTCGGAAGGAGCAGGTCTGCATATGCCTTAAAATGTCATTGAGTTTGAGTTAGAGGGGGACTTTGGAAAAAAAAAACTTTAAAATATAGGAGAGCCTGTCATTAGTATGTGGGTCAGTGCATGAATTCTGTGGTTGAATGCCTCATAATGCATGAGAAATACTCAAAGTCCGTTCTTATCTTTTCATTTTTAATTTTCTCTTCTCAAATCGGACCTATACTTTTGCACTCTTTGTTGTTCCAAAAACCAGTAGTTGGAAAAATACGATTACCGTCAAATAAGAAAACCGTCAATGTACTTACGTCAGCATCTTCAGACATTGTTGTGATGGTCCGTCGAGAACTAACTCGACCACCCCTTGTGGTTCCTGAAAAATTGAAGTATACTCGTTAGGCTTTGGATAACAGAACGAGGTTCGCATGTTCAAAATTCGTTTTTTGATATCGAGAGAAGAAATTCAGACAATAGTTTGATGTTTCTTTTATCTTTGGAGAAATGTGTATTGAACCCTTCAACCAATAAAATCTAGGAAAAGCGATTCCCTTATCGAAAATGGAACAATATCAGGAGAAGGGTGCCATGGAAGAGTGCTATATTCCCCATGTAACACCTACCGACGAGTAGATACATGCTGGAACATGTTTCTAGAACATTGGTCCTACTTGAACAAGCTTGCATGATCCCTGAAAATATCATCGGAATTACATTAAAATTGAGGGAGTCTTGGACTGATCCCGTATTTACTTTTATCAGGTTAGCCCTCGATTAATCTCAAAAAATTGGATAATAGCGGTACTTGGCTTGAATTAAATTAAACTAGAATTGAAAAAATGGTTATACCATCGCATAATAATTGCTTATGTCAGAATAGGGACTAGTCCACAGAAGAGTCTCGCGAGAGCACACCGAAAGGCACAACTAGCACTCCCGGCAGCTATGAGTACTGCGCTATGAGTCAGCTGATCGGGTTTCATGTGAGGAACCACTGTGTTCAGGCCACAAGTTCGAAATCTAACGGTTTCTAATCAGGGTTCTCCAATGTTTATCTTTCCTTTAATTCAATTTATTCCCCACGATTTAGAGCGAGAACTAAACTGGTACTCAGCCTAATACTGCTTTCATGGAGTGATACCTAATAATTTATTCTGTCACAAATTTATCAAAATCTACTTTTTACAAGATCCTAAGAGCAAGAAACTGAGAACTAAATGATTGATTTTTTGTTAAATAATTGGATCCTTTTGGAATAAAATATTGGACAAATATGAAGGATCTGAATAAGAAACACGTGAACACTATTGCTTCTATTGCTTCCGAGTCTACCAAGTAAGCGGAACCATTTTTTTCACTTTTCAAGGTAGAAAAAAAGTTCACCAAAATCAAAATTTCCACTCGCGTTTTACGTTTCAAACCTTCCTGAACAATTTTGGTTCCGTGTCTTTCTGTCATGAAATCCTTGCCATAGCCATAACTTCTACATTTCTCATCCGATTTCGATGAAATTTACGGGTATTATGCGGATTGGCGTGTAGATCGCCCCTCATGAAAATCATTGCCCCCAGAGTGATAGTAGCCACTGCGTATGCGCAAACGTGTATTTCCTTGTAACTGCATAACTTATACATGTCCCATCTGATATCGCTGACATTTTCAGGAATAATGCGAGTTGGGGTGGAGATGGTCCCCTAACCCGATTGTATAGATGATTCAAAATTCAAAACCTCATAGGGAACCGCCTACACAGTAGAAATTATGAATGTTACAAGGATTAGGAAATGTAGAAATTATGGATGTTACAAGGGTTTAATGTTTGCTCATGCGCACAAAATACTTTCAATTTGGGGGCCATGATTTCTTTGTCCCACACGGGTCGGCAAAGTCATAAACTGAATAATATGCATCCCGTGATCACCAGGTAGGTAGCTACCGACTCACCGAAGATGCTAGAAAAAACGCTGCAAATTATTATACAAAGGCTTATTAGTTTTCTGTATCCCTCGTCTGCAAAGAACTCGGTTTCGCTTTTTTCACTACCACAATTAAGTTTATTTTGAAGAAATGAACACTTCACACTCAATTCGAAGAAATAAAGAGTTGTGGGCGACTTCATAAGAAACGAATAAAATCACTCGCGATGAGATTGTGGAAAACCATTTTAATAAAAACGGAGTTGAGTAGAATGTTGTCTATTTCCACGAAAATAATGAGTTACAAGTTAAATCGATTTCGACGGTTAGGTCATCATCAGTAACAAACAATAACTGAAGGTACATCACAAAGAGCATAGCTTATATAGGTACAAGTGAAAGGGAGCTTGAATCCCATTGGTCGTGAAAGTGAAAGTCATACCCAATCAGATAAGTGAAAGGAGAATCCTATTGGCTCAGAGAAGTGAAGGGACCTGGGAGGATCATCAAATGCCAATCAAGGCAGACAAAGTGAAAGGGGGCTCAAACATTGGTGAGGGTTACATTGTGAAGGGGAGACCAAGCTATTGCAAGAAGGAACCTATCTATGGTGAAACATGTTGAGGGACCACCTCATTCAGACATTTACCAGACCTATCACTCTTAAGAATCTCGAACTTTTCAAGCACATCCAACATACCTCCCTTCGGGCAAAAATGAGGAAATTCTATGTACTGTCCGTTTGTTAGATCAAAACTGAAGTTATGATTGGATTCTCTCAGGTGATTCGCAAAAGCAGAATCACCTTTGCTATCCCTGAAATCCTTCTCATGCTCTTTTATTCTTTCCTTAAATTTCCTACCAGTTTGACCACAATACTCAAGCCCACAAGAACATTTCAGCTTATAAACCCCACTTTTATCTTGAACGCTAATTTTATCTTTAACAGAACCCAACGAAGCTTTAAGATTATTTTTATTTTTAAACCCTACTTTGAAACCTCTAGATGATAACATTTTGCCAATTTTGTCAGAAATCTTTCCATAATAAGGTATACTTATCCACTTTTTCTCTTCTAATACAACTTCTCTAGCCAAATTAGAAACCCCGTCTCTACACTTTTTCCTAAGAACCTTGTTCCATATGGAATCAATGAGACATCCTCCATATCCATTGCTTGCGGCTATACTCTTGATAATTGTTTTTTCTTTAGATACATTTTGATCACTCATTGGTATTGACAAAGCTCTATTGATCATACTATGGAAAGCAGCATGTTTATGAACTAAGGGATGATTTGATGTACTATGAATAGTGATATCACTGTAGGTATCTTTTCTATAAATGGAGAAATCATGTTTTCTGTTAATCAATGAGATGGACAGATCAAGAAAATTAAGCTTATTTCCACCTAGTTCAAGAGTGAATTTAACAAAAGGATCTAGTGTATTGATTTTTTCATGAAAAGAATTTAGTTGCCTTTCAGTTCCTGTCCATAGAATTATTATATCATCAACGTACCTATACCAATATAAAAGGTTGTTTGATTTACACTTTTCAAAGATTCGTTTTTCAAGATGATCCATATAAATATCCGCAAGCAAAGGAGACAGCGGTGAACCCATGGCTACCCCTGGCTGAGTATAATATTTACCTTCAAATAGAAAATAGTTTTGATCCATACAAACAGACATTAGACTACACAGCTCATCCTTCTCAAAAACATCGAGACCCGACCCATGGATAAGCCCATTAACCACATCTTTGCAGCTAGCTACATCGATATTGGTAAACAGACTAACCACATCAAAGGAAGCAAGTTTGGCATTCGGAGGCGCCTGAATGTCACTAATTTTAGAAACCAAATCGTATGAATTTTGAACAGTATTACGGGGCCGAAAATTGATTTTATTTCTAAACAATGAATTTAACTTTTTGGCTAATTTGTAAGCGGGGGCACCAATATAAGACACAACTGGTCTCATCGGTGCCCCTACTTTATGAATTTTTGGAAGACATGATAACCTAGGAGCATGTGGATTCATTTCTACAAGGCTTGGTTTGTACATACGTTTAAGAATATTTTCTGAGCTGTTTACTACTCTACGGATTAATTTCTGATAGTTAGCCGTTGGATCTGATTGGAGAGCTATGCAGTTATTGTCATTTAAGAACTTAAGCGTTTTTTCAATGTAATCTTGCTTAGTAAGAATAACTGTTGTATTGCCTTTATCTGCTTTAAGAGCTACAATCTTCTTGTTGTTGAACTTCTTCTTCAAGTCGGCCGCCAGTCTTTCCTCTGGTCCCGATGGGATCTTGGGCGCCTTCTTCATTTCCTCAGCGCACAACGCCTTCGTCACGTAGGGTCCATCGGAAGCTTCAATGGAGAAAGCTAGGTCCCTTGATGATGGAGCCCCGAGCGAGACGATGGGGTTGTGCTTCAGTCCCTTCTCAAGAAGGGATACTTCTGCCGATGAAAAGGTGACATTCGACAGGTTCTCCACTTTCTTGAAGAAGGTCCCTGACGGAGGTGAGGCCAGGGGAGTTGGCGTCTGGTTCTTCCGGAGTTCGCCAAGCTTGCGAAGTAGACAGGCTTTCTTCTTCAGTCCTTTCTGCCAGGCAACGTCGATGGCATGCCGATCGATAAGGTCCCATTCCTTGGCATCGTATGAGATGGCATCGTATGTTTTCATCGGCAGAAGTATCCCTTCTTGAGAAGGGACTGAAGCACAACCCCATCGTCTCGCTCGGGGCTCCATCATCAAGGGACCTAGCTTTCTCCATTGAAGCTTCCGATGGACCCTACGTGACGAAGGCGTTGTGCGCTGAGGAAATGAAGAAGGCGCCCAAGATCCCATCGGGACCAGAGGAAAGACTGGCGGCCGACTTGAAGAAGAAGTTCAACAACAAGAAGATTGTAGCTCTTAAAGCAGATAAAGGCAATACAACAGTTATTCTTACTAAGCAAGATTACATTGAAAAAACGCTTAAGTTCTTAAATGACAATAACTGCATAGCTCTCCAATCAGATCCAACGGCTAACTATCAGAAATTAATCCGTAGAGTAGTAAACAGCTCAGAAAATATTCTTAAACGTATGTACAAACCAAGCCTTGTAGAAATAAATCCACATGCTCCTAGGTTATCATGTCTTCCAAAAATTCATAAAGTAGGGGCACCGATGAGACCAGTTGTGTCTTATATTGGTGCCCCCGCTTACAAATTAGCCAAAAAGTTAAATTCATTGTTTAGAAATAAAATCAATTTTCGGCCCCGTAATACTGTTCAAAATTCATACGATTTGGTTTCTAAAATTAGTGACATTCAGGCGCCTCCGAATGCCAAACTTGCTTCCTTTGATGTGGTTAGTCTGTTTACCAATATCGATGTAGCTAGCTGCAAAGATGTGGTTAATGGGCTTATCCATGGGTCGGGTCTCGATGTTTTTGAGAAGGATGAGCTGTGTAGTCTAATGTCTGTTTGTATGGATCAAAACTATTTTCTATTTGAAGGTAAATATTATACTCAGCCAGGGGTAGCCATGGGTTCACCGCTGTCTCCTTTGCTTGCGGATATTTATATGGATCATCTTGAAAAACGAATCTTTGAAAAGTGTAAATCAAACAACCTTTTATATTGGTATAGGTACGTTGATGATATAATAATTCTATGGACAGGAACTGAAAGGCAACTAAATTCTTTTCATGAAAAAATCAATACACTAGATCCTTTTGTTAAATTCACTCTTGAACTAGGTGGAAATAAGCTTAATTTTCTTGATCTGTCCATCTCATTGATTAACAGAAAACATGATTTCTCCATTTATAGAAAAGATACCTACAGTGATATCACTATTCATAGTACATCAAATCATCCCTTAGTTCATAAACATGCTGCTTTCCATAGTATGATCAATAGAGCTTTGTCAATACCAATGAGTGATCAAAATGTATCTAAAGAAAAAACAATTATCAAGAGTATAGCCGCAAGCAATGGATATGGAGGATGTCTCATTGATTCCATATGGAACAAGGTTCTTAGGAAAAAGTGTAGAGACGGGGTTTCTAATTTGGCTAGAGAAGTTGTATTAGAAGAGAAAAAGTGGATAAGTATACCTTATTATGGAAAGATTTCTGACAAAATTGGCAAAATGTTATCATCTAGAGGTTTCAAAGTAGGGTTTAAAAATAAAAATAATCTTAAAGCTTCGTTGGGTTCTGTTAAAGATAAAATTAGCGTTCAAGATAAAAGTGGGGTTTATAAGCTGAAATGTTCTTGTGGGCTTGAGTATTGTGGTCAAACTGGTAGGAAATTTAAGGAAAGAATAAAAGAGCATGAGAAGGATTTCAGGGATAGCAAAGGTGATTCTGCTTTTGCGAATCACCTGAGAGAATCCAATCATAACTTCAGTTTTGATCTAACAAACGGACAGTACATAGAATTTCCTCATTTTTGCCCGATGGGAGGTATGTTGGATGTGCTTGAAAAGTTCGAGATTCTTAAGAGTGATAGGTCTGGTAAATGTCTGAATGAGGTGGTCCCTCAACATGTTTCACCATTGATAGGTTCCTTCTTGCAATAGCTTGGTCTCCCCTTCACAATGTAACCCTCACCAATGTTTGAGCCCCCTTTCACTTTGTCTGCCTTGATTGGCATTTGATGATCCTCCCAGGTCCCTTCACTTCTCTGAGCCAATAGGATTCTCCTTTCACTTATCTGATTGGGTATGACTTTCACTTTCACGACCAATGGGATTCAAGCTCCCTTTCACTTGTACCTATATAAGCTATGCTCTTTGTGATGTACCTTCAGTTATTGTTTGTTACTGATGATGACCTAACCGTCGAAATCGATTTAACTTGTAACTCATTATTTTCGTGGAAATAGACAACATTCTACTCAACTCCGTTTTTATTATTCATAAGAAATTTGATTACTGGTTGCTGAGGACGCAAAACTGAAAATTTGAACGGAGACTAGGCATATTTTGCAATGCACATTCGTGTTTCTGATTTATAGTAAGTCCAACCCTCAATTTTCAACTCTTAGAAGTGACTCACATCAACTAAAAGCTTCGGGACACAACTAGACCCCAAATGGAGCCTATATACCAAATGTCATCAAAACCTGTCCATGGTCACTAAAGAAAATGCAGCGGACGGACGGTAACATTTTTTATCCGATTTTCGGATTCTACGTACCTTGGAACGTAGGTAAGTAAACCATCAAATTCTGAGGGAGATTTCAATTTCTTTTCTTGCTCGATTCCAAATGTTCATCATTATTGAGAATAATGAACCAAAATTTACCTACTGAATTTAAATATACAACTATTAATACTGCTCGACAAAAAAAAATTGACTGAATAATAAAGATCACGTAGAATACCTATGTAATGAAATTTGATATATGGAACTCATTGAATCATAATCACATTGGTAGGTAGTACCTACTTATCACGGCAAGTAATATTCCGTTGTGATTGTCTATTTTCAACATAAATTAATAAGTTATTGAGTAGGATGATTATGTCTTCTGTATGATATGAGATAATGTCGAAAATACCCCTGTTTCTATTACAAAAAGGACCCAAAAACCCAAAGTCGTTTCGCCCACCAACAGAAAAAATTTAAAATGCTGACACTCGTAAAAACTTGATGTGATCCCTCCAACGTAATTCAGATCACTACTACTACCACCAGCTAACTACTTTTACCACCAGCGCGCCTAGCGGGAGTTGCTACCTCCTCTACGGATACCGATTAGTTCAGAAAAATGCCAGTGGAAGCGCTAGTTATGCATTTCGGTTTGCTCTCGCGAGACTCATCTCTAGTCTACTTCCGTAACTCATAATTTTTTCATCATAGGCGAATCAAGTTTATTTCCTTCGTAAATTCAGCCGCGAAGCCTTTACTAGGATGTTCGTAGTTTCATGAAATTTTTTAAGTTTTCTAGCAACGATGTTTTGAAAATGTTATCCCCAACTGAACCGTAATAGAAGCTTCAGATCTCAAAATGGAAGCAGAATTTGACTCTCAGTGAAAGCAAATTGTTTTGACTCTTTGTCAGAAGACCAGGCTTCTTAAAGTTTGATTGTGAGGAATCAAAAACTAATTATTAAACCAAAAAAAAAAAGAAATGTACCCATTTACTCTGCTTTTTGTTGGTGATTTATGAACACCACATTAGTTTGTTATTTTCAATAATGATCCTTTGGAATCGACCAAGAAAATTTTTCTTAACCCCCCCTCAAAATTTGTTGGTTTACGTTTCAAGGTACGTAGAATCCGAAAATCGAATTAAAAATTTTCCGTCCGTCCGCCGTAAGCACTTTCTTTTGTTACCATGAACCGATTTTGATGAAATTTGGTTTATGGGGTCTAGTTGTGCCGCAAAGCTTTTGGTTGATGTCAGTCACTTCTAAGGGGTGAAAATTAAGAGTTGAAATTTTCAATAGTGCCCTAGCTCGAAAACTCTCGAAATAAAAATGTTGTTTTTTCCCCAATTTTAAATTGTATTGAATGTTTAGAATTTTTTGAGACCACCCGGAGCTCAGTAGAACAAACCGTTTGCTCCCTGCGATAACTCAAGGGTCGGACTTACGATAAATCAGAAACACGTGTGTGAATCGCAAAAGAGTCCTAATCTCCGTTCAAATTTTAGTTGACCAAAATGCTATCGTTGTTCGTTTTTTCGAGTTTTACTCAGTTTTGCGTCCTTAGCAACCAGTAATCAAAGTCCCTAATGATTAAGGTAACCTCAAATCCCTGTTTCTTCGAACTGAGTGTAAAGCTTTTATTTCTTCCAAATAAACTTGATTGTAAATTAGGTATGTGTAGGTAGGTAGTATCAATCTATGGTGACAATGGCAATGCCGTGTTCTTTGTAGACGAGTGATCTATATTGAAAAATAATAAAAATTTGTGTATTATTTTGAAGCGTTTTTTCTGACAGACTTCAAAACGGCCGTAGGCCAGAAGGAGAAGATATCTCAAGTCGATGTGTCATGCGACGACGATTTTTTTTTTTTTTTTTTTTAATGTTTGTACAGCTTATATTCTGCTTCGGAGTCTACCAAGCTTAGCGGAAGCTTTGTTTTCACTTTTCAAGGTTGAAAAAAGAGCTCTTCAAAATCGAAATTTCCACTCGTGTTTTACGTTTTAGACCTTCCTGAACAATTTTGGTTTCGTGGCTGTCTGTCATGAAATTCTTGTAACGGACATAACTATACGAAATTATTGTCAGATTTCGATGAAATTTTCAGAGATTGTGCGTTGTAAATGGTCCCCTATTGCCCAAGACTGATAGTAGCCACTATACATATTTCCTTGTAACAGCCATAACTTCTACATTTTCAGTCTGATTTCAATTAAATTTTCAGGGATCATGCGGATTGGGGTTTAGATCCTATGAAAATCACGGCCCCCAAATTGAAGTAGCCACTGTGCATGCGCAAACGCCAAATCCTTGAAACAGCTATAATACCTACATTTATCATTCGAATTTGATGAAATTTTGTAGGACTGTTCTAATTGGCGTGCAGGTGGTCCGCTCCGAAAATAATTTCCCCCAGACTGATAGTGCCCACTGCGCATGCGGAAACGTGAATTCCTTGAAACAACCATAACTTCTACTTTCTCATCCGATTTCGTCGAAACTGTACTTGGAGATTGATGTTTTGAGATTAACTATTATTTTTATTCTAAAACCAGTCTGTCTTATTCTTTCTGAGATGAGTTCTCCCAGTATCCATGGTGATCCCATTTCAATCGGATTTTTTCATTTTGCTTTAGTTGAAAGTGATAAAATGGGGAAAAAATAGTTCGAAAACGTGTTTTAGATTCAACTTAGAAGTCTTATTCGTTTCTGAATCAATAGATATAAACGTTGCTGTCGTGAAATACATCCTAGACTGTAACATCTGACTGGGAGTGAAGTGAATTTTTCTGTCCTGTGTATACATTTAATTACTGATATTGTGTTTGTTACTATCATACGAGTGAATGTTGTAGTTGCGGCTGTATAGGTTCCTGAAACCCATTAAAAAAATTAAAACAAAAGGCTGCGGAAGCGTTGCTTTCGCTTTTTGGGGAAAAAATCCTTCAAAACTAAAATTTCCCCTTGCATTTAACGGTTTTGGCGTTAGAGGTTGTAGAGGGGCATTCTATATAAAGTTATTCTTAGTCCGATTTTGGTTTATTATTTTCAATAATGAACCTTTGGAATCGACCAAGAAAAAAAAAATTTTAACACCCCCTCAAAATTTGATGGTTTACGTTTCAAGGTACGTAGAATCCAAAAATCGAATGAAAATTTGGCCGTCCGTCCGCCGTACGCCGTACGCCGTCCGCCGCACGCGGCACTTTTGCCACTTAGCATTGACCGATTTTGATGAAATTTGGTATGTAGGCTCAATTTGGGGTCTAGTTGTGCCCCGAAGCTTTTGGTTGATGTAGGTCACTTCTAAGGGTTCCAAAATCAATTTTGAAATTTTGAAAACGCCCTAACTCAAAAAATTGTGATATAAAGGTATTGTTTTTCCTTCAATTTAAGATTCTATAGAATTTTTAGAATTTTTTGAGACGACACAGAGCTCTGTAGGACAAACCGCTCGCTCCCTACGAAAATTTAAGGGTTTATATTGAAATATATAAATGTATAAATCAAAACACGAGTGTGAATCGCAAAAGAGGCCTAATCTCCGTTCAAATTAGAGCTGACCGAAATGCAATCAATGTTTGGTGATTTTGATTTTTTTTTTTTTTTTCTTCTCTTCATATTGGATGGTTGGTGATTTTGTAGACGAGTGATCTATATAGAAAAATAATAAACCATTGTGTAATAATTTGCAGCGTTTTTGTGATATGTTCAGGGTTCGTAAGGGTCGTGCTCTAGATGGTCCCTGGATAAGTAGCAAACCCTTCCCATGCACAAAAGTGAAGGCCTTCAACAAGCATAACACCTACTTTTATTACCTTACATCAGATCATCTATACCTGTAAATTGTTATGGCTCCGAGAAAATCCAAAATCAGTGCCACATCCACTGTTTTTAAGTTAATGCACAAATGAAAAGCTTCTCCATCTTCGATAGTGAAGAATCCAAATTTGTTCTTCTACTTCTTAACTTTTCCCATTATCAACTTTAGATAATTCACCTATGATCATCGGAGGCCGTCTGACTGACCTAAACTGACCTAAACAAGACCTCGAGATGTCATAAAAACGGGACAGTATTATACAGCGTGTTTCACGAAAAGGTTACACCCCCCTTCATTTCCGCAAAATACAACGTAAAAAATTCCGACCAACGCAATTCTTCATGATTTTTGGTGAGGATCTCAGGAAAAATAGTTTTGCGCAAGAAAGTTGCGCGCAATCGTGCGCAATTGACACTAACTTCATTTTTTCAAATAGAACCCCACCTTTTTTATTGCAGATTCGGATTCTACGTGAAATTTCATGAAAAATTCATACCCACATCTTTTGTTTTATTGCGCGCAACCTGGCTTTTTGAACGCTCTAAGTTGCGCAACTCCACAATTGCACAAAAATTAGGTTTTGGAGAACCCTTAGTGTGGCACATGTTTTTTCATCATTTTTTAACACTAAATCACATGGTGACATCCG
Organism: Apolygus lucorum; assembly: GCA_009739505.2. NCBI lineage: Eukaryota > Metazoa > Arthropoda > Insecta > Hemiptera > Miridae > Apolygus > Apolygus lucorum. Next base: position 96,139,448 of record CM019167.2, on the reverse strand, counting down.
TTTTTCAATTTGACTGGAATTTTTCAAAATAGCGGCCAAAAATTCGGTTGTTTTTAATGAAAAAATCGCTCTTTTTAAATCGGTATGAGTTTTTAGGTAATTTTATTCAGTTTAAGCATGATCATGCTGTCAGTTTTTATTTTTAACTCCACCGTAGACGGCCCCAAGCCCGTGGTTCAAAAGGAGGTGAGAAAATAAAAAATAAACATGATTTCGACCTCAAAACTGATGTTTTCGTGAAAGAAATGTTAATTTTTCCTCTTAAATCTTGGTTTTTCTCAAAACGGATGATACCCTGTGATTCAGCGTTAAAAAATGATGAAAAAACATGTGCCACACTAAGGGTTCTCCAAAACCTAATTTTTGTGCAATTGTGGAGTTGCGCAACTTAGAGCGTTCAAAAAGCCAGGTTGCGCGCAATAAAACAAATCGATATGGGTATGAATTTCTCATGAAATTTGACGTAGAATCCGAATCTGTAATAAAAAAGGGGGAGTTCCATTTGAAAAAATGAAGTTAGTGTCAATTGCGCACGATTGCGCGCAACTTTTTTGCGCAAAAGTATTTTTCCTGAGATCCTCACCAAAAATCATGAAGAATTGCGTTTGTCGGAATTTTTTACGTTGTATTTTGCGGAAATGAAGGGGGGTGTAACCTTTTCGTGAAACACCCTGTATAGCTCGTATAGCTGAGCCTGGGATAAAGGGTTTTAGTTTAGAGAGCTGTAAAACGTAAAATACGAGTTATAATATACTTAATTATGGCACTTAATCTTCGGGGCACAACTAGACCCCAAAAGGAACCTACATACCAAATTTCATCAAAATCGGTCAATGCTAAGTGGCCAAAGTGCCGCGTACGGCGTACGGCGGACGGACGACTAAATTTTTATTTGATTTTTGGATTCTACGTACCTTGAAACGTAAACCATGAAATTTTGAGGGGGTGTTAAAAATTTTTTTCTTCTTGGTCGATCCCAAAGGTTCATTATTGAAAATAATAAACCAAAAATCCACGTTTTTCCGCGTTCAAACACAAATTTCTCACCTAAATTCGGTTGTAAAATACTTTTGGTTTATTATTTTCAATAATGAACCTTTGGAATCCACCAAGAAACGAATTTTTTAACCCCCCTTCGAAATTTGTTGGTTTACGTTTCAAGGTACGTAGAATCCAAAAATCGAATAAAAATTTGGCCGTCCGTCCGCCATACGCGGCACTTTCCTCAGTTCCCATCTACCGATTTTGATGAAATTTGGTATATGGGCTCCATTTGGGGTCTTGTTGTGCCCCGAAGCTTTTGGTAGATGTCGGTCACTTTTTAAGGGTTGAAAAAGAAGGGTTAAAAATGTTGAAAACGCCCTAGCTCAAAACATTTCGATACAAAGGTACCTATTGTTTTTTCATCAATTTAAGATAGTATTGAATTTTTAGAGACCACGCGGAGCTCTGTAGGACAAACCGTCCGCTCCCTACGAGAACTTAAGGGTTGGACTTTTCAAGGCTGAAAACAATTGTTCTTCACAATCAAAATTTCGACTCGCGTTTTACGTTTCGAACCTTCCTGAACAATTTTGGTTTCGTGTCTGTCTGTCTGTCATGAAATCCTTACCACATCCATAACTTCTAAAATTCTCATCCAATTTTGATGAAATTTTCAGGGATTGTACAGATTGGCGTGTAGATGATACCCTGTGAAATTCATCACGCCCGGACTGATAGTAGCCACTGCGCAAGCGCAAACGTGTATTTCCTTCAGCCATAACTTGTACATATCCCATCTGATTTCGATGACATGTTTAGGAATTATGCGAGTTGGGGTCGACATGGTCCCCTGTGAAACCCATGACCCCCAAATTGACAGTATTTTGTGCGTATGCGCAAACGTGAAATCCTTGCCACAGCCATAACTTCTACATTTTCCAACAATATTCAGATATTGTGCGGGTTGACGTGTAGAATCCCCGATTCGACGGTAGTGCAAGAAAGAGTGCACTGAGATCTGAGAGATTATGTTTTGAGATCTACTACTTTGCTCATCGGATCATCGGCACTCGGATCATCTATACAATCCGGTTATGGATACGAGGAAGGTATGTGCCACACCCACTTGGCAGGTGTTTTTAAAAAAGCTTGGCTTTAAAAGGCTTAGCGTAGGCCATAATTTGAAAATCTTTGGCTTAACCGAAATCCATTGTCCTCAGGTGGTATTATTAGTATGACATGGGGGATGTGAGAAATGAGATGTCACTCGCTTTGAAAAAAAGAAAATCCGAGAGAGAAATAACGTCAATAGCTTCAATAATCGTGCCACTTCAAGAGAAGAGCGGAAAGGTTCACTTAGGCTAAGCGCCTTGAGGGGGGCCACAACGCATCGCAAAATCCGTCTGGATAAGTTCAACGAGATTTAAACGGAAGTCTGCACACAACAGTCGGGCGGATCGCAGCGGAAACATCGCTCAGCTGGCGCATTTTTCCGCCTGTCCGCTGCGACAGGAAACAACAACTAACAGACGAATTCCTCTTCAATGCAACGTTTCCCTTTGTAGTTTATCAAGAATAATCGAATGGTATTTTATTGGCCTGCTTATTTTTATTGATAACAAAAAAAAACGGACCGCCCTCAAAACTGATGATGGTAAACCACTAAAAAGGGGAAAATAATGTTGACAACTTATTCGGATAGGTTGGTGGGTAGGTAAGCAGTGAAGCACCAGAAACACGCTATCAAGGACTTAAGCTAGATTCCAGGCTGACGAGGGAGTCCTCTACCGTCCAAAAAACTCGTTCCTGCATGCACATGTTACAAAGCCCTACCAAACCACATATGTACCTCCTCCTCATTGGTCCAGTGTGGCAGTATGGGTGCGTGGTCTGGCCGGCAACAGCAAATACACACATCAAGAAAGTTCAAACAGTTCAAAACGGGATTCCTAGGCTCATCATAGGTGTATGCTGGTTTGTGAGAAATAGCACTATACACGAGGATTTCGACATGGGTATCAGAAGTTTCAGAGGTACTCAAGCAGTCATACTCCAAGTATCATCAAATGTTGAAAGTCTTAACGTGACGGAGGAGGCACGCCATAAATAAACATTTTTGAATTTAAAATGGGGAGGACGCCCAGGACCCACCCGACGCCAGCCCTAGGGATGAGAGCTGATGAAGAAGTTGGGGGTGAGGGAGAGGGATGAAGGGAAGTGCCTATATGAAAAGACCACCAGTTCAAGAGCAGAGTAGTACGCGTCTGGTGAAAAGTGTGACGTCAGTGCAATTCAAAACGCAAACATTGATGTAGTGGGTAGTTGAAGATATATCTAATCAAAAGATGGAAAGTTGGGATACCAATAATTCCTAGGGAGATTCACACTTATTGCCACACTCATATTCTCCATCAAACGACATCAATGATGTACTACCAAATAGTTTTGGAACGTATGTATTGCCCCAATGATACGTACTCTTATTTCTGTTTTTATTTCTCAATCAACACATGTAATTCTAACCAGAACAAAATTGAGAATGGAAGTAGAATTTTCGTATGCTCGTGTCTACAGATGGGAACGGCGGCGACTTAAATGCGTACCTACCTGCCAAACTATCTGAATACGTAGTAATTATTATGACCAGGTAAGATTGGGATGGAGAGTGTGATATTCTCCCTCCATTAGATATATAGTATACGCAGAATACGCATAGATACCATTGAATGTTAAACAATAATAATCAATAATGAAGATAAATTTATAAAAATGAATGACTCTTTTCATATTAAGATGACAGAGTTTTCAAACAATTCTTGGTATGATGATGTTTGTATTTAAATTCTTATTTAGAATTGTTGATTTTCCAAAGTACTGATGCACTTTTCAAAGTTTTTTGAAGTGCTGATACACAACAAAACTAACAAACAGGATAACGCTTCGTCTTATGGCCATCAGCGGTGGTTTAATCTTGGGATATCAACTCAAGTAAAATCCAATTTCTCAAATTTAATGACAACTCAAATTGTCTTCAATCAACATCTAATAATTATTGAGTGGTTGTGATAATGTTTTTTGTGTAGTTATCTGATGTTGCTAGGAATTGATCTGTTTGGCATTTCCTGTCAACATGCGATAACTTCACGAAAGAAATATTCAACAAGGGGGTAAGGTTGATTGGACTAATCTTAAAAGAAGTCAAATGTCAACCTTACAACTTGGAAGCATGAATTTACTATTAGACAAATTCACAATTTATAGTTCAAGTGGAGAGTGGCACTGAAGGGGTCTTCCTTTCGTCTCTACAAATTGTGAAGATAATTTAATTAACATGATGTTTTGAAGTAAGAATACACAAAATGTTAAGGGAAATTACCAAAGATAGAATGTGACTTTGAATGTGAATCGCAGATCGAATGAACAAGAAAGGATGAGCTAGATCGCAAGCTGTGAGGGCCGACACATAGGTGCAGAGACGCATAGGTGGGAGACACTTTCCCCACTCCTCTACTGACCACCCTTCGTAAAGTCTAGGGGGGATAGCCCTTGGTCCGTCTATCTTTTTGTGCGTACAATAACTGAGCTAATTAAACAAAAAGTATTTGATGGAAAGAAGTGAAGGAACATTCATCAATTAGGTAATTAGTTATCCTCATTAGCGAATTTACAGAGCTCTAGGGGGTGTCATTAAATTCTCAAAAATCGTGGGAATTTCAAACTAATAAAACACAACACCTGTGTAAGTTTTCAAGCTAGGGGGTTTTGAAACTGTTTTCCCCAATTGTTACTACGTTAGACGTGTTAAACATGACTTACAATAACCAAAAGCTTCGGGGCACCACTCGACTACTAAAGGAGCCGATATGCCGAATTTTATCATAATCGGTAGGTGGGAACTGGGCAGAGAATCGCGAACGGCGGACGGTCGAGAAAAAAATGTTTATTTGATTTTTGGATTCTACGTTCTATGGTGGGGGGGGGGTACATTTTTGTTTTGCTCGATTTCGAATAATACACGGTTATAATCGAGTCATTTAGAAGACCTCACCATCCCTCTTTACATGTCGATAGCTTAAAATGTTAATCAGACCAGCAATACAATATAGACCTTCCCATGTATCAATTCTACCCTCATGTTCATTCAAATATGAATCCTTCTAAGGAACTTTGTCTTACCATCAGCAGACGAGGAAAATTGACACTCATTCAACTCGGAATAGGATAAGTAGAAATTGAGTTCTCAACACCTCGCTCTTGCAGCTTTTTATTACGTCCATTTAAAAAGTAATTCTGCCTCGCCTTAATGTCCACATCTCTCTGCTTAGGAGACGAGAGCCACGAGTGCACAGGCGTCATAATAAGTCTGGCGCGCCAAAGTGAGTCAAAGTGAATTATAAATTGCTCCTAAATCGCTTCGGTGCATCCGACCTTGAGGACAGATTTAGCCTGTTTGATGTTCAAAGGTCGCGCTCACCTGACAGCGGAATCTACTAGGGGATTTTGAGTGGAGTTGGCTCGCTTTATGCCCTCCTGTATGAACGACATTCCAATTGAGCAAGCTGGTGTATCAGCGAAGTCCGATTTGCAACGGCAACGGACTAGGGATGGCAAACTCAGAGGAAACGTGCGGTACTAGTGACGAAAATGGTGAAATCGTGGCACCTACCTATTTCCTCCTACAAGTAACGAAACAGTTGTCCCCATCATGCCTCCAAAATGAGGGATACACATAAACACTGTTTTGAGCAAAACACTGTTTTTTACATTTTGCTTCCGAGTCTACCAAGGTAGCGGAAGCTTTGTTTTCACTTTTCAAGGATGAAAAAAAAAGTTCTCCAAAATCAAAATTTTCACTCGCGTTTTACGTTTTAGACCTTTCTGAACAATTTTGGTTCCGTGTCTGTCTGTCGGTGTGTTTGTGTGTCTGTCATGAAATCCTTGTAACGGGCATTAATATAAGAAGTTAATGTCCGATTTCTATGAAATTTTCAGGGATTGTGTGGGTTGGTATGTAGACGGTCCCCTATGAATCATCACCCCCGGACTGATAGATGCGACTGCGCATGCGCAAACGTGAATTCCTTGTAACGGCCATAACTTCTACATTTTCCATCCGATTTCAATGAAATTTTCAAGGATTATGCGGGTTGGTGTGTAGACGGTCCCCTATGAATCATCATCCCCGGGCTAATAGTAGCCACTGCGCATGCGCAAACGTGAATTCCTTGTAACAGCCATAACATCCACATTTTCCATCCAATTTCAGTGAAATTTTCTGGGATGTTACAGATTAGTATTTAGATGGTTCCCTATGAAAATCACCACCTTCGGACTGATAGTAGCCGCTGCGCATGCGCAAACGTGAGATCCTTGTAACAGCCATAACTTCCATATTTTCTACCCGATTTCGATGACATTTCCAGGGATTACGCGGATTAAGTTGTAGATGGTCCCCAATGAAAATCTAGGCCTTAAAATTTACAGTAGCTTCTGCACATGCGCAAACGTAAAATCCTTGTAACAGCCTAACACTTACATTTTTCATCCGAATTTGATGAATTTTTCTAGGATTGTCCATATTAGCGTGTAGATGGTCCCCTATGAGGGTAGTGAAAGGTACTTAGAGATTGGTGTTTTGAGATCAACTACTATGCATCCTATCATCTATGTAATCGGGTTATGGATACGAGGAAGCTATGTGCCACACCCACTTGGTAGACGTTTTCACATTTTTTGGATTTTACGTTTGCGTATGCGCACTGGCTACTATCAGTCCCGGGACGATGATTTTCATACAGGATTATCTACACTCTAATTTGAACAATCTATGAAAATTTTATGAAATTCGAATGAAAATGTGGAAGTTATGGCTGTTACAAGGAATTCACGTTTGCGCTAGCGTAGTTTTTTCTTACCTGAGCTTTAGGCTGTTGAGCCATTGAGCTACTGGCGGCCCAGTATAATTTTTGCCAATTTCTGGCGGCCATTCAATATGTCAGGTGTTCTGACACCCGTCAATTAACCCATTAGTGCCCAGCGGGCTAGTAGCGGAATGGCAAATCTGGTCTCACAATTCTCCCAATTCTTGGTGTAATTTTGATTCCATTGTTTACTTTTTGGTCGTACAAGCTACCTAGATTCCCTCTCATGTTAGTAGTGCATTCAATATGAATGAAGTCAGTTGTTCAGTGTGGTTTATTCAGTCTCCAAGATGAGTGACGATCTGGTCGTCGACGGGCTGCGGCATTATTGCCATAAGTACTTCAAATTTTTATTTTGACGGTATTTCTTTGCATAGTTTTAGATTATGGTTGTTACCCAACGAGAACAATTCATAACTGAGTAAATATTCCATGGTAGCTTCGTGAAAAACTGAACTGTATCACGGTGTTCCCAAATTAGCTCTCTGGGCACTAGGCGTCACTTTCGTATACACATAGTCATCATAGGTATGTCGTGAACATTATTCGAACTGATTTGATATTTGATCGATTTTGATTTGAGATGACATTCTTTTGTTCACTTCGTCCATCTGATGATTTTTATCATCTTATAATTTCTTATATTTCATTTCTTTGTAGATCGGAGTGAACCTCCAAGACGCGATCAACCCTTTGTTGGAGAATAATGAAGTATATGAACCAAACTCAGTTGGAACAAATTCAAAATATCCGCCAATTTCTGTTGAAGAATTTAAATGTTTTGTGGATATTTCAATCCTCAGACGTTTATTTTTCTCCTTCAAAACCCCTCTTACTGGGAGCAATTTTCGGACATGTACATGCTGCTTGCCGCGTTGGCATAAAAAACAAGAAATGGTGATGGGCGGTAATTTCCTTGGGAATAGACGCATTTACCCAAAAATGGTGGATATTTTGACGATTGTTTGGTTTTATATACTTCAATAAATTGTTAAAAAATGATCGTTCATGACTGTGTATTACTTTCCCAGAACTGCTAGTGCTGAGTGCCCAGAAGGCTGATTTGGGCACACCCCATTATACCTCCTTTTCATACACCAAAATTTTTAATATAATTTTTCTAGTGCTTCTAGACGTAATATAAGGCATCTTACCAAGTTTCATCAGAAATTATTTAAAAAATACGGTCACTAATGGGTTAAGAGCATCATGCACATGCGTAGTGGCTACAATCAGTCCGAGGATGATGATAAAGGTTTCATAGAGGATCGAGATTTCATAGAGGACCATCTACACGAAAATTGAAAATTTCATCGAAATCGGAAATAGCTTCGTCTAGTTTTGCTCGTTACAAGAAGTAAAACGCAAGTGGAAATTTTAATTTTGGAGAACTTTTTTTTTTTCAACCTTGAAAAGTGAAAACAAAGCTTCCGCTACCTTGGTAGGCTTGGAAGCAATAGATGAAAGGATAAATATAATGAAGTGGAGCATAATACCACCAGAGGGATAAGACATCGATATCGATAATGTCGAAAAATCGATGTTTTGCTCGTTTATGACATCGATGTTTTTGATGTATCGATGGTTTAGTCCGATGTTATTGTTATGACGAGGAGTTAGTTTTATAACATTGATTTTATGAATTGGAACTACCTACTAGATACTATAAGGAGACCAGAAGAAATGCTAACTTGCCAGACCAGATAACTTTATTGAGTTCACTTGGAATTAGAAAAACACCTCCTAAACTATCATTTATCATTTTATATAAAACATTATTACTGAAAAAGAAAATCACAGAAAAAAAGTCTGCCAAGTTGGGCGGGCAGTATAGTTTCCTCACTCATTGTAACATGGACGTATAGAATCAGTTGGCGAAAAAATTATGATTCAAAGAGTTATTGAAAGATGCAAAAGAGACTGTGATGAGGGGTCAATTTGGTTTCAACATTACTTGACCTGCAGACCACAACATTTGATCACACAATAAAAGAAGCAATTTACACGGGAACCTGGAAGTAAGTGTGGGCACGAGTAGTATGATATTTGTATTTTCAACGTAGAATTTTATTTAGCGGTCCACCGTCTAGGACCTAACCCACACAATCCCTGAAAATTTCATCGAAATTGGTTGAATAGTTGCGGAGTTTTGGTTGTAACAATAAATTTAAAGTTCGCGCATGCGCAGCGGCTATTGCTTGACCAATTTGATTGAAACTTATAGGGTGTCTCTTAGAAGTTAGTCCCTAACTAACCTCCAAATTTGAGCAAAATCGGTTCATTAGAAACCGAGAAACCGAGGTTCCAGGAAATTCACGTTTGCGCATGCGCACTCGCTTCTATTGGTCCGAAGGTGCTGAAATTGATAGGGAACCGTCTAAGACCTAACCCGCACAATCCCTGAAAATTTCATCAAAATCGGACCACAGGTTAGTATAGTTTTGCCCGGGACAAGGATTGACCACAGACAGACCGACAGACAGACAGACACGGAACCAAAATTGTTCGGGAAGCTCTAAAACGCAAAAAGCAAGTGGAAATTTTGATTTTGGAGGACATTTTTCTTTTTTCACTTCTTTCACGAATACAAAGCTTCCCTACCTTCGGTAGTGAGGAAGCAAAATATCCTCTGCTTCTATTTCGTTGACGAGTGAGAATAATTTCCACTTGCGCAAAATATCGATGCTTTACCTAAACATGTTATCGATGTTGCTATCGAAAATGTAGAAATTATGGTGGTTACAAGGAATGCACCTTTGCTCATGCGCAATGGCTACCATCAGCCGGGGGCAATGATTTTCATAGGGGACCATCTACAACCTGTACAATCCCAAAATATTTCATCGATTTCAGATGGGAAACGTAGAAATTATGGCTGTTACAAAGAAAGTCTCGTTCGATCATACGCAGTAGCGTGTGCGCATTGGCTACTATTGGTATGGGGACAATGATTTTCATTGGAGGGAGGGGGGTCTAAACGCCAATTCGCACAATCCCTGAAAATTTCATCAAAATCGGACTATAAATTCGTATAGTTTTGCCCGATACGAGGGATTCATGACAAACAACAAACGCACAGACAGACAGACACGGATCCAAAATGGTTCAAGAAGTCCTAAAACGTGAAAACGCGAGTGGAAATTTTGATTAAGGAGAACATTTTGGTTTATTATTTTCAATAATGAACCTTTGGAATCGACCGAGAAAATTTTTTTTAACACCCCCTCAAAATTTGTTGGTTTACGTTTCAAGGTACGTAGAATCCAAAAATCGAATAACAATTTGGCCGTCCAAACGCGGCACTTTCCCCACTTAGCATTGACTGATTTCGATGAAATTTGGTATGTAGGCTCCATCTGGGGTCTAGTTGTGCTCTGAAGATTTTGGTTGATGTAGGTCACTTCTAAGGGTTCAAAAAAGAATTTTAAAATTTTGAAAACGCCCTAACTCAAAATATTTTGATAGAAATGTATTGTTTTTCCTTCAATTCAAGATTCTATAGAGTTTTTAGAATTTCTGAGACCACGTGGAGCCCTGTAGGACAAACCGTTCGTCCCTACGAGAATGTAAGGTTGGACGTACGATAAATCAGAAACACGAGTGTGAATCGCAAAAGAGGCCTAATCTCCGTTCAAATTAAAGCTGACCGAAATGCGATCGATGTTTTTCTTCATGTTGGATGGTTGGTGGCTTTGTAGACGAGTGATCTATGTAGAAAAATAATAAACCATTGTGTAATAAATCGCAGCGTTTTTTGCTTGGGAGTCAATCAGATAGCGGAAGCATTGTTTTCACTTTTCAAGGTTGGAAAATAAAAAATGTTCGCGAGTGGAAAATTTCCACTCGCGTTTTACGGTTTAGGCCTCCCTGGACAATTTTGATTTCGTGTCTGTATGTCTGAGTGTCTGTCATGAAATCCTTGTAACAGTCAAAACTATTCGAAGTTACAGCCAGATTTCGATAAAATTTTCAGGGATTGTTCAGATTGGAGTGCTGATGAAGAGCATCGTCCCGGAATTGTTGGTAGCGAATTCCTTGTAACAGGCATATTTTTTTAATTTTCCATCCGTTTTCGATGAAATTTTCCGGGATGGCAAGAATTGGTGTGATGACGGTTCCTTATGAAAACCATTGCCCCCGATCTGATAGTAGCCACTGCGCATGCGCAAAATTAAATTTTTTGGCTCAGCCTTAATTTCTACATTCTCTACCCGAATTTGATGACATTTGATCACATGGTTGACGTGTAGATGGTCCCCTATTAGAGTAGTGCAAGGAACTTAGAGATTGATGTTTTCAGATTAGCTACTATGCATCGGATCATCTAGATACAATCGGGTGATGGATACAAGAAAGCTATGTGGCACACCCACTTGTTTTTTGTTTTTTTAAAATGTTTTTCTGTATACATTTTTCTCCACACTTAGTCGTGTGCACCCTGCATAAATCAGTAAGTCTATTTGTTGTCTGATACCTCCTCTGCACAAAAGATGTTAAGTAAATACGGAAAACTCATGCGGAGGGAAATATGTCATTTCAGAACCAAGTGCTCAATGCTAACTTCTAAATGATTTGGAATTGACTTTGATTTCTGTTTGCGTTGCACTTACTATCCTCTCGATAGTATTGTTTTTTCTTCTACCCGTGTGGTGCCTAGGAAATAGTTAACATTTTTTCGGAATTGATTACCAACTGCCCAACGGCTCAATCGATACTCATCCACAAATGGGATGTGTGAGTTGGAGGTGCATCGCCATCATAACTCTGAACTTCTCATTCGAGTATTTCCTAGCTACTTGACTATCTCAATGACTGGCTCAAAGGAGATATTTGATTTTTTTTTTTTTTCAACACAAATTTCTTTACCGAAAAAAAGAAAGGATGAAAATATTGGCTAACAACTTAGAGAAACTCAAGTTTCTAAGGGTCAAAACTTGAAAAACGAAAGGTTATTCATGTGTTTCCCCAAAGTTTTTAGTGGAAATTATATTCTTAAACATATTATTACGTGGAACATTCTTAATCAGCATAATATGTCTTCTGAGAATACATTATTATAAATGAATAACTATTCTCATATCACAAATGTGGCTTAGGAATGGTTAAATCGGTATTTTGAAAACTCACTCACACTGGATGAATGGAAATTTTTCATAATAGAGATGTTACCCAACATTCAAATATATTATTTGAATAAATTTACAACAAAAATTCGTCGATATGTCAAATTTAACCATTATTATATTTGATTCTTTGTATAGACTTTTTATTGTACCTATAGTAACTTTTCGTGTCCAACCACAGCCTAACATTTGATCTCCATATTCGAAAGTTTCAAGTTCAAAATAAACATGATCGATAGTAAAATTTAGGATTCGACGTTTGACGATAACGGAAGCATAGTTTTACATATCCGTATGATCGTGAAATAATGTAAACTGACCAGCTGATCCCAAGAATATTCTTTCAGCTGCAGTGCTCTCAGTTTTGCTATGATAGAAAACTTTGACTATCTAAAACTGCGGTGAAATAAATTGAGAAGCAAATAGATTGGCAGGAAATATGAAAACATTTACCAAAACCAAAAGTGATTCAAGTTAGGATACGTTTTAATTGATAAATAGCTGAGACTTTTTTCATCCCAAAAAATGTCTATTTTAAGTTGATTTCATAAAAAGTACATTCTTCATAGAATACTTATGAAAAAGTATGGTCTGTAAATTTGAATTCCTATATTGACGAATTCCTACAAATAATTTTGTGTCTAGTCATTTTTAGTAAATAGTTTTCAAAATTCAATGATGGTATAGAAAGCTAAATTGAGTTCCACTTGGCACTTTTCTTCTTAACACGAAAAGTACACCATTTTCAAACATTATTGTGGAAGATGGCCAAAGATTGGATGATTTTGCGATCAATTTGCTGATTAGTACCCTCTTACTTTTTTCAAGTTATTATTGAGTAATTCAATTCTGTATAGGAATAATTTTCATCTTTAGCAAGATTAAGAAGAGGGAAGGAATAATAATTTGTGTCAGATCTAAATTGATCCATTTTAACTACCCGAGGGAGTAACTTCGTGTCTTACGGATTTCATAGACAACTTTATGGCTTACTGAAGCATGTAGGGGATTAGTTCCCGTCATAAATTATTATTTTATTTGTTATGTACCAAGGTCTCAAACGAGTGGAGTCGTTGGAGTTGTTGCATGCCTCTAAATTACTACCTGTGAAAATCATCAGCTTCAACAATGAACATATTGTTTAGTAATGCGTGCATTCCAGGGGCCGTCCCATTGGATAAGCATTAGGTCAATTAATCCCAGTTGGTAAGCGAAAAAACTTTATCACTCGATGTAATTTATTAAGTATTTTAGGCAAGAAATAGTGATCCCCCTCTCACCATTATCCACCACAACATTTCTAGCGGCATGGGAGCCTCGCATTTGAAGAGCATTTTGAAAATCCACGATGTACGACACCCAACATGCGAATTCGAGTCCCCCCCCCCCCCCCCCCCAAACACAACTAATGCCAGTCTGGCACCAAAGCGGTAATACTTCGTAAAGTTGAACTTTCATCTATTTGTTTTGGTAGGCTGTCCGTCGAAGTTCACATCCGTATTCAAGGCGGAACACACACAAAAAAAAAACATATTGTTTAGTGATGCATGCATTCCAGGAGACGTCCCATTGGATAAGAATTGGGTCAATTAATTCCAGTTGGTAAGCGAAAAAAAACTGTTCACTCGATGTAATTTATTTAGTATTTTAGGCAAGAAAAAGTGATCCCCCCCCCCCCACTGTTATCCACCATAACATTTCAAACAGCATGGGAGCCTCGGATTTGAAGAGTATTTTAAAATCCATGATCTACGACACCCAACATACGAATTCGAGTTCGATCGTATTTCGGTTAGCTATAATTTGAACGGAGATTAGGCCTCTTTTGCGATTCACACTCGTGTTTCTGATTTATCGTACGTCCAATTTTTAAATTCGCGTAGGGAGCGAACGATTTATCCTACAGGGCTCCGCGTGGTCTCAAAAAATTCTATACTATCGCAAATTGATGGAAAAACAATACCTTTACATCAAAATGTTTTGAGTTAGGGCGTTTTCAAAATTTCAAAATTCATTTTTGAACCCTTAGAAGTGACTTACATCAACCAAAATCTTCGGGGCACAACTAGACCCCAAATGGAGCCTACATACCAAATTTCATCAAAATCGGTCAATGCTAAGTGGGGAAAGTGCCGCGTACGGCGGACGGACGGCCAAATTTTTTTTCGAATTTTGGATTCTACGTACCTTGAAACGTAAACCATCAAATCTTGAGGGGGTGTTAAAAAAAATTTTTTCTTGGTCGATTCCAAAGGTTTATTATTGAAAATAATAAACCTAAAGAACCACGAAAATCTGCTGGAAATTGAGGGCTGGGCAGAGTACACATGATTATGCCGAAAACGCATGTTTTTTGAGCATTAACTCCCCTCCCTTTCCACCCTTGAAAGGCAAAATTCGAAATTCCGGCGACGTAGTGCACAACTAGATAGTTTTCCGCGTCGAACAAAAAAAGAATCAGGAAAATCGGTTGAGAACTAAGGCCTGTGCAGACGACACAAGATTTTGTCTCTCACACACACACGGACATTCACCTATGGTTTTTTCGCGGATTTGGATTCAGAATGGTCTAAAACGGATTAGAGTGTGGTTATTTTTTTTCTGATGAGTGTTGTCAACTTTGCCCCAGATCGATCGCATAAGGACGCCCAAGACTTACTGTGGGACTTCCTAAAAAACTGTGCGGCCGTCAACTTGTTTTCCATGGGATAAGAGAAAAGGTTCTTGTAAATTAAAAAAGAGTGTGGCATAGCCTCGTAGTAGTCTTCTTTCAATACAAGTACCTACCTTTTATATACCTACTTATTTTCACATATTTATATAAATATAAATAATTTACATAATTTGGTAAATCCGGATTTACCAAATTATGTAAATACCATTTTACATTCTCGACCGTCTTTTACACCTTTGTGTTTGAGCAGATGTGCAAATTTCATTATATCTCAGTCTCTATCCTAATTTCATACTACCCCCCCCCCCCCCCCCCCCCCCCCGCGCCTTGGGGTAGTTAGGTTAGCGATAGTCCTCCTTAAATTGTATTGTGATTCTTGGATCAAGATCCGCCATCTGATGGCGAATTACGTGCGAATGAAGGATCGGAAGCCCCCTCACATATCGAGTATAAATTGCTATCGAGATGATCCATGCAAGGATGAGTCGATGTACCACCTGATTCGTCTAGCTGATAGATGTCAGAACTTTCTACCCGTTCGTTGAGAGTCGCAAGTCCGACACGCAATGGTTACCGTGGCTCAACGTACAGGTACTAGAATCCATTAGTGAACAGATAAACAATAAACTACTAACTGTACTAACACACTAATACTACTAACCCACTGTACTACTACTTATTGTATGGAGACATATTATAGTTATCAAAATATACGTGATGAATGAAGTCTAGAGAATTCCTGATCCAGACACGGCCAAATGGTTTACTAAATAAAAAAACGTTCGATTTGTAGTGGGTTCCCCAATTAAGAGGTGCTGGACAGTAAAGGTTTTACTGGTGATCCCCTCCCTTCGACAACACATTATTCTCGCGTAGGTACTAGACATAATCGCGATCTAACGGCGCCTTCGTAAAACATCGCTCTCAGCGAATCGGCACAGCCTCTGGCGAGATTCGCGAGAACCTCAATAAGTTAAACCCAAACCACTGACTGGCGCGTAGTGAGATCTACCGGGATGCTTAGAAACTCAAGTGGACACAAGACCTACCGGACGAGATGAAAATAACACCGCGTCCTCGGATTCCTACGACAACCTGCTCAAGAGGCCAAATGTGTACTGATACCTACAAGAGCAATTTGGCTTCATTTCACGAGTGGCTGCAACCGGCTATCGATCTGATCTCATTGAGCTTTCCTATCATTCACTTGACTCGCTGGAGTTGGAACTAAACTATTATTGCAGTATGCGCTAGTGAAGTTATTGAACCCAAGCCATTCCCAGTCATCCCAAACGTTGATTGGGGCGTTTTTGGCAATATACCTTGAGTTGACGAGAGTACCTCATCAGAGAACTTAAATAGTAATTAGCAAGCCGAATAAGTACTACACACAGTGATGTAGTCAAGGGTTTTTCAAAAATTTGAACGCTGGTTTCAATTTCTGAGGAATATTTAGCAATTTTTCGAATTTCACGGATAAGGAAATTAATGAGGCTTTGTACCAGATTTAACGCAAAATCTTATTGAGGGCTTTCAGAAAATGCGTTAGATGGAGGGTATCAGTTAAACTCTATTTCAACTTCATTTCAATTTTCGTCATTTCAACTCAACTAAAGTCACTGACTGGGTGGGATGAACGATGTCATAAGTGGGGAAGGATGGAGCATAAACACTGCCAAGGAGAAAAGGTAGTATGAGAAAAGCCACTTACAAATCGTACACAGTGAGGAATACTGTAACATCTCTGAAACATAAACCCTAAGTTCTGGGAAATCGCAACGTAAGTTTTAATTACTCCTTTCTTCACTACTATTAATTAGTTCGACCAACATAATTCTTGGTATACTGTCTTTTCCTGCAAGCTCCTCCCCTTTTCCTAAAAGCTCCTTCTCTCTCTCTCTCTCTCTCTCTCTCTCTCTCTCTCTCTCTCTCTCTTTCCACCCCGGCAGCATTTTCCGGTTATCGGAACCTCCCTCATATAGCATCTCATTTTAAAGCTTACAACTAGACCTTTAATTTTAATACACACAAATGGTCCATAAACGACTCCTTAGAAAGTTACAGGGGTAGTAACGTGGATACAGAAGAATCTTTCTGAAATTAGCAACCACGTTTTTCAACAATTTTCACTCATTTCCGACACTTTCAACAAAGCGAAATGTACCGTTTCAAACAGAACCACCACAGATACTGATAGAACACATTTTAAAAAGATCAGGCAGATTGGTACCAGAATAAAGCTGTTCAAATAAACATAAAGAAATATATCGTCGTCCCACGACACCACCAAAAGGGGAACCTCCTCCTTCGCGCCTACGGCGGTTTTGAAGTCTATTACTTTAAAATTTATCAATGGGGAAGGGTAGTGAGGGGGAGCTTCAAAATCTATTCCATTATATGTGGCAATACCACATGGTCACAATGTTTTACGAGTACATGTTAAAAGACACTACTTTCAACTTCACTTGGAAAACCTCAACTTAGCCATTATCTTATAATTACACAAATAACTGCTAACTTTCCTTTATATTTTGCTTCCTCACTACCGAAGGTAGGGAAGCTTTGTATTCGTGAAAGAAGTGAAAAAAAAAAATGTCCTCCAAAATCAAAATTTCCACTTGCTTTTTGCGTTTTAGAGCTTCCCGAACAATTTTGGTTCCGTGTCTGTCTGTCTGTCTGTCTGTCTGTCGGTCTGTCGGTCTGTCTGTGGTCAATCCTTGTCCCGGGCAAAACTATACTAACCTGTGGTCCGATTTTGATGAAATTTTCAGGGATTGTGCGGGTTAGGTCCTAGACGGTCCCCTATCAATTTCAGCACCTTCTGACCAATAGGAGCGAGTGCGCATGCGCAAACGTGAATTTCCTGGAACCTTGGTTTCTCGGTTTCTAAAAACCGATTTTGCTCAAATTTGGAGGTTAGTTAGGGACTAACTTCTAAGAGACACCCTATAAGTTTCAATCAAATTGGTCAAGCAATAGCCGCTGCGCATGCGCGAACTTTAAATTTATTGTTACAACCAAAACTCCACAACTATTCAACCAATTTCGATGAAATTTTCAGGGATTGTGTGGGTTAGGTCCTAGACGGTGGACCGCTAAATAAAATTCTACGTTGAAAATACAAATATCATACTACTCGTGCCCACACTTACTTCCAGGTTCCCGTGTAAATTGCTTCTTTTATTGTGTGATCAAATGTTGTGGTCTGCAGGTCAATTAATGTTGAAACCAAATTGACCCCACATCACAGTCTCTTTTGTATCTTTCAATAACTCTTTGAATCATAATTTTTTCGCCAACTGATTCTATACGTCCATGTTACAATGAGTGAGGAAGCTATACTGCCCACCCAACTTGGCAGACGTTTTTTTTTAGTCAACCATGATTTCTATGATCGTGTAGGTATGTGTCTAACAAAGTTGTTCAAAAAACGTCAGTGTCACTATTCACATAGACATAATAGTTTGATGAATGCTGCTTTCTACCTTATTGAAATTATGAATAACATCGACAATTTTTAAAGAGTAACTACCATTTACCTACTTTTAGTATTATCATCAAAATGCGAAAAAGATTGCACAAATACACGAGAGACAATCTTTTATTATGCACACAAAAATGCAGTTTATGGGAGGACTTTCTTATTCGATTTGAGAATTAGAGAGTTCTGCCAATGTAGCGATAGTATTATTTTCACTTTTGAAATATGAAAATAAAACTGCTTTTCAAAATAAAAATGTCTTCTCGCATTTCACATTTTAGACCTTCCAAGGTAATTATGTTTTCGTGTGTGTTCGTTAGTTTCTGAAAATCCTTGTACTAACCCTATATCAATTCAAAGTCCGATTCACATGAAATTACGGAGACTGTTCACTGCACGGTCCCCGATAAACTTCATCGATATTGGATCAAAATCCTTTCCTCATTTTCTCACTACTCGTCTAATTTCGCTCAAATTTACGGGGAAGGTGGAGATAATTTCATCGTGATCGCATAATTATTAGTGCAAACGGAAATAGTTTCTAGATAGATTCTTGGAATTATTAGAATTGAATGGGTTGGAACCTAGATGGTCCCCTATCAAATTGATCACAGTATGATTTATATTGATCGAATCAACTTTTAAATGTGCATATGTGCTATGAATTAAACTTCGTGCCTACGTGATTACTTCAACCGTGTTTCCTTTTTCACATCATAATAAATAATGACACGCCTACATCCCTCTAATTTCTCGTTTCACAAGTTGAAGCCCTATAATACCCTCCAACTCTTCAATATTATACCTTTTGCTCCAATGAACCATAAAACTCGAGTTGATGTCCAACTTAATATTACAAAAGGCGTTAAACTATCGATTCAGTATTAAAACGATTATAGCCTCGTCTCCCAACTCACCTGAATGTTTGCTTACATTTGCACTGCCAAACAGGCTAATAGTGACTCACGCCCGCTGACTAGCTTCGTATTTTTAGCCCCAAAATATCTCAGAGGGAGGCATGAAGGTTGGAAGAAAGCTGTGGTATCTTCTTCGGATTGTCACCATTGCAATTATAGTCTCACTGCAAACTGGTGTCGTGTTTCCCATTTCAACGTTACGATCTAATGAAATTATGACCGCTCTTTCAAGTAAAACTTATACGACTCAAGCAAGCTACTAGTCACCTCGTAATTCATATCATTGGAGTTGAAAGAAGTCGGGGCTGACAGAAAATTTACCACACCATATAAATAATAGTTAAAACTTAAGTAATACTTTGTTCTCAGCCAAGTTTACTGCTCGGTATAGTTTCCTAGATTAAATTGTCACACAGCGTAACTTGGACGGACATTCGTAGGCGTTGTATACAGTACGTCTAGTGGTTATCTTGAGAATCAATTTTACATGTTTAAGTGGTGTCGTTGATCGAATGACGATGCGATTCATGGGGACCATCTGATGGAAAACCAGCCCAAACCTAAAGTTCATTCCCAAATAAGTTGAATAGTATCAAGCTTACACAACACACATCAGTGGCCACTAGTAGCTCATACAATCGTGATGTGATGATAAAGGCAGGGGATCTTGATTGAAACTTCCAACTTTGAGTAGAATCGAGTCTGAAGATACTTACCTAATGGAAAGTAGGTGTTCAACTGCTGTCAGAGTACGGGTGTAAGCAAACCGGAAGAATATTAAGTTTAGGCTAACAAGAAAAATTGATTTTGTAAGTTTATTGATCACGGACGTACAATAGGAATTTTCGAGAACATTTTTATCACAGAGGACTCGATATTGTCATTTATTTAAAAATAATGATTCCCTGGCTTGGTTTATGATTTTTTTTTTTTTTTTACGAATGTCCTGAATTTTCAGCTTATTTTAAATTTTATCCGCTAATCAATCTTCCAGTTGAAAAATGAACATGTGGCATTTCAACATTCTCCTAACAGTATCAGATGTATTGAGTTAATAAAGGGCGGGTTAGGTGGGGTAACTAAGTATCAAATGGGAACTAGCGCCTTGAGTTCACTCGTGAAGAATCGGGGAATATAAGTACAATGGAAATTCGAAGGTCACTAAGAAGACCACAGAATATATTCTCCCACGTGTCAATCCTGTTTGTAATTTTAGAAACAAACCTGTTTTTTCACACTAATATGAGCCATATTTTGTCAATTTTGGTTTATTATTTTCAATAATGGACCTTTGGAACCGACCACGAAAAAATTTTTAACCCCCCTCAAAATTTTTTGGTTTACATTTCAAGGTACGTAAAATCCGAAAATCGAATAAAAAATTTTCCGGCCTGGAAAAACCATGGACCGATTTGGTTGAAATTTGGTATATGGGCTCCATTTGAGATCTAGTTGTGCCGCGAAACTTTCGGTTGATGTAAGTCACTTCTAAGGGGTGAAAATTAAGGGTTGACATTTTCAAGAGTGCCCTAGCTCCCTATGACAACTTAAGGGCCGAACTTACGATAAATCAGGATCGCAAGTGTGAATCACCAAATTAATTTCCGTTGAAATTTTAGTTAACCAAAATTCGATCGCTATTCGTTTCTTCGAGTTCTATTCAGTTTTGCGTCCTTAGCAACCAGTAATCAAATTTGCATATAAGGAACCCCAACTCCCTATTCCTTCAAATCGAGTGTGAAGCGTTTATTTCTTCCAAATAAACTTGATTGTGAAAGTATGAAGGCAGTATATAGTAGGTAGGCAGCAGGTATCTATGGTTGGCTAGGGGAAAGTTAGCTTCATTTCTTAACACTCTCAGTGCGGGAGCCAAATCATAGACAAACGCCTCTGACGGAAATTTTCGAAATTGAGCTTCTTGCATTATTGACCCAATTTTGACTGAAAATGGTATGTAAAAGCATTTACTCATGAAAAAAACTCATTTTTACCGTTTTTTGGTAAAGTCTCCATATGGAGACGCCCGTCAGGGGTTATAGACCAAGGTATGCAAACCCGCAACAACCCATTTTTTTCCCTACTGCCTTGTTCCGAAATTTCGGAAGTTGTTACTATTTTCCGTCGATGATATACATACGGTTCTGAAATACACTAAAAATGTGAGGGAAGGTATAAGGTAGGTATGAACAAACACAAAAAAAAAGTTGATAAGTACTTCATTCACACAAAAAATTGACCAAAAATCCTCATAACTGAATGTACAAATAACTAATGTAAGTAAATATCACTTACATTACACCGCATATACACTCTCTACAAAAAGAAAAAGAAACTTACACATAATTATTTTTGACGTAAAAATATATTTACAGTACAGTTTTATTCAAAAATTATTATTCATAAATACGTTCAGTAATACTCAAAAATACATTCAGTATAATATACTGAATGTATTTTAGAATATTACTGAACGTATTTTTGAATAGTAATTTTTTAATAGTAATTTTTGAATATTATATAAACAGTACAGTATTATTCAAAAATACATTCAGTATATATAAACTATACAAAAAAATAATTTTTATTTAAAACAAAATTATTCATAGGAACAGTAAATAATCAAAGTCGTTTTCGGACTCCAGAGTCAAATCAAAGTCTCCACCATCTAGAAAAAAGGTAGACATAGGAATAAAACAAAACTGTCAGACAATAAACAAAAAGTTCTGATAACACCTAGAGCTACGAATCTACAGCAACAAATTTACGAGCATGAACCAGTCATTTACCTAGATTTGTAGCAGGTTCCTCTGATGATGGGCCAGGTTTGTGGTTTTCGGACATTGTTCAGATCGTGTATCTACAAAAGAATAATTTTTCGTTGATTGGAATGATTCAGAAAAAGTTTAGAATAAGAGAAAAGAGGGTAGGTACCAACGGGAAAATACCAGAAATAACTACTTTTTAGCACTTTTTGTAGTGATGATCGCTAGAACTGCGTGAATAGATGTTACCATAAACGTTTCATAATTAGAGATGTGATATCAATTATAAAATACTTACCAAAATCAGGTGGTTTTGCAAAAAAGCCCCTCTCAGGCTTTTCCCCTCGTATGCGTAGTTATGAAAGGTCCAGGCACAAACGAAAAGTACGCGCACAAAGTTCACACTCTAATGAAGCCGTAAACTCAGGACGGGACCTTCTCAAGGCTGTTCACCCCCACTACGAGTGATTCAAACTTGAGGAGCGCTCACATTCTCAACGTCTCCAAATGGAGACGCCCGTCAGGGGTTGGGGGCGAGCGCGTCTCCATATGGAGACATCCGCACTGAGAGTGTTAAAGTATTTGAAGCAGGTATAACACATAACCGTCAAATAGACTAAGTCCCAATTAACATTGTTCAAACTT
The DNA here is from genome assembly GCA_009739505.2 of Apolygus lucorum. Classification (NCBI taxonomy): domain Eukaryota; kingdom Metazoa; phylum Arthropoda; class Insecta; order Hemiptera; family Miridae; genus Apolygus; species Apolygus lucorum. The sequence goes on along the minus strand of CM019167.2, from coordinate 96,116,941 downwards.
CAGAGTTCTGAAAGATAAGCGGTGGACCAACTACTCGCTAACGACTCGAACACTGTGTTGAAATTATAGATTTTGAAAAAGATTGAACGGAAATGGGAGGTGGCGAAGATGAATGAATAAGGCAAAATAAGTGAGTGAATATGAGTAAGGAAAAATCCGTAAGAGATGGCTGAGTGATGTGTGGCCTGAAAAATGACCTGAAGAAGAAGGCACAAGTGCTTCCAACCCACTTCTCAACCATCCAGAATAAAGCTGCGTAGCGGAAGTTGGTAGTACATAATTCAATATGTTTTTGATTGGTGTTTGAATCTATCTCCAAAATGTTAAATTTCTTTTTGGAAATGCCATACTATGCAGTGTAGGTAGTTCAAAGTACGTGACGTTTACCTTGGGTGGTTATTGAGACAGATTTCGTTGTCGTTGAAGACGAATGGTAGAAACTTCGGCTCGACATTTTCGTCAGTCCCTAGTCGCATCTGGAAAACAAATCATGCAACAAGGACGTGAGACGGACTTGAGACGTACACATTCAAATCAACAAGGACAGAAATGCAAAAACAGGTGAACTTACATAAGTTTACAGGTTATGCACAGAACATAACATTCGGACATTTACACATAAAGGTAAATTAATAATAACACATTTTTGAGAGTGTACATTTACCTACATGCATCACGCCTATCTCTCATAATATGTTGAGAGAGGTATTTCTGACTCATGTTCGGAAAGTAAGTAAGTAAAAATTAGGCAAAATTGATATACAAATTTGAGTTTGAAGAACTATATAGGTAGGTCCTTAATTGAACTCGGATTTAGAAATTACTGTGATGAAGAAAGGTAATTGAAATGGAGCTCATCGACCAGTCCGAAACCAATAAATTTATCTTAAGAGGAAAGTAAGTTTTGAAATGAACTAGGCAGAGTTTCGGTCTAGAATTTTCGGTCTAGAGTTTTGATCTTATTCTATGGTGGGGCGGGCTTCGGAACTAACGGTCCGGCTGGCCGGAGACCTTTGTGACTCACGCCTGGGAACAGGCGGGAGGTACAAACAACCATAATAATTATTTCCAGTTTTAATTATTTCCAGTGTGCCCATTGTGAGCGAGCTTTCACTACCAGGTCCGGCCTTGGTCTCCACGTCAGACGGAAGCATCCTGTTGCTGCTAATGCTGCTATTGATATTGAACGAGTACAGCACAGGTATGCTTCCGAGGAATTGCGCAGGATGGCGGCAGATGAGGTGGTGGCTGTGCGCGATGGGGTACGAAATATCAATGTCTATTTAAGCGAACGTTTTCCCATGCGCACAGTCATTGCCATCAAGAACATCCGCCTGAAGCCCCACTATAAGCAGCTTGTCCAGGAAGCGATCCTGGCAAATAGCAGTGGGGCTTCTCCCGCATCTCCTGTTGCTGACGTGGAGCAGCAGCCTGCCATTCAGTATCCCTCCCCCGGGACCTCCGGTCTTCTTGCCGATCTGAAGACCGAAGTCTTGAGGCTCGGGGGGCAGGTAGGTCGTATTGAAGGCTATGAAAGCACCTACCTGCAGGGTCTGGCGAGGCGGGCTGCTGAAGGGCTGGATAACCTGGAAAATGAGGTGGCAGCCTATTTAGGGAGAATCTTCCCGCGGGTTGGGGACGCGACCGTGACGCAGCACCAGGGGGGACCTCCTCCTGGAGTGGTGTTGCGTGGAGGTCGCAGAGCAGCCAAACAAGCAAGACGGCGGGAGTACCACCGGGTTCAGAGTTTGTGGAGGAAGCATCCGGCGCGTGTGGCTGCGGAGGTACTGGAAGAGCCTGGGGAAAATCAAGTTCAACCCCCTCTCCAGGAGTTTGTGGATTTCTGGGAGCCACTTCTGAGTGCTCCCAGTCACGACCCTGGAGAGCGTGTGGTTCCCCCAGTCTCTGCCAGGGATTCCTTGCGCAGCATCATGTGTTCGCCGGTGCTGTCTGACGAGGCACATAAGTGCCGTGTCAAGAACTCCACTTCCGCTGGACCTGATGGTATTTCCGCCCGTCGCTGGAATAAAGCACCTAAGACGATTAAGCTGCTCGTCCTCAACCTACTCCTCCTTGCGGGAAGACCCCCGAAAGCGTTAACCCGAGCCCGAACGGTGTTCATCCCAAAGAAAGGGGGAAGTGGGCCTGGAGGCTATCGACCGATCTCTGTGTCCTCGGTAGTCTTCCGCCACTTCCAGAAAGTACTGGCATCTCGCCTCCAGGTGGCTGGTATCATTGGTGACGTCCAGAGAGCGTTTCGGCCAGCGGATGGCACGGCGGAGAACCTTACAGTTCTCCAAACTGTCATCTCGCTGGCCCGTATGAAGCGCCGCCAACTCCATCTGGCTGCTCTGGACGTCGCTAAGGCCTTTGATACAGTCAGTCACCTTGCCCTGACCGATTGCCTTCGTGGTGTCGGGGCCCCATCTCGGTTAATCGAGTATGTGGCCTGTCTGTACCAGGAAGGCGTGACGGTCCTGGAGGCAGGAGGTGAGGTGTCAGGGGATGTACGGATCGGGCGTGGGGTACGCCAGGGGGATCCCCTATCACCGCTCCTCTTCAACCTGGTCGTGGACACGGCCTTGGGTAAGCTGCCCACAGAAGTAGGGTTTGATCTCGCCCCTGGGGTGCGAGTAGGAGCATTGGCTTTTGCCGATGATGTTATCCTACTCGCAGAAACCCGTGAGGGCTTGCAGATCGCCCTCAATGCATTTGCTAAGCAGCTAGCCAGGTGTGGACTTGTGGTTAACCCCGATAAGTGTGGGTCGGTCTCCTTGGTCCCGTCGGGTCGCCAACATAAGGTGAAAGTTGTGGATGGGGGTTTTGTCATAGGACAATCCCCCATCCCATCTCGATCCGTGTTGGAGGTTTGGCGGTACCTTGGAGTCGACTTCATGGGGGTGGCCACCATTAGTGCCAGCCAAATGGACCTTGGTAGAGCGCTAGCTCGCGTTACCAAGGCTCCATTGAAGCCACAGCAGAAGCTGCGCCTCCTCCGCACGTACTTACTGCCAAAGCTGACCTATGGGTTAGTCTTTGGCAGGCTTACGGCGGGGAGGCTGCAAGAGTTAGATCGACAAGTTCGCTCTGCTGTGCGCTCTTGGCTGAGGTTCCCACCTGGTGTCCCAAGTGCCTATGTTCACGCACCGGTCAAATCTGGTGGGCTTGGCATTGTGTCTCTCTCGGCATGTATCCCTTCATTGCGCCGCCAGCGCCTGCTAGCCCTTCAAGGGTCGAGCTGGGAGGTCGCCCGTGCAGCTGCTGATCTTGATTTTGTCAGGCAGCAGTTAGCATGGTGCGACCGAGCAACACCATCTGCTCCAAAACCCAGTTCGTCTGCTGAGTTCGCTGCTGCGCTGCATGAGTCAGTAGATGGTAAAGAACTCCGACAGTGCTCCGAAAGCCCTGTCTCTTCCCAATGGGTAGATTGGGCTTCGGAGGGCATTGGGGCCCGCGACTACCGACACTTCCACGCCGTCCGCATGGCAACTCTGCCAACTGCGGTACGGTGATCGAGGGGTAGTCGTGGGACAACTCTACCCCTTTGCCGCGCCTGTCGGAGTGGAAATGAACATCTGTATCATGTAGTGCAGCAATGTCCTCGGACTCATGGGGGCCGCATTTTACGTCATGATGCGGTCGCCAAGCAGATAGCAGGTGCTTTGTCATCTAGCGGCTGGGATGTTGAGAGGGAGAGATTGTATCACATGCCAAGTGACCAGGGTAAGAAGCCCGACATCGTTGCCATCAAGCCCGACCAGTCTTGCATTATCCTGGATGTCCAAGTTGTCAATGGCAGCTTGGACATGGAGCAGACTTGGCGGGCTAAGATAAGAAAGTATGATAGAAATGATTTACGGCAAGCAGTGTCGGAGCTAAAAGGAGTGGCACCCAACAACATCAGGGTGATGGCTGCAACCTTATCATGGCGCGGGGTGTGGTGCGGGAAAAGTGCCACGGAGTTGCGTGAGTTGGGCATCTCAGTAGGCGTACTCCGTGGTATCACCACCCGTGTCCTGCTCGGCTCATATTTGAACTGGTGGTCGTTTTATAGAGGCACTTCCCTTCATCCCTCTCTCCCACCCCCACCTTCCTCATCTTCCCTCATCCCTAGGGCCGGCGTCGGGTGAGTCCTGGGCGTCCTCCCCATTATTTAATTATTTATTTATTTATTTTTATTTTATGGCGTGCCCCCTCCGTCAAAAAAGACATTTTGTCTTTGAGGGGAGTTCGAAAAAAAAAAAAAATTGTGAGCAAGCCCCCTCTTGCTCACTATTCCCCATCTCAGGCCCCAGCCGTCAGTAAGCCCTGATCGCCCTCCATCCCCATTGTCACAGGCCACAGACATCAGTAAGTCCTGATCCCCCCCCCCTTTAGATGATCGCAGGCCCTAGCCAGCAGTAAGTCCTGAAAGAGAGAGAGAAAGGAAGAAAGAGAGAGAGAAAGGAAGAAAGGAAGAGAAAGAGAAGAGAAAGAAGGCCGAAATTGGGACTGGCCTCCCCCCACCAACACTCCAAACACCACCAAGGAGCACAGAACATAAACCATTAAGCATGCATGGAAGAGCAGACCAGCTGACAACATCCATCTTACCCAAGATCACCAACTTTTCGGCATGTTCAGTTGGACAACCTGATATGAAGAGTAAAAGGCCATTGTCTTAACGATTCCAGCTCAGAACCCCCTTGATGCTCGCCTAACAAGCCTGTCTCGAAGCTCTCTCTCCCTTCTCCTGAAAGCGAATCTCCCCGTATTGTATCGTCCCGACCCGAATCTGTGCGATACCCCCAAAAACTTTCCTGCCTCCAACAAGTCAGTCACTAGGTTTTAAACTGTGTGGACATCAGTAACAGTGCTCTCTTGCCCCGACCTGCCTCCCCTGGTAACTCTGCGACACCTCCAGCCTAGGAAGAGGAACGAGGACGTGAAGAACCAGCCCGGAACCCTGCGACCCCCCATTTCATCTCCGCCTCCACGAAGAAGGACTCGCTTCGGTACCCCTTCCACGTGAGTGACTATCAATATCCTATCTATTGGCCAATAATAGGTAGTGGTGCGAAGTGTCTCAGTAATAGGAAGGTTCATAGGAACATAGCTATTGTGATCGTAACTCTAAGTACCTAATCAACCTTGTCAAAACAAACTGTACCTAGTCGTAACTTTTAGTACCTACAGGAACATTCAACATTATTATTCACCAAAGAACATTTATCCAAGAAACCATTGTACATATCGACACTGTATCGCCCTTCAGGCTTCCCGGATCACTGGACCGGGAGGATCCGTTCTTTTTTATTATTACAAGTAGTTCTCTAATCAACCTCACCTTTTCACTGACTACCACCCGCTCCTGGTTCTGACGAATATCTTTCATGGTGTATCGCAATAGGTAGTTAACTTCATAAATCAGTAACAACAATCGTAACTTTCAGTTTCTTTATTTTCTTTTCATATCGATACACAGGTACATAAGCCCTTCAGGCAAAGACAAAGCATTACAGATCGTTACTTCAAGAGTGTGTCGCCGCCACCTGCTACCGGCCGTTTTCAACATCGCTACCAACAGATAAGTATAACGCATCATTCCTAGTAACCTTAAGTACCTAGTCCCTTTATTTCTTTTGTTTGACATACAGGAACACTTATTTCAAACTGGTGGCAGCTACCACTAGGTCTCTTAGGTATAATTAGGAACTGATCAACACACTAAGTAACGATAGGAACAAGCCCCTCCGACTTGCGTCCTAACCCCCTAAACTGGAACCTCGTAACCTTCAGTTACGATTCCTCATCAAATCTTTATTCATTGATTAACCCCCCCTTAGGAAGTCGTACGTAACGTCACGAGCTTACAGTATATTCGGAATCATCTCAAAATTTCTGATAATAATACAATATCAAGAATTGTATTATAAATAATTAATACCTGCGCACCGATATTCGTTGTTCCCAGAAATTCAATAGCCGAGTGTGTACTTTATGAGTTCATGGAGACGAGAAGTACATGAATATGGACTATTAACATCTTCAAAACATACTCTGTACATACAGTATGTATATTGGTATGGAAATATACTGAAAATTGAAAAAAAAAACATCAATATACGTGAGGGGATTCTATGAGTTCGGGGTGACGAGGAGAGCATGAATATGGACTAACATTCTTAAAACATACCCTGTGCAAACAGTATGTTGGTTTGGTATACATATAATAGGAGAGAAATAACAATCTACGTGTAGTTCTCTATGAGTTCGGAGTGACGAAGAGAGTATTTCTGAGGGTTTTTTTAATTTTTACACAAGGGGTGCATTATTTTCACGATTCGTGGTATGTGCCACACTTACAAGGCTGACTACTCTTTCAAACAGCTGATGTTTCGATTTTCTTAACCATACCTTTAAAGATTTGAAGATTTTCTTCTGCCATACCTTTAAAGTCATCAACAGATAATGGCAGAATTTTCATAGAAAAGGAAAAGTTGTTGTAAATTTGTTGTAAAATCGATTCCTGAACTAATTCTAATTGGTTTCGGGACACCCTGTAAACTCCTGAGTTATGTGAGAGACGAAGGGAAGCTGACGCCTCTAGTCTCGACCGTTACTAATGAACATTGGTCTGCTTAACACCTCCTTCCGGGTTCCTTAACACCCGTGATTTTATATAAAATATTTGCTTTTGGGAGGAGTTTACAACAAAGCACATAAAGATTGTATTTGTACTAATATACTCGTATTAGGTATGTGAAAACGCTTCATCTATCTACAAAAGATTACGCTGCCAAAAGGCTCAACAGATAGGTATTCACTCATTTTAAAACGTAACAACCAATTACCATAACTTCTACATTTCATTGACTTTTGAAATTTTTGAATCTTGGCAGTTTTCATCCAATTTCATTGACATTTTCAGAAATTAAGTTGGAATCTTGATGACTGAGTTGAGGTCTGTCTGTCTTTATTGTTGTGTGTTTGGACATGTGGGCTTTTTTTTGCGGTGGCGTGAAATTGGAATTATTGTTGTTACAAGATAAACACAACTTCTGAGCATTCAGGTCATCTTCTATTTTTAGGTGGGAAACCATAACCTTCCCCCCCTCCGCCAATGCTTTTAAAGGATATCTTTGATGTTCCGCAATAACGAGATCCAACAATAATTCCGACTCCATTAGAGACAGGACTCAGACTGAACAGAAGGAAAGCCCTCCTTTAGGATAGATTTTTATAGGATGTTGGAGCGCTTGCCAAGTCCTCAGTAGGTACCAGGCCCAACAAATTAAATCCGCGAGTAAACATCAGTAATGTCCGGTATTTACCCACCGTTTGCACCATTGATCGCAAAGCTTTCGACACCCACGCCATACCCAAATTGTCGATCATAAGCAGAAATCGCATTCTCGTACACATCGAACACGTCTGATGAGGCTCATGCAAGTTCTGCTCGAATAAACCACTATAATTTCCCCCTTCTCCTCCCCCACAGCATTTTCTGGTTTTCGGAACCCCTCTCATACATCATCTCATTTTGAAACTTAAGCACAATCAGACCTATAATTTTAATATACACATAAATCATCATTGCTTGAGGCAGGAAGTTGTTTGCCACAGTTTGAAAACGTTTTACAGTTTAAAACTAATATTATTCTTCTAATAAGTGATGTGTGATTACTCCATCTCACAAAATATTCCCATGATTAGGACCCTAATCCAGGGTCGAAACGTCGCGATTGAATAAAAGCAAATGAAAACAACAAATGTAGAGCAGCAAAAAGTCTAGAAAGGTCAATTAACCACCCCCCCCCCCCACCCCCTGTATATACAGGGTGTCTCAAAAGTTGGTAACCCCCGCTAAAATCGTTACGCAACAAGGATAAATAATCTTTCTTTTTGGAATCCATGTATTTTTGTGAGGATTTCAAATATCGTATTTTTGTGCACGTGCGCATGCGCTTTTTTCGTCCTCATGAGTTATGAAGCGATTTTAATTAGTTCAGAAACTGTTATGATACAGAGTTCAGAAAAGATTTGAAGCATTGTGGAATCCTGAAACGAGATAAGCGAAGAGCCTATAGTGGAATGAAAAAAAGAGGGACTTTTCGCTAAAAACAACCGAATTTTCGGTCGCCATTTCAAAAATTCCGATCAAATTCAAAAATGGATACCACCACGTGATCCACCGTCAAATAACAATGAAAAAACATGAGGGATTTTCATCGAAGACAATTCATGTTCTCGGTAAATCACCACAGTACAAACTGACATAATGAGACCACATTATTGCGAATGTCAATCCGAAGAACCTGGTTTTTTTCCAACAGAACCTTGTTGATTCGTCGCTGAAATATTTCAGGAACAACATCGCTACGTACGTCGTTTTATTAAACGCCAACCCGCACAATCCCTGAAAATTTCATGGAATTCGGAAAATAACTTCGTATAGTTTTGTCCTTTACAAGGATTTCATGACAGACAGACACGGAACCAAAATTGTCCAGGGGAATTTAAAACATTAAACGCGCGAGGGAATTTTGATTTTGGAGAATTTTTTTTCTTTTTCAACCTTGAAAAATGAAAACAAAGCTTACACTACCTTGGTACACTCGGAAACAGAATGAGCCGAACCAAAGAAGAATAACAATGCTCGTTATTTCCACGCCTCAAGCTGTATTTCGCTATAAAAACCCAAATCTGGAGCTAATGTTCAAGCTAATAAAGGTTTTGAATAAATAACACTAGATTACAAAATTTAGGGGTGGTCTGGCTGCCTCGTTCTTTCACCACTTTTCGTGTGGTATTTGGTGCGCTGAATCCGAATCTGAAGTCAGTTTTTTTGTTTATGTCGGATTTTCAAGATATAGCTAGTTTTAAGATTTTTCTAGTTCTCACTTTTCTTCATTTTTTAGTGAAAACTCATCTTGCTCAAATCTCCTCAAAAAGTACTCAGACTTATAGGACATTTCACGTAAAATCCGAATATGTACTTAGTTTTTAAGTAAAACTGTGTTAAACCCCCAATTTTCCACAAAACGTATCAAAAAACACCAGTTCTCAACGTTTTTTCTTCGGGTTTTCCCTTACATTTTGCCACTTGAAAAAAAAATTAAGGCTAAAAAAATTTTTTTCGGGCTTTTACTTTGTAGGGGGGAACACCCCAGAGGAGAATGAGACCAATCGCAGCCTCCTAAACCCAATAATATCGAAGGAATGAGCTTTTTCATGGCACTGAGATGAAAATTCACAAAAACCGTTAGTTAATTTTTCGAGATAAGTATGTGCGTTCCTAAATCTGTTTTCCTCAAATGAATTTTCCTTACTTCTACATTTTTTATGCTTGTCACCTATTAAGAGTAAGATCGAAAATAGGTACGCAAAGGGGGAGTAAATCATAATTGGGAAACTCTTGTTTTGTTAAGTGATTTTAATTCAGTTTTACAAACGAAACATAATAAACTGCAGAAAAGTTAACGGTGTAAATCTGTTTCATGAAGGCTCAGATGAATCAAAAGTTGGTAAAATGTTTGGTTATTCCTCCACCTCAGAGGTTCCACCAAGATATGAAAACCATGGAAGAACGGTACAAAGGGTTCACATGATGGCGGACTATTGTTGGACCTTAAAAAGAGATTTATTTACCTCAGGCGGCGAAGTTTTCTCTAAAATGATGCCGGCGATGAAACCTCTGAGGTGGAGGAATAACCAAACATTTTACCAACTTTTGATTCATCTGAGCCTTCATGAAACAGATTTACACCGTCAACTTTTCTGCAGTTTATTGCGTTTCGTTTCTAAAACTGAATTAAAATCACTTAACAAAACAAGAGTTTCCCAATTATGATTTACTCCCCCTATGAGTACCTATTTTCGATCTTACTCTTAATAGGTGACAAGCATAAAAAATGTAGAAGAAAGGAAAATCCATTTGAAGAAAACAGATTTAGGAGCGCACATACTTATCTCAAAAAATTAACTAACGGTTTTTGTGAATTTTCATCTCAGTGCCATGAAAAAGCTCATTCCTTCGATATTAATGGGTTTAGGAGGCTGCGATTGGTCTCATTCTCCTCTGGGGTGTCCCCCCTACAAAGTAAAAGCCCGAAAAAAAATTTTTTAGCCTTAACTTTTTTTTCAAGTGGCAAAATGTAAGGGAAAACCCGAAGAAAAAACGTTGAGAACCGGTGTTTTTTGATACGTTTTGTAGAAAATTGGGGGTTTAACACAGTTTTACTTAAAAACTAAGTACATATTTGGATCCTACATGAAATTTCCTATAATTCTGAGTACTTTTTGAGGAGATTTGTGCAAGATGAGTTTTCACTAAAAAATGAAGAAAAGTGAGAACTAGAAAAAACTTAAAACTAGCTATATCTTGAAAATCCGACATAAACAAAAAAACTGACGTCAGATTCGGATTCAGCGCACCAAATACCTTAAGAAAAGTGGTGAAAGAACGAGGCAGCCAGACCACCCCTAAATTTTGTAATCTAGTGTAATTAGTATTTCTTAGCGATGCTCCATGAATATATTAGCAACATCATACAATTGAGGAAGAACATTATATAATTCATGGAATGTGGTAGGAAATTTTCAAATTCATAGAGCTCATCATCTCGAAATATCCTGTTTCAGCCTCCGTTCGGTACAATTTTTAGCCACCAAACGTCTTTCACACCCTTATTCCACAGGTAATAGACTTTGAGAAAACCACATTACATCCCTTTTAAAGTCACTTAGCAAACATTGCTTTTTTAGGAATATTAGATACTGAAAGGGTAATCAGCCTTGTGGGCGTGGCACGTAGCACGAATGGTCATTTTCTACTTGGTACCGTTGATAACCTTCCTAGAGGTTGTAAACCACCAAGTGTCAAATGGAATGCATGAAAAATTGAATTATTGCTACAAACGATGAAGTAGGATCGACAACTTAAACGGAACGTACCATGAAACGTAAACCTACAAATATTGTGGGTGGGTTTTTTGGGTGGTGGGAGGGGGGGGGGGTAAAATTTTGCTTCCGAGTCTACCAAAGTATCGGAGCATTGTTTTCACTTTTCGAGGTTGAAAAAATATGTCCTCCAAAACCAGAAATTCCACTCGCGTTTTACGTTTCAGACCTTCCTGGTTGGCGTGTAGATGCGCCCCTATGGTAATCATCGCCCCGAAACTGATATTAGCCTCTGCGCATGAGAAAACTTGAATTTCCTTGTAACAGCCATAACACCTACATTTCCCATTCGATTTCGATGAAATATTCAGATTTGTGCGAGTTGACATGTAGACAACGTACTTAGAGATTGATGTTTTGAAATTAGCTACTAAGCATCGGATTATGGATACGAGAAAGCTGAGTGCCACACCCACTTGGCAGACTTTTTTTCTTGATCGATTCCAAAGGTTCATTATTGAAAATAATAAACCAAGAGTTAATGTGGATCAGGTGGTATCAGTAATTGAACGACGATTCGATAAGTTGAAGGTTCTAATTTCACGAATGTCATTTTTCGTCAGACAAATCTGCGATACATAAAATCGCTTGAATAATTTGAAGAAGGAAGAACGACTAAAAGTCTGATAGTTTTCAAGAGTAATCGTTCTGAACAGATTCCGGTGTTGCCTCGCGTGCGAGCCTAATAAATATAGTTGGGCATGAAGAGTTGAAGGGGTCTGTTGAAAGATATCGAATTACTTGGCGGGACGATCGAATACTGAATCGAGACTGAAGGCAGTAATCGATTAGCCAGCGTCGATAGGTACTCTATAATACTTTGGCCTGAGCGAACTCTTGGAGGGGAGCCATCACCGGTGTAAAGTTGGCCCGGCAATTAAGACACAACCGTAGGGGCGCCCTTGATCCAAATATCACAAGTTAAGGTCGGAGGATCTAGACAATTTCGGCTCTATATCTCAGATATCACGAGGGGGAAGTGACGCCTCCCTACCGACAGCCTTGCGAATGGTCAGTGACCCATCCAGTTGCATTAGCTTATTACGTCACAATTACACGACATCTCGACGAAATGAGACCAACTTACTAGAGAATAGAAATTCTTCATAGCAATCCATCACCCGTCCGCGCTGTTAACGTAAGCGCACACTAGAGGCGGGCATCGCAAAATCAGGCTGGACATCCTGGGCGGATCGCAGCGGAAACATCGCTGTCCAGGTGTATTTTTCCGCCGATGCGCTACGACAGGAAACAACAACAAGAAGGCGGATTTCTCTTCATCGCTACATTTGCCATGTAGTTTTTCACGAATACTCGAACGGTACCTATTTTTTTTATTGACCTGATTATTTTGATTGATAGAAATTGATATCTCATGGTGGTGGAGGGAATTAATCTTACATAAGACATTAAAGAATGACCCAAACAATGCCCAGTTACGTGAATAACCGAGGTGAATTCGAGCAAAAAGTTTGGAAACACTTGATAAATACGCAGTAGCAACAAGTAATTGATCAACGGTGCTGGAATGTCCTAAAAATACGGAATTTCCCTAAGAAATCTAATTTACACCAGTAAAAATGAATTATTTAATCAGGAGTTTTACTAGTTGTTTCATAAAAGATTGATCAAAATAATTGAGGAGCGAAATTTCATTCCACTACTCCAGTTTGGCTCTCCATAAATATCATTAAATAAGCTCTCGAGAGAAAGGAAGTCTGCTCCGCCGTGTTCCTCGACGTCACTCAGGCTTTTGACATAGTAAGGCACGAAGGTCTCAACTTCAAGCTGCGTAAAATGCTGCCAGTTGAATATGCCGGATAACTTCAGTCTTAACCTACGAACCGCTTCTTCAGAGTAAAATATGATGATGCTTTCTCAGACTCCAAGTTGATAAATTTTGATGTTCCACAATGCAGCGTCCTTGGACCTATTCTGTATGTCCTCTACACCAGCGATCTCTCAGAAACTGAGGGAAATACAACGGCTACGTTTTCAGATGGTGTGGTGCTGGCAGTTGGGGAATAACAAAGAAAAAGAAATATCAAAGAATCAGTTACAAAGTTAAATCGCGCAATCTCCCGCATTCAACAATGGACAGAAAACGCTGCAAATTATTACACAATGGTTTATTATTGCTTCCGAGTCTACCAAGGTAGCGGAAGCTTTGTTTTCACTTTTCAAGGGCGAAAAAAAAAGTTCTCCAAAATCAAAATTTTCACTCGCGTTTTGCGTTTTAGACCTTTCTGAACAATTTTGGTTCAGTGTCTGTGTGTCTGTGTGTCTGTCTGTCTGTCTGTCTGTCTGTCATGAATTCCTTGTAACGCGCATAACTATACGAAGTTATTGTCCGATTTCAATGAAATTTTCAGGGATTGTGCGGGTTGGTGTGTAGACGGTCCCCTATGAAAATCATCATCCCCGGACTGATAGAAGCGACTGCGCATGCGCAAACGTGAATTCCTTGTAACGGCCATAACTTCCACATTTTCCATCCGATTTCAATGAAATTTTCAGGAATGTTACAGATTACTATTTAGATGGTCCCCTATGAAAATCATCACCTTCGGATTGATAGTAGCCACTGCGCATGCGCAAACGTGAATTTCCTTGTAACGGCCATAACTTCCACTTTTTCTACCCGATTTCGATGAAATTTTCAGGGATTATGCGGATTAGGTTGTAGATGGTCCCCAATGAAGATCACCACCTTCGGACTGATAGTAGTCACTGCGCATGCGCAAACGTGAATTTCCTGGTAACGTCCATAATTTCTACATTTGCTATCCGATTTCAAAGAAATTATCAGGGATGTTACAGATTAGTATTTAGATGGTCCCCCATGAAAATCACCACCTTCGGACTGATAGTAGTCACTGCGCATGCGCAAACGTGAATTTCCTGGTAACGTCCATAATTTCTACATTTGCTATCCGATTTCAAAGAAATTATCAGGGATGTTACAGATTAACTTGTTTTGATGTTTTGAGATTAACTACTATGCATCGGATCATCTATACAATCGGGTTATGGATACGAGGAAGCTATGTGCCACACCCACTTGGCAGACGTTTTTTTACAGATCACTCGTCTGCAAAGCCACCAACCATCCAACATGAAGAAAAACATCGACCGTATTTTGGTCAGCTTTAATTTGAACGGAGATTAGGCCTCTTTTGCGATTCACACTCGTGTTTCTGATTTATCGTACGTCCAAAACTTAAATTATCGTAGTGAGCGAACGGTTTGTCCTACAGAGCTCCGGGTGGTCTCAAAAATTCTATAGAATCTTAAATTGAAGGAAAAACAATACCTTTATATCGAAATTTTGCTTCCGAGTCTACCAAGGTAGCGGAAGCTTCGTTTTAACTTTTCAAGGACGAAAAAAAAAAGTTCTCCAAAATCAAAATTTTCACTCGCGTTTTGCGTTTTAGACCTTTCTGAACAATTTTGGTTCCGTGTCTGTGTGTCTGTCTGTCAGTCCGTTTGTCATGAATTCCTTGTAACGCGCATAACTATACGAAGTTATTGTCCGATTTCTATGAAATTTTCAGGGATTGTGCGGGTTGGCGTGTAGACGGTCGCCTATGAAAATCATTATCCTCGGACTGATAGAAGCGACTGCGCATGCGCAAACGTGAATTCCTTGTAACGGCCATAACTGCTACATTTTCCATCTGATTTCAATGAAATTCTCAGGGATGTTACAGATTAGTATTTAGATGGTCCCCTATGAAAATTATCACATTCGGACTGATAGTAGCCACTGCGCATGCGCAAACGTGAATTTCCTTGTAACGGCCATAACTTCCACATTTTCTACCCGATTTCGATGACATTTTTAGGGATTACGCGGATTAGGTTGTAGATGGTGCCCAAAGAAAATCAAGGCCTTAAAATTTACAGAAGCCTCTGCGCATGCGCATACGTAAAATCCTTGTAACAGCCATGACAATTAAATTTTTCATCCGAATTTGATGAAATTTTCTAGGATTGTCCAGAATAGCGTGTAGATGGTCCCCTATGAGGATAGTGGAAGGTACTTAGAGATTGGTGTTTTGAGATCAACTACTATGCATCGGATCGTCTATATCAGTGGTTCCCAAACTGGGGGGCGCGCCCCCCTGGGGGGGCGTGGAGAAAGTCCAGGGGGGGCGTGACACCCAAATGAAATAAATGAAAAAAATTACAAAAATAATTTCCTCAGATTTTTGAAATAAAGTCTTTCTAAGTTTCACCTTCCTTAAATTGAAAATGTATCTGTGTTACAATGTGAAATTTTGTGTCAGTAATTATATTCGTTTTTCATGTAATACTTGTTTTAATTTTCACCATACGTACAATTATTGAATCTTTCCATTCTGCGTTACCGCATTCAACAGTGATCGAAAAATCTACCTACTCACCGTATCAAGTAGGCACATACTTGTACAAGTAGGAGTTGGTATGTACGGCACCGTGGAAATAGGGTATTGCAAAAATGGAAAGCTGATATGTGTAGGGGGGCGTGGGGGGTCACCAAATAACTAGAGGGGGGGCGTGGGGGGTCTCCAAATAACCAGAGGGGGGCGTAGTACAAAAAAGTTTGGGAACCCCTGGTCTATATAATCGGGTTATGGATACGAGGAAGCTATGTGCCACACCCACTTGGTAGACGTTTTTGAGTTAGGGCGTTTTCAAAATTTCAATATTCATTTGGGAACCCTTAGACGTAACCTACATCAACCAAAATCTTCGGGGCACAATTAGACCCCAAATGGAGCCTACATACAAAATTTCATCAAAATCGGTCAATGCTAAGTGGGGAAAGTGCCGCGTACGGCGGACGGACGGCCAAATTTTTATTCGATTTTTGGATTCTACGTACCTTGTGGCGTCACCCCCATAAGTAGCCTGGTTTGGGTTTCTTGTTTGATTGTTCTGGAGAGTGCATCAAGCCTGTTCTTAATTTTACCTATTAATATTTGATTTGTCCCAAGGCGCTCTAGTTAGTTGCCATATATTCCTCGCTTTCCTCTTCTTTTTTAGTAACTCTCTAATTTCGAGAGGATAAGAAGCGTTATGCCTTGCATTTAAATCGCACTATAGAGGGGTAGCAATCCATGCTGCTCGTTGAATATACTTGATGAAGTTCTTGGCTTCATTTTCAAGTTGATCCAGTGTTTTCATTGGAACTGATGAATTAATACTCGTCCAAACACTTTTTTCTCCCTCCACGCCATTGAATATTACGCATCTCTGCCATGCGACCACTCGCAGGGTAGTATAGTATGAGAAGAGTGAAATCATAATCGTAAATGTGAAATCATTATCTTCCTCGGTACTCGGTAATTCCTGCTAGTCTCGTGCTAAAAATTTTATCGGATGTTTGAACGTTCATCAGGGTCGTGTGTGTGAATCGCTTCTCCCCCCAAACTAACACTTCGCCCAACCAAATATTTTCTTCTCCCAATCAAGGGAATTAAAATTAATAATTTTCAACATAATTTTAACGAAGAAAAAGTTTTTTTTAATAGGAAACAAATTACTTCGATAGGTGAAAGTATCACAAGTAAAAACGAAACTACATTATTATTCATGGAACTCAGAACTTTAAAACTACACATGGGACCTACAACACGGTTTTGTAGAGATAAAACTAGTTTTCTTTGACATCTTCGGATGTTACAATACATTTCTTGTTTTTAGACGTGATAGCATCATTTTGTTTCGCTCTCGGTGACATCTTATTCATTTCACGGTACTCAACCCAGAAACTTTCTGACACCTCCTAAGTGGTTGGTGAGACAGACTGGTGTTTGAACGCCCAGTCTTGACATGACTACTACAAAGCGCATTCAATTAAACAAAAATTGAACAGTCCTACGTACTGAAAGTCGAACTTCTTCATTCCGTGTTTTGGAACGATTTGGTTCTGTCTCTTGGTTTAATCTTTTTTTCTAAACCAAAACTATAGTTCCTTTTCATATTCCCTTGGTACAAACAGGAGAGCAGATGTATGGTGAAGTAATAGCCACCATAGCCATGCCATTATATTATTTTTAAGCATTTATGGTTAATAACTCCAACCAAAAAGTTCGACCAAGAGCCAAGGTAGAAGGATTAGAGAGGAAGGCCCTCACCACAGTGCTTCAGGCCTCCCTCTCCCGACCCTCATTATACAAGGGCACTAACTAGCTCTAGTAATATTCGAATCCCGTTTACCAAGCTCAATAGAGACTATCTCTCCCGACTTGGCCTAGCTCTCCGGCTGTACTGTAAGAATCAAATCCTGAGTTCTCTACATTATTTACCTTCAAATTTGACTACTTCAACTAAAGAAGAATATTAGTAGTATTTAACTTCCTGCCATCCAAATTTGTAAAAGAGAAAGGAAGACACCACTAAGTGTCTATCTCATCAATTTTATAAATTGGGAATATACTACCATACAATTATTGTTGACATACGTTATACACTATCATACATTGAATTGGGATACCATTAAGTGAATGGAATGAATGAACAACAGTTTATTTCCACAAAAAATTTTACATTGAAAAAATGAAAGACATGTGAGTGAAACTACTACCTCCCTCATAAATCAAGGATCTGTGCCATGGGGAGGAGTTGCATGAGCAAATTACTTTCTATTTACTTCATAACAAGTTTTTTTCTTCTTTATTACGTGTTTTTATTTTAGTCTCATTTTACAGGTGCTCTGTTCTGATGATAATGTAGCAGAGCTTGCTTGATGAAGAGCTGCTTCACCGTAAATACTTTTGCCTCGCCAAACACCTCACTCTGGGAAACCTTCGGGCTTTTCTTAGGCGAACTTTTAAAATTGATTTTAAAATAGTCAGTCCTTATTAACCTCTGAAGGTGGAAGTCTCCTCCAAAATGTAGATATTCAACTTCTAGCACCCTCAAATTGTAAAAAATAAAGAAAGACGCCATTGTGTGTCTGTCTCCATCAATTTAACCAATTTAGGATCAACTGGGACGCCATTAAGTGAAACTGCGCTGAAGACCACCATGATCAATCATTAATTTGAAATTAATTAATTTGATCTGGATGGATCAAGGCAAATGTAATTATTTTGAATTTGTCTCTCCAAAGTACCCAGAATCAACAAGTAAAACTAACCCTTATCCATATTCGAACTAACCATTTTCCAAAACCTATTGTAGACTTCATTACCACATTTAGTCCTACTTAAACCTGAGAATGTATAGCAAGGACATTCATTTCTACGAGTAAAATACAAAATAAAAAAGTCCATTTCTACAGCATGAGTTAATGAGCAAATTTTCAAAACAATCTTTAAAGATATGGTGATAAAATCGAAATATTAGCCATTTATGAGAGTACTCAGCATTGTGGGTGTGGTACGTAGCATGATTCGTTGAAATCATACAATCAATTCCTTGGTCAAGTATTCATGGAGTACCTACACGTAAAATTTTTTTATTTATTTCCTATTTTCCGTAGGTATACCATACCACCATACTGTTTGCATAAGGTATGTTTTGAAGAAGTTAGGAGTCCTTTTTCATATTCCACTCGTCTCCGCGAACCCATAGAGTACCCACTCGACTACTGCGTTTCTGGATACGACGAATATACGCAGGTTTTAATTATATACATATATGAATTGTTTATTAAAATATTGATAATTTGTGGACACATCTCAATTCTTGATATTGTACTTGAATCAGAAGTTTTGTAGGTACTGAATTCGAATTTACCAAATATTAATTTTGGTTTCAATATTAATTTCTTGCTTTTTTATATATTTTTTAAAATGTTTTATTTATTTATTTATTTTATTTTTTTTTTTGTGAATGGATTTTTAATGACATAAGGTAAAAATCACGAAAAAATACTCTAAAATTAAAATAACTCGGAAAAGAAGCCTCTAAAAAAAATTGTTAAGAGACATTTCTTGTTGCAAATTAGTTCTAGAATTGACCCCTTGAAGGAATAAGACCTGTTTTGTAGACACCCTGTGTAGTATACGTACAAATATATCGTTACACGAGTACATAAATATATACAGGGTGTTTCACGAAAAGGTTACACCCCCCTTCATTTTCCCAAAATACAGCGTAAATTGGGACCAACGCTATTCTTTATGATTTTTTTGTGAGAAATTCAGAAAAAATACTTTCGCGCTAAATATTTGCGCGCAATTACGCACAACTGGCACTAACTTCATTTTTTCAAATGGAACCCCCCATTTTTTATTACAGATTCGGATTCTACATCAAATTTCATGAATAATTCATACCCAAACCTGGCTTTTTGAACGCTCAAAGTTGCGCAAAAATTAGGTTTCGGAGAACCCTAAGTGTGGCACATGTTTTTTCTCCATATTTTGACGCTGAATCACAGGGTGTCGTCCGTTTTTCAATTTGACTGGAATTTTTCGAAATGACGGCCGAAAATTCGGTTGTTTGTAGTAAAAAATCGCTCTTTTTTAACCCTTCACTGGTAGACCCCGGAGCGCGGCGCTCCTTCAGCCCATTTTTCGAATACTATGGTTCACAGTGGCTATCCTGAGGGCTGTGATTCACAGTTCCCTCCTAGAAACCACCTCTACGCAGGACCGTACCCTCCTCTCTGTCCCCAAAACCGCTCAGGGTTAGTGAGAATCGGTTTCTTGCACTAAAACGTGAATGTGTCAGATCGCTCTTAAGTCTGAGCGCTCTTCTGATCCCAAGAAATGGCTTCAGTGGTCTGAGGAAGATTCTGACGATATGGCAGAACGTACATCTGACTGAAACGGCTTTGATTAGTTAAATTTTGATTGCCCAGTTATTTGTATTTCAGAGTTGAGCAAAACCTATTTTTACCAATACGTATTTCTGAGTTCAATAAAAAAAACTTTTTTACCAATATGTTTTTCATTGAACATTTTTAGATACATCAGGAGATGAGTTGAGTATCTCACTCTGACCAAAAACAATTAAAAAATATGATAAACATTGATTTTTTCGGGAGGAAGTACCGAAAGAGCGCCGCGCTCCTGGGTCTACCTTTTGCGAGATGAGATTAGGTCTACCACTGGAGGGTTAAATCTTTATGAGTTATTAGGCAATTTTATTTAGTTCAAGCATGATCGTGCTGTCATTTTTTAGATTGAACTCCACCGTAGACGGTCCCAAGCCCGTTGTTCAAAAGGAGGAGATAAAATAAAAAATAAACATGATTTCAACCACAAAACTGATGATTTTACGAAATAAATATTCATTTTTCCTTTTGAAATCTTGGTCTCCCTCAAAACGAATGACACCCTGTGATTCAACGTCAAAAAATGATGAAAAAACATGTGCCACACTCAGTCACTTCTCCGAAACCTAATTTTTGTGCAATGTGGAGTTGCGCAACTTGGAGCGTTCAAAAAGCTAGGTTGCGCGCAATAAAAAAATTGGTTCGGGTATGAATTTTCTATAAAATTTGACGTAAAATCCGAATCTGTAATAAAAAATATGGGGGGTTCCATTTGAAAAAATGAAGTTAGTGCCAATTGTGCGCAATTGCACGCAAATATTTTGCGCGAAAGTATTTTTTCTGAATTCCTCACAAAAAAATCATAAAGAATAGCGTTGGTCAAAATTTTGTACACTTTATTTTGGGGAAATGAAGGGGGGTGTAAACTTTTCGTGAAATACCCTGTATACATGATTTTTGGAGAAACTTCAAGAATCGTTTAAAATGTTTCAAAACGGATTTCAGTGAAACTTTTTTTTTTTTTTTTCAAAAAGTTCATAGGCACCTATCAACAATTTTTAGAGTTCGTTGCAATTACCCAATTTTTATGATTATGGTCGATTCATTGTACTGAACTGGGTTGAAACAACGGAGATTCCATAATTGAAACTCCTAAAGACCTAGATACCGATTACATAGTTATGCCAAAAACATTCCTAATGGAACAAGGTATCCGCCATTAAAAAAAGACATGAAAATAAATGAGATTGATGACGACAAATAACGAGGGTAAATCATGACTTTCTAGGTTATTTTCAATGGAAAATGTGTTCATCGTTGTAAGTTGTATTAGGAGAAAGATTTGCCAGTCACGAATCTTTTTATCATTTCCAATGTCCACTTGGGCTGATCGTACGAAACCTTGTGTCCCGCATCGAGCACCACAAGCTCAGTGAATTTCTTGACACTCTTGGAGTAACCAGATATTTCGTCTCCCACTCTCCATATCTGTCTGGGTTGTTTGTCGTACTGAAGGGCCCCGCTCCAACTCAGCTTCCTTAGTGCATTCACAACCAACGGGTAAGCCATGATTATGTCCACCTGCCCAATATAAAACAAGACTCGATATTTTTCCAACAAACCCTCGATCGTGGTTTTGACCGATACCATCAAATCGTTGACGAGAAGAAATTTAACGTTGCGGTCTTGGTGAAAAGTCAGATTCCCGACATGGAGTGCATGACGCACCACATCTTTTTTCAAGTATTCTTTATAATCACCGTATGGTACGTCCTTTTTAAAATGAAGAAGATTGTTGTAAGAGCTGTAGTCCGTCAAATTTTGGAATAAAGTTTTCCATTGAGTCATTTCACCGCCCATCATTGCGTCAAACGCTCTGAAAGCATCCAAGTATTTTCGTTGTGATAATAAACTGGAGATTAGATTCTCTTGTCGCTTCATTTGGGTCATTCCATTTGAATCTACAAGTCCTATTTGATACAGATAATCACTGTAGCTCATCATGTTCGCTGGGTCGTAAGCAGCGTTTTGTAGAGCAATGCCCTTCAAATTAATTTTCAGCAATGCCCTAGGATTGATGAGGTCAATTTTGTAAGCTAACATTGTGGCGTCCTTAGCACCGTAAGACTCTCCAACTATATAGAAGTCGTTGAATCTCAGTTCTTGGAACACAGTGAAATACTGCAATAAGGACTCGTACAACTTGTCAGCCACTTGGTTCACATTTCTCGCGTATCCAGCGGTACTATTGGTGAAACTAAACCCCGTTCCGACGGGACTGTCGATGTAAATCAAGTGAGCAGCTTGTGACCAGTAGTATTTCCTGAGTTTCAAACCTCGATGTAGCTTGACGTAAAATGGACCGTTTTCGTTGAAGACCCCGGAAAGGGCCGACGTACCAGGGCCGCCCTGGAGCCAGACGATGACAGGCGCTTTGGTTGGATTCTTTTCTGCCACGAAATACCAAAAGAACAAATTGGAATCGTAACGATCATCGACTGTAAAGAATCCCGAGTAGCTGGAAACGTTTGACTTGAGCGGATCAGACCGGGATATGGCCCTAGCGCCCGTCAGGTTACCAGATCTGATGAGAGGCGTGAGAAACGCAGGTTCACCAGGATACACAGGTGGATCGTCTGCTGTGACTCCCACAATTAAAAAAGAACTCAAAACTGCACACTTTATAACAAGCCAAATAAACCGCTCCATTGTTAGACGATGGAATACTAACGCGTTCGTGGGTAATCGCTCGAGGACAGCTGACTAAATAGAAAGGACCAAATGAGGGGAGATAATTCTTACGATGTAGATAACAGTAGATACAATCCTGAACTAACAATCACTCACAAATTCAATTGTGTGATTCACACGATGAAGACACAAACAAAAACGTTGCAAATTATTTCACAACGGTTTATAATGTTTCTGTAAAGATCACCCGTCTGCAAAGAACACAGCTTTTCCGTTAATAGTACCCACCAACCATATTATGGCAGGTTTAACAAACAAGTTTATTTTGACATAAAGTTCCTTCCAGCTAAACACTGTTATCCCAAAATTGTGGGTGCGTTCAAATGATCAGCTGAAATTTGGCTTACTTCCGTCAGCGAATGTTCAAACACATCCTTGTTTCTAACTAATTATCCGTTCAACACACAGTAGCTAGAACAACTTTCAACTAGGTACCTTCTAAGACCAGTGGCTGGTTGGGCGGGGGACAGGTTTTGGGATCTAGTCTGGCTAGCGCCCACGTGTTCTGATAAATTTCACAATAGGAGCATATTTAACTAATTCTGATCGTCTGGGTGTATCATTCGTTTCTAGAAATTGAACACTATCTTAAATTGATGAAAAAACGTCATGAAAATTAACTAATTAGGTAATTGATTATCCTGCTAAGGCAAACGGTTGATCCCATAGAGCTCTGGATGGTGTAAAAAAATCTAAAATTTGCGGATTTGCGGATTTGGCGTACCTTACACGTAAACCATCAAATTTTGAGGGATATGTTACACTTTTCTTTTCTTGCTCGATTCCAAAGGCTGGTGTTACCTGAGGACGAGACCTAGGGCTGGTTTCATGGAATACGACGGAGAGGTGGACAGCCCTTCCTCCCAATGATCCGAGGTTATTCAGAAGACGGCACCTAGTGTCTAGTCATATTCGGTTTCAGAGGAAGAGTGTGATAATTACACAGCGAAACCTCTCGTTGGAGCTTGTCTCTTAGTTTAGTGTTGAAAAACATTTCTGGAACGAATATGAATTTTAGCTTTACTGTGGACATCTAAGTCAATGATTTTCAATATAATGGAACGAAAAAGTCTCGTGAAAGGAAACTATACTCTTTACTGCTTCAATCGTTTCTACAGTCGCATCTTCGTCGTCTATTTCACTAGATGCTACAATCGATAATTGACAGCAAACATGGATTTCAATTTATTTATTGGAAAAATGGACGGAGCTGAAAGAAAAGACTGATCTTAACCCGAAACATTATGGTGAATGGGAAGGGATGCAGCAACTTGGTCCGAAACTAAGAGAATATTTTAACATTTTTTTTTTTTCATTACATTTCCCTTTTCTCGCCTGGTAACATGACGATGAGAATTTCGTGGAATATTTTCACCATTTCAACCTGTCACGTAAGAAAAAAATCTAAAGGAATTTTTTGGAGAGAAATATGGAGTTAACCGAAATTAACGATGGAAAAAATGAGTGCAAAGAGATTTTGACCAATTTTTGCACTCCGTGTACAAAATTAGGTATTGATAAAACTAATTTATCACTGAATTATCCCGTGTAGCTCAGTAAGGAACTGCAGAATTTGAAGCTTTGACAATTATCCATTACCAAAGAAACCACAAGAGTCAAGTACCCTTAAATTTTGTTAATATTTTGAAAAATGTAATTCTGGGTTTCTAATTTGGATTCATTACCTTTTGAAAGCTCCTAATTACCAGTTTTAATTTCAAAATTCCGTTTATTATTGTGACTTTCGGTACTGCTCCCATCCAATTATAGGACACCCTTCACACTGCACCTTTCCTGAAGGCTGTCATAGAAGTTCTTTCAGCTAAACCAATGACTTCTCAATTTCTCGGATTTTACTGACCGGGTTGGTCATGGGCGAATTTGATAGCATAATAATTATGCTATCAATAATAACAATGCATAATAATAATGCTGCAAGGAATTATTCCTTGCAGCATTCTAGCATAATAAATTGCGATCCAGCAGTCCAACATCATTCAAATAATTATGATAGTAAAAAAGGTCTTAAAAACCTATTTATTAAGATGTAAGTAAGGCTGTCACAGTAAGGTTGGGGCGTCCTTATGTGATCAATTTGGGATGAAGGTGGAAAACACTCAACGGAGAAAATAAAATAACTACGTATATTTCAGACCATTCTGCATCCAAATCTGCAAATCGATTGGTGTATGGGTAAACGTTTGGGAGGGGGGGGGGGACTCGAATTCACGTGTTGGATATCATAGTTTATGGATTTTAAAAGGCATTCAAATTCGCGGCGCTAGAAATATTATGGTGGCCAAGGGTGGGAGGGGAAAGGGGAGTCGAATTGTAAGTTCGAGAACGTTCCTTTCGAAGATTCCAGATTTCAAAATACTATCTGGTTTCGGAATAACATTGGATGAAACTGTTTTGTGCCATAGGAAGATAATTAATAATTCATGTTCATCGCTTACAGGTTGGAATTGAACGTTCTACTCCTCATTCAATGGGACGTCACCTGGAACGTATAGATTACTAAACAATATGTTTGGAAATCGAATATGTACTTTATAACTTAACAACACTAGTTCACTCACTTGATGGCGGCATTACAATATTGCAGCCATCACCCTGACGTTGCTAAAAGCAAGGTAGTACTTTTACACCGATTGCGTATCTACCAACCTATCTGAATAAATTGCTATTATTATTTTCTCATTTTTAGTGGTTTGCCATCATCAGTTTTGAGGTCGGTACGTTTTTTTGTTAAAAATGTTTTTCTTTTTCTTTTTAATAGGTTTTTTATAATTTTTTATTTATTTCATTTTTTTAATGGTCTTTAATTAATTTTCTCAACTTTGTCCCCCGCAGTTTTTTGACCAGTTAACGTAATGTAGATCTGTTTCCGTACTACTGTATAAGTAAAAAGTAAGATAAACAACCATTTCAGGTTGGATTTTCGTCCGACTGCCATTCCTGGTGTCGCGGACGTCATCAGCTGTCTTTCTAAGGCCGGCCATCCACGTAACGATTTATCGTTCGATTCATCGTACGATAAGCAAAAACGTTCAGACCTGACGACAAATCGAAGCGTGTATGTGGACCAAATCGTACGATCTCCAGAACTGTGCAGGTTATCGGAATCGAATGAAAATTCCATTCCGACGGACTGTGCAGTTCAACGAAACGTAGCGTGTGTGCCGGGCACCGGTTTCGACCTTCGATATCGTTTACGACGAAGTTCAGTTCTCGGAAGGATGTTGGAACCACTAGTGGGTCTAGTTTGATCAGTTTTCGTTACGTTCTTGTGGAATAATGTCAGTGCGGAAGCGTAACCAGCATATTGAAGAGTTCATAGAGCTCTACAAATCATTAACTTGTTTGTGGAAAGTGAAAAGTAAAGCGTATCATGACCGCGTTGGCACGATTATTTTTTAATGCACACAAAAGACCAATAAGAGCAATAGCGTCATCGTCAACTGATGAAGCCATGATGGTGAGGAAATAAACTCAAGAAAGGAGAATGGACAGAAGCTAAATCGTTCACGATATCGAAGGTGGGAAATCGCATGAGTTCATCGATACGTGTATGTGAAATAACTGTGCAGTTCAAATCTCAACGGTTTATCGTACGACGAGCTTATCGAACGATAAATCGTTACGTGGATGGCCGGCCTAAGGGAAGATCAGAATTTGTTCTGAAGATTTCGCTCATGGCTTCCCATTGCCTCACCGCCCTGGGTGGGGATGAGGGGACGATGAGAGCCCGGCCGCCAAGAAACGCACGCTGCCGGCGATGAGCCATGAACCCACGACCCCACAGAAGTCGGTCCAAAGTCCACCACCAAACAACGACGCCCCAATGACAGTAGCCACACCCGTACTACTGCATATCAGTTTCCGTAAGGTGAACCAGTTTATGTAATCCGGATCAGCTTCCATAATATTGATTAGTTTTCTAACTGTGGTGGGTACAATGAGTTATCAAAATGATAGATACAGAAGAAAATTATGTTAATTTATGAATTATATTACTATTGTATAATTTTTATTATTATAAGTGATAACCTACAACGGAATTGAGTTGTTTGCAACCAATCCAAACCGAGGAGGATAGGAGAGAAGGCCACTCGGCACTAACCCTTCCCTGGTTTTGTAAATAAATTCCTTCAATCTCTCTCTCTCTCTCTCTCACTCTCTCTCTCTCTCTCACTCGAATTCGCATGTTGGGTATCGCATATCATGGATTTTAAAACGCTCTGATGTCCCAAGATATGGTATGATGGCTATTGATGAGGGGTGATGAGAAGTCCTCTTTCCGATATAAAATTTCAATTTTCGGGCTAATAATATTAAACATATTGTTAAGTAGTGCATGCATTCCAGGGGACGTCCCATTGGATAATCATAGGTCAATTCAAACCAGGTTGTAAGCGATAAAACTGTTTCACTCGATGTAATTTACTTAGTATTTTAGGCCAGAAATGGTGGTCCCCCCCCCCCCCCTCACCGTTATCAACCATAACACATCTAGCGGCATGGGAGCCTCGATTTTGAAGAGCATTTTAAACTCCATGATCTACGATACCCAACGTGCGAATTCGAGTTCACTCGCCTTCATACCAATGGTGCCAGTGTGGCATCAAAGCGGAAATACGGCGTAACGTGTAGAACTTTCATCTATTATTTTGGTAGGCTGTCCGTCGAAGTTCACATCCTTATTCAAGGTGAAACACAACAAAACCCACGAAATATGCGGCTTATGATGTCCTGGCACCATGGTAGCACCTCATTAAGTTCCATGGTGGTGCAGAGAATTATTCATGCAAATCCGGATGTATAATGAGCATTTTTCCTCAATTTCAAAGCTTGGGTACAATTAGTAAGCTATAATGGGATCGAAATATTGAAAAATCGGATATTTTTTTAATGTTTCCCCTCCACTCGCCCCTTTCTCTAGGGAATTTTGATACTTTTGATATTTTTGATATTTTTTAAGATTTAGCCCGCAAACGCATGTTTTTTAATCATTACCCCCCTTTTCACCCTTTAAAGGGCAAAATACGAAATTCCGGCGACGTAGTGCACAACTACATTCTCCGTCGAATAAAAAAAGAACCACAAAAATCGGTTGGAAATTGCGGCCTGGGCAGAGTACACAAGATTTTGTCACACACACACAGACATACACCTTTGTTTTTTTCGCGGATTTGGATTCAGAATGGTCTAAAACGGATTTGTGTGTGGTCATTTTTTTCTTCAGTAGAGTGTTGTCCAACTTTACCCCAGATTAATCGAATAAGTACGCCCAAGTCTTACTGTGAGACGTCCTAAAAATGATATGGTACATTCTCGACATAGAACTTAATTACACTGGATGGAACTATTTAGTGGAGTAGGTAGAAAGGTTAATAGGTATTTAGATATGTTTTATCGCTTACCGGTCGAAATTGTACTAATCTTTACCCAATGGGACGTCCCCTGGAACGCAAACAATATGTATACCCCTTAGAAATGACTGGTAACAATCAAAAGTTGTGAGGCACAACTACAACCTGAATGGAGCCGATGTACCTCATTTCATCAAAATCTATCCATGGCAACTGGGGAAAGCATTTCCGCACGACGGACGATCGGGTAACTTTTTATTCGATTTTTGGATGCTAGGTACAAGCAATAGCAAGCTTGCCGCGTAAACCATACAATTTTGAGGGAGGTTAACTTATTTTTTTCTTGCTCGATTCAAAAGATTAATTATTGGAAAAAATAAACCAAAATAGGAATATATCATGTAAAACTACCAATAATTATTGTTACAATAAATAGGTATTAGGTCATGAAGAAAGGTGGTACCTACGTCGAAAAATCCACATTACAATTGTGTTATAGACATTGTTAGTTATTTTCAAAATGTCTTCGATGTTTTAGGATACGAGGCGAGTCGCGTGAAAGAAAACATACCGACGTTATCACGATTTTTGGATGGGTATTGCTTATACTATCGGTGTCAAAAACATTATTGTTCATCAGAGTAGTATAAATAGTGTATCGAATTCCTTAGGGGGCAGTGCTATTTAGACCCAATATCCGGAACTAATAGGTCCAAATATATCATTCTAACGCCCCACTCTCATCGGAACTGTGTGAAGTGAGGGGGGAGGAGGAAGGTTCCCAACTGACGAGTCCATAAATGTCAGTGCTTGTAGAACTGACGCGTTCCCTTTCAACTGGAACAAACCGTAGTACTATACTCATACAATCAGCAAGTCAACTGCAGGTTAGAGTACAGATAACCGGAAAGTGTTGCCAGTAGGTACGCCCCCGACTGAGGGAATGCAACCCCATTTCAAGCGCCATTCCCTCAACCTAAAGACCTACATCGAGGGCTCCACGGAAATCCATCGACTGGCCAGTGGTGTTCCCCTTTTTCGAACTATCTATATAAATTGAAGAAAACCTTTAAAAATCCTCGATATTCACCATTCTGATTTCTTGATATGCATTACCTCGACTGTCTTCCTCCTATTATTTACACGTGAATCTTATTACTCATAATTGGACTATTAACTTCACAATAATCAACCTATTATTTATATCATTCACCTACTACTTGTATCGTGCTGAATTTTCCAAATATAAATGATCAGTCAAAGTATTATTAATCTTTCGTTAGACTTGACTCAACAATTCAGATTGGTCGCGGCGATCTGACAGATCACTTTCAGGAAAAATTGCCTTAATGTTGAAATTTGAGGTTTACTCATTGATGTTAAGTACCTACCTGAGGAATTCTGGATGTAGAAAGTAGCCAAGAAATAACAATTGTAATGAGATGGTTAAGATTCAAGTGTAAAACATACAGGAATGATTTTGATTTGCTTTTCGTGGTAAGATCCTCTTTTTTTATTTCTGCATTTTTTTTCCTATAATAATTAACTTTTATACTACATAACTACGACCAAAAAGGTATCACCATAAAACAGTCCTGAATCATAGTCACATAGAAGCTTTGAACGCCAATAAGTTTCTTCATGGAATGTTAATATAAACTAACTAAAATTACAAGAAATCAGTCTGGAACTTACATGAATTCAAGATAAAACCAAAAACGCTGCAAATTATTACACAATGGTTTATTATTTTTCATTTTTCTATATAGATCACTCGTCTGCAAAGCCACCAACCATCCAACATGAAGAAAAACATCGATCGCATTTCGGTCAGCTTTAATTAATAAGGAGATAAGGCCTCTTTTGCGATTCACACTCGTGTTTCAGATTTATCGCACGTCCAAACTTCCTACAGAGCTCCGGGTGGTCTCAAAAAATTCTAAAAATTCTATAGAATCTTAAATTGAAGGAAAACGAATACCTTTATATCAAAATTTTTTGCGTTAGGGCGTTTTCAAAATTTCAAAATTGATTTTGGAACCCTTAGAAGAGACCTAGCTCAACCAAAATCTTCGGGGCACAACTAGACCCCAGAAGGAGCCTACATACCAAATTTCATCAAAATCGGTCAATGCTAAGTGGCAATTTCAATGAAATCCTCAGGGATTGTGTGGGATGGCTTGTAGATGGTCCCCTATGAAAATCATTGCCCCCAGAGTAATAGTAGCCACTGCGCATGCACAAACGTAAAAACATTTTAAGAGCGCTAAGTTCAGCATTTCCCTCCCGAGTTCGATGACATTTTCGGAGATTGTGGGGTTGACGTGTTGATGGTCCGTATGGGTGTAGTCCAAGGTACTCAGAGATGATGTTTTGAGATTAGCTACAATGTATCGGATTATCTATACAATCGGGTTATGGATACAATAAAGCTATGTGCCACACCCACTTGGTTGTTGTAACCTCAAAGACGGAGCGGACATGCATTAAAATAATATATAAATCAAATTTTAATGGGGAGGACTCGCCCGACGCCGTCCTATAGGGATAAGGGAAGATGAGCAAGGTGGGAGTGGTAGAGAGGGATGAACGACCACCAGTTCAGGCATGAGTATAATGTTCAGGAAGTTGGTGGTGATACCAACGAGTAAACCTGCTGAGATGCCTAACTCTAATAACTCCGAAGAACTTTTCCCGCACCACACCCCGCGCCACGACAAGGTTGCAGCCATCGTGTTGCTGCGTGCCACTCCTCTTAGCTCTGACACCGCTTGCCGGCATGATCCGTTCCAAAGATTTGTTAATACCTTCGAGATTCAGTCAATGAGAAATAGCACTGTCACCAAGTCATTATTGTTTTATGGGTCGACGTTTCTTATTACTCATCATCAGGGCTAGTAGGTTTTACTAGAAAATACGAACGTGTTAAACAAAGTAGAAACAAGTTGAAATGAAGCTACATACGAAAAACGCTGCAAATTATTACACAAAGGTTCATTATTTTTATATAGATCACTCGGCTGCAAAGCCACCATCCATCCAACTTGAAGAAAAACATCGATCGCATTTCGGCCAGCTTTAATTTGAACGGAGATTAGGCCTCTTTTGCGATTCACACTCGTGTTTCTGATTTATCGTACGTTCAAACTTTAAATTCTCGTAGTGAGCGAACGGTTTGTCCTACAGACCTCCGAGTGGTCTCAAAAAATTCTAAAAATTCTATAGAATCTTAAATTGAAGGAAAAACAATACCTTTATAACGAAATTTTTTGAGTTAGGGCGTTTTCAAAATTTCAAAATTGATTTTGGAACCCTTAGAAGTGACCTACATCAACCAGAATCTTCGCGGCACAACTAGACCCCAAATGGAGCCTACATACCAAATTTCATCAAAATCGGTCAATGCTAAGTGGCAAAAGTGCCGCGTACGGCGTACGGCGGACGGACGGCCAAATTTTTATTCGATTTTTGGATTCTACGTACCTTGAAACGTAAACCATCAAATTTTGAGGGGGTGTTAAAAAAATTTTTTTTCTTGGTCGATTCCAAAGGTTCATTATTGAAAATAATAAACCAAAACAACATGTAATAGAGTAATGTAGAATATCTAGCTGCAACGAAAACTTCCAATTTCCAACGGAATTTGGACGGAATTTCTTCGCCTATATTTTGAAAGATGTACAATCATCTTCATGGCTGAGAAAATAATCAACGGTAGAGTGACGTCTACTCAGAAAACTAGTGATGCAAAATGGACTACATGTCTCGTCAGCCGTTCAGTTCTTGCTGGATGAAGTTGAAAATTTTAAAACGCCTCAGTTGATCTTATAATTCAACAATTGAACGAAATTCATTCAGTGACAATGAGCACAATATGGATAATGTTTATTACGAAAAATGCTCGTACGAAACTCGAGGAGTTAACTGATTCTTGTTTGTTTTGTTTTCTTATTAAAAGAGATTTTAGAAAATCTCAGTTATTGTATTGATCCACAGGTAGATCCTGATGAATTTGTATAAATGGCGACATAACTACAGAAAATGGATTGGAGGAACAAATGAAAACAACAATTATATTTTGACGCGATACCCATCATTTATCAGGTGCGGCGGACCCTAAATTATTTCATAATTACTTAGGGTACCGTGGAATCAAAAGAAAACTGTGATGAAACTCGAGAAGGTAATCATAGTTGTTCGAATAATCTTGTCATAGTCTTGTTTCATAATTACTTAGGGTACCGTGGAATCAAAAGAAAACTGTGATGAAACTCGAGAAGGTTGGTTCAATGTGGAAAATGGAGGGTTGTTTGGGAAAAGGATAAATATTGGAGAGTTTTCTTTTTATAATTAAAACATATTGTTTAGAAAAAACGACATTTGCGTGCATTTCAGGGGACGTCCCTTCACATGAGAATCAGGAAGTTACTGCAACAATGTTATTCTACTGAGCAGGGCTCTTGGAGGCATAACATCATTCATGGGAGTTCTGAAACTGGACAGCTTTCCAAAACCCAAGGTCAACGATACTTAATACAATAAAACATATTGTTTAGTAATGCATGCATTCCAGGGGACGTCCCATTGGATAAGCATTAGATCAGTTTTACCAGTTGGTAAGCGATGAAACTGTTTCACTCGATGAAATTTATTTATTACTTAAGGCAAGAAATAGTGATCCCCCCCTCCCCTCCTCAACATCATCCACCATAAAATTGCTTGCGGCATGGGAGCCTCGAATATGAAAAGCATTTTAAAATCCATGATCTACGATACCCAACGTAGGAATTCGAGTTCAACCCCCCTCCCCCTTCTCCAATGGTGCCAGTGTGGCACCAAAGCGGAGATACGTCGTAACATTGAACTTTCATCTATTAGTTTTAGTAGGCAGTCCGTCGAGGTTCACATCCGTATTCAAGGTGAAACACAAAAAAACCCACGAAATATGCAGTTTATGGTGTCCTGGCACCACTATTAGTTCCATGGTGGTACTTACTGAGAATAATTCATGGAAATCCGGAGGTATAATGAGAATTTTTCCTCAATTTCAAAGCTTGGGTACAATTAGTAAGCAGTAAAGGAACCGAAATATTGAAAAATCGGATATTTTGTAAATATTATCTCCCCCCCTTGCAAATTTGGATACTTTGGTGAAATCATGTACAATTCGGAAGTTATTTGAGTCAAACAAAAAAAGGAACACGCAAATCGGTTGGAAATTGAGGCCTGGGCAGGGTTCACAAGATTATGCCCGCAAACGCACGTTTTTTAAGCATTAACCCCCCTTTCCCCCCCTTAAAAAGCAAAATTCAAAAATCCGACGCCGTAGTGCACAACTAGATAGTTTTCCGCGTCGAACAAAAAAAGAACCACGAAAATCTGTTGAGAACTAAGGCCGGGGCAGAGTACACAAGATTATGCCCAAAAACGCACGTTTTTTGAGCATTAACCCCCCTCCCCCCCCCCCCCTTAAAAGGCAAAATTCGAAATTCCGGCGACGTAGTCACAACTAGATAGTTTTCCGCGTCGAAAAAAAAAGAACCGCGAAAATCGGTTGAGTTCTAAGGCCTGTGCAGACGACACAAGATTTTGTCACACACACACACAGACATACACCTATGTTTGTTTTTTTCGCGGATTTGGATTCAGAATGGTCTAAAACGGACTATTGTGTGGTTTTTGCTTCCGAGTCTACCAAGGTAGCGGAAGCTTTGTTTTCACTTTTCAAGGACGAAAAAAAAAGTCCTCCAAAATCAAAATTTTCACTCGCGTTTTGCGTTTTAGACCTTTCTGAACAATTTTGGTTCCGTGTCTGTCTGTCTGTGTGTCTGTCTGTCTGTCTGTCTGTCATGAATTCCTTGTAACGCGCATAACTATACGAAGTTATTGTCCGATTTCTATGAAATTTTCAGGGATTGTGCGGGTTGGTGTGTAGACGGTCCCCTATGAAAATTATCATCCTCGGACTGATAGAAGCGACTGCGCATGCGCAAACGTGAATTCCTTGTAACGGCCATAACTTCTACATTTTCCATCCGATTTCAATGAAATTTTCAGGAATGTTACATATTGGTATTTAAATGGTCCCCTATGAAAATCGTTACCTTCGGACTGGTAGTAGCCACTGCGCATGCGCAAACGTGAATTTCCTTGTAACGGCCATAACTTCCACATTTTCTACCTGAATTCGATGAAATTTTCAGGAATTTTGCAGATTGGGTTGTAGATGGTTCTTAATAAAAATCATCACCCCCGGACCGATAGTAGCTGCTGCGTATGCGCAAACGTGAATTCCTCGTAACAGCCATAACTTCCACATTTTCGACCCCATTTCGATGACATTTTTAGGGATTAAGCGGATTAGGTTGTAGATGGTCCCCAATGAAAATCAAGGCCTTAAAAATTACAGAAGCCTCTGCGCATGCCCATACGTAAAATCCTTCTAACAACCATAACATTTACATTTTTCATCCGAATTTGATGAAATTTTCTAGGATTGACCAGATTAGCGTGTAGATGGTCCCCTATGAGGGTAGTGGAAGGTACTTAAAGATTGGTGTTTTGATATTAACTACTATGCATCGGATCGTCTATACAATCGGGTTATGGATACGAGGAAGCTTTGTGCCACACCTACTTGTTTTTCTTTCTGTTGAGTATTGCCCAACTTTACCCCAGATCGATCGCATAAGGACGCCCAAGTCTTACTGTGGGACGTCCTAAAAAGTCCATCCATGCAGCATGACGTATCAATACGTTAATAAGCATGACATGTTAATAAGCGAATTTCCAACAACAAAAAATCTTCCAAAAAAAAAAGAAAATCTAAATATTATCTAAATAAGAGAGTAGTCAGCCTTGTGGGTGTGGCATAAAGCGCGAATCGTTAGAATCATGCAATCAACCTTTGGTTAAAAATGTTTAAAAA
The DNA here is from genome assembly GCA_009739505.2 of Apolygus lucorum. Classification (NCBI taxonomy): domain Eukaryota; kingdom Metazoa; phylum Arthropoda; class Insecta; order Hemiptera; family Miridae; genus Apolygus; species Apolygus lucorum. The sequence goes on along the minus strand of CM019167.2, from coordinate 96,082,236 downwards.
CCTCAAAAAATACTCTCCTTGTCACTCCGAACTCAAAGAGAAACGACGTGGTCGGACTCACGAAAGTTGTTAATTTTTCCTATGCTCTGTAAACCAACATATTGTATTCATAGGGTATGTTTGGAAGAAGTTAAGAACACATAGTCATTCATGATCTGATTTTCTCCACGAACTTAGTTATTTCAGTTTGGGTACAACAAATGTACACAGGTTTTCAGTATTGTACATAAATTGTATAAATATTTACAATTTTTTGAATTATAGCCAGCCATCTCATCCTTTCTCTTGTTATTACGAACATTTTGGCACCAATTTTGATCTTTTAGATGCTACCTAGCTCAAGTTGTCGTCTGGAATTACACACAATATATATAAATATAAACACGATCGTATTTATACACATATAAAAAAGTGTTAAACTTCAGAAAACGTTTTAGAATGTTCCTAAACGGATTTCCATGAATGATGAAGACGCTTTTCAAAATTTTCAATCCTAAAAATTGTGAGGTCATTGCAATAGCTTGAATTTTTGAACATTCTCTAAAAGAGCGAAGTCATGGTTTTAGTGCCCTGGCACCACTAATAAGCACCATGTTGGCTCTACACTAACATACAAATACTGAAGATTTATTATTATATTCTCCGAATTCAAGGCTTATCAAGAATTACCTAAAAGGCCCAGAAATTATGAATATTTTGTAATTTTGGATATCAACTCCATCACCCCCTCCCGCACGTCCAAATTGCCAAGTTCGTTAGAGGAAGGTATTTCTTAGCTAGATATACTTATCTGATTTGAACTGAACAACAATCCGTTGGAAATTCATGCCTGGAGTACGCCCACAAGAATTCGCTCATGGATTTCCCGATACGAAACTTGATTTTCACGTTCATGTTTCTGGTTTTCTGAGTTAACTACCAGCAACACGATTGTGAAGTCGTTTGCGATAATGTTTATAATTTTTCATGTGTGCCGTGGCTCCCTCAGATCGGATAATGAAGTAAGCAGTAAACAACCTTTTCAGGTTGGATTTTCGTCCGACTGCCATTCCTGGCGTCGCGGTCGTCATCAGCTGGCTTCCAAAGGGAAGATCAGAGTTTGTTCTGATGATTTCGCTCATGGCTCCCCATTGCCTCACGGGCCCTGGGTTGGGAAGAGGGGGGCGATGAGACCCGCGGCCGACGAAAAACGCACGCTGCCAGCGATGAGCGTTGAACCCATGATCCCCGCAGAGGTCGGTCCAAAGTCCACCGCCAAACAACGACGCCCCAACGACCGTAGCCACACCACTGTCCCCCCAGATCGGATAATGATATCAATTCCATTCTTTTAAAGCCCAACCCCGAAATTCCCTCAAAATGTATACAAAAGCGAGTAATCAAATCTTGAACAGTTGGTGTTGGAGGTAAAATCAAGTTTGAGAGTGCCCACAATTTTTGAGCGTGTTTTTCCGATGTTGACGGGGCCGTCTCGAGGCTCACATCAAAATCGTACCATTATCTCTATTATTTACCAGAGACAAGGATTGACTGTAGACAGACGAACACGGAACCAAAGTTGTTCTAAACGCTTAGAAACGCATAATGTGAGTGGATATTTTTGTTTTGAAGGATCCAAAATTGTTAAATCTGCTGGACAAATACAATGGTTTCCTATATTCGATAGTGAAAAAGCAAAAAGAAAATTAGTTACTTCAGATAAGTATTGGAACTTTAGTAGGTATGTTTGAAATCTGTATGAAATTCCTGTCTTAATGGGATGAGAATGAAGTATTATCCCGAAATACCCTTGAGCCAACGAATGTGAAGGTGTAAGGTGGCGAGAATGGGCAAGATAAAACAATTACGTCGTTGAAATACCCGAAATACCACCGTTCCACGTAGGTGCCGAGAGAGACTCGAGTGGTGGTGCCACAGAGTACACCACCGCAGATTCCTTGGTCTCATAGTTCACTACTCCCAATAAATTCTGATCACAAACACTATTTGCCGCCACATCTATACCTCAAAAAATATCACCTACCACATTGGACCTGCTCATGGAAGTAGCTGTGATTGGTAGTTTACAGGATCGAAAAATAGTAGAATTCTAAACTCGCGGGATTGTACTCTTGGTCTGGCTAGATTGTAGTTTAACGGGAGTGTAATCCTACGGGACTGTGGTCTCGCAGGATAGTTGGGCGATTATTCTGGGGTGATGCAGGACGACACTCAACGAATTTTAGACATCTGTTTTAAACCACTCTGAATCTAAATTCCGAGAAAAATCCTAGGCATATGTGTGTGCTTGTGTGTGTTAAACAAAATGTTGGAAACGAAGGCCTGAACAAATTTTTCAATCATTGAACCATCTATTTGTGCACTACGTTGCCGAAATTTTGAATTTTGCCTTTGAAAAAGGGTGAAGAGAGGGGAAGAAGGCTGAACGCCAAAAAAAAAAGTGTTTTTGAACAAAATGTCATGTACTCCAGCCAAGCTTCAGTTTCCAACCGATTCGCAAGATGATGTTTTTGTTTGATTTTTTTTTTGTTTTTGTTCAATCAACTAGGTACGTCGTCGCAGTTTCGAAATTTACAATTAAGGTAGAGGAATGGGAGGTTTATAATAATTGTGAAAATACCCGAATTCCAATATTACTAATGCACCCAACTTTTGCAACTAATGGATTATAATCAATTTTTACCCTTTATTTTCATGAACTATTCGGCGTGCTTTAGTGATCTAAGGTGGTGGGTGTCTCCATGATGCCAAGACACCAGAAACAGCGTCATAGGGTGGGTTCTGAGGTATTTTACCTCGAATTCAGATGTGATCAACTACAACTTATCAGCCAAAACCAATGTACAGCCGCTGTTGAGCCAGACTGCAGCCGTTTGAAAATATCTCTCAAATTTGGAGTTCTCATGGCGTAGAAAATGTTATAGTGGAAGGAGAGTCAATTTTAAGTCTTGCGTAAACTGTGGCCCAAAGATTTCGGATTTTAAAATACTGTCCAGTTTTGGGCTTTCTTGGTGCTAGAAACGTTATGGTACTTCCCCAATATATATTATCGTAATAAAGCACCGGAATGTATATTATCGTTGATAATGTTTTATGCAGTAGGTAATTAATAACTTCTGCTTTTATCGCTTACTAGTTGGAATTGAACGTTCTATGGAACGTTCCCTCATCCAATAAGACGTCGTCTGGAATGTATTCATTAGTAAACAACATGTAATCAATTACAATCATGCTTTCAAATATAACATTATGATGATTAGCATTTAGACACGTTTCCATTATTATTATATTGATACGTTTTTTAATCAACTCTCTTCTTTTAACTTCCATTGCATTTCCAGGAAAAGATGAGATTATCTCTGAGTAATTAAATGAACACAAAAGTTAATAAGAAGAAGAAGTCATAAGAAGATTTTTCTTTCTTATAAATCTATAAAACGATGACCCACGAAGGTTTTTGAATTAAGTACTTTTAATTAGAGCCCTGCACAAACGGTTGTTTTCAAAACTAAAAGAAAACACGAGCATCTCCGAACTAATACTATAAATACCATCCTATACCCAAAACGTTTTAAAATACACGAACACGTTGCACAAATCCCTATTAAAATCGGCCCAGCTGAATGTTCTGAAATAGCCCATTTCATTCCAGAGAACATACAGCACGCACGTTCCAAATCCATGCCAACCCACACAATCTCTGAAAATGTAGTTGGAATCCGGCAATAACTACGTATAGTTTTGCATGTTACAAGGAGTTGCGGAAACACAGACTTGTATGGCAGAGACAGACACGGAACTAAAATTTTTCAGGAAGGAATAAAACGTAAAACGCGAATTTTTCAGAAGTATTTTTCGTACCTTAATAGTAGCTAGTTTTTTTTTTTTTTTTTTTGCCTTTACAATACTTAGGAACTTTTGGAGAGTTTTTGACATCGATAGAATAAAGTTTAATGCCTCATTAGCCGAGTTTACCTCCGGTACTCAACGGCAAAGTACTCTCACAGTTACAAATCACAACATGTTAGGTACCTGAATTCTCTGAGTAGGTACAGCCATAACTTCTATACGAAAGTGGAATCTACTTGCATATGTTTGTGTTTGCAGATGAGCACGGTGGTGACTAATGTTACCTATCTAAATAAATTGTCACTATTATTTTTTCCTTTTTAGAGGGTTTGCAATTCTGGTGAGCAATTCCCCGTCTGGTGGCTACTTATTCCAATTACCAGAGCTTTCCGACTTTGTTAACTTGATGGAAATGGATTTCACCTCAGTAGAGCTCCGGTTGGTCTCATTGGACTGGAAATTCAGTTTCAAATTTCATTACGCATTCGTATAGGAATCTGCGGAAATTAGACATTTGTCCATGCGAGAGTACAGCTGACGCGACATGCTGGGGCGGCTACTGATAGGAGCATAGGCGCATGTGCACCCCCAGCCAATTAAAAAAGAAAAAAAATTCAAAGTTTGTTCCTCTTCGTTTGAAGAGTAAGTTGGCTAGGACAGAAGACAGAAGATCGTAGGTACTGTGCTAGTTGAATCTACGCGCGAAAACTGTGGCGGGAGCTCCCTCTTTTCTGACCAATCACACCCGATTGGAGCATCACCTTTCCTCTGCACCATTTCTGGGGAAAGTGACGTCATCTTGACATCTTTCGAGGGAGGCAGGCACGTGAGATTGACCAATCAGAGAGCAGGAAATTTTCTCGTCTTGTGCAGAATTGGTTTGTTGCTCCCCCGTCAGAGAGCTCTGCAATCCGGATTTCCTTATAGAGAAATAAGTAAACAAACAAACCTGATGAGGGAATTCCGTTTTACGTTTTTGGTTTACTACCGTTTCGGTACACACCGTTTTGATCAAAGTATTGTGATTACTTAGGAGTGTTGTAGGTACGATGAGTAGTTTACATTAAAGTAAAGTAAACTATTTGCGTTTGTCGATTGTGGAAAAGTGCGACATTCGAGAAACTGGCAGCCCCTTGCTGTCTCTACCTGGGCTCCAGCAGACGTTGAAATTTAAAAACCGTGCAGATTCGTACCGTAAGTTTTAATGTCGACTATTATAAGAAGGTAGATTGGCTTTGTGGGTGTGAAGTGACTAACTGACAATTTCGCCTACTTTGTTCTACCAACCGAAATGAGGCTTGAGCTAAAGACGGCATAAATGATCTCCCATTTAGCCAAAAAATTGAAAAACGCATTGGCTGTCTCCCATAAGAACGCTCTGGTAGATTTGCGTATAGTGTGTCGTCAAAATATAATGCAATAACTCGACAGTGCACATCGTCATAAGATCGAAAAATAGGTACATTTTTATCCCGAATCATTGATTGTACCTATCAAGTTCTGTGGTGTTTTCGAGCTAGCCGTGCGTGGGCATGATGAGAGGGAAGATTCTTCGAATCTCGGAGTTTTCAAGGGGCTCGTTAATTTTTCTTCCGAATTGGACGATGTTTTGAATCGTCACGGGCAAATATACATTTCAGTTATTGCATTATTGCATTTGATGATTAAGTATTTCAGAATTTCTGTTAACCACTAGAGCATGTTTCGTGTCTATTGCACCTACGTATTTAGTACCGTTTGCAATTTTAAGATGAAAAAGTTACAAAGATTTATCCCATTTGCATATCGTTGAAATTTCTATTTGGCAGAGAAAATCACCTATTCTGTCCCTTCTCGATAGCCTCTCCTGATCTTTGTGCACCCCCTGAGTTTCGGGGCAGGAACCGCCACTGGCGACATGCAACGAGCGGCGGATCTTACCCGGATGAGTGACGGAGGCCCCCAGTTTAAGTTTACTCGGCGGTGTGATTCACACAATCCGTCCTTGATTCACGTAATCGTCAATTTCAAGTTTATCAAATCGGAAACATGGATATAGAACTTTTTATTAGTGGTGTGATGGAAAAGTCTCCGTTGTGGAATATGAAAGACCCTCGCTGTCATCATAGAGATATCCAAAGAAAACTTCGGGGAGCAGTTGCAAAACAAATGGCTGTAGAAGACGAAGGCTGTAGAAGAAGAAGGCTAAGGAAGAAGCTCGAATAACACTCAGGATTGAGGTTCATCTTGTAATAATCAAAGAACTTCTTCGTATCTCCCATCAGGTCGTCATGGAGGTTGTTGAATTCATCTTACCAGAGCCTCCTCGCTAATATTGGGTTCACCCATTAGATTGAATGTTTGAGAATCATTTAGAATCGACGCATATTCAATTCAGCGTTCTCCGAAATATAAAATAGATAGAGTTCGAACTGCAAAGACAGACACGTGTGACTACGTCGCCTTCAATGGAGTAACCCAATCGCCTCTATGATGTCGTCTCCAATCGCCCAGCCCCTTGGTTGCTCGTACAGGCTTTCCAGTGAAGGACCAGCTTCAATATTTCTTTAAACGTCTGCCAAAAGGGTGTTACACGTAGCTTTCCCGTATTCAAAACCTGGTTGTATAGATGATCCGACGCGTTTTAGATAATCTCAAAACTTCACTCACGATGACGATTAAATTTGAAAGAGACCATTCAATGTCTAAAACCAACAATCCCTGGAAATTTAATCGAATTCGGATGGAAAATGAAGAAGTTATGATTGTTACAAGGATTTCACGTCAACGCATGCGCAGAAGCTGCTATCAATCCGGGAGCGATGATTTTCATAGGTGCCCATCTAAACGCCAACCCACACAATCCCTGAAAATGTCATCTAAATCGTGCAGTTCTGCCTGTTACAAGGATTTGCGGATACATTGACCGACTGACAAACACAGAAAAAGAACCAAAATTTTTTAGGAAGGTATAACAACGCAAAAACAAACAAAAAGTTTTAATTTAGAATTCTGGATTTTTTGTTTTTGAAAAATGAAAACAATGCCTCCGTTACCTTGGTCTACCAAGGAAGCAAAATATATGTCGAAAAAAGTTTTTTTTGGCGGAGGTTTGACCTGAAAAGTATAAATGAGTTCTTTTAGATGTTGAATCTTAGGAATCAGCTTAAATTTTTCTATAAAATGAAATGAGTTGAAACGTTTACGGTTCGCGTAGACTCGTACTTGTGTTGACGAGACTTCCGCACAGTTTGTCGCAACCCGGAAATGGGTTTATACCTAAATATACCTAAAATAGGTATTCATATTTTGGAAATAGAAATTTGCATAATCAGTTTTTGTGGGTTTTGAATCCACAATAATTTCCCACTCACGTCTCTTCAAGTCGAACTGACGGATCTCTTTTGGCTAAAGGGTTGTTAAACGAAATATGATCTTGCAGGACTTCTCTTGAAGCGTGCCTACCTATCAAAATTGGTGCTGATTCGGACAGTTTTTCAGTTCCTTTTGCAATACACAAAAAATTGGTTTTCTAACAGTAGTATAACAACACGGAGCACTTTCCAATAACAACATCAAAGTCATGGCCGCGACATTTCAAGGCGCAGGGTGCGGTATGGGAAGAGTGCCACGAGGTTACTTGAGATGGGGATCTTGGAGGGAGTGCTCCGTCGCTCACCACCCAAGTCTTCCGGGGCTCATACATGAGCTGGTGGTTATGTGATAGGGGCACTTCCTTCCATCCTTTCTGAACTTCCCAAATGCCTGGAGCCGGCGTTAGGTACTCAAAGGCGACCTCCCCATAGTGTTTATTAATTAACCGTAGGCGCTTTTTTGAGAGAAGTTAAAATAAAATAAAATACAATTCCCTGTAGAGTATGCTTTAAAACAATTCTATTCTACAGGGAATTGTATTATATTGTATACGACATACTTGAAAATAATTCTGTCGTAAATCAAGCCGACACAGTAAGGGAAAGTGCTCCAATATGACATAGCGCCTAGTATGGCCTTTAGGCCACAAGAGAAGCACAAGCCCGTTCTCATGGGAATCGACTGAATTGCAAGGTTTCATAGCCTAGATCACCAGATGGCATTGTTCATTTTCAGCATCATTCTTATCGTTATCACTACAGCTCCTGCGAATGATCGTCAGTGTGAGAGCAGCGGATGTTCTATCTTGGATTATTCACCAGCAAAGATTTAAACATTATAATACTTGAGTATTTTCATCAGCTCCCAACGAACGTTTCTCGCCAACAATGTTGTCTGAAGTGACTATATTGACCACAATCTCATCGAAAAATGTTGGAATACTTCAGTTTTCCAATATGGCACATTCAAGGTTGCCTATTGTGGCAGATGTTTCTTATGAGTTTTATTGCATGTTTTTTGACGAACTTCCATCAATTTACAATCACTCTCCAGTTGCAAGATTATAACAATGTTAGCCATGCGGTAAAGTTGTGAGTGACGAAAAAAGTCTGAGTTACTTCCTATTAGAGAGACCTTGAATTCTTTTGGTAGGTTCTCGATTATAGGAAATTTGACAACCATTATAATAATACAGTTAGGGACTCAAAAACTCAATCAAGTACCCAAACGAATGAAACTACCAAAACGAAAACAATGCGTTTATTGTGAAATTAATCAGGACACGTGGGCCCCGCGAATCCAGCCCCTAAGACCCCCCCCCCCCCCCACCAACACCACCACCACCATCGCCACACCTTCCCCTCGTCTTTAGAAGCCAGTTGACAGTTGGTTCTCTCCCTAGGTTATTTGTCCCCCTTACCCTGAGGGATGGACGTGTTGAGCCAGAAACACGAGTGCGAATCGCATATCGGAAGTAAACCAAACTTCAGCTGCTCAAATGAAATTTTTCCTCGTTTTTTTCAAATATAAATTCATCTCAAGTTGTCCTTCCCTAACAATCAAGCATCAAATTTCGTATAGATGGCACCCACAACTTAAGGATAACGATGTTTTGCTGGATGGAAAGCTATTTTCTTCGCGGAGAATGATCTATTCTGAAAAATGATAAACCTTTATTTAATCATTTACATCGTTTTTTTCTGCGAGAGTTATTTGTTTGATCAAAAACAAAACGATGGATTGCTGTGACATAATTTTCCCCAAACCTTCGAGAATAACTAATTGGGAACTAGTGGATCAGATGCTGATAGATGGAAATATTTAACTTACTTACTTTTACTATCCAATTATTGATCAGAGATGTTTACCTTATAACATGAAGTTTATTTGAAATTGAGTTCGATATGATTACGGATAAGCTGCGTAAATTTTACTGACAGATTAAAATCATGACATTAAGGTAAGAAAGAACCACTGCGATACGCAATAACTAAAATATTTTTAACACTGTGGTATTTATAAAAGCTACCTACCGATAAGAAACCTTAGTAAGGTAACCTGTAGGTGTTATAAGTATAGATTAGACTCAATAATCAACATAGTGACGTCTTGCAATTGACCCGTATATCAACAAGAGACCTGTCTATCAACAATTGACCTGTTTATCAACTTGACCCGTTTATCAACTTGCTGAATGCGAAGTGTTGCACGCTCTTGGTTTCTATTTTTTATGGGAGAATTCCTCCAATTAGTAGTTGAGTAAATAGTAGTTAGTCAAAGCAATTTTCTCCTGCAACATCATGGCGGGATCCTTTTTAAATTCAAAAAACTTGAATAACAACAACTCTTAGTAGAAGATTGTGATTGTGTCACAATCCTTAGGATGAAATTTTCCATCAAAAGAAAAAAATGAAAATACTTAGGTACTTCTTCCAGACGTAAGTAAAATCTTGCGAGTTTTCACTTATGTTTGTGCACGTGTTATCTAAAGTTCTCACTATTCCTCTCTATCTTAACGACACTACGACCCTATTTTTTTCAAAATTTCAAATGCAGAAAACTATTTCAATAAATTAACCCAATGTCACGAAATTGAGAGATGTCCTTCTTTATTATTATTATTATTATTATTATTATTATTATTATTATTATTATTATTATTTATTCATAGTAAATATGCATAAATTTAGTGCATAATTTATGCATAATACCAAACGAATGGGAAACGAATATTTTCCTGAAAAGTTTGCCTAGTAGGCGTGGCATAGCTTATTTGTATCCATAACATAATCATATTGATGCAATATCGATACGTGGTAGATATCCAAAACGTGAGGGCCAAACTACCCTCTCTGTTTCAGCAAAATTTGACAACAAGTTACTTTTGAGATAATAACGTTTGATGGCAATATTTGATCAATTTATGCTGCGTTCATATTAAAAGGGACCATCCAGTGATCAAAACGTCAAACCCCACCTAGATATCATTCAAGTTTGACGAAAATCTGACAGTTACATTGCGAGAAAATTGGGGAGCAACTCGTAGAATCCCTGAAAATGTCACAGACCGACTGACACAGACTCGTAACAAAAATCACTTAGAAATGTTTTAAACGTGACATCTCAGATTAGGAGGTTTTTTCTCCATCTCCCAAAAGTGAAATCAATTTTCGGGCTCCCTTTGGTAAACTCGAAAGCTAAATTTCCTATCTATACAGTCCATATCTAATAGACCTCCTCTTCCTTTTATTTGTAAAGCTGTCAGAATGGGATAGGTAGCTTGCCATTTTTTACCCTTTTCTCCATCAGAAGAACCTTCTTATGCTGTATAGGTAGGTAACATTGGACAAAACCGATGTAAAAAAAAAAGGTCCTGACAATTTATCATTTGGATGAATAAAAAGGTCACCTAGCTAGGTAGGTACTTATATCATTAAACGTTGGTTCAAAAATTTCAATTGTTCGATGGATTTGCTAGTCAGAAGTGTTTTAAAGTGAGTTCCTATTCCAGTTTCATTAAAAATTTTCTTTCACATTTTCTGTAATTTCTAACAAAAAGTTGTAAAAATGATTCTACAGACCCCATTGAGAAACATTCTCTCTTTTTGAAGTGCATCAAATGTTGTTGTTAAGACTGGATTATATGCCCATGTATCAGTATATCCATCTACTTGCTATCACACCATAGATCAATGGATTCTGTGCACCTATGAATGTACATTCCCAATCCATCATCCTATTCCACTCGTTCCTTCCTCATGTTGGTGAGAGGAACATGAACAAAAACAATCAATCAGTGAAGAGAGAATCATGTCAATCTGTAATAAAGCGTAGTAGGTACAAGAGTCTGTCATCCAAATTTGTCGTGACGGCAGACTCGTGAGCTGGCACGCGAAAAAAGTATCATGCGGCATAGGTAGTAAATATAGTCGTAGTTTATAATTGCCACGCGTCAGACGACTGCGATGTCCTCTCACATCATCGACACAATTAATCCATCAGAGATATCGGATCATATCAGGTCGTGAGAAGTAAAGAAGTGGACCATTATGGACGTCAACACGAGTTTAATTGTTGTTTATGCACGACGATTTAAAATAGTTGAACAGATTCAATTATTACGTCTGACGACACGAGTCAAGACAAACCATGAACAAATTCGACTGAGGTTGAGGGTCATCAGACAATATGTTTCTTACGTTCCATTTCACCATAAACGTGAAATAAATTCCTCATTCAATACCGCATGATAATTTGTAGTTAATGACAAATAATAAAGTGAGACATTCCCCGAGGAAGAAACGGCTTGTACAACATCATAACATCACGATTAAAGTACATTGAACGAGAGTGTAAACATCAATGAACTTCCCAAGTTTTTTCTCCATTCCGAGTAGTTCCACCATACAGCACTGACAATCGTCAAGTTCGTATCAATTCTACAGCCACACTTGTTTAATAGAGACACTGAATCCAAACACAAAACAACACATTAGAATACCGAGAATGCGAGGGAGAAAAACGTCTGACTTTGCACTTACCAAAAGAAAACTAGGTTGGAGAGAAGCGTGAAGCCCTCAACAAATTCTCGTTAGGGACTGATGTGAGAAAGGTACACAGCGGTGTTGGGATGGGAGGGCGCTAGTGTAGAAGGAGGGATGCTGCCAACTAATTCAGCTAAACATAAAATCTCACGACAGATTCATTGAGGTGGACAACGGACGAATCTGAGTTACAAGGAATATGAGAGGACCTCAGAAATATTACGATGAATTTATTACACCCGTTACCTCTCGTAAAAATGGACAATTATTTTGTTTGTGAATTTGTTTTTTTGAAAAGTTTATGAAGAAAAGTACACGTAATAGTACGTGATTACCCTAAAATGCTTTCCAATAAAATATTAAAACAATTTTGCGAGGAGAAAAAATTAAAAAACTGTATGAAGTTGTGCCCTAAATGAGTTTCGATCAGCAAATCCCAGCCTACCTCCGTAAATTTACGACACTATCGAACCGTTATTTAAAGTTGATTTATTGCAATTTGTTTTTGGTCACACGATAATTCCCTTGATTTTTTTTTTTTTTTTTTTTTTTTTTACTCTTTGATTTCGTAAGGTAGAGTAACGTCACAAGTCGCAGACATGCTTAAGACATTTTTTGAGCCTTTTAATGTACTCGGAGATCTCCAATTATTTTTGTCTCGTGTAACTTTTCTTTTAACGTTCGGTTACTTCTGGATTCTCTAAATTACTTTATTCTTTCTTTAATCGTCCAATTATGAAAAGAGGGTGGACCCCCAGTCTGGCTAACAAGACTGGCTCAAAAGACTAGTAACGAGAAGAGTTTAAACAAAAACAAGAAGTTTAAACTTGAATATAATAAATACACTTCCAACATACCCTCAAGACCAACTCTTTTTGGCTGTCCTTTACACCATAGCCTTGCAAATTAATATCAACTAGCTCAAGAAATTCACTGTGAAGACACCGTACTTATATAACAAACATCAGTTTGTCCTCCTAAAAGGCTTATTATTTCAGTCCAAACTTGTGATTATCTGTTACTGAACCCTAGTTTGTTACTTGTGACCTTACCCTAATGTATATAAGTTAACACAGATGATAGTCAAAACTTGGATCTCCTATCTCTTTCCTCCAAATTCGATGATCTAATGGCAATGAAATCTTTAGGGAACCATCCCGAGTCCCTACCACACAACCCCTGAAAATGCAATTGAAGTTGGATGAAAACAGTAGAAGTTATGTTTGTGGCAAGGGTTTAACGTTTGCTCATGCGCAGAGGCTGCTGTCAATCCGGGGGCAATGAGTTTCATGGCGGTCAATCTACACTCCAAATCTCAAAATCCCTGAAAATGTCTCCGGAATCATACAGTAACTTCGTATAGTTTTGCCTGGTTCAAGGATTTGCGAACACACGGACCGACTGTAACACACACATATTGTATACACACACGAAACCAAAACTGTTCAAGAGGGTCCAAACTGTTGAATGCATGTAAGAATTTTGATTTTTGAGGACAATTTTTTTTCCCTTGAAAAGTGAAGACAATGCGGAAGCATTGATAGATAAAAACGGAGTTGAGTAGAACGTCGTCTATTTCCACGAAAATAATGAGTTACAAGTTAAATCGATTTCGACGGTTAGGTCATTATCAGTAACAAACAACAACTGGAGGTACATGGTTTATTATTTTTTATTTTTCTATATAGATCACTCGTCTGCAAAGCCACCAACCATCCAACATGAAGAAAAACATCGATCGCATTTCGGTCAGCTATAATTTGAACGGAGATTAGGCCTCTTTTGCGATTCACACTCGTGTTTCTGATTTATCGTACGTCCAAACTTTAAATTCTCGTAGTGAGCAAACGATTTGTCCTACAGAGCTCCAGGTGGTCTGAAAAAATTCTAAAAATTCTATAGAATCCTAAATTGAAGGAAAAACAATACCTTTATATCAAATTTTTTTGAGTTAGGGCGTTTTCAAAATTTTAAAAATTGATTTTGGAACCCTTAGAAGTGACCTACATCAATCAAAATCTTCGGGGCACCACTAGACCCCAAATGGAGCCTACATACCAAATTTCATCAAAATTGGTCAATGCTAAGTGGCAAAAGTGCCGCGTACGGCGGACGGCGGACTTTTTTTTCTTGGTCGATTCCAAAGGTTCATCATTGAAAATAATAAACCAAAAGGAGAATCATATTGGTTCAGAGAAGTGAAGGGACCTGGGAGAATCGTCAAATGCCAATCTAGGCAGAAAAAGTGAAAGGGAGCTCAAGCATTGGTGAGTGTAACATTGTGAAGGGGGGGGGGGGGAGGCAAGCTATTGCAGGAATGAACCCATCAACGGTGAAACATGTAGAGGGACCACCTCATTCAGACATTTACCAGACCTATGATTCTTAAGAATCTCGAACTTTTCAAGCACATCCAACATACCTCCCTTCGGGCAAAACGCTGCAAATTATTACACAACGGTTTATTATTTTTATATAGATCAATCGTCTACAAAATCACCAACCATCCAATATGAAGAGAAAAATAAAAAAATAAAAATAAAATAAAAAATAAAAAAAATAAAAATAAAATTAAAAAAAAAATCAAAATCACCAACCATCGATCGCATTTCGGTCAGCTCTAATTTGAACGGAGATTGGGCCTCTTTTGCGATTCACACTCGTGTTTTGATTTATATATATATATATGTATATATTTCAATATAAACCCTTAAATTTTCGTAGGGAGCGAACGGTTTGTCCTACAGAGCTCCGCGTGGTCTCAAAAAATTCTAAAAATTCTATAGAATCTTAATTTGAAGGAAAAACAATACCTTTATATCGAAAATTTTTAAGTTAGGGCGTTTTCAAAATTTCAAAATTGATTTTGGAACCCTTAGGAGTGACCTACATCAACCAAAAGCTTCGGGGCACAACTAGACCGCAAATGGAGCCTACATACCAAATTTCATCAAAATCGATCAATGCTAAGTGGCAAAAGTGCCGCGTACGGCGTACGGCGGACGGACGGCCAAATTTTTATTCGATTTTTGGATTCTACGTACCTTGAAACGTAAACCATCAAATTTTGAGGGGGTGTTAAAATTTTTTTTCTTGGTCAATTCCAAAGGTTCATTATTGAAAATAATAAACCAAAATGAGGAAATGAACTAAAGGATGATTTGATGTATTATGAATAGTGATATCACTGCAGGTATCTTTTCTATAAATAGAAAAATCATGTTTTCTGTTAATCAGTGAGATTGACAGATCAAGAAAATTAAGCTTATTTCCACCTAGTTCAAGAGTGAATTTAACAAAAGGATCTAGTGTGTTGATTTCCTGAAATTTTTCCTTTTTTTATTAAAATGGTTTTCCACAATCTCATCGCGAGTGATTTTATTCGTAGCATTGATAGACTCGGTAGCCATCCGTTATAAATCCATAACCTTTATAAATGCATTTCTTCAGAACGGGGCCTTAGGTATACCTGTCGTAAACAAAGATTCCAGAACAAAATATTTTTTGATAGTAAAAATAGTATAGTAAACAATTTGAACATTAAAACAGGAGTTTGTCAGGGTCCTTGGAACTCACCCCCTTTAAACCCTTCAATTTCATGGAAGCTACTACCTATCATCACATTCGAAAGTTACCTTTAATCTTCGTACTGCTGAACCATCAATGAGGATATTTAAACCTCCATCACTTTCTCGAAGCCCTCTCGGTAACGAAATCCACCCCACCACTACACGTTTTATAAGACAAACCTAATAGGTAGATCAGAAATCAGTTGACACAGACTCCTGATTCACCCCGTTGTGTTGGTTCCCACAGAACTACAAATTTTCTCGAGCTATTGACTGGCTGAATAGGCTCTCCTAAAACTTTGGAATTCATCATTCTACATTTTTGGTACGTAAACTACCATAATATTTACACTTCAATCCAGTAAAGTTAATAATGAGCAGAAAGAAAAATGTGAAAAAGGATTTGTTTAACATATTGTTGTCGAATCCTAACATTAAAGTAAGCTCAAATCTCTGTAGAGACGGGTACCATTAATTACTCGTTGTTTTGAGGCCCTATATGATATGAAAATTATTCAGATTGTACGGTGTGCAAAAATTGTAAATTCTCCAAACCAGTAATTTCTGTGAACTTGATGGAAGAGTTTAGACCTTCGCAGAGAGTCGACATTAGGCTATCCTCGCCTTGCCCATTTTGTTGTGAATGTCTCTTAAGGGGCAGTGGCTAGCCAGGAGGGCCGCTATGGTGTTAATAATATAATATAACTCTTGGTAACCCCAAGTAGGGGATTCAAGGCCAAAACATTGAGACTTGTATTCGATCCATCCTTGGCAAGGCTATTTAATTCTTCATTAGATAGATCTTTATTTGTTGTGTCTACAAAGGACATGAATGCGTCAATTTACAAAAATATATACATGGGTAATTAAAATGCATAGCTTTTCAATTCATTATTGATCAATAATCAATACAGGACCAGAAGTTTATTGAATGTAATAAATTATTGAAATCTATTTGATGAATAACGTCGATTTTTTGTAGTGGATTGCTAGTTAGCACTACTTTGATCGTGCTCTTGAATCTTCATTGCCATCAACTCACTCGCGGCCTGGGACCTAGAGCAAACTCAACTCAGTGCCCCGAGCCGCAGCGCTGAGGGAGTCGGGACAATCCCAGGTTAGCCTTGATGTTATCGAGTTGGCTGCAATGGGTTTTAGGTCGCCTGTCTATTAGATATTATGTAAATTCTCGCACCTCTGAGTCGTTTCCTAGCGATTTGTACGCATATTTTTATGGCAAGAGTTTCAGCTTGACAAATGGTCGCTGTTGTTCAGGGGTTTAGTTGGATAAAATGTGGGTCCTTAATCCCTAGGCGTGCTTTTCCTCTTTTCCAGTAGTGACTCTTTTCCAGCATTCACGATACTTAAAGATCACTCTAAAGGTTAGGTGAAGATCATTCTTTCTAACATGATGTTGGGAACTGACTTGGCCACTGGATCGATGCGGACTTGGTACAGTATTTTCAAGTGACTCCCTTTACGAGGTGGGAGTTTGAGCTTCCGAATGCAGCATTCTAATGGTCCCCAGGAAGGCTTTCCTATACAAATAAATGAAAAGAGGAGTGAGGTCAACAAGAACCACCAGTGTTGCTGTAGGGGTAGTGCTCATTGCTCCAGATATACAAAGGTCTGGCCTCTAGTTTGGTTAACTGGAGTACAGCTACAGCTTTGTTTGTTCTACGCCACCAAACTAAAGACCACTTCATATGACCAGGTGGTCATTCTGGGTATCAGACCATTCCTGATTGGACAAGACCATAGTGCTGGAGTTCCTTGGTTTGGGATGTATTCTAGGTGCTGATCATGAGGGATCATCATAACGTCAATCTCCAAGTACCTACCCTATAAGGTTTTAGCTAAATTGGACAAGTAGTGAGAAAATTATGTTTGACTGTATTTTTACGTTAGGGCTCGACTGATACCTAATTGATCTGACTACAATGAAAATAGAGGAGAACATTAATAGCCCAACCTGCATCCTGTAATACCTGTGAACATTCCGTCGGACCGAAGAACAAGGGAGTTGGCCGTATGACTAGGATTTTATGTTTACGCTTGAGCAGTGTCAGTCTATCAATGAACCGTTCACGGCTAAATTAATAGAAGACCATGTAGAGTCTCAATCACCCAATCCATGAAAATTGTGTCGATCGAATTGAATCTGTAAAAGTTATGATTATTACAAAGATTTCAAGAGAATGCAAAGACGTAATTTAGCGATAAATATCTAACCACCAAGCGAGAATGCCTTTACGTTGACAAATAAATAATACTTCAGTGAATTTCATCTGATTATGATAAAGAGAAGCCTCCGTGCATTCGAAAAAAACCCCGTAAACATTTCATCGTGGTGCTTGAATCCCCCTCTATCTCGAGCAAGTTAATTATCTTTAAAACCCGCTCCTTCCTTCACAACTCTTCCTTCTTTTACCAGATAAACCTGATAGTATCATTTTCGAGAACAATCAAAACAGTCAACTATCATGTTACGTTGTAAAATATTATCGTATATCTGATAATACTAAATCACTGTAGTGGTAGATCCAACACCAATAATTTTTCGTTCAGGTCACTAAATAATACGAGTTTCTATTATCTACCTATACAGGGTGTCCCCGAAAACGTTCCCCCCCTGCTAAAATTGTCCACATAGTGGTTAAAAAAAAAATTACCACTATCTGGACTATTTTAGCAGTGAGGGAGACGTTTCCGGGGACACCCTGTATATGTCGATTTCGGCTCCGTTTCCTCTTTTGATGGAAAATGTGTAAGATTATGAGGTTTAGGTGAATATTATGTACCCCTACATTCCTCTTCTCATCAATAGGACCACATTAACAGGCATACGTTGGACAGGGACTCTAAACAAACATTTCTCTCAAGCTAGCCGTCCCATTTTACTCGAAGTGACCGGAATGCGGTTTATCGTCATAAGATCTATTGTAGCCTTTGTATTTGCACAAACGAAGAGTAACAAAAATGCACATTTCTCAAGTTGCAATTTATCAAGTAGAATCATGCTGGAACTGGACTGATGCTCGTACTTTGGGACTGGTTTACAGTAGTTACGAGTATGTCGATATCTCAATTATACTATACACATTACTTACTCGATATTTTATACACAGTTCATTAGGGACTCTAGCTACTGTAGGTCCTCTTTTCCGATACCAATCTTTCCCGATTTAAAATTTTGGGCTCTCATAATGCTGTAATGATATGGAATATCCTCCACATAATAACTGAATTACATTGGGTGAAACTATTTTGTGCAGGAGAAATGTAAATAAGAATGTATGTTTTATTTCTTAAAGGTTAAAATTGAACTAATCCTTATCCAATGAGACGTCTCCTGGAATGCGAGCATTACTAAATAATAAGTTCAAAAAATTAGTACTATCTTGAATTGTTGAAGAAAAGTAAGTAATGAAACATTCGTTAATTAAACTCGGTATTTAGTGTCAACAAACTCGTTAACATTTTTGAAATTTTAAATAAATGAAAAAAAGTCTGCCAAGTGGGTGTGGCACATAGCTTCCTCGTATCCATAACCCGATTATATATGTCGGCGGCATCGCATTATGAAAACAAATGTTGCTATGAAATGTAAAATTTTGTTTCAGTCGCAATAACGAGTGTCATGAAGAATTTACGGATCTCAGAAAAAGAAAATTGTTCCTGACGGAGAGTTACTGAATCTCACTTAGAGAAAACTGTACACAGAGCATTTTACAAAACTCACACAGAGAATTCTGGAACTTCACACAGAAAATTTGGGAATCTCACACAGAGAATTCTTATAAATCTCACACAGATAATTCTTATAAACCTCACACAGATAATTTGGGAATTTCACACAGAAAAATTTGGAATCTCATACAGAGAAAACTGGAAATCTCACACAGAGAATTTGGGAATTTCTCACAGAAAATTTGGGAATCTCACACAGAGACTTTTATAAATCTCACACAGAAGTTTACACAGAAATTTTTTGTAAATCTCACACAGAATTTCACTCGGAAATTTTTATAAATCTCACATAGAGAATTTTATAAATCTCACACGGAGAAAAATGAAAATTTCACGCAGATAATATGGGGAATCTCACACAGAGAATTTTAAAAATCACACATAGAGAATGTTGTAAATTTCACACAGAAAATTTTCATAAATTTCACACAGAAAATCGTAAAAAAAATCTCACAGAGAATTGCATAAACCTCACACAGAGAATAATATTTATCTCACACAGAAAATTGAATAAATTTCGAGTTGACTCGAAATCTAAGCAGAACGTTGAACTTGTTTTTGCATGTATCTAAACCGTTAATCTTACACAATACTGAGGTTTAGCTACTTATTTCAACTTTCAAGCATCATTTTTAATTCGCATTAAAAATATACGAAAATCTTACACAGGAACATTACGGTCAACCATACTATATTTGGCATTAGAAGGCAAGCAACACTTGTCTATGTAGTTCTAGGTAAGTAATGAACAAAAATTTAGAACAATTCATAATTTAAATTTTTAAATAATCAGCATAATAATAATCATACTTAGTTGTTGTTCAAAATCTTGTCAGCCGAATGAGCCAGCTTGTCATTACGGAGTAGTCAAGTTCATTGAGTGATTTTTTTTCCGAGTTAGACTTGACTTCTGAAAAGCCGATTTCGTGAAATTTCATGCTGATTGCCGAAACTCGTAATTACTGTTTTTGGTAAGTGCTATTAGTACCAATAATTTGTAATTATTGGTAATTATTACCAAAAAGACTCACAGAACACAGCCAATTCATTACTTTTACAACAGGAGTAAAGGATCAATCTATGCAATGTCGGAAATGAATTGATCGCTGAGACAAATTTAGGAGGAATTTAACAACTACAAGGTAGGTACAACAGATTTACCACCGGATAGGTAATATCTTAAAATCCATACTTATCGAAAGTACCCTACCAGCAATAGGGCTATACTATCTTCTCGTTACTATTTTCTGCCATACATCTTCCTATAATCAATTTGACCTTAGTGATGCCTTTAGGCTCCTAAAGATAAAAATCATTATTACCATTAAAATCTGTATCAAAATCGTACGTTCACACTAAGTAGCCAACTATTTTACACACGGGATACGAAAGCGCAAAATAAAAAAAATAAAATGCATTTTCAAAGTGGAGAATTGATCACGGAAGTGGAAGCAATTTTTCATGGCTGGAACATCAGCTTCAAGCAATCTTACATGAAGATGCAGTTTACAGATTTATAACAGTTTAGTAGGTACTCTGCCTGCACACGACACCTAATTCACACAGATAAATAACTAGCTGGTGTAAGTCGGATCTACTCACTCAAGGTGGGTAAACGCATAATTATACAGTTCTGAATCAATATGATTGTAAATGGCTTGGCTAAATCCAAGGTCAACACACGCATAATAATCCATTTTTGAAAAAAAAAAACTTTCAAAGGAATGTGGAGTGAAGGAAAATTGTCATATTTGTTGTGGCCAATAATTGAATTTTCCGGACGAATTCAAACGTTAGGAACAATGCGGAACACG
This sequence comes from Apolygus lucorum, assembly GCA_009739505.2. Taxonomy (NCBI): domain Eukaryota; kingdom Metazoa; phylum Arthropoda; class Insecta; order Hemiptera; family Miridae; genus Apolygus; species Apolygus lucorum. The sequence continues at coordinate 96,061,356 of CM019167.2, read as the reverse complement.
ACTCTTGTCGCAGTGGATGGTTGGCCATTTTGACGGGATCGCCGAAAAACCACCAAACAAAATGCAAGTACGATTCAGCAGTTACATGAACATGAACAGAAAATTCTCAGCATAATTCAGGTTCAACACAATAATATTGTTGATAATATTATATTGAATATTGTTGTTCATATTATGATAGCTACAAGGAGAAGGGAGTAATTTTCTGTAATTCAAATCGGTAAAATCTCAGCTGGCAACAAAAAAAACGTATCGTGATATTTCAGAAACGTAATGAGAGAATCGGAGATTCACGAAAGTATTGCGAGGAAGAGAGGTTTTGATTGGACCTACTAAACACGTGACAAAGGTGTGTCCTGCCAAAACGCAAGGCTATTGGTTGCAAAACGTCACGTGACAAAGGTGTGTTCCAGAACGCAAGTTGGTTGCTGGAACGTCGGGAAGCTACCTACCTTCCCGGCCTTCCCACGACCTCATAACTAGGTTCTCCGCGGCAGGAGACATATCTCAAAGCTATTGATTGAAAGTTCATTAGGTGAATACAATAATGTGTTACATTAAAAGAGAATGTGAGATTAATTTCCAAAATGGGAAGGGAATGAATCTCATAACAGATTTCAAGTAGAGGTTAGGTACCTATGTTTTGTCTCTTAGACGACAATTTTATCAATGATGGATGATAATTTGAAATTATTAATTTCCAATAAAATGTAATCATGTGTAAGGCAAAGCAAAACTCGTTCGAATTTCAATTAGATTTGTCAGGATTCAGAGCTTAAAATTGGATTGTTTCACCTGTTGATTTCGAATGGCCTTTGGAGACTCCATGGTTTTTGTTGTCTTCAATCTTCTTATACTAAATAAAAACTCACACCTGGTTCGACCACTTCTGATGACGGAAAGGGCGTATTCACTAATCACAACTCGACATTATCACACCACTTGCATTACTCTACAATAGCATTACGATTGAATTTAACTCATCTAACATTACTAGACCGACATCCCTTCGCGGGGTTCTCCCGAACTGCCTGTAGGGACGGCACGATACCACCGATATATCGGAGTATCGATACTTTTTTGGTATCGATACCGATATTTGTATCGATACTTTTGATGAAAAACTCATACCGATATATTGGTATCGATACTTTTGCCTGAAATATTGGAAGTATCGATACTTTCTTGACGATTTATCGATATTTTTTCCAAAGTGGAATCGTAAAAAAATACCAAATATCAAGTACTTAGATACCATACTGCCACTGAATAATACTCGGAATAGTATCGATCGAAAAGATATATCGCTTCTAATATCCTTCATCGATATTCAAAAACTTTCCACGGGAACCCTGTAAAATCGCATTTTTTGCGGTTTTCACATGGACCTAGGATACATGCACAGAGTAATGGAGACAAGTTACAGACAAGATACATGGGTTTTCATTTCTCTGGGTTTCTTGGACGGTTCGAGTTCCTTGTGACCATTGTTTTACTTTCCGGTTCACAACATTTTTTTTTTTTGATTTAAGTACTTTTTTAAAATTCAAGTTAAAATGGGGAATTTGCCTCAATTTTAGATTCTGGAATTTCAAGGCAAATCCTATTATAGGGCCCTAGAATAACGTTTAACACTAGGAATAACCAACGGAAAAAAATTACCGTAGGAGAAAATGACTAAACAAGTGAACCTCTGTTACAAAACACCGCGAAAATCGAGGAGTATTGTTGACGTCATACGAAAAAAAAGAAAAAAAACGACGCGAAAGCAACGACAACAGACAGAGTTCTAGCACCGCCACACAAAACGATCCAGTGAAATGGCTACTCGAATAATGTGATTCAAATCTTGAAACTAAATAAGAGAAGATGAAGAATAATAATGCTTGATAAACTAGTAGATAGATTCGTATTGTAAAAAAGTGAGTAATACTGTTTCTTTTGGTCAATTTTGTGTCAGGGTTCTTCCTGCCAGATCGTGGCGCACTCTTGTGCGCACTACTCGGAAGGTAAACGTTCGTGTATGTGCCGCTTCTGTGGTAAGCGCCACAGAACCTCCTTTGAAGTCAGATTGGTAGAATATCCGTCACGTTTCAAACATGGCTGCCTCTTACACCTTGCCACCACATTTAAAATTTCCATCTTCCTTAAATTCTCTAAATTTTTTGGATGCGTTTTCGAGCAGCTCACTATGGTTTTATTCCATAAAAATAAACCCTCATTCGAAAAAAAAAATAAAAAAATGTGAGGCAAATTCCCCATTCACTTCTCGCCAAATTTTTGTTTTCATGATTCGATAATAAATATTATTAATTTATAATGTACCTAACTGATTTATTACTTGATCCTTTCCATTTGTAGAGGATGAAAAAATCATATCATTGAACGGAGAATTCTTGGGAATAAGAATTGGAATAAACATAAAATGAAATGATCATACATTTTTATTAAATTAAAAATTATTGACATACATTGACTACATTTTAAATTATTGACTTTTATTAATAAATTTATAATGTTAATATTAAATATTAACATTAATCAAGAATTATAAATTTTATAATTCTTGATTAATGGAGTTTTTTTTTGGTTTGCGAAATCATTTGTGGGTTAATTTGAAGTATCGATAGTATCGATACTCTGAGCCGATATTATCGAAGTATCGATATCTAATAATATCGGTATCGAAAAGATATCGAGTATCGATACTTCCTGAGAAATATCGTATCGAAAGGAGTATCGATACTTTGGAGTATCGTGCCGTCCCTAACTGCCTGTCCCCCTCTCGATACATCGATACACTCGTCCAGTATCGATAGCTGAGTCAATAGGCTTCTCGTTCATTCGATCCATCGAGAAGCTGATTCAGATATCTTATTATCTTATTATATTATCTTATTATTATCTTATTATACTTATCTTATTATATTCCGGTAGCGCCTAATTTGAATACTGGCGATACCGCCGACATACCTATAGATGATCAGATGCATAGTTGTTAATCTCAAAACACCAAACTCTAAGTACCTTCAACCACCCTCATAGGGGACCATCTACACGCTAATCTGGACAATCCTAGAAAATTTCATCAGATTCGGATCAAAAATTAAGTGAGTAGATGTATGTGATTGGATGAAAAAATACTTAGCCTCGGCTGGGATTCGAACCCGCGACCACTGGGGGACAGTTGAAGTTACGGCTGTTACAAGTAATTAACGTTTGCGAATGCGCAGTCGCTTCTATCAGTCCGGGGATGATGATTTTCATAGGGGACCGTCTACACACCAACCCGCCCAATCCCTGAAAATTTCATAGAAATCGGACAATAACTTCGTATAGTTATGCGCGTTACAAGGAATTCATGACAGACACACAGACACACAGACAGACAAACAGACAGACAGACACGGAACCAAAATTGATCAGAAAGGTCTAAAATGCGAAACGCGAGTGGAAATTTTGATTTTGGAGAACTTTTTTTTTCGTCTTTGAAAAGTGAAAACAAAGCTTCAGCTACCTTGGTAGACTCGGAAGCAATAATACCCGTATGACGTAAGTTTTAGAGACAGGGCGTTTTGAAAACGGTTTCTTCCACTTTTAATCCCTTAGAAGTGACTGAAAATAACCAAAACCTTCGGGGCACTACTAGACCCCAAATGAAGCCAATGTACAGAATTTCATCAAAACCGGCCCAGGGGAACTGGAAACGTACCTAAACCATGACAATTTTGAGCGGTCGTTACATATTGCTTCCGAGTCTTCCAAGGTAGCGGAAGCTTTGTTTTCACTTTTCAAGGTTGAAAAAAAAGTTTTCCAAAATCAAAATTTCCATTCGCTTTTTACGTTTTACACCTTCCTGGGCAATTTTGGTGTGTCTGTCATGAATTCCTTGCTACAGCCATAACTTTTACAATTCTCATCTAATTTCGATGAAATTTTCAGGGATTGTGCGGGTTGGTGTGTAGATGGTCTCCTACGAGAATCACCACCACCGGAATTATAGTAGCCGCTGCGCATGCGCAAACGTAAAACCCTTGCGACATCCATAAGTTCCACATTTCTCATCCGATTTCAATGAAATTTTCAAGAATTATGCGAATTGGCGCGTAGATGGTCCCCTATGAAAATCATCACGCCCAGACTGATAGTAGCCGCTGAGCATGCGCAAACCGGAAATATTTGCCACAGCCATAACTTCTACAATTCTTATCCGATTTCGATGAAATTTTCATGAATTGTGCGGGTTGGGGTAGAAAGTTGGCCCCCTATGAAAGTTGGCCTCCAAATTGAAAGTATTTTGTGCTTATGCGCAGACGTGAAATCCGTGTAACATTCGTGTTCTACATTTTCCTACAATATTCAGAAATTGTGCAGATTGATTTTTGTGATAATGGCAGGTAGTACTTAAGGGGTCTCAGTCGGTCGCCGTTCGTTCCTAGTATTTCGCGATATTGAAGAGGCAAAAACGTAAAAAGTTGTACCTAACTTTGAAATTTTAAAAGGATTTTAGAAATTTATTAGTGCACAGACCTAGGGAATGAAAAACTGAAATATTGCCACTGGAATCATCAAAATCGAACAATAATTGCCAGAGAAAAATGGGAAAAACCGTTAATTCAGTCATTTTTTCCCCCATAAAATGTAGCTAAATTCGAAATTTTCAAGGATTTTAGAAATTCATTTGTGCAGAAGCCTTGGAAATTGAAAAACTGAAAGATCGCCGCTAGAATCATCAAAATCGAACAATAATTGCCAGAGAAATATGGGAAAAACATGGGAAAACCCGTTTATTCAGAAGTTTTTTTCCCATTTTTCTTTGGCAATTATTGTTCGATTTTGATGATTCCAGCGGCAATATTTCAGTTTTTCAATTCCCTAGGGCCGTGCACTTATGAATTCCTAAAATCCATTAAAATTTCAAATTTAGGTGCACCTTTGAATGAACGGCGACCGACTGAGACCCCGGGGGCGACCCCCCCCCCCCCTGTTTTGAGATTAACTACTATTCATCGGATCATCTGTACAATCGGGTTATGGATACGAGGAAACTATGTGCCACACCCACTTGGTAGACTTTTTTTTCTTGCTTGATTCAAAGATTCGTCATTGGAAATAATTAACCAAAAAAGCGCATTCTGACAATAGCTATAGCGTGCTTCCTAGTCCTCAATTCCCTACCGATTTGCGTATTTCGTTCTTTATTCGACTCAGGTTTTTTCTGATGTGCACCCCTTCACCGGAGTACCAAATGGAAAATGGTCCAATTGTGAGTGGGTGGGAGTTGGGGTACATTTATAAAAGATTTCATGCTTTGTAATTCAGGAAGCTTAATCAATATACCTCTGAATTTTCCTGCGGAACCAAAGGTGTCACCATGGTTCCAAGGGTGTTTCATTTAGTATAGAGGTGAACTTCTACCGACTACCTACCAAAACCAAAAACGACAAGTCCACCATTAAGGTCCCAGCCTGGTGATTGCATAATCGAAACTGTTTTATGCAGTAATAAGAGAAACAATAATAAATTTATATATTTTATTGCTTACTGGGGAATATATTTTATGTTATACTCCTCATCTATTTCGTTTTTAATGTTCAATTATCTAATGTTTCAGCTTATATAGAGACCATCTACTATGCCACGTGGACAAGATAACAGGAAAATTGGGTTTAACCGAAATCCCCAAAGGAGGACTAAAACCGGTGGAACTCCATCCAACAGGACGAAGATGCCGACCCGACAGCCTGTAAATTTGAATGCTGAACGGCTTGAATGTTACCCCACTCGGGTGAGTAGCCGCACTGTGAGGTCACAATAAGTCCAAGTTAAAAATCTCTGGGAAAAAATTCACCTGAAATTATTCATAAAATAATATCAGTCTAAAAATTCAAGAGACCTTCTTTTTTCAATGTTTCAGGTTTTTGAAAGATCATCCACCAAACCTCGTCGACGGGGAGAAGAAACTGTTCCGTTGTACCGAAACAGGACCATGAGTGATACCGGAAAAATCTCATCCATTACGCCGAAGATGTACATTCGAAATTCTGATAATTCAGAATGCCTCAGGCAGAAACTCCATCCAAGTCAGGTTAGTAGTAGCGCACTGTAAAATCCAAGTTTAAAAGAAAAACTAGTAAAAATTCACCTCAGAAATACTAAGGAAATAACTTCAGTCTCAAATGGTTAAGTAACCTTCCTACTTTGAATATTCCAGCATACCGATAGACCTCTTCAACAGAGGGAAGGAAACCTTTCTACTAGAGATCCGGCAAATCCGAAAGCAGAACGCCCTGAGCACACAGTCACTAATGAACACAACTTGGACCCCAGGACCCTGCTATTTACGTCCAACTTTTTCACGAAACCACCACCCCCAGTCGATGCTCAGCCCTTCCAACAAATGATGGAGGAATTGAATGTCCTGATAATTAATCAACTTTCAGATCCTGATCCCTCTAAACCGTCTCTTTGGGGGACAAAAGTCAATTTCCAGCTGGAGGAGCACCCAGCCGGACTCGTAAACGTCACAATTAATTTTTCAACTATTATCACTTACAAAGATCTATCAACTTCTAGCGAGAGTCCAAACCAAACAGTCAACCCTGCTTGCTCCAAAACCCATCCGGAAGACTTATCACCTTCAACCTCCAAGAGCTGTTTTTCGGAATCAAAAGGAGTCAAATCGTACGCTGAAGCGCTCCGATCGGCTCCCAAAACCCCCTAAAGTGTAAAACCTAGCACCATTGGCGGATCCAGAAATTATTCTAGGGGGAGCTAGGCCAAAAAGACAAAACATGCCAGCTCAACCCTTTTTTTTAGGATTTTGATGCAGAAAATAATGCTCTCTTCTCTTGATTTTTTCACCAGGCACCAATCAACTGATAACTATCTTTATAATTATTCAAGATTTTTGGTAATTTATTATACAACAATACCAAGTTATTGATGCTCAACGTGGATCGCACAATAATATCACCCTTAATAGGCGTCATCTCTCACATTATTTATCCTGATTGAAAAATACTATGAATCAAGCAAACGCTTAAAGCTACATTCTTGATGATCTGTTCCAGATCATCTTCATGATTTTTTTCGAAGGATCTCAAATATGACCACGTTTCGCATTGCGCACGTACGCAATCGTGCGCAACGCACACCAACTTTGTTATCTCAAATGAGAACCCCTATTTTCGTATTGCAGATTTGGATTCTACGCAAAATTTCATGAGTTTTAGACCCCTCAACCGATTTTTTTGGTTGCGCACCCGTCCAGTGAGCGCGCAAACATGCGCAACCCCTGGATTGTGCCGAAATTGAGATGAAGGTAGACCCCAAGTGTGATACATGTTTTTTCATTGATTTTCGAGGCTGAATCACGTGGTGGTATCCATTTTCGGATTTACCTGGCATTTTTCGAAACGGCGGCCGGAAATTAGGTGGTTTTTTTAAAAATAGAAAATCGCTCTTTTTCTATCCTTATGATTAAAAACCACCTAATTTTTGGACACCGTTTCGAAAAATTCGAGTTAAATCCGAAAATGGACGGGGCACAATCCAGGGGTTGCGCATGTTTGCGCGCTCACTGGACGGTAAAAGCGCAACCATAAAAATCGGTTGAGTGGTCTGAAACTCATGAAATGTTGCGTAGAATCCAAACCTGCAATAAAAAAAATAGGGGTTCTCATCTGAGATAACAAAGTTAGTGTGTGTTGCGCACGATTGTGCAATGCGCACCGTGGTTATATTTTAAATCCTTGGAAACATCATGAAGATTCAAAAGAAAAAACTTTTTTGCCACTAGCTGAACGATTTTATCGGGGGGGGGGGGGGGGGGAATCACAAAAGTATATCTTTATTTATAAATCTTAGTCAATAATTACAAATTTCTTTTAACGTATGAAGTAATGGAGATTGAGATGAAATACAAACATATTTATCTACCCATAAAATGCGTGGCTTTGGCCGACCGAAGGTCCGAAGGACGATTGAACAGATTCTTTTTTAAAAAAATGCTTCCGCTACATTAGTTGGCTCGAAAGCAGAAATTGTGCAAAGAGGCACAACGGTTCCAAATAGGTCTGATAGGTTCAAGACTGGACTAGCCAAAATTATCTGAAGTGCTCTTGGGCGTCAAATTTTGAAAAATAATTTCGAGGTGATGTGATCACGTTGACGTGATTATCCAGCATTTGAGGATGATTGTGGTATGGTACATACCAGAAAAGAATTTCTAATAGGAATGAACTAGTAGTGATAATCATAAAATGTCCTAGTCCCGCTTCTCTCCAGTAACTCAGTTCCAGTAAATCACTAATGCGTAATTTTCAGTAAATTGCAGCAAAGTATGTGTCCATAAACTACCTGAACATCCTTGCCCGAACGTGCAGATTTTTCTGTCACTTCTCTTAGTTGTTTTCGGTCTCTTTATGCCACCCGCGGGTTATTGCTTTTGTGATTTTTTCCTGTCTATAATGACTGAATCTTGTCGAGACTTTCAACCTGAAAATATCGCCACTGTCATTTTCTCTTCGGATTTTGAAGTTTTTGCTCATATTTCTTTTGAACGATCTCAGAGATACCTATTCATGATATTTTTCGTATTACCCTATAGTTATTCAAAATGTTCATTCCTATACATTTTGTCATTTTTACTAATTTTAAGGGTCTCCATGTATAGACAATGTTTTCTAGTTCCTTCATCACATTGCTCTGCAAAGCTTTTATGATTCACCTTTCTTTTATAACAAATGAGTTATTTCATTTCATTTTATTGAGATGTTAGAAATAAAAAGTACCTAGGTACCTATTAACCAAGAATGTTTCTTTCATATCTCTGATATTTTAATCGGAAAGGAACGGTTTTTCTGTAGTTTCGAAATTTATTTCAGAGTGTATTGAGGGCAGCAAAATCAATTTCACCAAAAATTCAAATTATTTGAAATCAAATTTTGATTCGTGATTCTTCCGCGGAACGAATTTAACAATTAAAGACCACTGGGAAAGATGGGGGAACGTCACTTTTTTCCGAAAATGAGATACGGTTGTCAACAAACTCTCCCAAGGATGTAGTTTCATAATATGAGATCAAAATGGGAATAAAGGAGGACGATCTGCGAGAAATAGCTCATGTTGGATCTGAAATTACTGGGAAAGAACGGGGAAGGTCTGAATAGAGGGAAAGAAAGGGGAAGGTTTTCAAAAAACAGGGGAAGAAAGAGGAAGGTACTCCGTTGGACTACTCTAACACACACCCCCCACCCCACCCCCTCCCTTCTTTCCCTGTTCTCTCAATCTCTCTCTCTTTCTCTCTCTGACCCTCCCCCTTCTTCCAATTTTTTTTTTAGTAAGGGTGGATTTTTTTTCAATAAAATTATAATTTACAAATTGTGGATGTTTATTAATTTATTTCTCTTCCCGTTATATCGTTAGATGAATGTTTAACTAATGAGGAAGATTAAAACGACCCAGCCGTTCATGAAGATGGATAAGAGTTGAACGCGTCAAGCTTTGAATTTCAGTTTTCTCTGAATGGAAAAATTCACACATTCCCCCTTCTTTCTCTGTGGTCTTCAGTTACAATAAAGCAAAGGTTCATAGATTTTTCTATACTGACGTGATATATTTTATTTGGCCTCAAAACACCGAATGAAATTGAAATTATCAGTTAAGGAGTAAATTCCGTGAGGGCGGCATGGAGTTGCTTCGTCCAAGACGCTTGGGTGCCCGAGGGTTAAAAATCTGTTGAGATTTACTAGGTCGGCTCGATAATTTATTGCAAGCTGCGTGCCTTGGACTATTTCCACCCATTTTAGCTTTGTTTTGAGAATATCATTTGATTGGAGTGCTTGTAAAGTCCCACATGCTAGAGTCAAAAATTGAAATTTTGCAAATCCCATCCTTTTCTCTGATAGCTATTGCGAGGAGTTTTGTACATACCTTTTGGCATTTGAAACTATATCTCTAATCTGCTATATGCTTGAAAAATCTTGTAAACATGATTCAAATATGTTCGAAAATCAAAAGTTCAAATACAAATATTAGTAATGACAAAACTCTCGCTCTGTTCTTTTAGCTACATTTGATCATCAATTTTTTTTTTCTTTTTCCTCCTTTCCTCAGAGATGCATTCGGAAACCAAAAACGTTGGGAATAACCTACCCTAAAATATGTGGTGTAACAAGATCTTAGGGAGCCCCAGAACTTCCTCGCTCCCCTCTGGGTCTGCCACTGCCTAGTAGTTGAGTAGGTTCACAGTTCACTTCCTTATAATAATCACAGTATTAAGTTTAATCATTCCAAATATCAGTTGAAAAGTAAAATTCAAGAAACAAATAAGTTGGAAATACATGAGTACAGAAGACAAAAAGTTCATCCTGTAACTGTATAATTATTTGGTTTATGGTAATTGTCCATTTCAGAGGGAATTTTAAGTAAATGGGGATGGGTCCCTCACTACAGGATCATGATATAGATAATCCAAAACGTGACAGACAAACAACTTACAATTCACAAACACAAACAACCTACAATTCACAAACAACTTACTCGTATGAGCTTCGAGTAGGAAGAAAACACTATTAGATAAGTCACGTAGTTATGATATATCTACCATGTCTACAAATCAAGGTACAAATTTTGAAAGAATATTTTCAACTCTCGAGCATCTTCTTGTACGGGATTCCGATACATACCTAGGCAATTACTTATCGTAATGGTCGTTGCATACAACTCTCCTGACATTAGCAGTAGGTAGTGATGACCTTGCTATCAAAGTTCCAAAAAGAGATATCGAGTTTGATAACATTCCACGCTGTTCTGCCTAGTTTTCATTCCCAAAGTGATTATCACGGCTCCACGTCCGTACAACAATCGATACGTTCCATTCCATGATAAATGGCTTATATGTGGGAACACTAAAAAAAAAGCGTTACTCATCCTATTATCAGTCATTGTACATAATATGTACAATGACTAATAATAGGATGAGTAACGCTTTTTTTTACTATGATTAACTATAATAGTTTTTCAACAATAATTATTCGATCATTATAAATTACAAAGTATAATTAAAACACATAGAAACATTATTAAGAAGATGTTAGATCTTGAAATTGTTTGAATGATCACCGAGCTGCCTATATCAACAATATAGAAGAAATATCAAGTAGCAACAAACCTGTTTCAATTGGTCTGGATGCGGCAAGGAAAAAAGCGGCAAGGTACAGGTTGATTTACAAAGATTTTAATCCTCATGAAAACAAAAAGGGAGACAAGGAAAGAGGGAGTAAAACTAAGACTAATAAAGAAGGAAACAAAGGGGAAGTGTGTGGGAAGGGGGCGGGGAGCTGACTTAATATTTGATTGCATGAGAGGTGCTACCCCAGAGTGAGAAGAAACATGACAAACGAGTAGGCAACGACCCAAATATCTTAAACATCCACTGCAAATCTCTCTATGTAAAAGGTATTGATGGAAACTCTCTAATTTACTAAGCTGAAATAGTAAAGATAAATACAACGTGCATACGAGTAGATGACCAGTTACAGGAAAAATCCTGCTACAACAACAAACATGTGAACAGGATATTTTGTCAACAAAAAGTGTTTAATTTTTGATTCTGGGCTGCAAGTCATAAGCAACAAGACTTGACAACTTGGATGAAGAAGTTCACTATGTGTAATGTCAATAAATTGAATAAAATGTCAATGACACACAAAAATTTGAACCACCGCTTTGCTATTGAAATATTAAAGATTACATGGTAGCAAGATATTACAAAGGGTGTTTACATTTATTGAATCAGCCATTTAATTCCTTTATTTTCGCTCCTGGAAAAATGCAACTCCCAAAACTCAAATAAAATGCAACCCATAATTTTTTACTAGGAATTCGAATATCACTTTTTCAGTTTGATTTTTCCTGGTGGGAAACACCAGTTTTATTGCAGATTTGAATTTTATGATAGTTTATCATTCCACTCAATAGTTTTCGGTATACCCGAAAATGCACCCCCAAAAATGGCACATGGCATACGATTTTTATTTTCAACGCTGATTCACATGATGCTATCTCTTTCGTGATCTGACTTGATTAGCAAAGCCACCAACAATCCAACATGAAGAAAAACATCGATCGCATTTCGGTCAGCTATAATTTGAACGGAGATTTGGCCTCTGTTGCTATTTACACTCGTGTTTCTGATTTATCGTACGTCCAACCCCTAAATTCTCGTAGGGAGCGAACGGTTTGTCCTACAGAGCTCCGCGTGGTCTCAAAAAATTCTAAAAAGTCTATACTATCTTAAATTGATGAAAAAACAATACCTTTGTATCAAAATTTTTTGAGTCAGGGCGTTTTCAAAATTTCAAAATTGATTTTGGAACCCTTAGAAGTGACCTACATCAACCAAAATCTTCGGGGCACAACTAGACCCCAAATGGAGCCTACAAACCAAATTTCATCAAAATCGGTCAATACTAAGTGGGGAAAGTACGGCGAACGGCGGACGGACGGCCAAATTTTTATTCGATTTTTGGATTCTACGTACCTTGAAACGTAAACCAACAAATTTTTAGAGGGGGGGGGGGGGGGGTTAAAAAAATTCTTGGTCGATTCCAAAGGTTCATTACTGAAAATAATAAACCAAAAGGTGAAAAATGGTAAACTCAGAGAAACGATGCTGCGCGATTATAAAGAAAGAACAATTAAAAGTGTTTACTGAATGAATGAAATAATTGAATCGCATTCTGACACTTGATCTTCAGGACAAATGGAAGAAACAGTTCCTGTAGGCGTAAATCTCTGTTCCCCCCACCCAATAAGAAACCATGGTTCAGGGACGCTAAGGGTGCCCTGCCTAAACGCTTTTACAAAACCATCGTTCGACTCAAAAGTGGCCACTGCTGCACAAGCGAGTATTTCTAACTAATACAAACGATGGAATAATCCCAATGCAGACACTGTGAAGCTGACCCAGAAACAATTCAACATGTAATTTTGGAATGCACCTCTATTTCATCATACAGAGTGGAGCTCCTGGGAAAAAAATCTCGATAGAAGTCGACAATCCCTTCAATCTGGACATCATTTTAGCCTCAGAAAAGTTAGAAATTTACATTATACTGTATGATTTTATTTTCAAAAAGTATGACATTATCCTGTAAAAATTGTTTTTTGTAAATAATTAGGTAAGTACCTACTATTTATTATGTTTATTACCCATTTGTAACTGCTGTAAATTTTAATAAGCCAATAAATAAAATTATTTCTTTTCAAACTGTTTACTGGATAAAATGAGAATAATATTAAATTCACTAGAACAAATGAAAATAGATACTACATGTCGACTAGATGAGACTAAAAAATACCATTTTTCACCAACTATTGTCCGTATTTTCAGCCAAAATTACCTCGACATCAAGTCAGTTCACGAAAGGGATGGCACCTCATGAATCAGCTTTGAAAAACAAAGGTATTTTAAGCACCACACTTGGGGTAAATTTTCGAAAAATTTATTTTAAAAAATTTCCAAATAGCTGAACAGGTTGCGCACAGCCAAAAAAATCGAGTGAGAAGTCAGACTATCATCAAAATTTGCGTAGAATTAGAAAAAAAAAATAAAATATATAATATATACAGGGTGTCCAAGTAACTACGCTCCCCCCACTTATTTTCTCTAATAGAGTAAGAAAAAAATCGGATTAACGCTATTCTTCATAATTTTTTGCGTAGAATTCAAAAATGACAAAATTGCGCAGTGCGCAATCGCGCAACCATGCGCAATCATGATCAACTTTGTTTTTTCAAATGAGAACCCCCATTTTTTATTGCAGATTCGGATTCTACGTCAAATTTTATGAACATTTTACTTGGACAACTTTTTTTTTGGACGCGCGCAACCCGCACAGCGAGCGCTCAAAGATGCGCAACCCAGGGATTGCGCCACAGTTGAGAAGAAGGTAGACCTCAAGTGCGGCACATCACTTAGCAGTGTTTTTCCACGCTGAATCGCGTGGTGATATCCCTTTCTTGATTTGATTTCATTTTACCTCATTTACAGCCAAAAACGTCAATTTTTGAGGAGGAAATCATCGATTTTCTTACGAAGGGTACCTAATAATCATCCTAATAAAATGTAAAAAAAATTAAATTTTGCGATAATTATGTAGTAGTTTCCCGTTATTTTACAATTTTAAAAATTTAATTTTTTTTACATTTTATTAGGATGATTTATTACCCTTCGTAAGAAAATCGATGATTTCCTCCTCAAAAATTGACGTTTTTGGCTGTAAATGAGGTAAAATGAAATCAAATCAAGAAAGGGACACCACCACGCGATTCAGCGTGGAAAAACACTGCTAAGTGATGTGCCGCACTTGAGGTCTACCTTCTTCTCAACTGTGGCGCAATCCCTGGGTTGCGCATCTTTGAGCGCTCGCTGTGCGGGTTGCGCGCGTCCAAAAAAAAAAGTTGTCCAAGTAAAATGTTCATAAAATTTGACGTAGAATCCGAATCTGCAATAAAAAATGGGGGTTCTCATTTGAAAAAACAAAGTTGATCATGATTGCGCACGGTTGCGCGATTGCGCACTGCGCAATTTTGTCATTTTTGAATTCTACGCAAAAAATTATGAAGAATAGCGTTAATCCGATTTTTTTTCTCACACTATTAGAGAAAATAAGTGGGGGGAGCGTAGTTACTTGGACACCCTGTATATAAATATAATATATATAAATAAAATTAGAAAAAACCAAGTTGATGCACGAGTCACGTATTTGCGCCAGACGCAATACTCAAAAATGTGATATTTGAATTCCTCGGGGTTTACTGTTTGATTTATTTTCTAGAAGCGAAAGTAACGGAAAGATATGGCTGATCATACAAATTTTAAACACCCTGTATTTGAATAAAATGCATACTCATTTTATATTTCGTAGCTAAGTGATTTAAGTTTATTTTACGCTGTCAAAATTCATGTACAAACTCAGAGTTAGTCGATTATTGTCTATTACTGATTTTGTCGATTATTTTGACCTATTGAAATTCATCCTTTCTCTGGTTCTTGATCTGATTACAAATATATGTACCTATAACATATTTATATAAATAAAAATAAGCAATATTCATAGAAAATTTCATCCGTAGTAATTCTTTTTACAATGGTAGTTCTTTTGGATTTATTATGTATTGGATATTTTCATTAAGTACCTTTGCGAGTACTTAATCTAACCTATGCGAGTATCTGTACTACGGCTAGATTTCATGAAAAAATGTTCGTTCAAACAGTTAATTGGCAATTTTTCCAACTTGTCATTCTTGTAGCTTAAAATCGGCCGTATTCCTATCGATGCTACAGAAATTTAATTAAGGTAAGCAAGAACTGAAAAAGTATTATACTATTTTTAGGTATATAGATCTACTTTTTAAGGAACACTGTAACTTTATTCGGCAGGTTGTAAGCTTCTGAAACGTCTTTTGTCCATCTTCTACGAGCCATTCTACGTAATTGGAAGTTGCAGAAGATTCAAAAGGTGTGTGTTATAGTTCATTCGCTGAATTGAAACAAAATCAATATATTTTTGGCTCCGAATCGGGAATAATGACCACTTTTGAAAATTGTGATTTGTCTTGGTGCGATTAAAATTCCCCTCTTTAAAAATTATAATCAGAGGCTGCAACTCTTGAAAAAAAAAACCTCTCTAAGGATCTCAACTGTCCAACAATCCGCCTATTTATAGTTTATAGATTGGATGTACTCGTATCTAAGTAACTATACCTGAAAAATAATCATGTTCATACTCCATTATGTTCTAGTCCTACTATTATGTAACATTCTTGAACATTGATTAAATATAATTACTTTCTGGCTTTATATTTCTCTCTTGTCTATTACCTAGGTCTGTTCACAATACCATTTCTATATTGATTAACTATTATACTACATAAACCATGCAAGTGCGATTACTGATCATAATTCTTGGAAAATGGCCCCAACGCAGTTCCTACACATTACTTTTCTCACTATTTCAAATGGTTTTTCCGTTAAATAAAGAAAAAAATATGAATATTCGTTGAGATTATTTCACTAATTAGTAATTATTAGTGCATCGAAAGTTTTCGAGCTAGGGAATTTTGAAAATGTTTTCCCCCACTTTTTACCCCTTCAGACGAGGCTAATAATAACCAACACTTTCGGGTCACAACTAGACCAAAAATGTACCAAATTTTATCAAAATCGGTCTACAAAAACTAGGCAAAGGGACCAACGGGAAATGTTTTATTCGATTTTTTTACTATCTACATACTTTGAAAGAAAAACCATCGACATTTGAGGGTGGGTTAATTTCCTGTCTTGCTAGATTCCTAAGGTTCATTATTAGAAATAAAAACCAAAGCTGTCCTTTGGGCTGCCAAAAATATAAGGGTATGGTTTGCTCATTGAATCTCGGTGATTTTACCTTCTTCCGTGTCGTTTTCTATTCACACTCGTTCCTATTTCCGATTTCTTTTTCTTCCAACCCTCGAGTTCTTGCAGGAAATGAACGGTTAAAAAGTTCTAGAGATCTGACTCGATTCTAAATAATTAAGTAATTATTTATCTCAATTAAGCGCACGGTTGGTCCCACAGAGCTCTGGGTGGTGTCGAAAATTTTTAAAATTTAGAAAATTTTAAATCAATGAAAAACAATACTAGTATAAATTGTAAGTTTTCGAGCAAGGGCGTTTTAAAAATGTTTTCTCCCATTTTTACCCCTTAAAAGTGACTGACAAAATGGGGCACAACAAGACCCCAAATGGTGCTTATATACCCATTTTCATCAAAATCTAGCAATAGGAACAAGGCAAACAGTCGCAAACGGGGTTTGGCGGCGTTCGACGAACGGTAACAGACGGAAAAATTCCTGTTCGATTTTTGGATTCTACATACTAGGTACTTATAACATGTAAACCATGTAATTTTGAGGGGAGGGGGTTACAATTTGTATTGCTCGATTCCAAAGGTTTATTTTTGAACATAATAGAGCAAAACTAAATACTAATTTAAATTCATAAAAAACACTGTCTTCGTATTATAAGTGTTAGATATTAAAATGTGTCTTGCTTGACTCCGAAGGTTTATTACCGACAATAATAATCCAAAACAGTTATTAGCAAATATATGGTTTTTCGAAATGCGCATGTGTTTTTCTATCCACTCAGCATTCCCCCAAGATCAGCACCAGTCCAAAAAATCACATAAATCCTGCGGGATCGGGCACGTGCTGCTAGCGGAGTCGGAAACCGATGGCCATTTTCGCACCTTAGTATAATGCAGTTACCTTAATGTTTGATGATATGCAATTTCTAGATGTTGAGTGGGAAGAGTGGAGATAGGTCGAAACCTCAAGGACGGGGTCGAATTTCTCCTGAAAACCAGCGTGAGTGCATGATCAGTACGCCGCGACGCCCACACCGAGCAAACCATGGCGTTCGTCGAGCTCGCAACGCTTGCAGTCGCTGCACTAGTCTCATATTACTGCTATAAGTTCATCAAATTAGCTAGCTTCTTCACCGATAGAGGACTGCCTTATGTCAAGCCAATATGGCCACTTGGAAGCGACATAAGGGCACTTTTAATGCGAGAACACCCTAGTAAGTACTTTCCTACGAATGCATAAAGACCGGACAGTATTTTTGTGCACGTACATTGACAGTAACAAGGAAAATATTGAAATTGAGACAATACCTCACGATATCAGTGCTCATTTAGCCCGTGACGTCCTCAGTTTCCTTACCTTAACCACATAAATGCAGTAATTTTTCATGAACGTATGCCAAGTTGCGGTAGTTAATGCCTAAAAAATGCTTTCCAACATAATATGTTAGCATACGTATTATAGTCACGTGAAAATCAAATGCATGTAGACTGATAAAAAGTGTCCCATCCCTCTATTTTTCCCCCAGAGAAGGGTTATGGACGCTTAGCACGGACTTTTATGTCTCGAATATCAAGTAGAAGTAGGTATTATTAAAGGCACTGAGGGTATTTGAAATTTTGGATTCAAACAAAATAGTTACTCCTGTATGTTACTCTGTATGGTGAAATTATAAAATTCCGTTACCAGCGAATTTCCCTGGGAATTAACGTCGTAATCATCGTAATACATAGTATATTTGGAATCTGAACATAATCGCTGATGGGGGTTCAATATCAAAAATAGATTCATAGCTTCCCCATATTCATAACCCGATTGGTTAGATGAACGTAAACCTTAACTCCTACATTTTCCTTCCGAATTCGATTACATTTTCATGGGTTGAGCGGGTTAGGACTGGACGGTTTCCTATAAAATTTATAAATGACATTTAATGTCATCGACATGTGAGCATCATGTAATTGAAGTTTTGAGATTAACTACTAAGCATAGGATCATCATACAATCGGGTTATGGATACGAGGAAGCACAACATGTGCTACACCCACTTGGCAGATGTTCTAATGTTAATTTCATCTCAATATAAAATAAGAACTCTAAAATATGAATGCCAAATTCTAAATACGATAAACCGCCAACTTTTTTCCCGTTGAGTGCCCGACGGTAGCGCTATTTATCACAGGCAAAGAGTTAGTCTGAAGAATGTAATTTTCAACAACAAAAATACACCTATGATTAGGCCTATTTTCTTACTCTTACAAACGGCTTTGAAAAATTGCGTTTTTCACAATACGGATACGAAATTCAACGCTTTTCTCAACGGCACCGTCATATTTGAGTTTATTGAGTAAGTTGAAGAGCTTTGGCCGTTTCATTGAAGAAAGGTCGAAAACACGAAAAAAATGTTTAAAGTAGAAAAGTAGGATTTAAGGGAGTAAATAAAAGTTATAAGTCATAAAATGTAGAACATTAGTTGTAGAATCGACCCCTGATTTTTCACCCAGGTTTAATGTAGACACCCGGGTGTTTCGCGTCTGTGTGTGTGTCTGCCAGTCGGTTTGCGTTTCCGGAAATCATTGTAACAAGCAAGACAATACAAAATTACTGTTTGATTTGATGCATTTTCAGACATGTGCGGGTTGGGGTGTAGAACGTTTACACTTTCCATCCGAATTCGATGACATTTTCAGGTGCTGTGCGCGTTAATCCGTGAGGAGGATTAATAAGCTTTCCAACAGTATCAATCAATTTATTTGTGGACTATAAACAGTAGGTAAAATGCCCAATTTCATGCAAAAACAAAACAACAGTAAATTAAGCGAACACCTTGAAATTCCATAAACGAAAATGAGCGGTTTAAAGGAGAAACTTGGGAACGGAAGAGACTCAAAAGGTTGATTCCCTGAGTCTTCGAAATCTACATCCGTGACATCCTGCCAAGGTGTGTTTAAAATGAGAAGATGAGACTTACGAATGAGAGTTGAACAATCACAACCCTCTAGTAGGAAAGTTACTCATAAAAAAATGGGAGTTGAGCAATCTGATAGCGAAGAATAGTGGATTGGAGGAATTTCCTAAAAAATATTGTGGATAGGTCAGGCATTCATAGGATATTTAACTCTCTACCCGAATTTTCAATCCGCTTATACTTAACTTAATAAATTTTAAAAAATCTTTTTTTTTTTCAAAACTAATCTTCAATTTTAAGGTTGTCAAATACCGTTTGATTCCTCACTTTGCACTCGTGTTCAACAACAGACAAATTAGGTTCTATGTAATCAACATTTTCAATTACATTTTTCACACCGTCTTCACCCGAATACCGCAAATACTCGTAAGTGCTACAACCCCTCAGACAGTTTCTGCAGACGAGGAGTATTGTTAGTTTATGCTAATGGAAATGAAGAAATCTTATTGGATTCACCAAAATTCTCCGAGAGCTGAAAATCGGCTAGTAACTTCTATAACAACATGGGTTTTTTTTTTTTTTTTTTTTGAGAAATTTCTACGAATTTGTTGGGGATGAACACAATACGACGCTGGAACGTAACGGTAGTGACTTAAGACTTCCAGTACAACCAATCCAGACTACCAATAAAGTTCTTAACTAGGAATTGAAACAAAAATAGATATGGCACATATCTTCCTCGTATACATAACTCGATTGAATAAATGATCTCTTGCAAAGTAGATTATCTCAAAACTTCAATCTCCTAGTACCTACCTTCCACTACTTTCCGAATTTGAAGATCATATGACGGTGACATCCGTCGAAATCGTATACGATCGTTTTGTATACGATCGTTTCCATTGTATACGATCGTTTTCATATATGAAAACTGTAGAAGTTATGCTTTTTAAGGATTTCACATTGGCGCATGTGCAGAGGCTATCAATCCGGAGGCGATTATTTTCATCCATTATTTTCCATCTACTCCCCAACCTCCACAATCCCTGGAAATTTCATCAAAATCGGACAATAACTTCATAAAATTATGCTCGTGACAAGGATTTGCGGACAGACCAAATGGCATACAGAAAGGCTCGAAACCAATATTGTTCAAGAAAGTATATTACTCAAAACGCGAGTAGAAATATTTACATTGGAGCAAATTTTTGTTTTCATTCTAGAAAAGTAAAAACAATTCATCCGCTAGCTTGGTAGGCTCGTATACCTACAATAGCAGGCAGAGAAACGGGTGGGTAGTTTTGGCATGCCAACGCATGGAAAGGTAATGAAGACAAATGGTAGGTTCCTACTACACTCATACCTTCAGTACATACAACAATTCAGTCGATTTGACTACCTAACCTCCCCAGAGAAATAACTGTGCAAACTAAAATATCTAAGGTTTCGAAATATTCAATGTATCAAAATATTCAACAAATCAAGATGACCTTCTTATCGAAATGTCTAATGTATCAAAATGTCGAAATTATCGAAATATTCAATTTATCGAATCGTCCAAAGAATTAAAATGTCGGAAATATCAAAGTATCCTAAAAATCAAAATATTCAATGCCAAAGACATCAAAATATTCAATGTAGCTATACCGATTCTTGGGAGTACGGACAATTGAAGGTGGCAACGTAACGTGAGGGTGGAAGAACATCACCACCTTCTTGAATTCAAACTGCTGAATGCATGAAATCATTTATATCTTGATAAAATTACCAAGCGGTTATGTTACTTTCAATATGAAATTCGAGTTTAGATTGTAAGGTTATAATATAAGCCAAAGGGAGTGGAATATTTAGGTGAAGTTAGGTAGAACTTAGGATCCATGTTATGTTTGAAACTAGTTAAATTATGTTTTCAAATAAATTATAATTAATCATAAATATTTTCAGTTTTTTTTACTAGTTTTTTCCGTCACTTTCACTTGTTTTTTCTTCCTCCATTTAATTTGGGGCCTGGCTGCAACGGCCCTGCGTTGAATGTGGTTCAACTTGTATAGGCAGATAATTCAACACACTTTTCAATTTGGAAATCCGATTAGAAATTTTACTACTAATCATGCTCTTTAATTTTCCGTTATTAAGCCACGACATTGACAAAAATTTATAAGGAGTTGGCGCCCCACAAACTGGGAGGATATTTCGTAACTGTTACTCCGACAATAATGGTGAGGGACCCCGAGTGGATTCAGAAAATATTCACCACTGACTTTTCGTATTTCGCCGACCGAGGGATACCGTCGGACCCAAAAAACAGCCCACTGGAGAGCCATCTTTTCCTACTGGAAGGAGCAAAGTGGAGGTAATTATTCTGATCAATACTTACACATCGTTTACTAAGTGGGTGATAGTCGAGGACTTGGTTTGATTCAATGACTTTTTACTTTATTTTATTTAGGGGGAAGCGAGGTAGTAGTACGAAAACAGGTGGGTATTTAGTCTTTAGTAGGGAAGTGCCCATTTGTGATGGAGACTGAGTTGAGAAATAGTATCCTGCTTTAATGAGACTCGTAAACATAAGTGACTGAACTGCTATTTGAGAGTTGATGAGTGAGTGAAATCTTATAGAGTATAAGATTACATCCTACATTTAGCAATGCTTACGTATATTCTCGCTGATCCAATCACATGAAGCTATAGGTGCGTAGTCGAGAATTGGAAGAATTAGCGACTCTTCAAGTGGTTTTCGTACGTGAGTGGGGAAATCGCTGGATGCTCTTCTGAGTTTGTACAATTTTTTTGAGATCGACTTGGACATTGAAGTAACTTGAGGGTCCCATGACAAAGACAAATTATTTAAGACTAAAAACCCTAGGTTTTTCACCTCCTCAACATATTTGAGAAGGATTGAGCACAACATTTACCTTCGGGATGGCCGAGATTTTTACCTTTGTCAGAATTTTTGAATACTCCAGCACGATTGATTTTATTTTGATTTCGTTTACTTAAAATTCCGTACTACAGAATCCAATTTACCAACACCAAGAGATCACAGTTTAGACAACCTCATCGATTTAGACAATCTCATCGATCCCATTCACTGAGCAGGACCGATAAAGCTGCAAGGTGTCCGCATACATCGGCCGTGTTCCTTCAGAAGAAATGGTTGAGAGAGTTCTTACTCAAAAAACGCTGCAAATTATTACACAATGGTTTATTATTTTTCTATAGATCACTCGTCTGAAAAGCCACCAACCATCCAACATGAAGAAAAAGATCGATCGTATTTCGGTCAGCTATAATTTGAACGGAGATTAGGCCTCTTCTGCGATTCACTAACGTGTTTCTGATTTATCGTACGTCCAAACCTTAGATTCTCGTAGTGAGCGAACGGCTTGTCCTACAGAGCCCCGGGTGGTCTCAAAAAATTTTTAAAATTCTATAGGATCTTAAATTGAAGGAAAAACAATACCTTTATATACAAATTTTTTGAGTTAGGGCATTTTCAAAATTTCAAAATTTATTTTTTGACCCTTAGAAGTGACTTAAATCAACCAAAATCTTCGGGGCACAACTAGATACCAAATGGAGCCTACATACCAAATTTTATCACAATCGGTCAATGCTAAGTGGCAAAAGTACCGCGTACGGCGGACGGACGGCCAAATTTTTATCGATTTTTGGATTCTACGTACCTTGAAACGTAAACCATCAAATTTTGAGGGGGTGTTGGAAAACATTTTTTCTTGGTCGATTCCAAAGGTTCATTATTGAAAATAATAAACCAAAAATTAACGTGAGTGCCGAAAGCGCGGACCTAGAGGGCAACCCACCTCGACTTCTCACCAGAAGGAGAAGATATTTTCAGGTTCAGGATTTTATTCTCTGTTGGCGTGCTCACAAGTATGATCCAAACCCATTAAATAAATGTCCTTCAACTCCGATTGATCTTAGTATGACCAGAAGGATATCCTTTCTAATCAGGTCAAATGCCGAAAGAAAGTCGACCTTTACCATGACCATTATTGTTATCTGTTTCCTGTCAATCGCTCTGATTACTCGTCTAGGAGTTTAATTAAAGATTGATTGATTGATGGTGTTTTTTTTTGTTATTTTTTTATAAAGGTATTGTTTGGTAATGCATGCATTCCAGGGCAGGATTAGTTCAATTTTAACTAGTCAGCGATAAAACATAAATGCTTATTTACCTTTGTACTGCACAAAATACTCGTAGTTTCACCCGATGTAATTTAGCTAGTATGTTGAGGATGTAACCATATCATTTTCAGCATCATGAAAGCCCAAAAATTTTGATATCCCCTGCCCCCTCACCCTTACCCACCATACTATTTCTAGCGACATGAGAGCCTCGAATTTGAACAGCATTAATCCGTGACCTACCATAACCAACATGTGAATTCGATTGCGGGCTCGGAAATGGATTTGTATGAGTAGTTATTTTCTTTCTCCGTTGAGTGTTGTCCTCCTTCACCCCAGATTAATCGCATAAGGGCGCACAAGTCTTGCCGTGGGACTTCCTAAAAACAGGGCTTGGATTAGGACCAAGTCGGTCCTCTCTTACATCCCCCCCCCCCCCCGTAAAAATGATTAAATCAGACGCAATACAATCGTTGTACATTATGATATTTATGTGACAAGAACTAATAAAACTGATAGTATCTTCCGATAAGTATCTGAATTACAATATACACGTATTACCTTGTTCGAGGTATCTCAAGTAATTATAAGTTAAATTCTCGCCTCGTGTGGATACTATTATATGTTGTATTATTATTAGAAACGTAGGTACAAATAAGGATTTATTTGTACTTTTCCAATAATAATCATAACAAAACATAAGTAGTAATACAATAATAAGTAGTAGTATAATAAGTAGTAATACAATGAGAGAGAAAGAGAGAGATTTGATTTGATTTTTGATTTATTTAATGAATCAGGGTTACATAGGGCCTTAGGGCCCTCTCTTACCGTAACCCTGAACGGGTTTTTACAATAATTCGGCCTATTCTAACAGTTTTCTTCGCATTAATAATTGAATTATTAAAACTTACATCTAATCTTCTTCCTTTCTAAATGAAGATTTCTTCTTCAACATTGTTGATTTTCTACTCACTATTTTTTACATAAATATTCGGAAAAAAAATGTTCCTTAAAATGGTTTTTGAAACTGCTTGTGGTAGATTTTGTAAAAAATAATTCTACATTTTCGTAATAGGTTCTGATGCTCCTAATTATAAATGATTTATTATAAATGCTAGTGCGGTGAAGTGGAACCTGGAGTAATTCATTTGCATATCTAGTGTCGCGTTGGTGAATATTACTCATCGTAGTGAATTTATTACTGAGATAGGTAGGTGTTGAAAATTTCAATATTTTCAATTTAAGAGCAAATTGTAGTAAAATTTCAATAGAGAGAGAGAGAGAGAGAGAGAGAGAGAGACAGACAGAGAGAGAGAGAGAGAGAGTAGGAGTTAAAGCTGGTTTTAAAAGAGGAATTGTAGTTAGAAAAGGGATTCCGTAGCATTTTACTTGAGAACGAATACTTTGTAAGGTCAATAAATATTTCAATTGATTGATTTATTCGTAAGAATAATGTATCAGGTTAGTAGTTTAGCAACCGATGTCAAAAACAGGTGTGTTGTTCATTGTGTGGTTTTACTCTGTAGATATATAAGAGCCAAGCTATCACCCATATTCACTTCAGGAAAACTAAAATGGATGTATGGAGAAATGAGGAAATGTGCTGATGCTTTCATTGAGAATTTGGAGAAAACCGTTCCTTACGGAGAGGATATTGATATGAAGGAAGATGCTTCGGGGTTCACGATACAAGTTATAGGTAAGTACTAGTCGGTGGAACCTTCATGAGCTGAAAACAGTAAACAACAAATTAAACGTAATATTGATAAATTACATGCTCCTTCCACTGAATGCAGATAACTACAAGTAGATACATTAATGTACTTACAATACCCAAAAGGTAGATAAAATGTTGGTGGCAGTCGCCGCTGTGGTGCCAGTGGTTTTGTAGTACCTAGGTACTTACGATCAAGCGCAACAAATAGAAAAGTTGGGAAACCAAAATAACCTAATATACCTACTAAAGTGGGAAAAATAAAAATGTAGTTACTTACATATTTATTCATACAATACCTTTAAAAAACCTTCATTATCTCGAAAACTGAGGGGAAAGACACCTCTCCCTTCATGTCCTAATCATGGACTGTTCATCTACTTCATTAATTTCGTAGCTCACAAGAGGAACTGTTGAACACCTTATCCTTTTCTGTTTCTTGTTCCTAAGGTTCATGCGCATTCGGCATTGAGACTAATTCTATTGGAAATCCTAATAGCGAATTCAGATTATTCAGTAAGAAAGTGTTCACTGCCTCGAAAGAGCTTATTGCGAAAACAATATTCAGAGTCTTATTTCCTAATATCTTCAAATTACTCAAGGTGCGTATGACTTCAATTTATCTAAATACTAAAATAATAGTAATTACCTACCAATGCCTGTTTACATACCGTATTCACCATTTTGAAATTGTGTTTGTTAAATGAACAAACTAATGTTGCTTGACCACCAGAATGAAACACCTAATTTGAAACATTTTAAAAAGTCCTGTTGCCCCCAGTTGTGATTATGCTAATATTTCAGAAATACAAACTAAAATATGGATAAAAGGAAAAATAATTTGAGTCATGGACTGATTTTTTTATTGATCGACTTCAAAACAACCAAAAATAAAAAAGAGGAGGTTTCTCAATTTCGTCTGTCGTGGGAAACCTACTCTTTGTCATTTTTTGTGACGTTTGAACGCCTTGCAATTTTATGACGTCCCTCAGTAAGGGACTCATGCAATTTAACCGGAATATGTTTTAGAATATGTTTTATTTGTCGTGAACAATAAAATTGCATTAACAATGGTCAAAAATCTTAGAGCCTAAAAGCTATAATAAAACAATTTGATAGGTACAACAAACAGTGAAATAACAAATTAGTGAATAAAAGGAAAGAGCCTGCAAATACAAAAATTAAAAATGACTAAAAAGCCACCCATGTACAAAGGCAGCAAAGCCTTCCAGAGGATACCCAGCCGGACCCACCCACCATGCGGTTCCCGACATACGTCCCTGGGGGCAATGACAGAAAACCAACAAGGGCACCCCGACCGGGACACACAGCCAAACGCCCATGAGCATGAGTGACTAGAGTGGATTTCAACCAAATGACTATTAATTTATTATAACAAATGACTAGAGAAGTATTAAAAGGAATGCATTACTGGGGTGGACCAGGACAACACCCGACAGAGATGAAAAATTATTACACAAAGGTATAATATTTTATATAGATCACTCGCCTGCAAAGAGTATAGTTTGGCCATTGTCTTTACCTACCAACCACGTTTTCGCTTCACAATCAAGTATATTTTGAAGAAATAAACACTTCACACTCAATTTAAAGGAAGAAAGAGTTGTGGGTGCAATTATATCAAAATTTTTTGAGCTAGGGCGTTTTGAAAATGTCAGCCCTTATTTTCCACCCTTAGAAGTGCCTGACATCAACCAAAAACGTCGGGGCACAATTAGACTCCAAATGGGGAGCACAATGGTAACTAAGGGAAGCGCCGCGAACGGCGGACGGACGGCAAAATTTTAATTCGATTTTCGGATTCTACGTCCCTTGAAACGTAATCCAACAAACTTTGAGAGGGGTTAACACTTTTCTTGGTCGATTCCAAAGGTCCATTACCTATTGAAAATAGTAAACCAAAAGCAGAAACTGGAGTGTGAATCGCCAACGTTAATATTAAAAGAAATAGCTTCCTTAGCAACCAAGAACCAAATTTCATTATGCATATGAGGGCACATACAACTCTCGGATAACGATGGTTTGATGGTTAGTATTTTCTGTCAAAATAAACTTGTAAGTGAACCCTATGAGTGAACCTTACGCAAAAATATGGTTGGGTGGTACTGAAAAGAGAAAAGGCTGCTCTTTGCAGGCGAGTGATCTACAAGAAAAATTAATATGTTGTAAACCGCTATGTAATAATTTGCAGGGATTTTTGTTCGAATTAGACACCTTTCCAATAAAGTAAACTACTTCACGAGAGAATCGAATATGGCACGAGAAAGTGGATGAACCAGGAGGATTATAATATTCTAAAATACTCGATTTCCGTAGACCACGGATTACAATAAATTAAAATTCTGAACGAATTTGGGGCTATCGTGGCGCTGGAAATGTTATGGTAGTTCCCAGGTTGGGTATATACGTGATGGGTGAAACATACCAGCTGAATAACAAAGGGTGAAACTGTTTTTTGCTGTAGAAAATTAGTTAACAATACATACCTATATTATCAACACACCACACAGCTCATAATTAGGTCGAGTTCAGCCGTAGATACCCTAAATCGCTCGATGTCCTCTCCAACGATCTTTTGCTTCCGAGTCTTCCAAGATAGCGGTAGCGGAAGCATTATTTTCACTTTTCAAGGTTGAAAAAAATATTCTCCAAAATCAAAATGTCCACTCACGTTCTACGTTTTAGGCATTCCTGAACAAGTTTGGTTCCTTGTCTGTCTGTCTGTGTGTCATTAAATCCTTGAAAAGGGCAAAATTGTACGACGTTTATAGTCCAATTTCGATGCCATTTTCAGGGATTGTGCAGATTGGGGTGTAGATGGTCTCCTATGAAAATCATTGGTCCCGGATTTACAGTAGCCGAAGCGCATGCGTAAACATGAGTTCCTTGTACAGTTCCGAATTCGATGAGGTTTTCAGGGATAGTGCGAATTAGTGAAGATGGTGCCCAGCGAAAATCACTGCTCCCGGATCCACAGTAGCCGCTGCGGATGGGCAAAACGAAAAAAAAACTTAAAACAGCCTCATCATCCACATTTTCCACCCGAGTTTGATGATATTTTCAGGGATTGTAGGTATAGGTTGCCGTGTATATAAGGGTTTATAGGGGCCAATCTACACGGCAACCTATGCCTATACTCCCGTGCTAAGCCAGAAAGTCGTAACGTGAAAATTTGACCAAATTGAGTTATTGGTACCCGGGGGTTTTGGGAGTCGATTTCTATCGATTTTCGGAGTTTAAGAGTCGTATCTCTATTAGAAATGCCTCAAACAAGCCTCCCGACTTTCGCGTTAAGGCGTGTTAACTTGATTTTGCTAAGAAACTAGTCGTATCAGAGCGATTCAGAAGAAGAAAACTCGTATCTTGACACTAATAAGGGAATCTGCCTATTTCAACGATACGACTTCTTGCATTAAATCGGCATGATACGACTTTTCGCCTCTGAAAACTCAACATCTAGTGGTGACTTTACGTTTATACTCTAAGTGAATAAACGTTTATTTTTATTGATTCAGCAGTTTTTTCTTACACTCTGAACAGAGATATGAAATACAATAGACTTTGAGCCAAGTAGGATGACAAAATAATCAATGTGAAATGGTTCCTTGAATTAAAATGAATTAATGATTCAAGAATTAAACTGAACAGAATAGTCGTAACTTCGGGTTTACGAGAGCGTAATCTCGTATCGTCGTTTTTTTGACAATTTACACTCAAAAATGTTTAATTTTGACTCCAGAATTCGATTCGGCTACTAATTTCTTTTAAGAAAACCTATAGTTGGGGTAAAAGGAGGAAAAATAATCCCGCGAAAGAATTATTTCGCCTCGAAACCTATTAGGTCGTTTTCCCGAAAGTTGGGTGAAGTCAAGATACGACTTTCTGGCTTAGCACGGCAGTATAGTGAAAGGTACTTAGAGACTAATGCTTTGAGATTAGCTACTATGCTTCCATGAATCATCCATACAACCGAGTTATAGAAACGAAGAAACTATGGGCCAAAACCTCTTGTCAGACTTTTTTAATGCAAACATGATTTTCCCTTTCAATTCGAGAAAACCTCGTTTACAGCCAATTCTATGACCGATCCCATACCGTTGTTCCGAAAATAAAACACCCTAAATAGAAATTTACCTACCGTTTATTTAAAGAAAAAAAGCATTATTCTTATGTTAAACACCGCTCAACAGGTTTATTATTAAAACAGGGAAAAATGGGAAATACGTGAAAAACTGATCTGGAATGTAAAGTTTGAAAGGCTGGAGGAATCCGATAAGCATCGCTTGTCACCTCAGCACAGGTCAATTGTATTGTATGGTGTTATACAATGTACGAATATCTCCTCGTCTATTGTCAATTCCTAGCCGACCACCTTTGATCCTCTGGGACTTTTTTTTCTTTTAAAGCGAATTATCAAAGCAAATTACGCTATTTTCATCCTTTTTTCATCTCTTTGTAGCTCCCCGAGTTTCTCTCAGAAAATTAAACTCACTCTTTCTCTCTCCTACCTACCAAACTTGGAAGTTGAAGTGATAATCCTATTTCCTGTGTAAACTAAAAATAATTATACCAAGCAGGTGTGGCACATATTTTCCTCATATTCATAACACGATAGTATTGATGATCTGATGCAAGGAGATGATCTCTAAGTACATTTCAGACTAGATGGAAACAACAGGCGTTATGCGTGTTACAAGGATTTTTTGAGCATGCGCATTTTAAGGTGACATTTAGTTCCTACCCATGAAATCTCTGATAATTTCCTATAAATCGAGTAGACACTGAATGTTAAGCTTGTTACAAAAGTTACATGTTTGCACATGCGCAGTGATTACCAATGATCTGATCACGATGAATACGTGGAGATCAATTCAAAATCCTGTCCCCAAAATCCTAAAAATTTCGTTGAAATTTGATGGAAACTGTAGGATTGCGTATGCGCAGAGGCTGCTATAAATCCAAGATTAATGAAATTGATGGGGGTCCGATTAGATCCTAACCCGCTCAAACCATATAAGAATTTAATCGAAATCTGACTACAACCTCTTATAGTTTTTTCGAAGATTTTTTCGAAGGAAGACAAACACGAAACCAAAATTGTTCAGGAATGTCAAATATGCGAATGGGAATTTTGATTTTTGAAGGATTTTAATTTGCGTTTCCCAGAAGTGAAAACAATGATTCCGCAACCATGGTAGACTCGGAAGCAACTGTATACTGGTATGGAAGGGGGTATTGTGGAACCAAGGTGATACTCCCTATCTTGGCAGGTATTTTTTTACACCTAATCTTTATATGCCCAACCCCTTCGGTAATGCATGATAAAATGTCTGTTAAGTGAGTGTGTCACATGGCTTTCTCGTATCCATAAATCGATTGCATAGATGATCCGATGCATACTTGCTAATCTCAAATCACCAATCTCTAAGTACCCACATATGGTGGGAGGGGGGGGGGGCAGCTACACGCCAACCCGCACAATCACTAAAAATTTCATCGAAATCGGACAGTAACTTCGTAGGTATTACTCGATATTAGGTGAAGGTGAGGGCAGATCTAACCAGCTCAAAACTGTTAAAACTTGTGGGTTTGTTTTGATGGGTAGGATAAATCACCCGGCCCAAAATTGTTGAATGATCGTGCAAGGAGTATGTAAGGTATTAGGGATGATCCTGAGGATCAGAAGAGAGACAAAGAAGAAGCTGGCACTTCTAGTCTCGACCGCTACTTCTGAACACCTGGCTTCTCGAGATACCACCATACAAGTGCTTTTATTGTTTTATTAGTTAAATATGTTTGCCTAGGAGGAAGTAACTAAACAAGCGTATCCCAAAATCCATGCCCTTATTATACGTGTATGTGCCCTCATTAAGAATAGGTAGGTACCTCCTTCAGTGTCTATGAGTCTGGAAGTATTATTCAGTACCTAGGTACAGTCCTTATACACATACTTACTGTTTGCATCTGCCACTCAAGAAGAAAAATCTACTGTTCGGTAAATTAATTTGGGATGGCTCCCACTGTTCTTGGGATGGCGCCTCACATTGTCTTGTAGGGTCACATGGGCCCAGCAACTCGGAATCAGCCTCCACTGATTTTCTTTCAGTGTAAAGACTTTAAAGAACGGCTTTTGCCGTTCAAGGAATGACACACAGGAAATTTAAATGATCAGTCGGTCCTTCAAAATTATGAATTTTGAATGTTCGGTTGGTGTTAAAAATTAACCAATTAGAAGAAAATCATGATGCATACATAATGTATGTCAAATTTCTCTTGCAGATAAGAGCAACCCCAAGAGCAATTGATGATTTTGTGATGAATTTAGTTACACAAAGCTTCAACCACAGATTGACAACAGGGTACACTAGAAACGATTTCATTCAACTACTTCTTCAGCTGCGAGAAAAAGGAACAGTAGAGGTAGAGGAACACGAAAAGGACGATGAAGACCGCCATGAAGCATCACTCAATCAATTGAGTCAATCAATTGGAAAAGAAGTAGTAGGTATGTAATCAAACTACCCCCAATTTTTATAAAACAGATGAATAACAAATGAACTCGAATAACTATTTTAACCGTTCCATTAGTAAAGAACCTGTTTTTAATTGACCAAAAAAAGAGACGTGAAGAAGAACTGGAGTGATATATGGGTACTTATTGAGTTATTTAAACAATTCTCATCCAATTTTGATGATGCATTTTCATCAATTAGGACTGATCGAATTCGACTTTCGTTGGTAGATATCTATAACAGTCGATCCGGATTCTAGCCGATCTTTCTGAGTTGACCACTATAGGTAGGTTACCTACCTATCTATGAATGTCTGCGTTAATGTCGATGTACCTTACAGGAGGATTCGTCCTAGGCACCAAGTCTAGTGCAGGGAGTGGGCGTTTTCAAAAGAAAGGACGAGTGAAGAGTACTCAAGTCAGTTAGCGATACTATTAATTTATAGATTCTAGGTTTAGAGTAAGTGAAGTAGGAAGATGAGTAATTTATTAATCCCTCCCTTTTACTTGATAGGGAATACAAGTAACCTCAATCCCTTTCACCACATGGGCACCATGTGACCTAGTAACCAGGTGGTCTTCCCCTTTTTCAAACCTGACTGGCTTAAGTAGTTTCTCGAAGACTTGTTCATGTTGTCCTGTCAATGAAAGCGCTCACCCCCTGCACTCGACTTACTGGTTGAAAAGGAGTCTACAAAAGATAACCAATAACAATAATTGAAATCGTATAACAGGCGTAACTAACTCCATATATTTAATGCTACGGATGTTTATTCCAAGATACGTAAGTAGTTCCCTACTTATTTTACCATCTCTTGTTCTATCAACAAGTTTCTTTACAGAAATAGATGACGAGCTCTTGGGAGCCCAGTTATTTGTATTCCTTGTTGCTGGATTCGAAACAACAGCATCAACTATCTATCACATGAGTTACTTGTTATCACAAAATGAAAAATGCCAGGACAAAGCACGTGAGGAAGTCACTAAAATTTTGGCTAAACATGGAGATTTCACTTATGATATGCTGAGAGAATTAACATATTTAAGCTATTGCATCGATGGTGCGTATCTACTCACTTTCAATAGGATATAATATAAAATACGTACCTAACTCACTACCCTAGCCATAGCTCTTTGAGTTTGACCATCATACTGCCTACCTATACAATATAATATTCTACTACTATACAGGTTGTAAGCCTAACTGGTCGGCCATACGGTGCCAGTCGATTCTATAACTAATTTGCAACAAAAAATGTCTCCTAGCATTTTTTTTAAACCCTTCGTTTTTGAGTTATTTTAACTTTGAACATTTTTTCCGTGATTTTGACCTTTTGTCATTAAATTGGTCATAACTCCGTTAATTAGGTAGCTATGTAAGTTACAATTTGAGAATACTGTTGGAAAGAAAATTAAATTTCCTATCGGATAGATGCCTTAACTTTTTTTTGAGTCAAGGTCTGAGACATTAAAACGTCCTTTAAAAAGAGAATTTTACGTAATTTTGGAAACCTCGCATTTTTTCAATCGCATCTTGAACTACGAGAACCCATATTTTTTCAAGATGCAAGAACAATAAAAACTGCGCTAGAATCTCAGCTTTCCAATGGTATAATTATAAAATATTTTACAACCAAATTTAGGGGAGAAAATGGTGTTTGAACGCGGAAAAACGTGCATTTTTTAAACGAAATCAGCGCTCCGCCTCGAAGGCCTGAGGGGTCGGACGATAGAAGTGGGTTGTAAAATATTTTATAATTATACCATTGGAAAGCTGAGATTCTGGCGCAGCTTTTACTGTTCTTGCGTCTTGAAAAAATACGGGTTCTCGTAGTTCAATTTGCGATTGAAAAAATGCGAGGTTTCCAAAATTATGTAAAATTCTCTTTTTAGAGGACTTTTTCATGTCTCCAACCTTGACTCAAAAAAAGTTAAGGCATCTATCTGATAGGAAATTTTATGCTCTTTCCAACGGTATCCTCAAATTGTAATTTATACAGCTAATTTACGGAGTTATGACTAATTTAATGATTAAAGGCCAAAATCACGAAAAAAAGTTTAAAGTTAAAATAACTCGAAAACGAAGGGTTTAAAAAGAAATTGCTAATAGACATTTTTTGTTGCAAATTAGTTAAAGAATCGACAGGTGCCGTATGGCATACCAGTTAGGCTTACAACCTGTATAAAATATAATAGACAGATTAACCATGTAATTTCTTGAATGAATAACGATTCCTGATTCTATGCTTCTTCTCTTTTTTTAGAAACGTTGCGCCTTTTCCCACCCATTCCTTTCATGTTGCGAACTTGTACAAAAGAGTACACATTTCCAGATGGGACAACAATTCCAAAGAAAACCAACATTCTTATCCCCGTTTACAGTATGCAACACGATCCGAAACATTTTCCAGAACCAGAAAAATTTATACCTGAAAGATTTGAACTAGGAATAACTAAAGGTTCATACGCACCGTTTGGCGAAGGTCCCAGAGTTTGTATTGGTAAGCGCAAGCTGATATGTAAGCAAATCTGAATTTGTTTCTAGATTTCTACTTGAGAAACCATCAATATGCTAGTAAAATAGAGAGTGCGCCTGGGTAGGAAAAACTGTTTAGTGTTATTGCTTCCGAGTCTACCAAGGTAGCGGAAGCTTTGTTTTCACTTTTCAAGGACGAAAAAAAAAGTTCTCCAAAATCAAAATTTTCACTCGCGTTTTGCGTTTCAGACCTTTCTGAACAATTTTGGTTCCGTGTCTGTGTGTCTGTCTGTCTGTCATGAATTCCTTGTAACGCGCATAACTATACGAAGTTATTGTCCGATTTCTATGAAATTTTCAGGGATTGTGTGAGTTGGTGTGTAGACGGTCCCCTATGAAAATCATCATCCTCGGACTGACAGAAGCGACTGCGCATGCGCAAACGTGAATTCCTTGTAACTGCCATAACTTCTACATTTTCCATCCGAACTCAATGAAATTTTCAGGGATGTTAAAGATTAGTATTTAAATTGTCTCCTATGAAAATCATCACCTTCCGACTGATAGTAGCTACTGCGCATGCGCAAACGTGAATTTCCTTGTGACGGCCATAACTTCCACACTTCCTACTTGATTTCGATGAAATTTTGAGGGATTATGCAGATTGGGTTGTAGATGGTCCCCTATAAAAATCATCACCCCCGGACTGATAGTAGCCGCTGCGCATGCGCAAACGTGAATTCCTTGTAACGGCCATAACTTCCACATTTTCTACCCGATTTCAATGACATTTTTAGGGATTACGCGGATTAGGTTGTAGATGGTCCCCAATGAAAATCATGCCTTAAAATTTACAGAAGCCTCTGCGCATGCGCATACGTAAAATCCTTGTAACAGCCATAACATTTAGGTACATTTTTCATCCGAATTTGATGAATTTTTTTAGGATTGTCCAGATTAGCGTGTAGATGGTCCCCTATGAGGGTAGTGAAAAGTACTTAAATATTGGTGTTTTGAGATTAACTGCTATGCATCGGATCATCTATATAATCGGGTTATGGATACGAGGAAGCTATGTGCCACACCCACTTGGCAGACTTTTTTAATCTAAGGTCGACCTCATTCCGAGAATTTTGGTACCAACCGCGGCCTTCTACCGTGTGTAAATCTTTTCCTATGAATTTTTAAAGTTTCGACCGTTTATGACGTCACAGTGGGCTGGGGGGTCACGCCCAGGCGAGAGGGGCGCGTGTCGAAAACGGTCGAAACTTTGAAAAATCATAGAAACAGATCTACTCCCGCTAGAAGGTCGCGGTTGG
The DNA here is from genome assembly GCA_009739505.2 of Apolygus lucorum. NCBI lineage: Eukaryota > Metazoa > Arthropoda > Insecta > Hemiptera > Miridae > Apolygus > Apolygus lucorum. Next base: position 96,025,840 of record CM019167.2, on the reverse strand, counting down.
TGCCAAAATTCTCAGGATGTAGTCTACTTTCGATTAAAAATCTTTTAAAAATAAATTAATTAAAATGGGGGATTGCTTTACACTAATAGTAGATAACCATTACCTTTTCAGGAAAGCGTTTTGCGCTGGTGGAGATCAAACTTGCAATGGCCAGACTTTTAACGACCTTCCGATTCAGTCCAGGAACAGCTAAGAATGATAACATCTCGTTTCTACCACATTCGTTCTTGTTACTTGTTAAAGGGAGTCTTCCCATGAAAATAACTAAGCTTGTATAATAAAGATTTCAAATAGTTTGCTGCAGAAAACCACTTGAATTCACAATTTCAATTTATTGATTTCTTGTCTTACCTGTCTACTTATTTTTATGAACCAACCTGTGAAAGTAAGCGAGTACTGGATTGTTCCGAAATGATGAGAATTATCACGCAACGGTTCATTATTATTCTGTGTAGGCGGCCATTGGCTGGTTCAATGAACCGGTTCCTGTGGGATCGCTGAAGTTGAGGCCAGTCGGCCCACGAGATTATCTGGATTGGTGACTTTTCGAGGGCGGTATCACAGGTCTTGATAATTTTGGTTTATTATTTTCAATAATGAACCTTTGGAATCGACCAAGAAAAAAAAAATTTTCAACACCCCCTCAAATTTGATGGTTTACGTTTCAAGGTACGTGGAATTCGAAAATCGAATACAAATTTGGCCGTCCGTCCGCCGTAAACCGTACTTTCCCCACTTAGCATTGACCGATTTTGATGAAATTTGGTATGTAGGCTCCATTTGGGGTCTAGTTGTGCCCCGAAGATTTTGGTTGATGTAGGTTACGTCTAAGGGTTCCAAAATGAATTTTGAGATTTTGAAAACGCCCTAACTCAAAAAATTGCGATATAAAGGTATCGTTTTTCCTTCAATTTAAGATTCTATAGAATTTTTAAAATTTTTTGAGACCACCCGGACTCTGTAGGACACACCGTTCGCTCTCTACGAGAATTTAAGATTTGGACGTACGATAAATCAGAAACACGAGAGTGAATCGCTAAAGAGGCCTAATCTCCGTTCAAATTATACCTGACCGAAATACGATCGATGTTTTTCTTCATGTTGGATGGTTGGTGGCTTTGCAGACGAGTGATCTATAGAAAAATAATAAACCATTGTGTAAAAATTTGCAGCGTTTTTCGGGTTGGGCCATTGGTATACCCCACTCTATGTAAGCGGGTGAAAAAAAAAATCCTCAGAACCTATTCTATTTTACCTTTGGAAGACAGCTGATGAAGTCTGCGACGCCAGGAATGGCAGTTGAACGATAATTGAACCTGAGATAGGCTGTTTATTTTTCTTTACTTTATTCCGTTTAGATAATCTGTGTTGATCACCAGTCCTTCGAACAAAATGGATTGATTTCATGTACTTATTTTCAGTGCGAATCATAACTCAATCATTTTTATTTGAGTTATTTGTTTTTTTCATAAAGGCTTAAGCTGTTTCCCGGAATCGAAAAAGGGGCCTAGGATTACCTTACAGGACGTTCTGTGCTCTGAGTTGACTCATTCGATCTCCAAAATTGTTATCTATTTTTAATTTAAATACTAATCTAGGCTTTGAAATTGACATAATTTAGTAATATCTAATTGATGAGAGAAAAAACACTTATTGAACATTGTAGAAGGAATGGAGGTGGACAAGGACTCCAGTAGTTGTCGAAACGCAATGGATTTGCCGAAAGTTCAAATTGAGTTGCCAAAAGTTCAAATTGGTATGCCAAAAGTTTGCCAAAAATTCAAATTGATTTATGCCAAAGGGTCTTATCTTTTTTTGCGAGCGTGCGATGTGAATGTGTGAGGCGTTAATCTTGTGGGAGCCAAATTGCTGCTCCGTCCTCAAGTCCGATTCCTCGACACTTCGCGAAATTTCCTCGCGAGACTGATGGGTGAAGCTCTCGCCCGAGACTACACAATGAAACAAACCGTGAAACAGACGCGCGAGGCGGCCATGACGAGTGTTTCTATAGTTCCTCTTCCTCGCCGTGCAGCCAGTGCTTTGGCTTTCATCGTCGCAGCTCATATTGTCAAAAAGAGGAAAGGACATCAGCAACAACGCCGACGTCGTTGGTGGGTCAGAGAAATCTTTCGCAAACGGTTGCAATACGGCAATAGATTGATAAAGGACATGCAGATGGAGATGGTTGAAGACGTAATACTGAATTTCACGCGAATGAAATCGACTGACTTCGATTATCTGGTGTTAGTTATTGGACCCAAAATTGAACGGGTAGACACGCACATGAGAGAAGCGATCACTGTGAAGGAAAGAATTGCCATCACACTGAGATATTTGGCTACAGGAGACTCATACACAAGTCTGCAGTAAAATTATAATCGAAAGACCTGCCTCGCACAAACAAATATACACGTCTACACTTCGAGAAACAATAAGGCCGAAACTCCTTTGTTGCGCGCCAGAGACCGACTGGCTGACCGCTCGCTCCCTCGTCTTGCAAGGGATCCTCCCAGAGGTGTGATTCGGGTTCTAGAAGCGTCTACACGCCGCGAAACTTGTTTCGCGAGAATCCCTCGCGAGGAAATTTCGCGAAGTGTAAATACACCTTTAGCCTCATGGAAACCGCTCGATGGACGGAGAATTGTGTTTTCCCTCGCGTCCACATCATCACTTGAGCGTAGGAATTGGACCATTTATTGGCAAGGCGTAGGGAGGCATTCTTGAGAAAAGCGTCATACTCTTTAAGCAATGCCCCATCGCATGAAATTATGAGTGGCGTGAAAGACCCTCTCAGATCTTCGGCTATTCTGTCGCTTGGCTTGGGCAGCATGGCGAGAGATGGTTGGCCAGTCCATGGAAGTGTAAGAGACTGCGTCAGCGTTTATAACACGTGTATCAAAAAACGCAGGTCTCTCACGGTCCCGCACACTATGCACCTTCATGTCTGCCACCAGGCAGAGGCTGCTATCAGCTCTTTCACGAAGAACTGGTTCTGTGACAACACCGTTCCAGGCGAGGCTTGCTATTTTGGAGCATTCGTCTCCAAACAGGTCGTGTCCCTGTTTGATCAGGCCGCCCTTCATACAATTGAGGGCGTGGTTCATATCCATGGGACTCCCGCATCCGTCGCCCCATACTGGCAACCCTCTTGGTTCCCAACCGTACCGAATTGCCGCACGGAATTGGGAAGACGATCTAATTGATTAATTATTGACTTACTATTGGGTAATAGTAACCAAATGTTGAGGAGAATACTAGACCAAAAATAAAAATAAAGCTCAAAAACCAAACGTTAAAAGGTAAAAGTGCCGCATACAGCGAATTTTTTAAAATTTGATCTTTGGATTTAACTTTTCTTGAAACGGAACAACCATTGGCGTCGGGGGTGGTGGGGTGGGGGGGGTGCTCGATTCCAAAGGTTCAATAGAATTGTAAATAATAGTAATCAACCAAAATGTAAGATAACCCAATATTTATATAAAATGAAAAAATAGCATTAATTGGGCAAAATGAATAATTTTACACAAATATATAATAAAAATATATTTTATTTAAAATAAAATATTGCTTAGCTCTTTTTTCTACTTATCACAATTTTTGAAAAATAATTTGTATGGCTTGTTGGTTACGGATATGGAAATAGTAATTGGCATAGCTTATTGGTACTTCATCAGTTGAAGTCAAGCATATCTCTCGCCAGTATTTGCGGTTTAGTCATCAAAATTAACTTGGCGCACTAAACAATTGAGGTTCATGATTTTACTTTACTTTTCCATATAAAATCATTCCAAAATTAAATTTATAGCACCACGGTCGTTGAAGGATGGTTACGGTTAAGGAGTAGGTCACAAGAGCCCACAAATAAGATGAAGTTGCGAGAAAATCCCTCGAATTTCAAGTTGTCTGGTTAGAAATTCACTCCGCATTCATCTGCCCAATTTAGCCCGTCAGATGTTGATTTCGCTGGCCGGTACTCCAAACCCACCCAGTCAGAATACTTACACTCATTTAGGTGGTGGAAGATATATGAGTAATTCAGCTCACCGAAAGAGTTAGGCTCGTGCCTTTCTGGCACCTGCGCAATCTGCACATGCTTGGTATAAGGCAGATATTTTTCTATGTTTCTAGTAACATTGCCTTTGATTTGTTGAAGATGAAACAAATCGAGGAGTAACCCGAAATTCTCAGTTTTCAAACTTTCTATGACTGAAACAGCTTTGTCGTAATCTGATAAGAAATAATTAGGTACACTATGTTGGTTGATTGGTTCAATCACAGCAACGATGCCAGCCTTTTCCAGCAACGGAACTGCTTTTCGAAGGTTCTGTACATACGTTTTCTCGTGCAGCTCAAGAGGGTGTTCAGTCACAAGACCAGCCATGATGTGGATCAACTTGCACTGCAATGTGGTGGCGTATGAAATTGCTTTTTGAACGCCTAGAAAACAAAACATAAAGTCATAAGAGTCTTAGTTGATGAATTCAATAAAATGGATCACACTTAAGTCTCGCGAAAAACGGTTAAAATGTATTAATAATAAGTTGGAAGTAGTTGAAAACTGACAGACGTACAACCAACTCCACCGAATTACTTTCTATGAGACCCAGAAAACGTCCGCCAAGTGAGTGTGGCACTTAAACCGATCAGATCTGACACCTTGGGGATGGGGAATGCCAAAACTTGCCCCACTACCTTTCCCAACCGAAAAGGCGGAAAGCACACGCTCAGACAACCTACAACTGAGGCTTCCTGGATCTTTTTTTTTTTACCAATATGTAATATCCATGTTCAACTAACTGCTAAAAACGTTTTGAAACAAAACTCGGTCAAAGAATGAGTAAAGCACCCAAGAATTCATGCTAGAATAGAACAAAAAAAAACGCTGCAAGTTATTACACAATGGTTTATTATTATTTATTTTTCTATACAGCTCACTAGTCTGCAGAGCCACCAACCATCCAACATGAAGAAAAACATCGATCGCATTTCGGTCAGCTTTAATTTGAACGGAGATTAGGCCTCTTTTGCGATTCACACTCGTGTTTCCGATTTATCGTACGTCCAACCCTTAAATTCTCGTAGTGAGCGAACGGTTTGTCCTACAGAGCTCCGGGTGGTCTCAAAAAATTCTAAAAATTCTATAGAATCTTAAATTGAAGGAAAAACAATACCTTTATATCAAAATTTTTTGAGTTAGGGCGTTTTCAAAATTTCAAAATTGATTTTGGAACCCTTAGAAGTGACCTACATCAACCAAAATCTTTGGGGCACAACTAGACCCGAAATGGAGCCTACATACCAAATTTCATCAAAATCGGTCAATGCTAAGTGGCAAAAGTGCCGCGTACGGCGGACAGAAGGCCAAACTTTTATTCGATATTTGGATTCTACGTACCTTGAAACGTAAACCATCAAATTTTAAGGGGGTGCTAAAAAAAAATTTTTCTTGGTCGATTCCAAAGGTTCATTATTGAAAATAATAAACCAAAATGGCAGGAAATAATCCTACTGAATCAAAAATTGTAAACAGAGTGAAAATGCGGGAGCTTAATGGCACAACAGTACCACACACGAGTATGGACTCAAGAAGGAAGAGCCTGATCCACTCCCATCGGAAAGCTCAAGTCTACCGAGAGGTGCATCAGCATCCCGACCATCCAAAGCCTCCACACACCAGCCAATGCGGTGCTGCTCAGAGGAAAGGGCCCCCGAAAATGCTGAAGTTGCCGCTCCTAGGAGGATTTTACGTTTGCACATGCGCAGTCGCTTCTATAAGTCCGGGGATGATGATTTTCATAGGGGACCGTCTACACACCAACCCGCACAATGCCTGAAAATTTCATAGAAATCGGACAATAACTTCGTATAGTTATGCGCGTTACAAGGAATTCATGACATACACACAGACAGACAGACACACAGACACGGAACCAAAATTGTTCAGAAAGGTCTAAAACGCAAAACGCGAGTGAAAATTTTGATTATGGAGAACTTTATTTTTCATCCTTGAAAAATGAAAACAAAGCTTCCGCTACCTTGGTAGACTCGGATGCAAAAACAAGTTTAGTTGTGCCCCGAAGATTTTGGTTGATGTAGGTCACTTCTAAGGGTTGAAATTTTGAAAACGCCCTAACTCAAAACATTTTGATATAAAGGTACCTATTGTTTTTCCATCAATTGAAGATTCTATAGAATTTTTAGAATTTTTTGAGACCACACGGAGCCCTGTAGGACAAACCGTTCGCTCCCTACGAGAATTTAAGGGTTTTACGTACGATAAATCCGAAACACGAGTGTGAATAGGCAAAAGAGGTCTAATCTCCGTTCAAATTAAAGCTGACCGAAATGCGATCGATGTTTTTCTTCATGTTGGATGGTTGGTGGCTTTCTAGACGAGTGATCTATACAAAAATATAGAAAAATAATGAACCTATAGAAAAATAATAAACCATTGTGTAATAATTTGCAGCGTTTTTTATTATACCATTGGGCATCTGAGATCTTGGGCCAATTTTTAGAGTACAAGTACACGAAAAACAATCCAGAAATAGGACAATTACACCCGGTTTAAAAAAATTGAATTTCTCATTCTCGTGGAAATTTTATACTCAGTTTTTTCATCAAATAAGTAGGTAACCTCAGATTTAAACTAATTGAATTAATTTACTACTTTTTTTTTTTTTTTTTTTTTTTTTTTTTTTTTTTTTGGTACAAAGTCAAAATCAGGTAAACAAACTCAAACTTCTTTTCATGCAATAAATGTCCAATTTCGGTAAAAATCAGGAAGAAAAACTGCTGAGCAGTCCCTTCCCACAAAAGATCGAATGCCAGCGCTTAGTAGCAAAATCAGGAGTGTATTGAAAAACAGGTCTTGCAAGAAGATAAATATCAACTGTGTACCTACATAGCGTTTGGGTGAAAGTTCAGTAAAGTATCTATCTTTTTAGAGATGCGAGTGCAGTAAGCATTCAGGTCACTGATCTACGCAGAATTTGTCAAACTTCCAATTTCTATTGGCTCCCCCACTTTTCATCCACAATTTCTCGATGAACGGACCCGATTAGAAACCAGTATTCCCAAGTAATAAGCATTTGGACAAAAATTACTGGAATACCCTATTATTACTAGTAAGGAATGTTTTGGTGGTGAACCCAAATTTGAGGTTGAAAATGCGAAATTCCCATCAACGGGAAAAGGTAACCCATTTCAATAATCTCTAATCCGTGACAAAGAGAACATAATAAAGGTAAAAAGGAAGTAAACAACAACAAATACAACAATAAATCAGAATACATCAGTTAGGTTATCACCTATACAACTTCTGGTCACATACCTTCCAAAAATGCATTCTCTTTTCCAGGGAGGGATGCAAATCCCACTTCGCCTCGAGAAACGTCGCCAACAGGAGTGTTGATGAGGACTTGCGTGAGTCCAGTTTGTTTCAAAGTAGCTAGTAGTTCTTCTTCAGGGACTTTGTAGGGTACAGCAGTTTCCACTCCTTTAAAGCCAAGTCTTGCTGCTTCAGAATACCTGAAATAATAATATTCATAAGAAGATAACCAAGTATTTGTACCAATGAATCAAAGATCTTTTCGAAAGAAGAGCAACACTAAAAAAGTCCATTCGTGCAGCATAAATTAATGAGCAAATTTTCAAAGAAATCTTTCAGTTGAAGGTTTGGTTAACACGCGGGAAAAAAACGCGTTGGTCCCCTGTGGCGGAGAAATTTTTTTTCGACGAAACGCTATAGCAGCAACATATATTAAAAAGTACATTTTTCCAAAAACTTTGACATAAAAAAAAGTTGAGAATTTTGAGAATTTATTCTCGGCGTCAACGTGACGCGGCCAGCGGTGGTGTCAAGTTGCTCCAGTTTGAATGGGAAATCAACGCCTATGTGAGTGGGTTGGCTCAGGCCGCCCGTCCACTGGACGCGAATTCTGGCGGCCTTTGCAAGGGAGATAGGTTGATGGTGCATAGAATGGGTAGGAATCAATCATGTACGACAATATTGTAAGCTTTTGGGGTAGTGTTTCAGTGAACAGGTTCCTTCGACAAAGGGGGTTCTAAGGGGGTCGCGATACTGAAAGGCAAAAACAAGAAAAAATATCGGAATCTTAGACTAATTGAATTTAGTGGTACTTAACTGGTTCGTGGTAGCGGCGTTCTCCCGAGCGGCTTGGAGATGAGGCGTAGCGTTCCAGTAGATACCTTTGTTATATATGTTAATTTCAATACTGTTATACCTGAAGGGATCTGTTAACCTGAAGGGTTCTATGTATCGATATGTTGTAAATAAATGAAGTTACGTTACGTTTGTTGTTTCTTTCAAGCAAGTTCCTATTATCGATACGGTTTGCAATACTCTTGTTACTCAGAACCTGGGATGTTGGGTAAGTTTTGAAATGAGAAGAATTATTTAACCAAATGTCTTTTAGATTTAATCTCAGGACTAGAACGGCGATACAGGTAAGTAAAATGGTTTCAAAATGGTTACGGTTCGTTCTGCAACCTCGATCCCAGGGATCGAGCGCCTGAGGGGCGTTACGGTGGAATTCAATCAGGTAAGAAGGTAAGTTTTACTTATAGCGACTAGTCTTAGTCTTACGTTACGGTACGATACTCTTAGAGGTAGGATCAACAAGGTGAGTATTCTTATTCTTTAGATACGTTATAGGTAAGTTCCTCTTAGTTCCTATTTTAGTTATAGTAGAAATATCACTGAGTCACGGTACCTCTACCTTTAATTGGCCAATTATATTTAAGGTAGATTAGTTTGTTTGCACTCACGTTCCGGGTTACCGTAGCGAGTCCGGAGGCGATGCAGCGAGGTTGAAGGGGGAGAGCCGGGAACGGACTGTTTCTGCGTCTCTTCCTCCGATACGACGATCCGGCAGGTTCAACGAGATCCAGGGGAGGCAGGACGAACAAGTTTCACCGGTTACTGTCTTTTCCACTGAGTAAACCGCGTGTCTTGGGGGAGGCAGGAGGGGTACGGTTCGGCGCGATACGGGTCGACGCGGAACAAGGGGGGTGCGCTTCAAAGACAAGGGGAGATCACTTCGAGACGAGCTGGCCAGGCTAAACTTCAGGACTGAGGGTTTTCCGTTGATACATCATAATATCATGGGGTTTCTGGGCTCAGTGTTGCCCTCTCCATCTCCAGTTGGCACTCCTGCTCTTCCATACTGATTAGTTGATTTGCTTCCTCCATGTTAGTTGTTTGACCTCCTCCATGCTCCTCCATGACAGTTGATTTTTGTTGTATCCTTAGGTGTTGGTCGGATACTTGGTTCTGAGGCCACGCCCCTGTGATGTGGCCTGTGATAGGTGGTGGGGGCCTGGTCCCGAAGGGAATCAGGACTTATGGATGTGAGGTGCCTGTTAGGGGAAATAGTGAGCAACTTGGTTGCTCACATTCCCCGCCCCTTCGGGAGCCAGGGTCATCTACGATGACACTGGGTATTGGTACCGGATCCTCCGGGTACGTGCTCCTTAACTCCTGCTCGTAGCGGTACCGTCTGCAACCCGAGCAACGCGCGGGGTCTCGCTCCTCCTGGTGGCTGGGTGGGCAGGTGGGCAGTGCCTTCTTCTCGGCATGAGCCCTCCGCAGCCGTTGCCAGAATGTCTTGCATGCAGTACATCGGAATTTAAGGATGTACTGACATGGCAAAAGACAGACTGGACACTTCTTTGAACCTTTTCTTGCCGACGACCCGTCAGGTCGGAGATTCGAAGAAGTGGCTGCGGCGAGGGTTCTACATCTGCTCAGGCGGAGTCGCGGCAGCTGGGTTGGGGTGGAGATCCACGCCTCGTGGTCGGTGTCCTGGTTCGGTGTGGGGGACCTCAAGATTGTGGCAGGGTCTATCTCCGTCACGATCTGAACCGGTGTTTGAGAGGGACCCGGCTGCGGAGATAAGTCACGCCCAGGTGTTGGAGGCGGGAACTCGATCCTTCTCACGGCTGAACGTGGCGTGTCGGAGTCGGAACCGACTGCTGATAGTGATGAGGAACTGGGTGGGCGACTAGTTGCTGGTGGCACTGCTCCGTTGGTACTCGCCGCGGGTGGCTCCGCGGGAGTCAATGCCGGTGCGACACTTGGTTGTGGTACCGCCTGAAGCGCTTTCAGCAAGGCAGCGTTCTGTTGTTGCAGCTGCTTGTTTTGGTGCAGCAGCTTTTGTCGCTCTTCCGACAGCACATCCCGTTCATTGGCGATTCGTTGGAATGTCGGCAACCACGACGAGATCCGGCTTACAGCAACCATACTCACGTCCCCTAGTGCGGCTCTCGCTTCGTAATTGTCGGTGCGGATCATTGTTCTAATAAACGTGGCAAGGGCACACATCTTCATTGCCGGTTCGCATAAGGGTTCAGGAGTGTTCGTGACAGTTTTGGGAAGGGTTTGGAGTTTCTTAATTTTCTTTTCGATGTCATTTCGAAGGTGAGTGATGGCTTCGTCGGGTGGTGGAGGGTGTTCCCAGGCTTCCGGCGTTTCGAGGTGACGCTGCGTCATCCTAAAATAAAATTGTACCTTGCTAGTGTGTGTTTTTTTTTTTTGAAAGTGATGTTATATTGTTTCGGCCCGTAGGATGAAGGTTACAGTGTCTCAGGGACAGGTGAGTGAGAACTAAGTGTTTTTCAAGGTAAGTGTTAAATTTTAAATTATTTTAAGTTGATATTCGACCTGAAGGGTCTTTTTAATTTAGCTTATTTGGTTGTATCTTTTTCAGAGTTCCTGGATTAACGGTAAGTACATGTGGTTTTTTTTTTTTTTTTTTTTTTTTTTTTTTTTTTCTTTTTTTTTTTTTTTCTATAAACTTGTAAACGAACTTTGTGAACTTCGAATTATATATACATGTTTTTCATAACTGTATTAATTGTACGTATGTGTGGTAGGTCTGTCTGTAGTTGTAATTCCCTAGTAGTAAGTCAGTTAGTTGAGCCTCGTCCTGTGTGAAGGTGTTGGTAATTGACCGGCACTCTCCGACGGAGGATATACCTCGGTGTATCTTCTGTGTGAGATTCGTCGGCAGTGGTCTCCACTTCACTTGCAGGAGCGGCTGTCTGCTGTCTCGGCGTTTCCGGGGGGTCTTCATCTGAAGATGTTCCGGGAGGGCTGGTTGTCTGGTCCCACAGGTTGTTCTCGGTGCGTATGTCTGTTTGTTTTGGCGAGGTAACGGGGCTATCGACGGTTCCTGGAGTTGAGGGACCGGGTTGCTCCCGTTTTCCTTGTTTGTTGGTCGGAGTAACCGGGTACGGCTTGACGGGTTTCTCGTCTGCTGAGGCCCAGTCTTCGGTTAGCAACTTTTCTACTAAGGTGGGTTCGGGTGGTGTTACAGGTGTCACTTCTGGAGTTGTTGGTTCCACTCGCTGGTCAGTAAAAGCTTCGTCAGGGACACCATTTTCGAAAGCTGGCTTGAGGCGGTTCACATGAACGGTCTGTTGTTTCAGGTTCGCGGGGTCGCGAATTTCATACGTCACTTCGGTGTATTTAGCTGAGATCACCCAAGGTCCTGACCATGGGCTCCACAGCTTTCTGGCGGCTCCCGTCGGTGGCTGTATCTCCCTTAGATACACTCGGTCATCCAATTCGAAAGACCTGCTTTTCAGTCGTTTGTTAATGACGTCACTGCGCCTCTTCCAGGCGTCGTGAAGACAAGTTATTGCAGCGTTACGGGCGATTCTCAATCGTCGTAGATTCGAGTCTTCATTATCCGGTTTCATAGTCTGGAACGTTTCGTTTGGTAATCTAACCTCTCGACCGAAAGTCAAGTAATTCGGTGTGAAACCAGTACTCTTGTGGGGTGTCGCTCTATACGCTGCTAGTGCTACTGGTAGAACGGCTTCCCAAGCTGTAGTCTTTTTGACGATCTTCGCCAGGATGTTTGCCAGTGTCCTGTGAAACCTCTCACAGACACCATTTCCCTCTGGGTGGTACGCTGTAGTGAATACCTGGCGTATTCCCCAGTTCAGACAGAGTTCTTTTGTCGACTTTGCGGTGAACGCTGTTCCCCTATCCGAAACCAATCTTTCCGGCACTCCGTGAGTGAGTATGTATTTGGTGGCCAACACACGTGCCACTGTCCCAGCAGTGCAATCGGCTACCACGTACGCTTCGGCATATTTGGTAAAATGATCAATAGCCGTTAATATGTACTTCGGGGTGGATCCAGACGTGACTGGTCCAACAAAATCCACCCCTACGATCTGCCCTGGTCTTTCTGGTAACAGAGGTTTCTGGATTGGATGGCGTAATCCGCTCGGTGTGTTTCGTTTCTGGCAAGCGACGCATTGGCGGACGAAGTTCTTGACGTCTTTGGCCAGACCCGGCCAATACCCTAGTCTTCGGACGATCTTTTCCATGGCTTCAGCGCCGGGATGACCAGCCCAAGCGTTCCTATGACAATTCTCCATCAACCATTCCCTTAACGACACGGGCATCAACGGGGTCCATCGCTCTTGTCCATCCAGCTTGATCTTTATCTCGATGACTCCGTTTACTTTGCGCGTTTCACCTCTATTTTTGAAGAGGAATGTTGATTGAACCCACGGGTCGATATTCTGGGCGGCGATGATGAGACTTCGGGGAAACTCGAGGGTCATCGCGCCGATGTCCATCCGGCTCAGCCCATCCGCGTGAGCCATCTGCGATCCGGGTCTATATCGAGGCACGAAACTATACTCGGCGAGGCGAAGGGTCCATCTTCCGATTCTGGAAGTCGGGTCCTTGAGGCGCATGGCTGCCGTGAGGGCCATGTGGTCAGTCTGTAACTCAAAGGACCGACCCAGCAAATATTCTTGGAAGTGTCTCACTGCCCACACGACAGCGAGCAGTTCCCTTTCCGTTACAGAATAACGCGTTTCGGCCGGGTTAAGCTTTCGGCTTGCGTATGCAACTGGTCTTTCTTGTCCGTCATACTCCTGAGATAGGACAGCGCCTACCGCGGAATTCGATGCGTCCGTAGCCAGGATAAAGGTTTTGTCTAGATCGGGGTATGCTAGAACAGGTTCTCCTGTTAGCTGTGTCTTCAACTCATCAAACGCCTTTTGATGGGATTCGTTCCACTCGAACGGCACTCCTTTCCTGGTTAGGTTGGTCAACGGGGTAACGATTTCTGCAAACTTCGGGATAAAGCGGCGGTAAAATCCCGCTAATCCGAGGAAGGATTGCAACTTCAATACGGAGGTAGGTACAGGGAAGTCCCTAACCGCCCGCGTCTTCTCAGGTTCGGTGTGTATCCCAGTTGATGTCACCCTATGTCCAAGGAATCGTACCTCTTGCTTCAAAAATTCACATTTTGCGAGGTTCACCTTCAGTCCGGCATCCCTAAACCGATCGAACACTTGTCGGAGCTTGAGTAGATGTTCCTCTGCTGTTGGCGAGAAAATAATTACATCATCTAGATAGACGAGGCATTGGTCACCCAGGAGTCCGTCCAATACGTTGTTCATAACGCGTTGGAACGTCGCTGGCGCATTTTTTAGCCCGAACGGCATTTTATCATACTCAAAATGCCTACCAAGCACGGAAAATGCAGTTTTTTCTTTCGTGTCAGGGTGCACAGGAATTTGGTGATACCCTGAAATCAAATCGATGGTGGTAAAATATTTGCAACCTCCCAACATGGACAGTGTCTCCTGGAGTCGTGGGATGGGGTAGGCGTCCCCTTTTGTAATTTTGTTTAATTGCCTGAAGTCGGTACAAAATCTCCATTTTTGTGTTTCTCCGGGAGGCGTTTTCTTCTTTACCATCAGTACCGGTGCACACCACGGGCTGGTCGAACTACTGATTACACCGGAAGCCAACATATCTTTCAACTGCTTTTCCACCACCTCGCGGAGAGCGTGGGGGATCGGATATGGTTTTTGGTTGGTCACTTCCGGTTGCGTTGTCGTAATTTCATGGGCTACCTGGAGACTGCATCCTTCTCCCGATGGTGGTTGGAACAAGTCCCAGTAGAACAAAAGTGTGTTCCTAGCCATTATCTGCGGTGCTTCGGTAAGATGGGAGATCTTTTCTTCAATTACCGCCTCTGTATCCGGTTGTGGGTCGTCCCATTGATCAGTGGGTATGAGTTCCCATTCGTCGTCTTCACTGGTACACTCTTCTGTTTCTGGTCCAGGTTGTTTCGTTTCCAACCTACATGTCTTTGTGATGGGTGGTTTCTGTGTTGACAGTTCGTGGACCCTTTTTAGAGTTCCTCTGGAATCTGCAAAGGCGTCCTCCTCAATTTCATGTCGACTCGAAGTCTCAGTGTCTTCCTCACAGGGGAGCGTTACACCTCTCGATACACCTGGTTCCTCATCAGATGTTTGGGTTATCATCAGTATCGATACACCCGGCGATACCATGGGCGATACAGTATCCGATACACCCGGCGATACCATGGGCGATACGGTATCCGATACACCCGGCGATACCATGGGCGATACCCCCGGTGTCTCTTGGTACTGCAGGGGCGATACGGCATCCGATACACCCGGCGATACCATGGGCGATACCCCCGGTGTCTTCTGGTACTGCAGGGGCGATACGGTATCCGATACACCCGGCGATACCATGGGCGATACCCCCGGTGTCTCTTGGTACTGCAGGGGCGATACGGCATCCGATACACCCGGCGATACCCTGGGCGGTTGTTCGCTGCTACCCATTTGTAAGTGTGAGTTTGGGGTCGTTACAGGATCCGATACGTCCGGCGATACGGTGGATGATTGTTCGCTGCCACCAATTTGTAAGCTACCAATGTGTAAGCTTGGGGGCGTTACGGTACCCGATACACCCGGCGATACCATGGGCGATACCTCCGGTGTCTCCCTATATTGTTGGGATGTTACGGGGTCCGATACCCCTAGCGATACGGTGGTCGATACCGCTGATGTTCCTCCGTGTTGTTGGGTCAATGAGGGGTCCGATACACCTAGCGATACGGTGGGCGATACCGTCAATGTTTCCGGGCACGGCTCCCAGTTCTCAAGGTCCACAAGGGCGGCGGTTACCGAGCGAGAGGTGCTGGGGAGGGCCGTATCCGTACCGTCTGTGTAGTTCAGGTACTGCGATCCGGGGTTCTCCCTCCTCCCGTCCGATATTACCACTCCTATGTTCCCGAGACTCCGATACTCCTCATCACGTTCCTCTTCAATTTTTCCGGTATCGGTCCTCATCTCCATGTTCGGTCCCAGTGTCAAGGTCAGTGGAATCTGTCTCAATACGTCGAGACCCAGTAGGTTCAGGTCGGCACGCTTCCGCGCGAACACCGGAAAAGTGTGGAGAAATCTGTACTGGCCGATGCGGGTGTCAACGACCTGTTCCCCTGCAAAGGGTAGTAAGGTTCCATCGGCTCCCCAGGCCACCATTTTGGTTGGCCGTAACGGTATTCCAACTATCGGGCTCGCCAACACGGAAAGCGCGGCTCCTGTGTCCACCAACATATGACGCGTCTCCGGTCCTAGACCCACTTCTATTCGAAGGGTTCGGGCCATTGGCTGTTCCACCGCGGTTACACGAGGTTTATCTTCCTCTGTTCCCCTGTAGAGAGTTACCTCCTTCACATGGTTCGGTTCCGCGAGCGGTTGAGATACGGGCAGCAACTTTTTCTTCTGCGGACAATCCGGTTCCAGGTGTTCCCGACATCCACAGAAATTACAGAAGATAGTCTTCTGGGGACTTCTGGGACAATCCACCGGAAAGTGTTCCTTCGATGCACAAAAGAGACACGGATATCTGGGCATGGGCTTTTCCTCGTTACGCTGGTTACGGTGGTCGTTGTTCCACTGATCTCTACGGTCTCCGTTCCACTGGTTCCGCTGGTCACCGTTCCATCGGTTCCGTTGGTCACCGTTCCACTTGTTCTGCGGGTTCTCGTTCCACTGGTTACGGCGTTCTTCACCGTATCTTTGTTCCCGTCTCGGTATGGGTTGGTCTCGACGCGGACATCGGGCGGCAAAGTGGTTCGTTCCACCACAATTGTAGCATCTCTGTTCCGCCGATACCGCTGCGAGTTCCCAATGTTCGTCAGTATCTTCTGTTTCGGCGAAGGTCTCTTCAAGTTCCTCTGCCTTCTGTAGGGCGATACGTATCGTAGCGGGGCGATCCATTACGAGGAAGGCACTCAATTTCTTTCCGACACCTCTAATAAATGCGCTGAGGGTCTTCCGTTCCACCCAGTCACTACGGTCATGCCGATCCAGGTGGGTTCCCTCCTCTACTACTGCGCATTGTGCCAACCCACGTATGCGATCCGCAAACTGACGTAGGGTTTCTGAGGCATTCCGCTTCACCGTCCAAAGTGACGCGGCGGCATGTTGCGGGTTCTGTCTTCTGAACCATGACAGCATCTCGTCTCTGATCATGTTATAGGCATTATTACAATCAAGGGTATCGTTCCTATCAATGAGGAATTGTTTCGCGATCCCTCTTGCCTTGATCCTGAGGAGTTTCAGCTTCTGTTCCTGTGTTAGTCCCTCGGTTACTGCGTCGAAGTTTGTAAAGAACGAGCCAACACTCAGCGATCCGGTTGCGTCGGGGTCCCATGGTTCCACTTCTAGGAGCAAGGAACGTGGAATGCCGTTCCCGCCCTCGTCACGGCCCGACTCGTTGTACTTCGACAATAAAGTATTCATTTGCTTCATTGTTTCAGTAAGCAAGTCTACCGGACCCTTTTCTTGGAACGGATCGGGATCCACAAAGTCTTCTGGATCTCCCAACGACATTGTCACTGTTAATTAAGCAATACCGGAACACAATCACAATCACAGTCACAGGGTCGGCTCGGAACGGTTTCTGTCAAGTTTCGGTCTGTATTGGGTTGTTCTGTGTGACGACACAGGTGTTTGTTTGTGTAATACAGTTGTGAAAATACGGTGTAATAGTTCATTTAATATATACAATTTTCTTAGTACTATACACAATACACCAACACACCCTGGTTCTGGTTATTCGATTCCGATATGACTCTACTGGAAGGAACTGCTACTGAACACCTAGCTACAAAACGGAACTGGGTTCGTGCGGGGCGCACCACACGCAAGTCCGGGCGATATACCGACCCGACACACAAGTTATCGAGTGCGATACGGCGCTTCGGAGTTACGGTTCGCAATAATCCCAGACACGGGTCACCAACTTGTAAGGTTCGTTTCGGAACCCCAAAATTCGGCGATCCTAGGCTGAGAAAATCCTACCGCTTGCCACCAATTTGTAAGCTTTTGGGGTAGTGTTTCAGTGAACAGGTTCCTTCGACAAAGGGGGTTCTAAGGGGGTCGCGATACTGAAAGGCAAAAACAAGAAAAAATATCGGAATCTTAGACTAATTGAATTTAGTGGTACTTAACTGGTTCGTGGTAGCGGCGTTCTCCCGAGCGGCTTGGAGATGAGGCGTAGCGTTCCAGTAGATACCTTTGTTATATATGTTAATTTCAATACTGTTATACCTGAAGGGATCTGTTAACCTGAAGGGTTCTATGTATCGATATGTTGTAAATAAATGAAGTTACGTTACGTTTGTTGTTTCTTTCAAGCAAGTTCCTATTATCGATACGGTTTGCAATACTCTTGTTACTCAGAACCTGGGATGTTGGGTAAGTTTTGAAATGAGAAGAATTATTTAACCAAATGTCTTTTAGATTTAATCTCAGGACTAGAACGGCGATACAGGTAAGTAAAATGGTTTCAAAATGGTTACGGTTCGTTCTGCAACCTCGATCCCAGGGATCGAGCGCCTGAGGGGCGTTACGGTGGAATTCAATCAGGTAAGAAGGTAAGTTTTACTTATAGCGACTAGTCTTAGTCTTACGTTACGGTACGATACTCTTAGAGGTAGGATCAACAAGGTGAGTATTCTTATTCTTTAGATACGTTATAGGTAAGTTCCTCTTAGTTCCTATTTTAGTTATAGTAGAAATATCACTGAGTCACGGTACCTCTACCTTTAATTGGCCAATTATATTTAAGGTAGATTAGTTTGTTTGCACTCACGTTCCGGGTTACCGTAGCGAGTCCGGAGGCGATGCAGCGAGGTTGAAGGGGGAGAGCCGGGAACGGACTGTTTCTGCGTCTCTTCCTCCGATACGACGATCCGGCAGGTTCAACGAGATCCAGGGGAGGCAGGACGAACAAGTTTCACCGGTTACTGTCTTTTCCACTGAGTAAACCGCGTGTCTTGGGGGAGGCAGGAGGGGTACGGTTCGGCGCGATACGGGTCGACGCGGAACAAGGGGGGTGCGCTTCAAAGACAAGGGGAGATCACTTCGAGACGAGCTGGCCAGGCTAAACTTCAGGACTGAGGGTTTTCCGTTGATACATCATAATATCATGGGGTTTCTGGGCTCAGTGTTGCCCTCTCCATCTCCAGTTGGCACTCCTGCTCTTCCATACTGATTAGTTGATTTGCTTCCTCCATGTTAGTTGTTTGACCTCCTCCATGCTCCTCCATGACAGTTGATTTTTGTTGTATCCTTAGGTGTTGGTCGGATACTTGGTTCTGAGGCCACGCCCCTGTGATGTGGCCTGTGATAGGTGGTGGGGGCCTGGTCCCGAAGGGAATCAGGACTTATGGATGTGAGGTGCCTGTTAGGGGAAATAGTGAGCAACTTGGTTGCTCACATTCCCCGCCCCTTCGGGAGCCAGGGTCATCTACGATGACACTGGGTATTGGTACCGGATCCTCCGGGTACGTGCTCCTTAACTCCTGCTCGTAGCGGTACCGTCTGCAACCCGAGCAACGCGCGGGGTCTCGCTCCTCCTGGTGGCTGGGTGGGCAGGTGGGCAGTGCCTTCTTCTCGGCATGAGCCCTCCGCAGCCGTTGCCAGAATGTCTTGCATGCAGTACATCGGAATTTAAGGATGTACTGACATGGCAAAAGACAGACTGGACACTTCTTTGAACCTTTTCTTGCCGACGACCCGTCAGGTCGGAGATTCGAACACAATATAATACCTAGTTATTCCATACCAGGAAAGAGAACAAGTCTTCTCTTTTTTGGGAGCTTTGTAGAGTACTCTGGCAAAGATTCAAAACAGAAAAACCGAGTGAAACACAAAAAAAATCGGAGTCGAACCACTGTGTCTTTTTCACGATAACGAATTAAAAGTATGAAACTTATGAGAGGATTGAGCTGATTATTGACACAACCAACAATTAAACAATGTCGATCTACCTTAAAAAGAATGAATTATTCCGTAAAAATGGATGAAAAATGTGAAAACATAAAAAAATTACCGGACGAGCACACAAAGATAAGGTGTCACTTTGATAACTGCTCAATTACCTTCAACCTCCACCGATTCAGCTCCGGATTGAACCGTTCAACTCATAATATGTTCATCTATCACGAAAAAATGCTAGAAAAGAGTGGAAACTGAGAACGAAAGAACAGGAGCAGATATTCTTGAACCTGTTTTGCGAGAGGTGTTTGCGTGACATAGACGTGATCCGCGTCCAACGTGTTAAGAAAAGGAACAATTGTGTAGCAATATCTTTTTTTACACGATTCTTGGTTTTTTCGATTTTCAGTATAGCATACCAACATACTGTATGCACTGGGTATGCTTTGAAGATGTTAGGAGTCCATATTCACGTTCTACTCGTCTCCACAAACTCGTAGAGTACCAACACGGCTATTGTTGGTTTTTTTTTTAGATTTTCAGTATACCATACCAACGTAGGTACCTACGTAGGTGCATACCTACTGTATGCACCGGGTATGCTTTGAAGATGGTAGGATCCCATATTCACGTTCTACTCGTCTCCACAAACTCATAGAGTACCCACACGGCTATTGTTGTTTTTTTCGATTTTCAGTATACCATACCAACATACTGTATGCACTGGGTATGCTTTAAAGATGTTAGGAGTCCATATTCACGATCTACTCGTCTCCACAAACTCGTAGAGTACCCACACGGCTATTGTTGTTTCTTTCGATTTTCAGTATACCATACCAACATACTGTATGCACTGGATATGCTTTGAAGATCTTAAGAGTCCATATTCATGTTCTACTCGTCTCTACGAACTCATAGAGTACCCACACGGCTATTGTTGGTTTTTTTTTAGATTTTCAGTATAGCATACCAACATACTGTATGCACCGAGTATGCTTTGAAGATGGTAGGATCCCATATTCACGATCTACTCGTCTCTACAAACTCGTAGGGTACCCACACGGCTATTGTTGGTTTTTTTTTAGATTTTCAGTATACCTTACCAACATACTGTATGCACTGGGTATGCTTTGAAGATGTTAGGAGTCCATATTCATGTTCTACTCGTCTCCACAAACTCGTAGAGTACCAACACGGCTATTGTTGGTTTTTTTTTAGATTTTAAGTATACCATACCAACGTACTGTATGCACCGGGTATGCTTTGAAGATGGTAGGATCCCATATTCACGTTCTACTCGTCTCCACAAACTCATAGAGTACCCACACGGCTATTGTTGTTTCTTTCGATTTTCAGTATACCATACCAACATACTGTATGCACTGGATATGCTTTGAAGATCTTAAGAGTCCATATTCATGTTCTACTCGTCTCTACGAACTCATAGAGTACCCACACGGCTACTGCATTTCTGGGTACAACAAATATACGCACCTATTCATTATATATATAAATAGATACATCCTTTTCTTCATTTTGGACAATTTTCATTTTTGAAAAACGCATTAATATCAGAAATTTTGAGCTGAATCCGAATATACCATATATTACCATGATTGTGAAGGTAATAACCACAAAAAACTGGAAAATCCCGTTTTTTTGGACTTTTTTTGAAATTTGGACCATTTTGGATTAAGGCGAACCACGAGACTATGTGGATATTCTAACGAGGAGAATTTGGGTCGATTGCAAAACTGCCCGTGAAGCAGTTCACGCTCTACTGGCTCTCCCACAAATTTTAAGAGTTCTGGAATGTAGGTTTGGGCGTCCCGAGTACCTGATTGGTGAGCTTGGATGGCGACTTCGGAGCATGTCAGAGGTACGTGAGAACGACTTTGCTAGCGTTATGAAATTCGCATCTGAAATTCAAAATTACGTCACATCTGTCACCATCTTGGAGTGCGACGATTACCTGATTGAACCTTCAATGGTGAAATGCTTTATTGCGAACCTTCCACCATCTGTTAGAGTAAAATGGGGGGAATATTTGTGGGCTACGTCCAAGTTTGCTACTCCTCGGGTGAATGAATTGTCAGAATGGTAACAGCAAAGAGCTGAGGCTATGAGTTACATTCTGTACGACCAACGTCCCTGTAAGCTAAGTGAGTCAGAAGCGAAGGTAGGAGAGAAGAATGAAGCTAGTTCTCCGGGTATGGTCAATGAAACATTGCTTCATAGAGTTGGTGAAAACCGAGCTTCTCTTGAGGGAAGTCATCAAATTTACGGAATAGATGGGTGTATAGAATATTGTGAAAAATGGGAAGCACAGCACTCACACATGGTGATTGGGAGCGGCGAATGAAAGGCTGATGTCAAAGTATTACCCGTACGTCTTCATGGACCTGATGGTTCAGTAGACACTTATGCTCTACTCGATGACGCCTCAACTGTTACCATGATGGATAACAGTCTAGCGAAGAAATTGGGACTAATAGGAGAAAAACGACCACTATCCTCAGAGTGGACAGGAGCAATGACTCGGTGTGAGTCCAAATCAGAGCAGGTGAAGTTGGAAATCTCAAAATGTGAAGTTGATAGCAAACAAATATTCACTCAACAAAGTCCGAACTGTTGATAGATTATGCTTGAGGCCCCAAAATGTCGATGTAAATCGAATAGCCAGACGTTGGCCTTTTGTGTTGACAGGTGAGGTGGAGTCCCTGAAGAATGCTCAACCTCAAATCATAATTGGTCAAGATAATTGGCCGCTTTTGGTATCCTGGAAAATATTTCATGGGCCATTGAAATATCCCCAGCCAATGGCCCATGAAAATGTTTCATGAAAATGATGGCCCATGAAAATATTTCATGGGCCATCCCCAGCCATATTTTTCTCACCAAAAGATGTAAGAGCGATCATACGAAGGTCTTCAACTAGAAAGGCTCCCGGACCAAACTTGATAGTCCAACCCCTCCTTCTGCACGCTCCTCGGAAACTCATCGCTCGACTAGCCCACATTTACACGTCTGCAGTAAGAATCGGATATTTTCCCCGAAAATGGAAGCACGCCACTGTAATAATGATCGCAAAACCAGACAAACCGGAAAACGACATAAATTCATACAGACCAATCAGCCTACTCTTACTCTCTCTACTCTCAAAAACTTTTGAACGCCTACTTCTCTCTCATTTTCTGAAATTTACTGGCCACTTAATCCCAAATCAACAGTTTGGCTTCAGAGACTCCCTGTCATGTCCCCTACAACTCCAAAGGTTCACTTCGTTCATCAAATCAGCTTTTCAAAATAAACACGTATGTCGGACAACATATTTCGATGCTGAACAGGCATTCGACCGTCTGTGGCACGACGGCCTATTGGCAAAGTTAAGACCACACCTACCAAACAACCTGTTTTCACTAATTACTCACTATCTGACTGGTAGAACATTCCAAGTGGTAATACAAGGAGAATCCTCAACGATTAGGCCAATACTTGCAGGTGTTCCTCAAGGGGGGTGCCTGTCACCATACCTCTACACGCTTTATTGCCACAACCTACCCCTCCCAAATTCGCCGGATTTCTCTGCACTATATGCGGATGATCTGGTTTATGCAGTGAGCTGTCCAGATTCAGAAGCAGCCACTGCTCGCCTACAACAGCTGCTTGAGAACCTAGGCCAGTGGTGCACCAAATGGCGGCTGAAGATAAATCCGAGCAAATCGCAAACAGTCACCTACACATATAAACGGCACTTCACAAACTACCCGCTACGATACCTAAACGAAACCATTCCATCGGCCACCTCTCACCGTTATCTTGGTCTAATATTGGATCAGCGACTCACGTTTCACGAACACATCACCCAGTTACTGCGCAAACTCAAAATCAGGACCAACCAGCTAAGATCACTTCTTGACAACCGAAACACCCACACTCTCAGCAAAGTAAGGATCTACCTCACTCTCATCCGTCCTATATGGACATACGCCGTTCCCATTTGGGGAACTTGTTCGAAATCGGAGTTTCGACGAATCGAGCAACATCAAAATTCAACTCTCCAGCGCCGAATAATCCACTCTCCGCCACTTGTCAGAAACAAAACCATAAACGACGACTTCAAAATTCTCACGCCGTCTGAACTCCTCATAAAACATACCACCACATTCATCAACAACAACCGAGAACACCTCAACCCATTGGCAGCAGATGGTCTTTCCCCTCCCCCAACAATGCCTCGACTAAGCCGCCCACGTTACATATTTTGCAACTTTATGAACAATGAGTGATTAATACTTAGAAAACTCCATATCGACACCTGAGCGCCCAAAGGGCCAAACTGCTTCCGGAACTACTATTTCTAAAACGCAAGCGACTGTAGCGAGGCCAGTGTATATGAAGTCAACTAGGTTTTTTTTGTAACTGGTCCAAAATCTACGTAAGATTGAATTCCAAACCGTTTTTTGAATCATCCGCAATTTTTAATATTAAGAAAAAAAGATAAACTGGGAAGAGGTCCAGTTTGGCCCTATGGGCATAATTTGACCTTGAGATTTGTGAGCTTCAAGGGGCCAAACTGCCAGTTTGGCCCTAAGGTTTGCGACTTTCCTTCACCTGGAAATTGCTCTGATCAATCTGCAATTTCTTCTTCAATTAATACATCAGTTGAAATTGAACGTTAATGAATTATTATAATTAACTACCCATTTCTACAACTCTCTGGGTATTTGGTACCTGTTCAATCACTTGTGTTTTCGTCTTTCTTTGAAACCCCGATTTTGACTCACGTAGGTATGGTTGAATAGTGCTATTCTATTACGAAAAAAACAGAAATTAAGTAATTTCTGAAACACGGATAACGAAATTTTAATTATTCCAATAGTAAATGAACACCATAGCATTTGAAACAAATCTAATAATCATTGATGAATAGTAAGATATCGTCATCTACTCAGCAATGTCCTCTTCATTTGTCTCAATGAGCTCATCACGTATGTTGAGCTTATTCTTCATCTGGAAGTATTCTGCGTGGTACTGGTGAGGAATCGCACCTTTGGTACACAAACTGAAGGAAAAAGCAGGAGTGGTCACAGTGACACAACTGGACGGCAAGAAAATTATCATTACACTTGACAAGTTACCTATCTTTCTGGTGTTCAGACTTCAACTCAATTGATTCAATGCAATTTGATTGATTTAGTTGATAACTGAATCGTCTGTACCTAAGCAAACATCAGGACTTGAAAGAACGAACTCGATTCTGCCAAATCTTATTGACTCTAGAGCCATAAGTCATAAAAAATATTCTAGTCAATTTAATTGAAACTATTCGAATCATCATTATATACCTCTCTCAGTTGTTGCAAGGCCTGAAAAACCATGAGCTGAGATCTGGTTGAGAACATTTTTCCTAGCTTCCCCCTTCGAGTTCTAGCCATCGTTTGAAATCACCTTTTCCAAAACCACATTCGAAAAAGAACGAGTGGATGGAGAAAAGATTGTACTAAAGACAATCAAAAGAAACGCCTGCCAAGTGGTTGTGGCACAAAGCTTCCTCGTATCCATAACCCAATTGTAGGTAGGTATAGTTGATCCGATGCATAGTAGTAGTCTCAAAAACATCGATCTCTATGTACCTTGCACTACATTCATAGAGGACTATTTACACTCCAATTTGAACAATTCTGAGAAATTTCGTCGAAATCGGATGAAAAAGTAGAAGTTATGACAGTTACAAAGATTTCACGTTTGCTTTGAAAATGAGAAAGTTATGGCTGGTACAACGAAATAAACGTTTGCGCATGCGCAGTAGCAACTATTAGTCTGTGGGCGATGATTTTTATAGGGGATCATCAACACGCTAACCCGTACAATCCCTGAAATTTTCATTGAAATCAGATGAACAATGTAGAAGTTATGGGTGCGGCAAGGATTTCATGACAGACGCACGGACAGACAGACAGACACGAAACCAAAATTGTTCAGAAAGGTCTGAAACAAGTGGAAACTTTGTTTCTGGAGAAAAAAAAATTTCAAACTTGAAAAGTGAAAACAAAGCCTCCCCTACCTTGGTGGACTCGAACGCAAAATCTGATGGAGAAACAATACCTTTACACCAGAATATTTTGAGTTAAGGCGTTTTCAAAATTTCAACCCTTAGAAGTGACTTAGATCAACCAAAAGCTTCGGGGCAATACTAGACCCCAAATGGGCCCATAATAAATTTCATCAAGATCGGTCAATGCTAACTGAGCAAAGTGCCGTGTACGGCGGACGGACGGCCAAATTTTTATTCTATTTTCGGATTCTACCTACCATGAAACGTCAACCAACAAATTTTGAGGGGGAGGGGTTAAAAAAAAATTTTTCTTGGTCGATTCCAAAGGTTCATTATCTATATACATAAAACCCCAACCGTGCGTACGTACCGTAGACGGGGGTGATAGTGATCAATTTCTACAGTTTTTCCTTGAAAACTACCAGTGTAATAATTTTAAACAATCTGAAAAAATAGTTGATATTCTCCCACATCTTACGAACAGTATCCTATATCAAACTTTGAAATTTTGTTGAATTAAGCTCATTTAAAAAAAAAATTAAATTGATCAGTATCACCCCCCACATAGGGGGTGATAGTGATCACTAATTTAAAATCGAACTTGAACATATTAAAAACAATTAAAAATCGAACTTAAACAATTAAAAATTGTTTTTTAGTACCCTGAGGTAAAAAAAACCACTAACAACTCATTTCAGAACAATTTTTATTGAAAAACTAATGAAAACCAACTCTTTACTTATAAAAATCAGAATCAAGCCAAAATTCAAGACTCGTAATATCCTCTTCAGTATTTATTATCATAATAAGACCATTCGTGGCACATGATTGGTAACTGACAAGAAACAACTAATTTTAAAGCACTTGTTTCCAAAAATAATGATGGACCAATCACGTTTTGATAGTTTCGGGGCATTTCGGCCGTGATCACTATCACCCCCTGAAAATGATTTGTTTTGTTTTTAACAGATAACCAACTGTAGTAACACGAAAAAAAAAACTACCTAATTGCAGATATTTCATGCTTACCTCTAGTAGAAACAAAATCTTTTCGCTAGAACTTCACCACACAACACCCGACACCGGCACAACAGAAGTTACAATCACAATGTCAGCTGGGCCCGATTTTGAGATTTGTTTATTTCCTTATCAGCTATCATGGTAACCTAGACTATCGGGCGGGAACGATATCCCCCCAGAGAAGACATTGTTACGAACACATAACACGACCTAACTTTCCAATTTAGGACTGTGTGGAGTTCTGCAATCGCATGCATATGAAAACATATTGTTTAGTAATGCATGCATTCCAGGGGACGTCCCGTTGGATAAGTATTAGATCAGTTTAACCAGTTGTTAAGTGATAAAACTGTTTCACTCGATGTAATTTATTTATTACTTTAGGCAAGAAATAACCCCCCCCCCCCCCACACCATTATCCACCTTAACATTTCTAGCGGCATGGGAGCCTCGAATCTGAAGAGCATTTTAAAATCCATGATCTACGATACCCAACATGCGAATTCGAGTTCACCCCCCCACCACCACCTCCCCAAAGCCAACAATCGTGCCAGTCTGGCACCAAAGCGGAAATACGTCGTAACATTGAACTTTCATCTGTTAGTTTTGGTAGCCAGTCCGTCGAAGTTCACATCCGTATTTAAGGTGAAACACACAAAAAAACCCACGAAATATGAGGTTTATGGTATCCTGGCACCATGGTGGCACCACTATTAGTTCCATGGTGGTACAGAGAATAATTCATGAAATTCCAGAGGTATAATGAGAATTTTTCCTCAATTTCAAAGCTTGGGTACAATTAGTAAGCAGTAAAGGAACCGAAATATTGAAAAAATCGGATATTTTGTGAATATTATCCCCCCACTCACCCCCTCCTCTTGCAAATTTTGGTACTTTGGTGAAATCATGTACAACGGGGAAGTTATTTTAGTCAAACAAAAAAAGAAACACACAAATCGGTTGGAAATTGAGGCCTGGGCAGAGTTTATAAGATTATGCCCGCAAACGCACGTTTTTTAAGCATTAACCCCCCCTTTCCCCCCTTTAAAAAGCAAAATTCCAAATTCCGACGCTGTAGTGCACAACTAGATAGTTTTCCGCGTCGAAGAAAAAAAGAACCACGAAAATCGGTTGAGAACTAAGGCCTGGGCAGAGTACACAAGATTATGCCCAAAAACCCACGTTTTTTGAGCATTAACCCCCCCTTTCCCCCCCTTAAAAGCCAAAATTCGAAATTCCGGCGACGTAGTGCACAACTAGATAGTTTTCCGCGTCGAACAAAAAAAGAACCAGGAAAATCGGTTGAGTACTAAGGCCTGGGCAGAGTACACAACATTTTGTTACACACACACACACACACACACACAGACATACACCTATGGTTTTTTTTTCGCGGATTTGTATTCAGAATGGTCTAAAACGGATTACTGTGTGGTTATTTTTTTTTCTGTTGAGTGTTGTCCAACTTCACCCCAGATCGATCGCATAAGGACGCCCAAGTCTTACTGTGGGACGTCCTAAAAAAGGCGTGTTGATCAGTATCACCCCAGCATATCAGAAACACCCCAGTTCACGGTACGTACGTCCGTACGTATGTCGCCCGAACGTGGGGGTCCCGGGTTCGATTCCAGGCCGCGACATCAAATTTTTTTTTAAATATCCACAATTTTTGCCTGCTTTTAGCAGGCTTTTCAGCTAGTTGAATATAATATACCAAAAACACAGGATGCAACAAGTAGGTAGGTAGTGGACGTGAACATAATAAAGGGTCAGAGATCGATTTTCTAGTCAGTTGTTGTGGTTCTGTGCCATTATATTTGTCTCTGACACGCAAATAGCAATCAGAGTAGTTTGTGGCTGCGTATTAGTTGGTAAGATCAGCAGTTTGGCCCTATGAAACACGTAGATGGATGCAGTTTGGCCCTAATAACTTTTCGTTTAAATTCCAGTTTGGCCCTTCGGACTTCTGACATTGAAACCGATTTCAGTTTGGCCCTTTGAACAAGAAAAAGCAGTTTGGCCCTATGGGCGCTCAGGTGTCGATATAACTATTCCATTTCTACTGTAAGGGTGATACTTGGTACCTACTCTGTATTTAATTAATTAATGTTGTAAATAATTGTACCCATTGCCAACATGGTATGTTAATATATGTACTTATTTAACGGTCATGAAAATAAAGTTAAAAAAAATGGGCCATTGAATGGTCCATTCGAAATTGGTTGAAAATTGGTGAAAAAACGATACCTTTATTTCGAGAGTTTTCGAGCCACTAGGACACTACCTATTCAAAATTTCAACCCTTAATTTTCACCCCTTAGAAGTGACTTGACATCAACCAAAAGCTTCGGGGCACAACTAGACCCCACATGGAGCCCATAAACCAAATTTCATCAAAATCGGCCAATGGTAACTAAGGAAAGTGCCGCACTAGCGGACGGACGGCCAATTTTGTATTCGATTTTTCGATTCTACGTATACTTTGAATCGTTAACCAACAAATTTTGAGGGGTGGTTAAAATTTTTTTCTTGGTCGATTCCAAAGGATAATAATTATCCTTTGGAATCGACCAAGAAAAAAATTTTAACCACCCCTCAAAATTTGTTGGTTAACGATTATTCAACGTGTGGTTAACGATTATTCATTAATTATTAATGAATAATAAACCAAAATTGGGCTCTCAATGAAGTTTAGTCGTATAGTAGGGCCGAAATATAAAATGGCTCAAGTTGGGAACTGGTCGAAGGAAGAAAAGCTCTACTCTAGATTAGTGGTTTCTATTCGACATTGAATGGCGAATAATCAGGCCAATGCGCGCTATACGTGACACATTAGCCCTTTTCTCTTCAAACACTCTTAGGTTACCTGCTTTTCCTCCACATCATAAAAACCTTTTTAACAAAAAAATGGACCGACCTCAAAAATTATGTCCGTAAACACCAAAAAGGGAAAAATAATAATCTCAGTGAAAACGTACTTGATGTAGTAGGTTGTTGGACATAAATATCTAGTCAACAGATGGTATGTTGGAATAGATACTCATATGTAGATTCTATCATCTAGATGCTATCTAGATAGATAGGTAGGTAGGTACGCATTGAAGTCGCCGCCGTGCCCATCTGCAGACACAAACTAACCACCTTCCTTACTCGATGATCTGGTTACCATCACAAGAGTGAATACCATTGAGTTACAATGTGCTCCCCAAACTATCAGTACGTCTCTGCTGCCATATGTGTATGATAGTAAGTGTGAACCTCCCTAGGAATGGTTGTGACGAGTATTTGAGACTTTATTATAATAGGAGACAGTTTATTATATTGGTGGACATATTTTAATGTAGCTACGTACCGTCGGAAGCGTTGTTACCTAATTAACATTTAACACCTCCCACAATTTTACAAATATTTACGTTCATACTCGGTGTAAGATCTTCTACTCACCTACATATTATTCTTTTTCGCAAATATACATACCTCCCATAGTACGAACATGCTTCCACACCGAGTATGAACGTAAATATTTGTAAAATTGTGGGAGGTGTTAAATGTTAATTAGGTAACAACGCTTCCGACGGTACGTAGCTACATTAAAATATGTCCACCAATATAATAAACTGTCTCCTATTATAATAAAGTCTCAAATACTCGTCACAACCATTCCTAGGGAGGTTCACACTTACTATCATACACATATGGCAGCAGAGACGTACTGATAGTTTGGGGAGCACATTGTAACTCAATGGTATTCACTCTTGTGATGGTAACCAGATCATCGAGTAAGGAAGGTGGTTAGTTTGTGTCTGCAGATGGGCACGGCGGCGACTTCAATGCGTACCTACCTACCTATCTATCTAGATAGCATCTAGATGATAGAATCTACATATGAGTATCTATTCCAACATACCATTTGTTGACTAGATATTTATGTCCAACAACCAACTACATCAAGTACGTTTTCACTGAGATTATTATTTTTCCCTTTTTGGTGTTTACGGACATAATTTTTGAGGTCGGTCCATTTTTTTGTTAAAAAGGTTTTTATTTTATTATTTTCCATTTTCTATTATTTTTTATTTTTCACTTTTTAGTGGTCTTCAATTTAAATCTAAATTAATTTACCCGCAGTTTATCGATCTGTTAATGTGGATCTGTTTCCATACTGTGAATCATTTCAGTAAGGTGAACCAGACGCCGTAGGGTGGACCACATTCTGTAATCCGGATCAGTTTCCATATGTATAGATGACTTTCCGTTTTTGGATCAGTTTCAGGAGGTATTTGGTTCACTTTGCTACTTAGCAATCTACTCTCATATCCCCTAACTGTTCGACGTCCCTCATATTTGATAGGTACTTGGTAGTTCTGACAACACAATTCAACAACTCAACCATGACATGATTGACGAGGACTTATCACCTAACTGTACTATATACCTCATATTTGGTACGGCACAATTCAGTTCTGACGATCACCTGTACCATTACCTACCCAACTATTTATGAATGACGAGGAAGCTATGTGCTACACCCACTTGGTAGAATACCCTCTCATCACCTAGTTGTCCTATAATCCCTCATATTTGGTAGGGCACTATTCAATTCCGACAATCTTCTATACCATTACCTGCTCAACTATATTACGGATGATGAGGAAGCTATGTGCTACACCCACTTGGAAGAATACCCTACAATCCCTCATATTGTCCTACAATCTAATAATATAAAACGCCAACCGTACGTACGTATGCACGGAGGGGTTGGAGGGGTCGTGGGAGTGGGGAGAGTTGGAGGCTGGAGGGGTTGGGGGCGGGAGGAGTCGGAGGCGAGAGGAGTCGGAGGCGAGAAGAGTCGGAGGCGAGAGGAGTCGGAGGCGAGAGGAGTCGGAGGCGAGAGGAGTCGGAGGCGGGAGGAGTCGGAGGCGGGAGGAGTCGGAGGCGAGAGGAGTCGGAGGCGGGATGAGTCGGAGGCGGGAGGAGTCGGAGGCGAGAGGAGTCGGAGGCGGGATGAGTTGGAATCGAGAAGAGTCGGAGGCGAGAGGAGTCGGAGGCGAGAGGAGTCGGAGGCGGGATGAGTCGGAGGCGAGAAGAGTCGGAGGAGAGAGGAGTCGGAGGCGAGAGGAGTCTGAGGCGAGAAGAGTCGGAGGCGAGAGGAGTCGGAAGCGAGAGGAGTCGGAGGCGGGATGAGTCGGAGGCGGGAGGAGTCGGAGGCGAGAGGAGTCGGAGGCGAGAGGAGTCGGAGGCGGGATGAGTCGGAGGCGGGATGAGTCGGAGGCGAGAGGAGTCGGAGACGAGAGGAGTCGGAGGCGAGAAGAGTCGGAGGCGAGAGGAGTCGGAGGCGAGAGGAATCGGAGGCGGGATGAGTCGGAGGCGGGATGAGTCGGAGGCGGGATGAGTCGGAGGCGAGAAGAGTCGGAGGCGAGAGGAGTCGGAGGCGAGAGGAGTCGGAGGCGGGATGAGTCGGAGGGAGTGGGTGGCGGGAGGATAGTCGGAGGAATCGTCTTTGCCTGCTTTTAGTAGGCTTTTCAGCTAGTCCCTCATATTTGGTAAGGCACTATTCAGTTCCGACAATCTCCTGTACCATTACCTACCCAACTGTATTATGGATGGCGAGGAAGCTATGTGCTACACCCACTTGGTAGAATACCCTCTCATCACCTAGTTGTCCTATAATCCCTCATATTTGGTACGGCACTATGCAGTTACGACGATCTTCTATACCATTACCTACCCAACCATGTTAAGGATGACGAGGAAGCTATGTGCTACACCCACTTGGTAGAATACCCTCTCATCACCTAG
This sequence comes from Apolygus lucorum, assembly GCA_009739505.2. Taxonomy (NCBI): domain Eukaryota; kingdom Metazoa; phylum Arthropoda; class Insecta; order Hemiptera; family Miridae; genus Apolygus; species Apolygus lucorum. Next base: position 95,993,859 of record CM019167.2, on the reverse strand, counting down.
TTGTCCTATAATCCCTCATATTTGGTACGGCACTATGCAGTTACAACGATCTTCTATACCATTACCTACCCAACCATGTTAAGGATGACGAGGAAGCTATGTGCTACACGCACTTGGTAGAATACCCTCTCATCACCTAGTTGTCCTATAATCCCTCATATTTGGTAAGGCACTATGCAGTTACAACGATCTTCTGTACCATTACCTACCCAACCATGTTAAGGATGACGAGGAAGCTATGTGCTACACCCACTTGGTAGAATACCCTCTCATCACCTAGTTGTCCTATAATCCCTCATATTTGGTACGGCACTATGCAGTTACGACGACCTTCTATACCATTACCTACCCAACCATGTTAAGGATGACGAGGAAGCTATGTGCTACACCCACTTGGTAGAATACCCTCTCATCACCTAGTTGTCCTATAATCCCTCATATTTGGTACGGCACTATGCAGTTACGACGATCTTCTATACCATTACCTACCGAACCATGTTAAGGATGACGAGGGAGCTATGTACTATACCCACTTGGTAGAATACCTAACTAACAGTACTATAACTATCCCTCATACGTATTTGTTAGGAAAACTCTCATATTCGAGCATTGATAAACACGTTTGATACGGCTCATGCAGGTTCTGAGCGAATAGCCCACTATAATTTCCCCCTTTCTCATCCCCCGCAGCACCTTTTAGTTATCGGAACCCCCCTCATATAGCATACCATTTTAAAGCTTACAATCAGACCTTCAATTTGACTATACACAAATAGTCCGTCATCGGCACAGTCGGAAGTCACAGGGGAAGAAGAGTGAATGCGGACCGATATTCCCGAAAACGGGAACCACGTTTTTCAACTTCTTTCACAAATTTTCGATACTTCTAACAAAGCGAAATGAAATCTGTTTGAAACGGGACCACCACGGATACTGGTAGAACAAATTTCAAAAAGAACCAGACAGATTGGTACCAGAATAAAGAAATGCAGGGTGTTCAGACATACAAAAAAAAAAAAATCGTCGTCCCACGACAACCCGAATTGAGTACCTCCTCTTTTGCGCGCCTTCGGCGCGTTGAAGTCGGTCAAAAATACGAAACATTCCTTTGGGACGTTTTGATTTTTCAACCTAAATGTTTTGATTGTTTCAAATTTTCCTTCAAGCTATTTTTACTTCTCACGGCAGAATACTAATTGAGAGTCTGATATTATAATGACTTGGGACTGAAGACGTTGCAGTCCATGTGGCTTCAAGTGGCAAACGCTTCTGCCGAATAGATAGAGAAGCCTTGTCCCATAAACGGGATTGTTTTTTCATCCCGGAATAAGAATCGGAAAAAAGCACAAACCACCCTTTCATTGACCAATCTTCCCAAATATATCGGTTTGGCATTCAGATACTTTCTAAGCAGAAGATCATCTAGGAAGGTTCTAGCAGCTTGGGAAGTCCGACATCGTTCCTTCAAGCCCAACAGGTCCTTTTCTCTACTAAAACGTGCACGCGCTAGGTTTGACACCGAATGCCTGGGGGCTGGTTCCCCTCGCCATACTAAAAATATGAAACCATCCCTGCACTCCCTGAGTCTACATATACGCTTTCCACCGAATTTTCGCCATTGTAAAATAAGTAAAAATATTAGTTAGGTATTTTTTCAAAATCATTTTTCATGTCTACTTATTTGTGGTTCTACACCTCTCAAGAAATAAAAATGCCAGTCTGATATTTAATAACCAAGTAAAGTACAAGAATAAGTTTGTATAAATCAAAATATCGTTTATTATGTCAAAAAACTAGAATAATATGTAAAGTAACGACGTATTTTAATACGATAAGGCGAAAAAACTATGTGAAAGTGATAACAATCGCCCGTAGGTAAGTGCTGCCCCTGTCGTTGTATGACAAAACCATAATAATATATCGTCGTTTGAGGCCCAGCATGGCACATCTAACTTTTGCCAACTTTTCAGGAGAGCCAAAAAACTGTTTTGCGAGTAAAGTAATCGTGTTTTCTTTATTTTCTGTGTTCAAACTAGCCTAATTGGGGTCGCTCTACATGATTTTACAATAAATTTGGTTGCCAACGAACTACCTTCGAAATTAGCGCAGATGTGCTATGCTGCCCTGATTTCGTCCCCTAGATGTGCTGTGCTGTCGAACATATTTGCTATATCGCAGAGGGGTAACATGCAGTTGTCCTATGCTGCTGTACTAAAATTAAGTTCTCAAATAAATTATCTATTTGGTTTCCCTCTATAAAGCCAAGGATAGTGTTTTAAACTGGCTTGCAATTCCTTTTTTTGTCAGCCCGACAAGTTGACAGGGAAGGTAGGTACCAGATGTTTATAAACTCGAAACATTACCAATTTATATTTACGTTTCATGTAAACGAAGAAAAAAATTGCACTCAACAGTTCAAGTTTTACATTGACTTGAATGTTCAATTGACTTTGTTGAATTCAATGACTTGAATTTCACAACGGCTACTACCAGCGTTAGTATTAGGGTAGGTACCTATTTTCCTAGTCCTAGAGAAGAAAAAATTCTTTAGCTAACATAGAAACATTATTAAAGATCACCTAAGAAATATTATTAAAGATCATATGTATAAAATCGGTTTCATGAAGCTTGACTTGAATTCCACTACAGTTTACCTGCGTTACTAGGAGTGTATATTTTCTTATGGCACTCATTTGATGTGCCTTTCTTATTTCCTATGAATTATACAGATTGGACGCTTCACAATAACAAATATGTTGTTTAGCCATGCCGTATTTCATGGGATGAAATGCAGAATGATAAAACATGAATTGCTTATTGTGGGGTTTCTACTAATTACAAAATTGAGATGAGGAGTTACCAAAGTGAACTGAATTGTTATAATCCTCTGACCTTCTTGTCAAATCATATTTCTCTACTGGAAAGCGAACATGTGTTGATATAAGTCAGATGTGAAGTGATTTTATTCAACTGAAAAGCCTATTCTGCTGGTGGGTTTTGATAATTATTTACTAAATGAAATACTAGTCATTGTCTCATTACTGTGAAAATCTTGTCAATTTATGTTCATTGACTGGAATGTCTACAAATATATAAGTCGTTTCGGGTTTTAAAATTCTGCTGAAATTTAAAAAAATAGTTGAAGTTAAATATCATTACTCCTTATTGGACCATGGTGTCACTAGTGTCACTGAAAACATCTTGGGAATCCCACAGCTTTCCCAAGGTGTCACCAGATTAACTAGACATTAATTGCAATTTAAAAATTAATGGACAGAGCTGAATTTTTCGAAACATTTTCTGTTAGTTATTGAAATGAAAAATTGATGTTATGATAATATTTTGAAAATTTTTTTCATCGATTTCCTTGGAAATTGATTTCATAACTCTAGTTTGAGACAAAAAATTCTACTGTCCATTAAATTTAAAGATGTAATTTAATTTTGGTTACTCCGGTGACATTTAGAGATATCTGTGGAGTTCCTGAGATGTTTTCGGTGACGCTAGTGATACCATGGCCCAACTAGGGTTAATCAGTTGAATATTATTAACTTCAACTATACTTTTTAAAACTTCAGTAAAATTTCAGAACCCAAAAAGACTTACTATATATTTGTAGATATTCCTGTCAATGAACATGAATTGAGAAGATTTTCACAGTAATGAGACAATGACTAGTATTTCATTTAATTAATAGATAATTATAAAAATCCACCATCAGAATAGGCTTTTCAGTTGAATAAAAGGAAAAAAATCATTTCACGTCTTACTTATTACTTCTTAGTTTTGGAAAATGATTACGCCGATTTTCTTCAATGAGAAAACATTAACAATTATTTTTGGGTACTTTGGTAGGCCTAAGTTCTGCCTCACAGGAACTCTGCGAGAACTTCGTTTCTTCTTTCTTCTTGCAAAGGCAACGATTTTGTTCACGAAAATGAGTTTTGTTCGAAATAAAACACAAAACAGCATTGCACATCTAACATAGCTTCACCCTAGCAGCATAGCACATTTGCAGTTCAAACTTATTTATCTTATTTTCTTAACTAACGCCGATGATTTATGATTTTCTTTTTGTTATTAATCAAGATTGAATCTTTATTAAGCATTAATAAAAGGGAAAAACCGCTAGATACTTCAAATTATTGCAATAAACTCAATAAACTTACCTCGCTTCCTGGCATATACGATTTTTCCATGTTTTCTGTGCAGATGTGCCTTGCTGTTGGGTGGTTTTAGATATGCTATGCTGACTAAATCGCAAATACTAGCGCTACGAGCGGCCAGATCGAAAAACTGTTAGCGCCAATCGCTCGGGAGTGAAATTTCGAATAAGAAACCGTTCTTAACTCGATTTCGCCAAAATGTCAGATGTGCTATGCTGGGCCTCGAACGACGATATTAGTTAGGGTCTGTTTGGAGAGGCAGTCTGGAATCGGTTCGGAACCAAATCGGAACTGAAAAGGGGAGGGGATAGAGGCGAATGGACTCCTCCGAGCTCCTCCAAACCCCTCTGAACTGTTCAGGACTGCCTCTCCGAACAGACCATTAGTTAAGGCTCTGATACATATCAGAATGGAAAACGAGACAACTCATGCATAGCAGCCTGAGAAAACTAAGGTGTAGTATGTCAGTCACAATTTTCTGGCCCGAGTTATCTCGTTTATAGTACAGAAAGGGTCAACCTGGATGTCCAGGTTGTCAACGCCAGGTTGGACATGGAGCAGTATGATAGCAATATGATAGGAATGATTTACAGCAAAGAGTGGCACCCAACAACATCGACCTCATCATGGCCCTGAAAAAGTACCGAGGAGTTAGTATAGTTGAACATCTCCACAAGTGCACTCCGTGATATCACAACCCGCATCGTGCTTGGCTAATACCTGAACTAGCGGTCTGGTGGTCGTTTTATTGGGCCACTTCCCTTCATCTCTCTCTACCGCCCCCACGGTCCTCATCTTCACTTAAATCCCTATGGCCAGTGTTGGGTGAGTCCTGATACTTTTAAAAATAGAGAGAAGTGGGGCACTTGTCCGGACAAAAAGGTTGAACAGCTCATAGTCCAGGGGAAATGGACCCCAGTCACCCTGTGATCATCCCTGGAGTTTTGCTCAGATGATCAAATATTGTTTACTTCGTTTCACTCAAACGCCCTATATTTTCCAAAACCTTGAATCCCCCCAAATACTCAAGGTAATTAGAAGTTATTGATTAACCGTACATAACTTACCTTGTAACCAATGATGAATGCTCTTGGAACATAAAATCCAGGTTTGCGCATATTTTGAATCTTTGAATAGAAGCCATCTCAGTTGATCTACTGGAGAAATTTTCTCTAATTATGAAAGATAAGTTGTCCAGTCGAGTACGAACCTGCGATTATCACTAAACAAACAAACGAAAAATAATGACACCACACAGTAGGCAATAGATAGCAGATAGATGTTACGCCTATGTGGAAAAAAAACAGTATAATAGAGGACGAGTGCAACCAGAATGAGATAACATTTAAATTATTATCTACCTATCCAGTTGTCAACAGTACCCCGGCCAGGTTGAGGCCACTTGCGTTGGCCCAGCAGCAAGCATAAGAGTTTGCTGTGTATGTTAAGTGCGCTCGCAGTATGGAAAGGTTCTTTTCGAACATATTATGTCTAAGTAATACGTTAATGCAACGTTGATACTTACCAAGATGTTATTCTAGATGATATTTAGGTAACCGAACAGACTACAAAAAATAAACAGTTACAATGATATGACTAATCCTCCAAAACTTGATCCAACCTCGAACATAATTTCATAGCAAAGAGATGAAACTATAAGGTATACTATAATATTTAAAAAATATACCAACTCGTACTAATGGAAGAACTACAAGTTTCAAAAATTGAATGCAGCAGCGGGAATAATAAATGGGAATAATCTTATCAAGGAACAATTCTTCCTCTTCTTCTCTCTTCTTATGGTCCTGAAGAGGTCTTCGCGTGGCCATTGGTGGGGTTGAGTCAATTCTAGTATTCTAGTTCTATTTAGCAGCAGTATTCTAGTAGTAGTATTTAAGTCAATCTAGTAGGTTGCCAGTCCTGAAGAGGATCATGGGTAGGTAAATGTCATGTTGTGAGTGAATGGGAAAGAGGGTGGGGGGTGATGGGAATTTTATGAATTTATGATGATTTATTGATGATTTTATAATGATAAGAATGATTTTATAATTATTTCACTTGAGTAACTGTTCTCTACTAGTTATGATAATGATCAGTTAATAATGAAAAAATTTTAAATAGGATCATACCTATACAGGGTGTCTACCATTTGGATGGACCAAACTTCAAGGATCGATTCTACAACTAATTTGCAACAAAAAATGTCTCCTAGCAATTTTTTCGTAACCCACTCAAAATTCTTTTTTTTTCCACTTTAAAGTTTTTATTCGTATTTTCGACCTTGCAGCACTAAAATGGTCATGACTCCCTTAAATTCTCATGCTACTTCAAATCTGAGTAAACCGTTAGAGAGAGCGTTAAATTTTCTATACATTTAGTGGGAAAACCAGTTTCTTAAAGCTATTTGTAAAAGTAAAAAAATAAATCAAAGTCAACATTTATAATTTTTTTCGAAAATTGACAATTTTCAGGCTAACGATTCCCCCGTAAAAAATACCGCTATCGTGGTGCACTCAACGGGAAAAACTACCCCAAGATCTCACCTTTCCAACGGTATGTCAGTTTCAAGGTGTAGGAGGAAAGTTTCCTTGAAAAAATTGAGTTTTACGCGAAAAAACGTGCTTCTTTAGGCATATTCCGCTAGAGAGTCGACCAAGTATTATTGCCTTCACTTTTCAATGATTGCATTTAAAAGTTCACTAAATTAAATTTCCACTCGTATTTTACGTTTTGGCCCTTCTTGAACAATTTTGGTACCGTGTCTGACCATCTGACAGTCGGTCTGTCTGTCTGAAAGTCCTTGTAGATGGCAAAAGCAATAAGAAGCTACTGTCCGATTTCGATGTAATTTTCGGCGACGTTCTCCATGAAAATCAAAGTCAAAGCATTAAATGAAGGGGTCCCTCCAAGAACGTCCAACCTGCGTTTTTTCGAACTGGGGTTTTCAGCGTAAAAACGTTCCTTGCGATCGTCTCCATCAACAAAATCCAGTATTTAAAAATGGATATGATAACTGTGATTGGAGTTGCATTGACATCCAAAGTGCGGAGTCCCTGTAAGAACGTGCTCTCTGCAGTGATAATGACTCTGCTGAACGACGCTGAAAATGCAGGTTGGACGTTCTTAGAGGGACCCCTTCAAATTTCCAAAATCAAATTCAAAAATTTTAATTTTTTTTAGAAATTACCATTTTTTGGTATATTATTTTCAATAACAAGCCTTTGGAATCGAGCAAGAAAAAAATTAACCCCCTCTCAAAATTGTTTTATTGTTTGCCCGTAATAAGTAGCGCTATTGCGGGGCCAGTCAACGGCCAAAACTACCCCGAAATCACATCTTTTCTACGTTAAGAATCAGTTTTTCGTTTAATTAGAATAAATATCATGAAATTGACTTTTTGTAGCAGAAGAATAACTTGAAGAGTTTCATTGACCATAATACTTTTTCTTTACAATACAAATCATTGTGCCTACCAACACTTTCTACCAACGTTACAATGACAATTTTTTTCTGCTAATCGTTCTTTAATTTTATTTTAGTTCCATTTTTAAAATCAAAATGAACGGGTCTTAAATGCAATCATTGAAAAGTGAAGGCAATAATACTTGGTCGACTCTCTAGCGGAACATGCCTAAAGAAGCACGTTTTTTCGCGTAAAACTCAATTTTTTCAAGGAAACTTTCCACCTACACCTTGAAACTGACATACCGTTGGAAAGGTGAGATCTTGGGGTAGTTTTTCCCGTTGAGTGCACCACGATAGCGGTATTTTTTACGGGGGAATCGTTAGCCTGAAAATTGTCGATTTTCGAAAAAACATTATAAATGTTGACTTTGATTTATTTTTTTTACTTTTACAAATAGCTTTAAGAAACTGGTTTTCCGACTAAATGGATAGAAAATTTAACGCTCTGTCCAACGGTGTATTCATATTTGAAGTAGCATGAGATTTTAAGGGAGTCATGACCATTTTAGTGCTGCAAGGTCGAAAATACGAATAAAAACTTTAAAGTGGAAAAAAAAGAATTTTGAGTGGGTTACGAAAAAATTGCTAGGAGACATTTTTTGTTGCAAATTAGTTGTAGAATCGATCCTTGAAGTTTGGTCCATCCAAATGGTAGACACCCTGTATAATAAATGGCTTAAAATTGAACTTGTAGAAGGGTGGTAGTTTCCCGTAAATCGTTGAACATTTGAGGGTTATTTAAGGCTCTTTTCAGGTAATCACACACCTTGCTTCTGTCGTCAATACCTGCAATCCCATCATGGAGAATGGGATTCAGAGACGTCTGCGTTTTTGAACAAGTCAGCAGCAGATGTTGAAGATCTTGTATAATATGTGTGTTACATAGATCGCAGTAGGGATCATTCCTCTTCTTCATGAGAAACTTTCCTATAAGCGATTCATTCATGGCAGTGATGAACTTCCTATTTAACACCTTCCTCCCAGAAAATCAGGGTGGAAGCAGAGGATCCTGTATTATTGCCCTTGTCCATGCCCCTGCTCCATCGGCGTCTGCATATCTACTTTTCCAATCCTGCTTCTGGGGTTTCTCTATCAATTTATAAACATCCAGGAAATTTGTAGTGATGGACCCATTGATTTCTCCCACCTGAATCTCCCTGGACGCCATTTTGTCAACTTTTTCATTGAATTCCAATTCGACATGAGACGGGATCCACTGTAAAATGGTATTGATTGTCAGACCTGCCACGGTTTCCAGTAAATGAGAAACTTCCATGAGCCTGATTGGAATCGGGTCTCCTCTTCTGATAGATTCCTATGTGATATGTCATCCACCGCGGATTTCGAATCTGAGAGAACCTACTATTCTACTCAATACACCTAATTGTCTCTTGCCAGAAGGGCATTTCTTGAAACGTGTCCTGAGGACACGAACCTGATGGGTTTTACTGAATAAAGACTGATTGAAAATTACGTGTGTTTCTTTACCCCTAATGATACTCTTTAGCTGAGGTGATGCAGGATGAACTCAAGAAACAAGATGAATGGATTAAAATACCAGGTAAATAGTTTATTCTACAGAAAGTAAGCAGCAAAAGGATGTTGCAACAAATAGTGGTACCTGAAGGGTACCTAATATCGCTTCTTCTGACAAGATGAATTTAGTATTTAAATGGAAGTTAAGTTTAGCAATAAGGTTCAGCAAGTAAAATAGCAAACAAATAGAAATTCCAGTCGACAAAACATTCAGTTTTCAATAGTAAGTACATCAATATCAATAGCCGTGTCTTCACCGTGTCCTTTGCAATCAACAATATCAAATCGTGTCCTAGTCGTGTTTTCAATTATACAAGTTCCGGATCAATTTACCAATATTCAGTTACAATTTTACTCTATCACTTTTACTAATCACCCTGTCTAACTATTTTGGCCAAAATGAGCTAGGAAATTAGTCAGTGCACTCACGTGTTGGGCCCGAAGGTAGAGATGGGGTTACCCAACTTGGGTAAGAAACGAAAACTAGAGATCAACGGAATGATACTTTGGAATGGAATAACAATATAACATGATAAACAAATAACGTAGGTCGGGAACGAAAAGTAGAAACGATACCTTGGAATGGTATGTCGGAATGAGCTTGTGAAAAGGTCCCTGAGATAACCTATCAATAAATAACAGGTTATTGGAACCTATTACCAACCAAGAGCGGTAACGGTGGAACCTAATACGCAAATGTAACCGTTTCGCCCATCTCTACCAGAAGGTAACCTCGAGGTGAAGTGGCGTAGGTTGAGATCTCGAAGTCCGGATATCCGAGGTCTTATCGAACCAAGAACAGTTAAACTGATCTAATGCCTATCCAATGGGACGTCCTCTGGAATGCACGCATTACTAAACAATATGTTTTATTGCAGATTCAGAACTTACGTAAAATTTCATGAATGTTTGACTTCTCAGTTGATTTTTTTACTGCGCGCAACCTACCTCCCTGGGCGCTCAAAGTTGCGCAAACCAACGATTGCGCCCAAAATCAGATTTTTGAAAACCCCAAGTGTGGCACATGGTTTTTCATTATTTTTCGACGCTCAACCACGTATCCATTTTAGAATTCGATTGGAATTTTTGAAATGGCGGCCGAAAATTCGGTTGTTTTTAGCGAAAAGTTGCTCTTTTCTTAGTCCTCACGAGTTATGAAGCGATTTTAATTAGTTTAGAAACTGTTTTGAATGCAGTTTCAGTTTTGAATACTGAGAGTTCAGGAAAGATTTGAAACATTGCAGAATCCTGCAACGAGATAAGAGAAAAACCTATTTACTTATATCTGAACTCATCTCATATCCGATTTATTCTCATTGTTACCTTGAAGACGTGAGTATGGAATTATGCCTCGTGCTAAACCTTAAGTCCTCTCTTCAGGAGAATAACGGGTTGTATTAGCACGAGGCATAATTCCATGCATTGATATCAGAGAGTTTGTGCTGAATCCGAGTACACCATATATTACTATGATTGTGAAGTTAATAACCACAAAACCCGACTTTTTTTGGTAGAAGCGTACCTAATAATGCTGGAATGCCCGAATGCAGAACGAGGGCAGTGGGAGACGTTTGCTTTTGTGAACATCACCACCTGAGTTTCAGAACATCCAATTTCCAAATGATGTTAATTATACCAACAAACCAGGCCTCCCTTAAAGGTTCATAATATTCAAAATACTAGAATATTCTTGAATAAATTTGGTTGGAACAGAATTGTTCGAATATTTTAACCTCGGTCGTTAAGAACTAAAATGATACAGAATGATAATATCATTCTGTATCATTTTAGTTCCTAACGACCGAGGTTAAAATATTCGAACAATTTGGGTTTGAATATTATTCAAATCCATTCATTATCCTGTTGGAATATGCCTAATGAATTGTCGTTCAACTCAGGGAGGTCTTAGAAAGGAGTCAGGATTGAAATAATCGTGAATATAATTGAAACTAAAACATTTATTAAACCTAAAATCATTCAATTCTTCACGTTGAAATCATTAGTGCAGATTATTTCGTTTTTCTTTGAACTATTCTAGACCGCAGCTGTCTAATTTGACCACTACTCAATATGTTGTATTGTTCCAGTTTCGGCATCATGTGTTTTAGAAAATGGTTTTGCAGAGATTGCCAGGTGCGCCTTTCAAGGCCAGGTACGCCCTCGATTTCTCTCCATAATACCTTTGAAGTAATGCCAGTGAACTTTTTACTGGCGATGATATAGTTCAGGATGCAGATCTCTTCCCCTCTCGTATAAGGGGTTCTGGTATCCGTACGAACAACTGAAGACTTCAATTGGTTTAAAGGGGGTCCGATCCTGTAATACAAATGTAATAAATTAAGATCCTCAAAATTGCTAGAGAACCGAGACTTTGGAGGATGAAAAATAAAGATGTAATGATCGGGAAAAGAATGCCTTCCTACCTATGCCTTTTCCGAATTTCAATAAATGTGCCCACCATGCGATAATTTTCCGTTTTTATTATTACTTTTTTTTGGAAAGAAGGAAAGAAACAAAAAATTTAAAAACAATGTCAATGTTGAATTTGAGGAAATATCACAGATTTGCTCATGCCTTAAGATTAACCTAGGTAGTAATCTAACAGGATTTCTTCATCTAATGGAAAAGCGCTGCAAATGATTACACAAAGGTTCATTATTTACAAATCTACAAACATCACTCATCTGCAAAGAACACTAATTTGCCATTGTCACTTTTTTCTAACAACTCCCCTCAAAGATGGAGGGGGTACGCCATTAATAAACAAAAATAAAAAAACAAATCAAATACAATAGGGAGGACGCCCGGGATTAACCCGACGCCGGCCCTAGGGATGAGGGAAGATGAGGAAGTATGGGTGGGAGAGAGGGACGAAGGGAAGTGCTCCTATAAAAATACCAGAAGACCTGAACGCGTCTGGTGACACCACGGTGTACACCTCCTGACAAGCCCAACTCTCGCAACTCCGTGGAACTTTTCCCGCACCACACTCCGAGCCATGACAAGGTTGCAGCCATCACCCTGATGTTATCGGGTGTCACTCCTTTTAGCTCTAACACTGCTTGCTGTAAATCATCTCTATCATACTTTCCTATCTTAGCACGCCAGGTCTGCTCCATGTCCATGCTGCCATTGACAACTTGGATATCCAGGATAATGTCAGACCTGTCAGGCTTGACGGCAACGATGTCTGGTTTCTTACCCTGGTCGCTTGGCATGTGGTAAAATTTCTCCCTCTCAACATCCCAGCCGCTAGATGACAAGGCACCTGTAATCTACTTGGCGACCGCATCATGACGTAGGATGCGGCCTCCATGAGATGAAGTACCAACCATAGATACCACGTACCTACTATATATCTACTTCACAATTAAGATTATTTGGAAGAAATAAACGCTTCGCACTCAATTCGAAACATTAAAAGAGTTGTGAGTGCCTTCATTAGAAAATGTGATTACTGGGTTGCTAAGGACACAAAACTGAGAACAACTGGAAGTAACGAACAATAACGTTTTGGTCAGCTAAAATTTGAATGGAAATTAGGCCTATTTTGCGATGCACACTCGTGTTTCTGATTCAAGTTCTCATAGAGACCGAATGGTTGGTCCTACAGAGCTCTCAGTGGTCTCATTCAAATCTAAAAATTAAATACTATTTTAAATTGATGAAACAACAATACCTTTATATCAAACGTTTTTGAGCTAGGACGCTTTCAAAATGTAGTCCTTATTTCTCAATCCTTAGAATAAACTGAAATCCCCAAAATCTTCGGGGGGAAACAACTAGACCCCAAAAGAAGCCCATATCCCAAATTTCATCAAAATTGGCCCATGGGAACTAATGAAAGTGCCGAGTACGGCGTACAGACGGCAAAATTTTTATTTGTAAACCAACAAAAGATTTGACGGGGGGTTAAAATTTTAACGGTCCGGGATGAAAACGGTCACGCGCGTTTTAAACACTCCGATCATACGCCTTTTCCAACACTTCAATCGCGCGCCGAGTTTCAACACTCCGGTTTTCAAGACGCGAAGCGCCGAATTTTTTCTTGGTCGATTCCAAAGGTTCATTATTGAACATAATAAACCAAAAACGTCTACCAAGTACGGCAGATTTCCGTAACCCAGTTGTATAGATGATCCAATGCATTGTAGCTAATCTAAAAACATCAATCTCCATGCACCCTCATAGGGTGTATGGAGATGGGTGTAGGGAGGGTACCATCTACACGTCAACCCGCACAATCTCTGAAAATGTCTTCGAATTCGGGAGGAAAACATGGAATGTTTACTAGCGTAGAAAGGATTTCACATTTGCGCATGCGCAGGGGCTATCAATCTGGGGCGACGATTTTCATAGCGGACCATCTACACGCCAATCTGACCCTGTTTTTCAACCTTGAGAACAATACTTCCGCACAACAACAATACAACAATCCTTTTCCCTACGAAAATGATCATCCTGGATAGATAGTAGCCATTGTGCATGCGCAAGGATAAAAGCCTAATAACAGCCATAACTTCTAGATTTTCCATCCAACTTTAATTAAAATTTCAGGGATTGTATGGGTTGCCAGGTAGATGGTGCCCTATGAGGATAGTGCAATGTACTTAGAGATTAATGATTTGATATTAGCTACTCTGCATTTACTATGTTGTATCCATACAACTGCGCTATGGATACGAGGGAGCTATGCACACCCACTTGGCAGACGTTATACATGAAAGTTGGTTTGCCAGAAAAGTCGAGTAAAACAACGTTAGCTACCTACTGAATGTGTTCAGAGAATTGTAACTTGAATTACAAGATTCTAAACGAATTTTTCAACTTGAAAGAGTAAGGAAAGTTTAGTCACTTGTTGGCAGGTAAGGTGAATCTGGGGCCCTCATACTCCAATATTAATTTGATCCAAGCTATTGAAGCATAATTCAAGTCACAATTATACAATTTTTGGAGTAGTTTTTTTTGTTTTCAGTTAGACTTTTGCAGAAAAAGATGAAGAGAGGAGGTTTGTTCAGAGAGGCAGTCCAGAACCAGATCGGAACTGAACCAGAACCAATAGAACTTGAAAAGGGGGAGGGGATAGAGGCGTCCAGGACTGTGGTCCCAACTCTTGCTGTCCGAACAGTTTTCGGACTAGTTTGGAACCCCCTCAAAATGCCGCCTTTTTCACTTTTAAATTAGTCATTCGTGTTCTTGACCTTGCGCCACTAAAATGGTCACGACTTCTTTATTTTCCATGCAAATTCAAATCTGATTATATCGTTCGAAAGAGTGTTAAATGTCCCTTAAGGTGAGCTCTCACGAACTGGTGTCGTTAAGGATCTGGGGATATTGTGTGATGCTCAATTGACGTTTAACAAGCATATTTCGTCAATCGCTGCCACCGCATTCAGGGCCCTAGGCTTCATCAAGCGAAACACCAGGGAGTTCACCTGGATTCAACCCATCATCATCCTGTACAAGACGCTGGTTCTGCCTAGGTTGGAATATGGATCCACTGTTTGGTCGCCCTTCTACACAGTGCACGAGTACGCATTGGAGAGGGTTCAGAGGAGATTTCTCTGGTACATCGGATTTAAACTCGGCATTCCCTCATCTGAGATAAATTACGAGTCCCTGCTCCAAACGTGCGGTCTGGAGACCAGGAGGCAAATATCCGACATATCCGTTATGTACAAACTTGTGAATAACGGACTTGATTCGCCGTATCTTCTGTCCAGGATCGCCTTCAGAAGTCCCCAGTCGACTCGCTCCACTCTGCCCTTTCTGACTCGCTTCTCGGCGACGAACTACCTGCTGAACCGGCCACTGTGCAGGCTTCCTCGTTTGGCAAACTACTTGACGAGTCTAAACTCTGACTTGGACTTCTACTCTAGCCCGTTCTCTTCATTCAAATCAGCAATATGCGCGTCCCAACCCTAATTAAATTCAGTTTCAGTTTCCACCCTTACTTTATTTAATTTCATGTCATTTATTAACAGTTTTTCCCCTCAGTCATCGCATGACTCAGAACTTTCAGTGCCTCAAATCGAACAGTTTGTTTTTCTATCTTTTTTTTTTCTCCAGAAGTTTCATTTCTTTTCGTTGGTTTCCGTCAACTTGATTCCTTTGTTTTTTTTTTTTGTTTTTTTTTTTTTTTTAGTGTAATAATGTAATTGGGTTCGCCCGTACAAATGTAAATAAATAAATAAATAAATAAGCTCTTGATAAGGTCAGAAAATCTGTTTAACAAGTAGATCTTTCTACCTCAAACTTGAAAATATTTAAATTTTTACCTATTTTATCGAACATTTTGCTGCTATTTCCTGCTCGGTTTTCTTCTCAAGAACTTAAAACATGTTTCATTTCATCAGCTTTCCAAAGGTTTAACATTTTTTAATAATATTTGTTGTTGTGTTTATTAGTGGTGCCGAGAAGCTTATTGTTAGTATCAGTCACTTCTAAGGGATAAACAATGGGGTAGTTGCATGATATTTTTTTTGTATTTTTTCTGTGTAGAGAATCTTTATTGAAGTACGTATCTGCAAATAAAACTCCCGGAAACGCTTCCTAAAAATTTAGAGATTTTTTCGAAAAACGGGATTTCGGATTCAGGCGGGAAAACCTACACACGGCTTGGACACTGCGGGGTGGGGGCTATGTCACGGGTGTGAAGGGGGCCAAGACACCCCTACACCACTGTTACCCTGACGCAAGGTTAGGGGTACTGTGCCGGGGGTCCTTTGATAGCAACCCTCTGTTTGTTTACGTTCGTTTGTAGCAATAAAATTGGAGAATCACTCACACTTCGTGGTGCTCTCATACTGAATTTTGCTAGCTGCGCAATCGAAACATGTTGCATCAAAGATTTTGTTTCCTACTGGCATTCCCTCCATTGTAACTGAAATCGTACATGGTTGTGAGGAAATGCGGCGTTCTGGTGATACTCGAGCCACAACCTCGCAAATTTGCTAGATTCTTCTAAGTTGGACATAACCAACATCGTTTTATTTAACAATTTACTAACACTCATTGGTACTACGTTGTACAGGATAATGACACTACAATGAAACTTCCAATAAATGAGCAACCATTTGGATGAAGAAGTACTACACACAAGAAATCACAGTTACAACTGACCTTTTACTATAAAAGTGTCAACTTACTTCACATTATTGGCTCTTTTATTTCGGCGCTGATGAACTTGTTGTTATTGACGTAAAAATCGTACAACATGCCAATATTTATGTACGGAATATTTTCCAGGGAAGCTACCTTGAAACTCTAGTCGATGGCTCTCCTTTTTGGCATATTGACATTTTATTTCAATACTTGGGCACATCAACGAAAAAAAAGTTACGGTTGTTTTTCTGATGATTTCTACTTACAGCCAAGTCGTTTCTACCAAACTTTATCTTCGTCATTCGTGTACGTAGAAAAATCGTTCACCATTCGTTGGAAAGCCCTACATTTACGCATAAATGATATGCTGCCAAAACCGTAGTACTCACGGAAGAAATTGAGATATACCCCTGAGTTAAAAGAACTATCAACAACATTCGAAACCAGATTGGGTAGGTAGCGGGAAAAAGTGAAGACATGTGTTGCAGACTCGTATGCAAGCGTTTATTAAAAGCTTCTTGAAACTTTACAGTGAACATTATCTTTTCCAAACCAATCAACTAATAAATTATGGTAAATACTGGTGTAAACTATAATATGGTAACAACTCGGACCGCACTACGAGAAAAGGCCACCCGAAAAACTGATAACGTGATAACTATGACCGTAAAAGTAACGTGAGGTTTTAGCGCCAACACAACAAAAAGAAAAACAGCCAAAATTATGCTTCAAAATTTTCAATTTAAACGATTAATTCAAACATAAAAAACCTGAAAAATATATTTCAAAGTTTTTTTAATCATCACTATCATTTTGCAAGTATATTTCAATGTTTCTGACTCGAATTGTCCTCGATTGCAGTGATCTCAACGCACTCTATCGTGAGATTCTCGTTTAGGGATGACGTAAGAGGAGTGGCCCGCCAACACTAATTGGATGGTACTTCTTTATTGAAATACGGCTAAACTAAATGGAATTTCGAACTGAAAACTGGTGCATATACGTTTTTAAGTGTGCTAAATTCGAATCTGCAGTCGAAACACGAAATTCCGACCCAAGCAACTACCCCATTGGGGTTGTATTTTTCAAATCGTGCTAGCTCGAAAATTCTCGATATAAAGTTTTTTTTCATCAATTTAAAAGAGCATTGAATTTTTAGAATCGAATGAGACCACCCAGAATTCCGAAGGACAACCCTTCCGCTTCCTATAATGAGGGGCTTACAATAAATCAACAACGCTGCAAATCATCTCTCAGAGGTTCATTATTTTTCTGTATAGATCACTTCCCTGCAAATAACACATCTTTTCCATTGCCACTACCTACCAATCATATTTTGGCTTCACAATCAACGTTATTAAGAATAAATAAACGCTTCACACTCAATGCGGAGAAATAAATACCTAGTTGAGGTTGCCATAATAAGGACGCAAAACTGAGTAGGTACAACGTAAAAGATACGAACTACGATCGCATTTTGGTAAGCTAAAATTTAAACATAGGTTAGACCTTCTTTTGCTATTCACATTCGTGTTTCTGATTTATTGTAAGACCAACCTTCAACTTTTTATAGGGAGTAAACGGTTGGTCCCTACAGAGCCCTGAGTGGTCTCATTCGATTCCAAAGTACAATACTATTTTCAATTGATAAAAAACAAAACTTTTATATCAACACTTCTTGAACTAGGGCGTTTTGAAACTTTCAGTCACTTTTAGAAGTGACTGACTATCAACCAAGAGCTTCGCAGCATAACTAGACTCCAAATGGAGCCCATAAACCAAATGTCATCAAAATAGGTCCATGGGAACTAAGGTAAGTGCCACGTACGGAGGGCGGATGGCAAAAGTTTTATTCGATTTTCGGATTCTACCTTGAAACGTAAACCAACAAATTTTGAGGGAGAATTGAAATTTTTTTCAGCGGTAAAAAAAAAACAAAAATGTCTAACAAACAAAAATTGACAAATTTTGAAGTTTGAGGTAGGAAGACTATCCTAGATTACAGATTTGTTTTTTTAACCGATCAAAAGGGAAATTTTACGCTCTTTCCAAAGGTGTAATAAATTTAATTTTCCAGGAAAATGAGGAAGTTATGAACATTTTCGTGCCGCAAGGTCGAAAACATGAAAAAAATGCAAAGTGAAAAAAGTGGCATTTTGAGCAGGGAAAAATGCTTAAAACTCGGACGGAATCGGAAGAATATTCTGAAATCCATTTGGGATGTGTAACAGTTGACAAATGGTAAACAAGAGAAGACACACAGGAACTCGAACTGTGGCGGGAGACTCATCAATCAGTAATCTTGTGTGATTAGCTTGAAAAGTCTGCGCATGTCTCGAACTAGAAGTTCTGAAAAAAATCCAGAACTACTTTGACTGGTTCGAAACGGTTCGGGACTGCCTCTCCGAACCATGAACTTGCAGTTCTGGTTCTCAGTCTCTCCGAACAGCCAAAAAGGGGCGTGTCCAGTACAGAACCCCTCGGGACTGCCTCTCCGAACAACGAACTTGCAGTTCTGGTTCTGAGTCTCTCCGAACAGCCAAAAAGGGGCGTGTCCAGTACAGAACCCCTCGGGACTGCCTCTCCGAACAAACCTAGGGAGTGGATAGGTAGGGACTAACTCAGAATGCAATGCTACAGCATAAACACACTTGTGTAAAATTTGAAGGTACAGGTTCTCATCATTTAAAAGAAACCCAACCTACTCAAACAATGTTTTTTGAACAAACCACTTTGAGTTAAGAGGAGAGTAAGGAAAGAGAAAACCTGCTATACTTACTCGAGGCCAGAGGAGGCATCTGAGGAATCGTGTGAATCTTTGGGGGTTTCCGTATTATTTACTGGTAGATTTTGTCCAGCCTCTTCCTTTCTACGTTTCGCAGCCACTGGTAACTCAACGTCCGACTCACTGCTGGAGCTGCTGAAAGTTGGAGGCTAGTTAGATGAGCGCCATTTTGCACATTTGGTGTTAGTCTATCATATTTGATTGTTCAAGGGTAGAAACAAGGGAAACAAATGTTTAAAAAGTCCATTCATGCAGCATGAATTAATGAGCGAATTTCCAGAGAAATCTTCCAGTTGAAGGGATGGTTAAGAAAAGAAACAATGGTGTTGCAATTTCTTTTAGAAAGTTTTTACTTACACAATTCTTGGTTCCTTCGATTTTCAGCATACCATACCAACATACTGTATGCACCGGGTATGCTTTAAAGATGTTAGGAGTCCATATTCACGTTCTACTCGTCTCCACACTCACAGAGTACCCACACGACTTATGTAAATATATGTATGTTTGAGGTATAATTGACTAAACTAGACTTGTGTTAAATGAAAGGGGTTAGTTCCGGTAGTTATAAGAATACAATTATTATCCACATACCGTATTGGAGAATCCGTCGTAATCAGCAAGTCGAGTACAGGAGGCGAGCGCTTTCGAAGCAAGAACATCATCCTCAGGCCGTCGAGAGAGTACCAAAGTTTGTCAGTCCGTCATTCCATTTATATAGTCTGGTGAAAGGGAGGTGAAAGGATCAGAAAGGAAGGGGGGGGGGCACTTGGTAACAAGACCACGTGGTGCTGTCTGTCATGTCAAGTGAAAGGGAGAGAAAAACGCTGCAAATTATTACACAATGGTTTATTATTTTTCTAAATAGATCACTTGTCCACAAAATCACCAACCATCCAACACGAAGAAAAACATCGATCGCATTTCAGTCAGCTTTAATTTGAACGGAGATTAGGCCTCTTTTGCGATTCACACTCGTGTTTCTGATTTAGCGTACGTAAAACCCTTAAATTCTCGTAGGGAGCGAACGGTTTGTCCTACAAGGCTCCGCGTGGTCTCTAAAAATTCTATAAATCTTAAATTGAAGGAAAAACAATACCTTTATATCAAAATTTTTTGTGTTAGGACGTTTTCAAAATTTCAAAATTCATTTTTGAACCCTTAGAAGTGACCTACATCAACCAAAATCTTCGGGGCACAACTAGACCCCAAATGGACCCTACACACCAAATTTCATCAAAATCGGTCAATGCTAAGTGGCAAAAGTGCAGCGTACGTCGGACGGACGACCAAATTTTTATTAGATTTTTGGATTCTACGTATCTTGAAACGTAAACCACCAAATTTTGAGGGGGTGTTAAAAATGTTTTTTCTTGGTCGATTCCAAAGGTTCATTATTGAAAATAATAAACCAAAACTAATCCTATTAGCTAATTGTACATTCACCACATGGTGACCTTGTGGTCTTCTATTCTAAACTATGAATATATAATGTACTAGCATACATAACCAACTTATTGCTAAAGTTATTTACTTATATATATATCTACTTCTAACTTAAGTACCGTCAACTGGGGTGATACTGATATGCTGGGGTGATACTGATCAACACGCCTTTTTTCATTTGCATGCGATTGCAGAACTCCACACAGTCCTAAATTGGAAAGTTAGGTAGTGTTATGTGTTCGTAACAATGTCTTCTCTGGGGAGATATCGTTCCCGCCCGATAGTCTAGGTTACCATGGTAGCTGATAAGGAAATAAACAAATCTCAAAATCGGGCCCAGCTGACATTGTGATTGTAACTTCTGTTGTGCCGGTGTCGGGTGTTGTGTGGTGAAGTTCTAGCGAAAAGATTTTGTTTCTACTAGAGGTAAGCATGAAATATCTGCAATTAGTTTGTTTTTCCGAGTTACTACAGTTGGTTATCTGTTAAAAACAAAAACAACTCATTTCCAGGGGGTGATAGTGATCACGGCCAAAATGCCCCGAAACTATCAAAACGTGATTGGTCCATCATTATTTTTGGCAACAAGTGCTTTAAAATAAGTTGTTTCTTGTCAGTTACCAAACATGTGCCACAAATTGTCTTATTATAATAAAAAATACTGAAGAGGATATTACGAGTCTTGAATTTCGGCTTGATTCTGATTTTTATAAGTAAAGAGTTGGTTTTCATTAGTTTTTCAACAAAAATTGTTCTGAAATGAGTTGCTAGTGGTTTTTTTTTACCTCAGGGTACTAAAAAACAATTTTTAATAGTTTAAGTTCGATTTTTAATTGTTTTTAATACGTTTAAGTTCGATTTTAAATTAGTGATCACTATCACCCCCTATGTGGGGGGTGATACTGATCATTTTTTTTTTTTTTTTAACGAGCTTAATTCAACGAAATTTTAAAGTTCGATATAGGATACTGTTCGTAAGATGTGGGAGAGTATAAATTATTTTTTTCAGATTTTTTGAATTATTACACTGGTAGTTTTCAAGGAAAAACTGTAGAAATTGATCACTATCACCCCAGTTGACGGTACTATCTAATTTTTTTTTGGTTAGTTGATTACATTTTATTTATTGTTTGAAATTGTGATATCCTAGGTCGTTTGGTTGTCTGGAAGTTAGTGGAGTCATAAGGGTGCTGTTTGCGTTTGTAAGGAGTTATGGTAGTGTGTTCCGTTAGTGGTCTTTTGTTGTTCAGGTTGTCAGTAAATCCGTCTGTGGTTAAACAAATTTTTTTCTTGGTCGATTCCAAAGGTTCATTATTGAAAATAATAAACCAAAATTGCTAGGAGAAATTTTTGTTGGAAATACCTTATAAAATCGAACCCTGAAGTTATGCCCCTCTTAAGTGTAGACACCCTGTACGTGTCATTCCACAATATAACTTCAGTAATTGTTTAGCAACAATTTTTTAGTTTTCTTAGTTTTTTTTAAATGTTTGTAAACAAACAAAAGGACGAGTTTGTTAGCCAGAAATTTTGGACAACCCTAAGTGGTCTAAATTTCAAAAATAGTCCAAAGAAAACGGGGGGTTCTCGGTTTTTGTGGCTATTACCTTCACAATCATATTAATATATGGTATATTCGGATTCAGCGCAAAATTTATGATACCGATGCACTTTCTAAAAATGAAAATTGTCCAAAAAGTTTTATAACGTTCGTATATTTGTTGTACCCAGAAATGCAGTAGCCGTGTGGGTACTCTATGAGTTTGTGGAGACGAGTAGAACGTGAATATGGATTCCTAACATCTGCAAAGCATACGCTGTGCATACAGTATGTTGGTAAGGTATACTGAAAATCGAAAAACCCAATAATAGCCGTGTGTGTACTCTAAGACTTCATGGAGACGAGTAGAACGTGATTATGGACTCCTAATATCTCGAAGCATATCCAGTGCATACAGTATGTTGGTATGGTATTCTGAAAATCGAAAAAAATCAACAATAGCCGTGTGGGTACTCTATGAGTTTGGAAGATGAGTAGAACGTGAATATGGACTCCTAATATCTCGAAGCATACCCAGTGCATACAGTATGTTGGTATGGTATTCTGAAAATCGAAAAAAATCAACAACAGCCGTGTGAGTACTCTATGAGTTTGTGTAAAAAAACAATCTAATAGAAATTGCAACACCATTGCTCCTTTTCCAAACCATACCTTGAACTGAAAGATTTCTTTGAAAATTCGCTCATTAATTCATGCTGCATGAATGGACTTTTATAGAATTAAACTTCAATCCTTACTATGTTACAGGAATTCTCGATTGTGCAGTTTCTTTAGCCTTGAGTAACGTGGCCATGTTTGAGGCACATCCAACGCTTGATTTTAATGGCTTCGTCGTTGACTGTAGCAGCGTGTCAACTGCAATTGGAGAATTTTTAAATAACTTCAAGTATTGGAGAATTTTTTTTCTACGTGAGTTTCAGGGTAGGATCAAAGGGTACAAAGAACATACACTGATCTCCCCAGTGATGAGCAAATTGAGAATTTGACAGGAATATTCCCAAACTTTCTCAAACACAAAAGTAAATTTAAAAAATATTATTTTGAAAAAATCCTTTCCCATATTGTATATATACGTTGTCATTGTGGTCTTCTGTTGGGCCTTAGGACGAATGATCATTTTCGTTCAGCCGGTTAACAGCGAATTTTCTTCAAGAATGCGTGTGAATAGCTAGTTTCATGACAATGAAATCGACAAGAGAAATAATTTCCAGGTCTTAGTGGAATTGAGGTGGAAAATGACAAATCAGATTCTGATGAAGCCATTTTGAGCTGACTGTAAGAGAGGAATAATGTGCTAGCTCTCGGATGTGATGATCAAGACCCTCTTGGTCAACCTCCGAGTATTTCCCTCTACTTCAACAGCTAATATTCTCGAGTGAGAATGCCAATCAACCACCAATCCTGTGAGGTATGAGGTTGTTTGAGGAATGATCAAGTCGGATGATGGAGGGTCGTATATGGGGTATGTATTGCGGTAAACGCACACAAAATCCATGTTTTTGGTTTTAGACTTTTCGTTTTGATGTATAAAATCTGGTCGTTGTGTTTTGGAACTTGGAGATAAAATAGATTGTTTTGTTATCTCATTGTGGCGTGTAATATTGTCTTACAATATTATATACCTGATATTATGTGATAGTGGAGGGGGTGTTACTACCCCCAACTCCTCACTGTCCCATCATTCATTTGCCTGAGTTCGAAAGTCCCCTTGTCCTTGCTTTATTTGGATGAGGTAAAGAAGCTCAGAGGAAGTCATGATAATTATGTTAGTGCATAAGCAGAGGGCAACAAATTCGTCCGGGACCCTGTCCAGACCTCAACCTGCTAATCTTAACAGGACTTCATTGAAATCAAATGTAAATTGGACGGATTTCCAATTAGCGCATGCGCAGTGTCTACTGAAGATCAGATCTCGTTATAACTAGTAGATCATCCACATAGGGAGAACTGAACAAAAACAATCGTTACCTGACATGGTTAAAATGGCGCCTACTGCCTACGGATGAAAATTGAGCACATTGACAACATTCGAGCCCATTTCATTGAAACACAAAGAATTTTGATGAATTTCGAGGATTTATCATTTTCATACGGGAAACTAACAATGCTGGTTGTCTACAGAAACATAGCTAGAGGGCATATCTCAACAGATGCAATTATCATTAAATTGGGGGTTTCCTAGTGAAGACGGTAGGTGACTTAATTGTCAGCAACATCCATACTTCTAACAATAGTAATAAATTAATGTTCAAAAAGTAATTATTACGATTTTTAGTGACTATGACTTGGGGTTTCCACCGGGGAAATGCGGCTCACGCCTAAAGCTGGGTTCACATAGGTGCGTAATGTCCGTAATCCGTAATGCGCAAAAAGAGAAGGGGGGGGTGTTCTGTAATCCGTAAAGTCCGTAATGCGTAAAAGAGCGTTCACATGGCCAAATGATTACGCGATTATGCAGAAGCACGCTGTAGGTTCTGCGCAGAATTGTTTTCCCGCTCGCCTTTTTCCCGCGTTCAGCTGTTTTGCTGTTTCGCCCTGTTCATCGATCGAATAATTTCTTATTAATTATTAACTCCGAAAAACATGATTTTCATCGTCTTCTTGGTGATTTGCCTACTTGTAGGCCCGGTGAATGGTATACCCAGTGTTGGGCAAAAATTAGCTATAGCTAATAGCTAAAAGCTACAGCTAAATTAGCTACGATTTAGCTGAAGCTAGCAGCTAAATATTAAGCTATTAGCTGTCAAAGAACAGCTAAAATTTCTAGCTAAATTAGCTATTAGTTGAAACATTAACTAGCTAATAAATTAGTTAGCTAATGTCCAACTCTGGGTATACCCATTTCGGAAAACGAGGGTAAGTACCTTTGATGTAAAAAAAAATAATGTTATTGAATTGTTGTGAAGAATCGCAATGTTCAAAACGACCAAATTCTCTCAAAAATGTCTTTTAACCCAGGTTTTCGTAAGTTGAATCAATTGAAAAATAGGTTTTCGGAAGTTGAATCAATCATATTTCCACATAATACGCAGACTTCTTTCATGCGGTTATTGGAGAATGATTTGATTTCTGAGGATTTATTGACATAATTTGATCGGACGAGATTAATGAGGCTCTCATTAAAATCAGTTACATTCATATCGAAAATGAAAACCAAATAATCCGGAATAAAAATACTAATAATAAAACGGAATCCAGAGAACCGAGTCAACGACGAACAGCTGAACGATGAACAGACGACGAGCTTTCACGAAGTTTGCCGAAATTTGTCGAAGTTCATCCGTAATGCGTAAAATATCTAATTTTACAAAACGATACACTCCGCTCCAAAAGTCTTCGTCCGCAAAGATTGCTCGCGCCCCCTAATTGAGGGGCTATTCGCTCCAGCCAATAGGATCCAATTACGCACTACGGATTACGGACATTACGCACCTATGTGAACCAAGCTTAACACTGGCTAGGGGCCAGCTCAATATATTATTGTGTGATACTGTGTACTAGCAGCAGCCAGCCTGAATAAGGAAGCAATGCAGTGTTGTCAAATCTTGTGCTGTGGCTTCTACAGAAACCATCTGTGATTAGTGCTGTAAATGGAACGTCATTGAGTGGAAGCGAGTGCAAACTTCGAAATGAAGTTGTTCAATAAGTCAGAGGCTGAGCGCCATGATCAGTGACATAGTCATCGATTTTTGTTATATTTCTCCTCTCTTTTCCAAGTGTTATTTCCAAAAGTCTTTCAATAATTTTATTAAGGAAGGCATGCATTTTCGATTCCCCATCATTTTCGCTCGTACCTATATCTTCATGAACTTTAGTTTGAATGTTTTTCCAATACCCGAATTCCCAACTTATTGTTATTTTTACCTGATCTCTTGGGAGATCTGTGGAGTACGAGGGCCGATTCAGAGTTATGTGGTTGACCTGAGCTACTGAGAACATCCGAATTATCCATGGTTGAAATACTGGTTAGGCTAAGAGTAGAATCACAACCTTCAATGTCTTTAGTACAATAACCTGTAGATTCATCCTGCACAAAATATTCACGTTGATAATAATCATAATATGAGTTGAATAAATCAACGATTTGATATTTTTCATACATATTCGCATCCCCCCTCCCCCTGTCATCAACGGTGGCCACCACAACATTTCTTTTAATAGCAATAAAAAAAGCGCTGATTATTTCGTCCTTTTTCTATGATTTACGATACCCAACACGTGATATCGAGTGAACCATCACTCACCAGACTGGTACCACACGGCACTGCTGCCACGGTGGCAAGAATAGGATTTAGGCAAATCCAGAGGTTCTTGAAAATGTATCATTCGACCCTTTGCGATGCACATTTTGAAGTTTCTGCAGATTAACGAACAATTGGAAAGACGCTCGTGCTGACCGAGTTTCATATTACTCGCGTAGAAACCATACCGCCAAAATTCGATACCAGAAGACGCAAATCGACGGTCCCCAGGAAAAACAATTGGTAGGCTCATGTTGCTAACAATCACAGCACATGGACCCCGCCCCCACCCCACAAAAATTGCGCCCCATTAGAGGGATTCCATTCCTGTTTAAACCTATCAACCAGGAGGGAAATTCAGAAGGAGGACTAAAACTACTCCCACTATGGAAAAACAACAATTTATTCGATCTCCGAAATTCGAAACAATACGCCACCACTGCTGCAACAAAATACAATAACCACTATGCTCGGCCAAAATTTGGGTTGTGTGCATCAGAACGTGTCTACTACTGTTCGTAGATAGAAGAATGCGGCTGACCAATTTTTCAAAGGGTATACCTGCTAACATAGACGACTATCTGTTCCAAAATCTTAGGTAGCCTGGTGAGTCAGGCTGGGGAAAGGGCCGAGCCTCCATATCTCAGACCTTCGTAATTTGGGCATTGAGCAACTCGAGTCATAATGAGTTAGAGAGCCCCTCCACTCTGCCAATTGTTAGGAAAGAATTCCATCTCGATTGTGAGTTCACTTGCCTTTCAGGTTTACTCTTCATTCGCCTTTAAAATTTGACAAAAAGAACCATCCTTTACTGGAAATAACTTTTTGTATAAAAATGGGAAATTTGGCGCCCTTTCTAACGGTGCCCTTATTTTTACATGTTTGCGGTAAATTAAGGTAGTTCTGGTAATTTTAGTGACATGTTCAAGAACACGAAAAAAATTTGAAATTTAAAAAAACTTGGAAAAACAAGGGGTTTAAAACAAAGATGCTACGATACATTTTCTTACTTAAATTAGATGTACGATCGATCCTTGAAGTTTGCTCGAAACCCTGTATAGAATTGGGAACCACTGCCTTAGAGTACGCAAACGGTCAGTGAAAATCAATCCTTCTACTTAATCATTGGTCGGTAGTCAACAACCCTCGGTCTCGTTTTCCCTGGCTTGAGTGGCAGGTAGAAGGAGGATGTTTTCGAGACTGTAATACACAAGGACACCTCACCAAACCATCCGCATTCTTTCCATCTGCAAACAGTACACTGCTCCGAGACCAAAGTTGCCAAGAGTCGGCCTCTTGACCACACATCATCAGGGATTCACAGTAAACTCCGCAGATGCTACAGGTTTGCGCCGGCAACAATGGTAGTTGATGAGAGTTTGGTTGATGAGGTGAGCAAAGTTTTAGTACTATAGACTGTTGATCCTCTTCAGGTCCTGGTAATTTTTGGATATTTTCCGGAGATTTTTCCAGTCATTTTTTTTTTTTGTTGCTATCGTCTCTTTCCCGGAGGTGGCTGACTCCCTCGGATCAGAGTGATCTGTCTGCATCTTGGATCTCGGAGCACTGTAGTGGAAAGCTCCGATGCTTGTATTTTGTTTTTCCTGGGAACCCTCAATTCGTGTCTTCTGTTATCGAATTTCAACAGTACAGTTTCCACGGGAGTAATAATTTGAAACTGTCAAAAGTTTTTCTATTTTCTGTGAAGATCTTCCACTTTTTACCCCTTAAAAGTTACTGACAGTAACCAAAACCTTAGAGGCACAACTAAACCCCAATTGGAGCCAATATACCAAATTTCATCTTTCACCACCTCACCCTCTCAAAAAGTAAAATTACGGCCATGTAGAGCACAATTCGATAGATATCTGCATCAAACAAAAAAAGTAACACCCAAAACAATCAGATAACGAGGCCTAGGCTGAGTACAGTAGATATTGTTTCACACATACTCACCTATAAATTTTAAAGAGGATTCGGATTCAGAATTATCTGAAACGCATATGTACATGGTTATATTTCTTCTCTGTTTTGTTGTCCTGCTTTAACATTAATCGCAGTACACTAGGCAGTATCTGTAGAGGAAGTGGCAACTCCCGCTAGGTGCGCTGGTGGTAAAAGTAGTTTCTTGTACGTCCAATAGTGCTCTGATTAAAATGGAAAGATCACGTCAACTTTTCTCGAGTGTCATTGATCATTTTCAACATTACCTATTAGTTATGTTGTTGAGTTGGATGATAAGTCTCCTGTTTGACATGAGATAATATCGAAAAGACCCCTTTTTCTATTACAAAAAGGACCCAAAAAACCCAGAGTTTGTTTCACCCACCAACAGAAAAAATGTAAAAAGTTGGCACTCGTAAAAAGTTGATGTGATCTCTCAAAGGTAATTTTAATCAGAGTTTTCTATTGGACGTAAGAGAAACTACTTTCTCCACCAGCACGCCTAGCGGGAGTTGAAACCTCCTCGAAGGATACAGCTTATAGGGCTACCACAGAAACTTTGCATCTGTGTGGCGCCCCCTAGGTGGCAGATCCGCGAACTATAACGATTGAGTCAACCTTCCATGGTGAAACCTTGACACGGAAATTGGAGCCGTGAAAAATTTGATGTTCGTGTAGTGCTACGAAATTTCAATTTTGGAAATGCATGAAATTCAATCTGCAGTAGGAGGAAAATCATGTCACTTTTGAGGGGAGAAATTCCCAAAAAATTATCGTATGCGCGGGAATCTGCTTGATGATAAGAGATAATTAGTTCTATGTTCTCCAGAAGAATGCACCAAAGGGATGCAAAGTTTCTGTGGCAGACCTATAGTTATATGTACGCCCTAATCTTACTGTGCGTCATCCGAAAAAGAGCCTTTTCCCAAAAATGTCCCACCATACCTACTACATGTCAGAGGAAACTTACCATTGACAAGATGTGCTGACAACACGACTTGATACGAGAATCAAAGGCAGAAAGATTATTTGCAATCTGTATCATCTCAAACTCATTGGAATAATGATGACATTGAGTGTTGCCTGTAATATGAACAAGGATCATTAGTACAGCAAGGCGGCATATTCTCCGGGAGATCATTAACATATTGCTAGATAACGCCACCAAAATTCAACACAGTGGATTAGGTATCTGCTGATTGCAATACGAGTACTTAATCATCTAGGTAGATTATAAAGCGTAAAAATATGGTACTCACTTTGCTCTTCTACGGGTCTATACTCGCCATTTATCATGCGTTCAATATAGTTTATCTTTGCGAACTCTGGTGATGGGTTAAGTAAGTAGGCTTTGATATCTAGAAGATCTCTTTCCTTAAGACAGTGATCAATCCAGCAAATCTTAACATAACATAAATAATTTGTTAACAATTACCAAGTAGGTGGGTATACAAAAATTTGATCTTTCTGGGTGATCTTATGAAAGCAAAAGAATGTGCTGGATGAGATAGGCGAACAGTATCATAAAACTTAATATCATAAACTTTACTTCAACTTTAAAGAAAAAAGTCAGCCAAGTGGGTATGGCACATAGTTTAACCAAATCCATAACACAATTGTTTAGTAGACGCACACTAGATAATCTCAAAACTTCAATCTCCAAGTACCTACCACTACCCTAAAAAAACTGATGATCTGATGACGATGAAATTCATAAGGAACCATCCAGAGTCCAAACCAAACAATCTCCGAAAACTCCATTGAAATCGGATGGAGACAGTAAAATTATTTTTTCAAGGATTCAACGTTTGCGTGTGCACACTGGCTAACAATGATCTGATCACAATGAAATTGAAAAGGGACTGTCTAGTGTTCCAAACAAACAATCCCGAAAAAAAAGTAATCGAATTAAGATGGGAACTGTATAAGTTATAGAAGGATTTCCTCTCAGCACTTTCTTTAACACGCTCAAATGCCACTTTTTTCGGTTTTAAGTTTTTTCGTGTTTTCGAACTTGCGGCACTAGGGGCGGTATTCTTAGGCCGTCGACACAGGTCGGCAGGCAAAGTCGACGCAATTCCCTCAATGCTCGTCTTGCTCGATGTGTCTGACTCTAGCGGCTGGACTCCGCACAAGGGGTCGATTCTATCAGTTGGTTCCCTCATTCCAAACTATCGTAGGAGGAGTGCCGTTTAGCCCACGAACTAATTTTTTTTTTTCGGCAGGCATGTGAGAAAATCTTTAAGATCCACAGGTGGAGTTGGATCTCGTAAGATACCTAGAAGGGTCCGCGACTTCAAGGTTATTTGGGATTTAAACCCACTAAAAAACACCTCCTTTTCTCCCACGTTGGATGATCAGCCTGGAACTGTTTAACACACTACTTCAGGCTGAGTCCTGGGGCACTTCATCAGTTCTGGATGGCGGGACGGACCAGGTGTTCCCTTCTCTCTCTCTCTCTCTCTCGTTCTAACAATGTCTTCCTTGTCAGGATACTCTATGCGTACGCTGCCACAAGACTCCAGCTCCTCTCACCTTCCACCATCTTGCTCACGACAGCTTATGGTGTTGAAATTTGGGGAGTTAACCCCAGCTCTGCCAGCAGCTGGCTTCTTTCAGCCGCCCATTTGGTGCATTTGAAAAGGTGTGTAGCGCATCATCATCTTCTCTCTTCTGGCAATGCAGACATGTTGGGACAGTTACCTTTCCCATTTTATGTAGATAGGCATAAAACAGTCCATGTCCTGTGAAGAATTATGTGAGGAAAAAGTTCAATTCTCCATGCTTCCTGTCCGTCCATTTCTGAATGTTTGGCACTAGCCGTGCAGTCCATCGTCCTCTGTATTCTCTTGTCCATATCTCTTGCCAGCTTGCCATCGTGCAATCTCTTTCTTCCTTGGCTATGCGGGACCTGTCTCTTCCATCCCTTCTGTCGAAAATTCTTTTTCTCTCTGAAGCCATCAGCTGAATGGGAATGACACTGGTAAGGACAAAGATAGCGGGTTCAGACACTGTTCGGTAAGCACAGACAATTCGTAGAGCTCCTCTTCGCTGCACAGCTATCAGTCTCTGTCGGAGATATGCCACACTCAATGCATCCGCCCACACCTCCGTTCCATAAAAGAGAATTGACTCCACCACTGTCATGGTGGACCCAATCTCCACCGTGTCCACGAACTAATGGTGCCGCAGAAAATGCTGTTAGTTTGTTTAAACGAGCTCTCACTACTGCTTAGGGCAGCTCATTGCTAGATTTAGCTCTTCAAAGATTTCTAATAGATTATATGAATACAAAACATCTCACAACAGGAATCGCTCCAGCTGAAGCCATGCTTGGACGCCTGATTCGTGGTCGCTTCGATTTGCTCCGACCACCCTTAACCCAAGATCAGGTTCACAAACAACAGGCACGGCAGCGGGCGGATCACAGCGGTGTGGAAGCCCCTACTTGAAGGGTTAGAGACCTGATCTGGGCAAAAAATTATCGAAGGTCAGGTGATTCATGGCTCAATGGTCAGGTTTTAGGTCCTAGGCGTGTTCGAGTGTTCGTCGCAGAGCTCAACCTCACTTGGGTGAGACACGTTCATCAACTCCGAAAACGAACAGTTCCTACGGGGTTAAACATTCCCGAGATAGCGGATCCGGAAATCACAAATGATTTAGGTATCCAAAAGACTCCTCAGAACGTTGAAGCAACAAATTTTGAAAAATTATCGTCCCCACCTTCAGAGGGTTTATCCTGAACTGTGTTCGAAAAAATTAAAGGGGGAAGATAGTCGGGATGTAATTTATACTCCAAGGATAGAGCAATCAACAAAGTCTGTTAGGAATAAAGTAAAGCCTAGACGCCTAATTCAAGAGATGGAATTAGAGAAGAATAAAAATTGTAATCATTCTTATTTGGTATAATTTGTGCATAAGCACTATTATTTGTGTTGGTATCACTTCGATACATACCTTGAAACGTAAACAGATTTGGAGGAGAGATCAACTTTTTTTTGCATGATTCCAGTGGTTCATCAGGTATTCCAAATGATTAACTAAAGGAAAGAAATGTTCTTCAAAATCAAAATCATTGCTACAGCATTGATAGCGGCCTCTACACATGTGAAACCCTCGTAACACCTATAGTGAAAATAATCTCCAGAATTGGATATTGAAGTTTTTAATATGCACTATGCATCGCATCATTTTTTCAATCATGTTATGGAAGAAAGAATTATTATGAAAGAAGAAGATTGTTGTGTCACACCACTTAGCAGACATATCAATTTCAATTCAAATTTGTGGATTTCACATTTTTTGAAACGTAAACATAACATTTTGGTGAGGGATTGAACTTGTTTATGCTTACTCGATTCGAAAGGTTCATTAATGAAAATAATAAACCAAATAATGGAAAATGTTCTATCAGATTATCATGTCACACCATTCATGAATTTACAAAAAGGTGAAAACAAGAGAATACCCACTTTTCGAGTTTCAATGAGTAGGTGGAGAAAATATAGAGTAATCTTTAAAAAAGGAAGAATCCGTCAACCATAATAACGACTATTATAATTTCCCAAAGCGAAATACTGTTAGGTACCTGGAAGGCAGGCTCCTTGCTGAAGGGAGGATGAATATCGCATCTGTTGTGTCCCTGCTCACATGGGAGGGCCCCGAAGACCAGGATGATCCTGGAGCCTTGAGACTTCTTGCAGACTCCTCCGAACTTATTGAGCTTGGTAGTATATTCAGTTTTCTTTGAGCTCCTTGAGCAGATGAGCCTGAAGTTCAGCGAGCATCCATGCACGTCTAAGAAAAAAGGAAACGGAGAAGGATCTGGCACTGGGTCTGTCATTTCAATATCCAGTAGATTGGTGAAGAAGTGGTATCTATGAAAATATCAAGAAAATAATGATGCATTAGGTTTTCACAGAAAGAGCATGAGTACAACTTTCGCAGTGAGAACAGGCAGCCATATAGTATTTAATAGGGGGAGGAGAGAGATTCGGCTAAAAAGTCGACTTTCGAATGGCTTGGAAAATCCGAAAAACTGATCACTTACCACCTTCGTATAGGTCAATGCTGAATTTCCGTGCTATCTTCTTCTTCAAATTATTGTTCAGACGGTCAAATTATTGTCCTTTCAAAACGGGTGTAATATGATAGGTTGGAAATGACCGAAAGTGGGTGAAACATGAACAGGAAAAACGCTGCACATTACCATATAATGGTTCACCATCCATCCGTACAGGTCAACCGCCTGCAAAGAACACGTCTGTTCCATCAACAGTACCTATCTACAAACCATATTATCGCGGAAGGTGAAGAATCGAGTTAATTTTGACAAAAGTTACCTACTAGCAATAACTTTGTTAAGTATCTGAGAGTTGCAGGTGGCTTCAAAACGAATTATTTGTACATTCAATA
Source organism: Apolygus lucorum (assembly GCA_009739505.2). Lineage (NCBI taxonomy): Eukaryota > Metazoa > Arthropoda > Insecta > Hemiptera > Miridae > Apolygus > Apolygus lucorum. The sequence goes on along the minus strand of CM019167.2, from coordinate 95,960,196 downwards.
AAAATTCAAGTAAGAATGAATTTCCTAGTAACAGTCATATTTCAAGTATTAGGTATCTTCCAGAATGCGCTGAAATCTTCAGAGATTGTGCGGGTTAACGCTGTTGTGATCAGCGAACTCTTCGCATTTCTGTCCATTCGCTTCCTTAGCTCAGTGGTAGGAGCTCCGATCCAGAATCGGAATGATGGGAGATCGATCCCCGGTCGAGGGAAGTTAATTTTTGATGATTCAAAAATGTGGCGCAGTCAGTAGGACACGAAACGTCTCCTCACCATTTCTCCGAGAAACATTAATTCATTAAGATTAGGTCATCAAAACAACTCCCTCTCAAGACACAAGTCGAGCCACCGCCTATTCGGACAAACGTTGAGGTCAGCAGATCCCCCGCCCCGTCAATAAGGAAGAATGGGGTATTTCGGTGGGTCGGAAATTAAGGTTTTTGACCTCAAATTTGGATTCAGCACCCTTGAAAACCTATATGCTACAACTTTAAGCCCAATGATACTATAACATGTGGTAGAAAAATTAATTAAAGAGATCACACGTTTGAAAAAGGCGGGCCGCCATAAATGCACACACACTAGGCAAGGACTACGCCGCGGACTACGCCGCGCGCGTGTGTGAGTACTATTTTGTAGTATCCAAGAGGTCTTTCAAGGGTTTCCGTGCATGGATACTTTTTTCAGAGACAGTTGGCTAGCTACGTCACGATTGGCTAGCTACGTCACACCATTCAAATCTTCAACTTTCCTTAGCTTCTCTGATTTTTTAAAAACATTTTCTCGACGAACAGACCCGATTACCGTTATTCCTGAGCCATACTCTTTTGAAAATAAAAATAAAAAAAATTGACCGAAATACCCCATTTACAAAAACTCCGAAGCCAGTCAAAAATAGGGCTTTCTCACTGGGTTGGAAAACGCCGGCCAAAGCTGCCCTCACCTCCCTGACTAGGTAACGGAGTATCTAAGATTTCCTAATGGGGGGGGGGAGGGGAGATGTTGTGATCAGCGACCTCTTCGCATTTCTGTCCATATGCTTCCTTAGCTCAGTGGTAACGAGCTCCGACTCAGAAGTGTAAATATAGTTTAGTCGGACGATAGGAGACCAATCCCCAGTCGAGGGAAGTTAATTTTTGATGATTCAACACATTAGCTTATCTTTTAAATCCGCTATAAGAAAACTTATTTTCATGTTGTATTTTGAACCCATTTTTGTCCAAAAATAATAAACCATAGTGTGCTGCTTGAAAAATAATCCAAAAAAATTAAAGAATTGAATGAAGGAAGATGAAAATTTTAAATTTAGTGGCAATATGCTCATGGGGGCATGGGGTTGCAACGTAACAGGTTTTGTAACCAATCTGACTTCATAGGAGGATCTGTGCCCCTTATGACAGTAGAGCTACCTCTGGAAGCACAAATGAAACTGTAGCTTACGTCGTTGAACACAGGAGTGCGCGACTGAGAAAGAGAGAAAACCCAAATATGAAAGTGACCAAAAGAAGCAATTTACTTACTCTTTTTTACAACACGATTCTACCTATTAGTTTACCAAGTATTATTAGTCTTCATCTTCTCTTATTTAGTTTCTATATTAGTTAGTTTCGTTATTTTAATTACATTATTTGAGTGGTAATTTGAGTCGATCATTTTGTGTGGTCACAAGGGCGCTTACAACTCTACCTGTTGTTCTTTGATACTACTTCCTGAAACTTCTTTTACGCCAGAGCGCACAACAGTGCAAATCTGGTCAGTTTTTGCATCTCTTGAGGGAGGAAGCCCGCTGTGTGACGTGATCAATGGGGTATTTCAGTCAATTTTGACGTGATAACGTCTTATAAATTGGTTTACCGGGAGACACTTCAAGAAACTGCGTTACGCTCCGCTCACGGAGGGGGTGCAGCTCGGCGCTCCCTAAAAAGCTCCTCACAAAAGCGGGAGCGCCCCGCCCCCCTTCCCTGGCACTCACTCCCCCCCCCCCCCACCCATGGGAAATACCTACTACCTACGGGAAATACCTACTCTGTGCAACTTGACAAAGAATTTTATTTTATCCTTCTTCCTACTATACGAATGAATATTAACATTAAAATTATTTTACCACTCAAAGTCGTTGTCACGTAAAACTTTCGCCCGTATACCGACTTTACAGGCAACAACACAGGGTTTTTTTTTTTTTTTTCAAAAGAGTATGGCTCAGGAATAACGGTAATCGGGTCTGTTCGTCGAGAAAATGTTTTTAAAAAATCAGAGAAGCTAAGGAAAGTTGAAGATTTGAATGGTGTGACGCAGCTAGCCAATCGTGACGTAGCTAGCCAACTGTCTTTGAAAAAAGTATCCATGCACAAAAACCCTTGGAGGACCTCTTGGATACTACAAAATACTAATCACACAGGCGCGCGGCGTAGTCCTTGCCTAGAAGTGTGTGCATTTATAGCGGCCCGCCTTTTCAAACGTGCGATCTCTTTAATTAATTTTTCTACCACATGTTACAGTATCATTGGGCATATACGTTGTAGTATATAGGTTTTCAAGGGTGCTGAATCCAAATTTGAGGTCAAAAACCTGAATTTATGACCCACCAAAATACCCCATTCCCCAACTAGCAACGCCACCTAAGTAGTCTTCTTTGTTTAAATGTAACTTTTCACATGTTGTTTTATCATAATATTAGTTCCTCCGTACCACAAATAAGTAGAAATTATACCTTTCCGACCTTGGGGTACTTCAGAAAAATTTTCAAATTTTTTTCTTCAAAATAGTATGGCTTAGGAATAACGGTAATTGGGTCTGTTCGTCGAGAAAATGTTTAGAAGAAATTAGGGAAGCTAATAAAAGTTGAAGATTAGAAAGATGGCAGCAGGGAGGCCTAGCAAGTTGTGCCACATAATATTATTGAGTTGCTCGCCTTGAAAATATTCTTTGAAAAAAGTATCCATGCACAGAGAAGAAATAAAACCCTCTCCTGAGGGTAACCTAGGATCCCTTGGATACTACTTGCATAGTACAACATGCTACCCACACACCTGTGGCGTAAGTGTGTGTGTATGTTCAAAGAGGCCCGCCTTTTTTGTTTATATTTCCAATAATGAAACTTTGGAATCGACCAAGAAAAATTTTATTGGTTTACGTTCCAAGGTACTTAGAATCCAAAAATCGAATAAAAATTTGGCCGTCCATCCGCTGTTAGCATTGACTGATTTTGATGAAATTTGGTAAGTGGGCTCCATTTGGGGTCTAGTTGTGCCCCGAAGCTTTTGGTTGATGTAGGTCACTTCTAAGGGTTGAAATTTTGAAAACGCCCAAACTCAAAAAATTGTGATACAAAGGTATTGTTTTTCCAACAATTTACCTACCTAAGGTAGTATTGAATTTTTAGAGACCACGCGGAGCCCTGTAGGACAAACTGTTCGCTTTGGAGAGGGGTTGGACTGACCAACGTGAGGGGTTGGACTTACGATAAATCAGAAACACTTTCTCTCCGACACGCAGCGTTTCGCACACTCTTTATAATTTGCATATTTATCTTATCATTGCCAATCATGGTAATGCATCTGGGTTTTAAAATGAAATGAAAACAACTACATAAATATCAAGAGCATAATGGGATAAACAGCGTGGAAGATGAAAGTTTTAAATAAAGGGAGGGAACATGAGATACAAAACAAGAGGGGGTCATGTCAAGTGTGCGATTTTTCGGGCATTTTAGGTGATCAGAACCAGGAGTTGCCAATTATTCCAATTTCAATCGTAAAATCATGCACCTATGCAAGTAAGTAAAAATATTTTTATCAATTCTTAATCAAACATTACCCAGCTCAGAGGTTGAGGTGAAACCATGGAGATCAGCTTATCACAAGAAGCGTGACACCGGGTTCTAAACTTCTAAAATTATTCTTCACACCAGAAACACTACGTTCTACTTAAATCAAGTATCAATTAGAATAAGACTTCCTTTACATTGAATTCGCGTACTGACAGCCTCTTTGAAGATTATTTGGTTTAAGACAAAATAACCGATCGGTTACTGACAGCCGCCAGAATCAAAACATGGATATTTCACACTCACACAGCATGTCCCCGTCGAAGGGCGAGCCCTGCCGTTGCTGCGCTCTAACGGCATTTGTGAAAAGTAGGCCGTACCTCGTTTTTACCGCTCATTTCAAAATTTTACGGTTCAACATCCCTGCCTGTTATTGAAGAAAAACTGTTGGACAACTGTTATTGAAGTTTTGTATTTTGGGGGGACGTGAGCGCACATGTTCCATTGCTCTTGTTTTGATAGCTCCGTGGAAAAAGAATATATCGATACCTTAAAGCACAAAGGCGCTATGTCCAAAAATGGAATTTTGAGAAAAAAGCAAAAGATGTTATCATCAATGCACAATTCCGAAAATAATGGCTTATTACACTAAACTCTTTGATCACCTCAATAAATTTTCAAGCTATTATCGTTAAGAAAACTCAATAATAGTTTTGTTGAATTTGAGTTTTTCTGAAATTAAAAGAAATTGAAAATGTGGAAGGTGGATGGACATAGCTCCTTTGTGCTTTAAGGTGTCGATATGTGCTAGCATATCCACAGGTTGTACTTATGGGTTAACTATCCAAGATCAGGAAAAACATTTTTAAAAGATATAATAAAATAAATACTGTATGCCTTTTTAAGTTTTTATTTTTATTCCTGTCATTAAGGCGGAAAATTTTGGTTTTGTCGGACCTTTCCAACCTTTTGGAAAAAGAAATTAAATCTGCACTTTGGTTTTTGAAAAATGTAACGACGCCCCGTGGATGCTCAATAATTATTCCACAAAATAAATTGAAAAGGGGTAATGTTTTGCCCCTCACCTTTTTTCGAAAGTCACTGGGGAAATCCTTCAGGCAAGGTGAGGACACGAACACTCCACAAGTTCTTTTAATAAAAACTGCGGTATTTCTTTTGACAGGAAAGATTTTCATATTCGCTGGCGGACTAGACTGATCTACATGTTGCCTACCAGTGCGGGCGATCAGTGGATGAACGTCATCGGTAGATCGTTTTCCGAATGATGGGCGTAACAAGGTGTGCTTGAAATTCAATTTAAAGGTTGATGAAATTATCAACCTTCCATTGTGATCGAGGAAATTCACGATATTTCTCTTCATGATGATGAAGGTGCTTCGTCTTCAGAAGTTATCAGGACTGAGATGCTTAGAAGCTGTCAAGTAAAAGGCTAAGCTGTCAAGAAGACGCCAAGGCCAAAATGATCACACGGAAATCGCAGAAAATAGTCAATGAACCCTTCATTTTCATTTGGGGTCTACTTCTAAGGTGTGACAATGAAGGGTTGAAAATTTCAAGTTGTGACAATGGCAAAACTGTGATCTTAGCAGACGAATGATCAATACAGGAAAATAATAAAATTTTGTGATATAATTTGCAGCGTTTTAGAAAAAAAAATTCGGACGAAAGGGGGCTATGCCATTTACTGTGCACTGTGCCCCCACCCACCTGTGGAAATAAGTGTAAATAATTTTGAATTTTTCTAACGATTATTTAAATCGATTATCTAGTAGTCCGACCACCCAATCGATCTCACACACATCGATATTGTTCTGTGATAGGCTTGTTCTCGCTAGGGATGTCCAATACTTCAAAAGTATCGATATAATATCGTATCGATACATCTAGAAAGTATCAAAAAATCTCGATACGATACTTTCAAAAAGTATCGATATTTTGAAGTATCGATACTTTCACAAAACATGGGTGAAATTCTCGTTTATGTTTCACTCCATCAGTGTGACATCTCTCCATCACGAGGATAATGATTAATATAGAATGAACAAAACAATAAATCACCCATTTTGTTATCAAAAACTTGTTTTTGTTTAGGCACTTGTTTGGGTTAACATTTTGGTGGTCCTTCCTCGATTATGGAGGACAGCAGGTTATCATAGAGAGCTTGAGGTGGTGGTATCTTCGTTTAATTTGTTGAAGTTTGATGGTCTCCCAACAATCTACGTAGAGATAGAGGTACTGTCAAGTAGGTACCTTCATGTCGTAGGTGTTGAAACAGATAAAATGTGAGATATAAAAAAGTATCGCCTCCGATACTGGAAAAAAAGTATCGATGCTACGATATAATATACATATCATACATATCGATACATATCAATACTTTTTTTCCTGATATACATATTATGTATATCAGGAAAAAAAGTATTAATATGTATCGATACTTCATGAAAAAGTATCGATACTTTTGGGACATCCCTAGTTCTCGCTCTCATTAAAATCCCTCTTTTCAGTTTAATCTTGCTTGTTGTTTTTATTTTGACGTGACAACGTCTTATAAATTGGTTTGCTGGGTGACACTTCAAGAAACTGCATTGCCGGGTGACACTTCAAGAAACTGCGTTACGCTCCGCTCACGTTATGCGCTCACAATGAGAGCGAGTGAGAGGCACGCGTCCCTTCCACTTCTCCCGCTCTTTCTCTCTTCCGCCTAAGAGCGAGAGAGACAGAGCGAGAGAGATAGGCATACACACCGGTTCATGTCTTGCGCTTCTATTTAGGCGCCTGCATACAATTTTACACGTTGGCAGTTAATTGTAAAACGATTGTGTAGTGATAATGTGAAGGTAGTTTCGTCCATCGCAACAATTCAAACAGCAAAGGTAAATAATTTCAGACTGATAATATAACATGATGAAATAAATGACGTTTATTTCGTTTCTCAACCAATAATAATTTGTTTAAATTTTGAATTTCTCTCTTCGAGCTCAAATAAAATTTTGTTAATATGAAATTCAGTGCGAGATTATTTGTATAAATTCATGTTTTAAATATAATTCTTTGTATAAATAAATGTTTTAAATTGTTACTATTATTTTATCCTTCTTCCTACTATACGAATGAATATTAACATTAAAATTATTTTACCACTCAAAGTCGTTGTCACGTAATAAAACTTTCGCCCGTATACCGACTTTACAGGCAACCAATATTGTTAATATGAAATTCAGTGCGAGATTATTTGTATAAATTAATGTTTTAAATATAATTCTTTGTATAAATAAATGTTTTAAATTGTTACTATTATTTTATCCTTCTTCCTATTAAATTGTTACTATTATTTTATCCTTCTTCCTACTATATGAATGAATATTAACATTAAAATTATTTTACCACTCAAAGTCGTTGTCACGTAATAAAACTTTCGCCCGTATACTGACTTTACAGGCAACCAATAATTTTGTTTAATAGGTCCTTCTATCACCCACCCCCCCCCCCCCCCCCCCCCCCCCCCTTGGGCGCCCTTTGGCCCACTGCGCAGTCTTGCGAGAACGATGATTTCGCTGAAAAAAATTCACGTTTTGACGTGACAACGTCTTATAAATTGGTTTGCCGGGTGACACTTCAAGAAACTGCGTTACGCTCCGCTCACGTTATGCGCTCACAATGAGAGCGAGTGAGAGGCACGCGTCCCTTCCACTCGAGCACAGTTAGCCCGCCTAAGAGCGAGAGAGACAGAGCGAGAGAGATAGGCATACACACCGGTTTATGTCTTGCGCTTCTATTTAGGCGCCTGCATACAATTTTACACGTTGCCAGTTAATTGTAAAACGATTGTGTAGTGATAATGTGAAGGTAGTTTCGTCCATCGCAACAATTCAAACAGCAAAGGTAAATAATTTCATACTGATAATATAACATGATGAAATAAATGACGTTTATTTCGTTTCCCAACCAATAATAATTTGTTTAAATTTTGAATTTTGAATTTCACATAATAATGTGAAAACGATCAAATAGGAACAAATAATTAAAATAAACAAAGTGTTTATTTTAAAGCCACCTGTAATTCAATAATAAGACTTTCAATATTATGAAGAGCACAGTTCTCTTATTATTGAATTACAGGTGGCTTTAAAATAAATTATTAAATAAATTAATTATTAAATTTAAAATAAATGACGTTTATTTCGTTTCTCAACCAATAATAATTTGTTTAAATTTTGAATTTTTAATTTCACATAATAATTTGAAAACGATCAAATAGGATAAATAAACGATCAAATCTTTGTATAAATAAATGTTTTAAATTGTTACTATTATTTTATCCTTCTTCCTACTATACGAATGAATATTAACATTAAAATTATTTTACCACTCAAAGTCGTTGTCACGTAATAAAACTTTCGCCCGTATACCGACTTTACAGGCAACCAATTTTTTTTTCCGCGTTCAAACACTTCAACACACACACTTCAACGTTCAAACACTAAAACACTTCTCCACTAAATTCGATTATAATTTTAAAAAAAATTATACCGTTGGAAAACATATTAAAAAAGGAAGTTTTTGTGGAATCCGCTCGTTGAGAGTACGGAATTTTGAACTCTCAAAATTAATTTGAGTTCTAATTTAAGGCGGAAAACCAGATTTAAAAAAAATTTCAGTGTGAAGAGAAAACTGGCATGGGTCCGTGGTCGGCCTATAGTAGGCGTGGCCTGTCGGGAGATCTTCCGTACTCCCCACCATGTTTTCGGACTCCTCCGTTCGTCTTATAACCTCAATGTTTCCTAGTATTTAACCTTCCCGGCCGTACCTGACTGCTATCTGGATCTGTCATTTGGTGTTATTTATCGTATTTTTTTATTTGGAGCATGTTGCAGACTGTGAGATATTAGTTTATATACGATGACATATCAAACCGTTATACCGGCAGTTTGACTGAATCGTCAGATTTACTTTTTCTTGGTGAAGTCGTCTCAAATAACCGTTGTTAGCTTAGCTGTGATTGAACTTTGTTTTGGTGCTCTAGTTGCTCCGTCGAAATTGTGGCACTCGGCTTTCGATAAAATGTGAAAAGGTTGTGGATGAGGTAAATTACTTTAATCATAGTTTTCAATTATTCCAATTACTTTATTCGTATACAATCTCCGATGGTTCGAATAGTAAGGGATATTTTTGTCGGCAAGTCATTCCGTAAGTGAATGAATTGTGTGAGAAGTTGACTGTTACTCTCCGTTAGCTTTATGTACCTATATAACGTTGATGCGTGGCTTGCAGATTATTTAAGTTTATGCATCCGCTGGTAGTTATTTTGTTCTGTTTTTTATGTTCATAGCTTATGTCGTCGTAAGGTTCATGTTAGAACAAAATCTATGTTTATGGGTGGAGTGGTACACCTACCTACCAACTGAAATTTCCAAGAACTTGGCGAGAATCATGTTATTATTGTGTTATATTGATCTCAGTATGCTGAATAACAACGACACTACAACATTCCAAAAATAGGTCATTTTATTCAAACAGTGAAATTTTTGTTTTAAGGCTGTAATTGAAGCTCTCACTCTCTAAACTACTCATTTTAGAAATAATTAAGGAGAGTGGAATTTAAAGGAAATGAAATCAGCTTCAAGTTGAGACCTTGATCACACCTGTAGCCATCTTAGTTTTCACAAAAATTAATAAACGCCGTAAAATAAAAACTCATTTGTTGGGAAAACATTTTACAACAAAACAAAGAATATCTCCCAATATTTTGGGGAAAATGTGGAATAATTCCAATGATAGTGTACAATTTGATGGATATTTGATCAGGTATCTATAGATTTCGATCATTTTCGTTGTAAATTGAAACTAGCACTTACTAAATTTATTGATTGAAATGACATAAACGGGAGAAGAAATTCAAGTTAAACAAACTGTATGCTAATTCTGTTGTTGCTGGTAGGTTGTCCACGTCTTCTGATCGACACAGAGTAATGGAGACAAGTTAACAGAGAAGAAAGCCAACGTTAAAATGGTGTGCAGCATTTTTGAGGCTGCCTCAGTTGCGCTATCTACTTTCAGCTAGGATTCAGGAACTACTACGGAAGTGGTGGGGAGGGGGAGGCCACACTCTTCATACCGCTTCTTTTCAAATCCTTTCGAATGACCAGAAATTAATAACTTTTCGTTTCATCATCATCATATTTGCAAAAATTACTTGGAAAAACCAATCGAGGCGAAAGGTATTTTCAGAGTTCCTCATGCAATGGGGTATTTCGGTCAATTTTTTTAATTTTATTTTTCAAAAGAGTATGGCTCAGGAATAACGGTAATCGGGTCTGTTCGTCGAGAAAATGTTTTTAAAATATCAGAGAAGCTAAGGAAAGTTGAAGATTTGAATGGTGTGACGTAGCTAGCCAATCGTGACGTAGCTAGCCAACTGTCTTTGAAAAAAGTATCCATGCACAGAAACCCTTGGGGGACCTCTTGGATACTACAAAACACCACTCACACAGGCCCGCCGCGTAGTCCGTGGCGTAGTCTTTGCCTAGTATGTGTGCATTTATAGCTGCCCGCCTTTTTCAAACGTGTGATCTCTTTAATTAATTTTTGTACCACATGTTATAGTATCATTGGGCTAAAAGTTGGATTATATAGGTTTTCAACTGCCTCCCAAAGAAACGTTTGAAACCCAGTGTATTATTGAAAATCGCTCGATTTTTTCGTACATATCGCGAATATTACTGAATGTTATCAAATTAATTACTTAGATGCAGCCGGTAACGTACCAAGGAGAAAAATATGTGATAAACAAGGTGACTTGTTGTGATGAGGTTGGGAACAAGTGATCATGAACGCTATCTGTTGCTTTCCGCTATAACTACGTCCTGGAGCTCCACCAATCAGAACGCTTCTCGGGCTCCCACATTCAGCTTTCAGCCCAGTGTCTGATCGAACATAATTTCCCTCAAAGTGCATAGCAAGAATGAAACGTGCATAGGATCGAGAACTTCAGCTCTGCTTTTAAGTAGGTGAATCCCCTAGGTGCTCCTTTTTAGGACGTCCCACAGTAAGACTTGGGCGTCCTTATGCGATTGATCTGGGGTGAAGTTGGACAATATTCAACAGAAATAAAATTACAACACGGTAATCCATTTTAGACCATTATGAATCCAAATCCGCGAAAAAACCATAGGTGAATGTTTGTGTGTGTGTGTGTGACAAAATCATGTGTCGTCTGCCCAGGCTTTAGTTCTCAACCAATTTTCGTGGTTCTTTTTCTGTTCGACGCGGGCAACTATCTAGTTGTGCACTACTTCGAATTTTGCTGTTTGAGGGGGGTTAATGCTCAAAAACGTGCGTTTTTAGGACGTCCCACAGTAAGACTTGGGAGTCCTTATGCGATCGATCTGGGGTGAAGGAGGACAACACTCAATAGAAAAATAATAACCACACAGTAATCCGTTTTAGACCATTCTGAATCCCAATCAGCGAAAAACCCATAGGTGTATGTCTGTGTGTGTATGTGTAGGGGTGTGTGTGTGTGTGTGTGTGTGTGTGACAAAATCTTGTGTCGTCTGCACAGGCCTTAGTTCTCAACCGATTTTCCTGGTTCTTTTTTTGTTCGACGCGAAAAACTATCTAGTTGTGGACTACGTCACCGGAATTTCGAAATTTGCCTTTTAAGGGGGGAAAGGGGGGTTAAAGCTTTAAAAACGTGCGTTTGCCGGCACAATCTTGTAAACTCTGCCCAGGCCTCAATTTCCAACCGATTTGCGTGTTTCTTTTTTTGTTTGACTCAAATAACTTCCGAGTTGTACATGATTTCACCAGCATTGTACCCAAGCTTTGAAATTGAGGAAAAATTCTCATTATACCTCCGGATGTTCATGAATTATTTTCTGTACCACCATGGAACTAATAGTGGTGCCACCATGGTGCCAGGACACGCATGTTAGATATCGTAGGTCATGGATTGGTCTTCAGATTCGAGGCTCCATGCCGCTAGAAATGTTTTGGTGGATGAGGGTGATGGGGGGGGGGGGGGGGGTCACTATTTCTTGCCTAAAGTAATAAATAAATTACACCGAGTGAAACAGTTTTATCGCTTACCAACTGGTTAAACTGATCTAATGCTTATCCAATGGGACGTCCCCTGGAATGCATGCATTACTAAACAATATGTTTGAATCATGTAAACTCTGCCCAGGCCTCAATTTTCAACCGATTTGAGTGTTTCTTTTTTTGTTCGACTCAGAAATCTTCCAAATTGCTCATTATTTCTCAGGAGTATCAAAATTAGCATGGAGAGGGGTCGAGTTAATATTCACAAAATATCCGATTTTTCAATATTTCGGTTCCTTTATAGCTTACTAATTGTAACCAAGCTTTGAAATTGAGGAAAAATTCTCATTATACCTCCGGATGTTCATGAATTATTCTCTGTACCACCATGGAACTAATAGTGGCACCATGGTGGCACCACTATTAGTTTATAAACTGCATATTTCGTGGGTTTTTTTTTTGTGTTTCAACTTGAATACGGAAATGAACTTCGACGGGCTGCCTACCAAAAGAAATAGATGAAACTGGGTGAACTTGAATTCGCATGTAGATCATGGATTTTAAAATGCTCTTCAAATTCGATGCTCCCATGCCGCTAGAAATGTTATGGTGGATAATGGTGAGGGGGGGGGGGTCACTATTTCTTGCTTAAAATAGGTAATAATAAATAATTAAATTACATCGAGTGAACAGTTTTTTTGCTTACCAACTGGTATTAATTGAACTAATGCTTATTCAATGGGACGTCTCCTGGAATGCATGCATTACTAAACAATATGTTGGCACTTGATCTGAGAAGCCGGCTTCACCATCTTGGGTATGAGCCGTGGCTCACCCTATCCCTAACCCCAGGTGTTCTTCTCCAGTCCGAACCACTTTTGAACCTGGTGGGTGTATCCTTAAGCAATGGTGCTTCACAGCCTCTATGCTGGGGGTAATATGGCCTCTACTAATGATTCAACAGAGCTTGTTAGAAGCAAGAACAGGGTCTTGAGAGATTCATTATGATCTCCATGAACATTAAACTGAATCTTTACACCAGCAGCGGATACCTCCTCCTGGCTAGAGTCACGCTTCAAGAAAATTGTTGCTAGCTGTACTCAGCGTAGATTCTTTTTTAGAGTGTTGCAAAGTGTTGTTCTCCTCCCCCAGAAAGTAGCCGAAACGGTATGATCCATTGAAGGCGAATAGGAACAACGGAGGCATACGTACTGATTTCTCCAAGAGCTTAGAATTGGACATGTTCTAATAGTTAGAGAGGATATGGACCTACCGGTATCTCTAGATGGGTTGTGATATGTTGAGATTGTTTTCTTCCAAGAAGGTTGCAGAGCAGAACATGAAAACTATCATCCACCTGTGCGGAACTGCATTTCCCTCATGACTTGTTTTGTTCCTACACGTCTTCAGTGGATGTGATACCTCTTCGGCCATTTTCTGGCAAGGGAAAACAACATTTTGCAACATTTCCAAGGAGAATCTACCCTCGGAACAACTGGCAACATTTTTCTTGAAGCCTGACTACAGCCAGGAGGAGGTATCCGCTGCTTGTGAGAAGATTCTGGTGGAGGTTCATAGTGTCAAGGAAAAGAATGGGTGCACCAGAGGGTTCACCAACTGAACAGCAGAGCTGAAGTGCTCGATCCTATGCACATTTCATTCATGCTAAGTATTTTGAGGGAAATCATGCTCGACTTAGACGACGGGGGCGTCCACCAGCAACACAGAACCCATTGGCGAAGTTCCCTCCCTCCCTCCTCCTTCCGACTGGGTAAAACGATCCAAGAAATATTCTGTGATAGAATTAGCATATATTTAGTTTCTTGAACTTGGTTTTCCCCTCCAGTTTATTTAATTCAAGTAAATTAATTTGGAATTAAATTGGGTGTTCTGATTCAATTTATTACGAAAATGATCAAAATCTATAATCAAATATCCAAATTGTGCATTTTCATTGAAATTGTTTCATATTTTCTCCAAAATCATTTTATTTGTTGATTTTCTTAATTTTTTCCCCAAAACTTGCTTGTTTATATTTGGTTTTTATTAATTTTTGAGAAAACAAAACTAGAAAAGATGGCTACAGGTATGAAGAAGGTTTCAAATTGGAGGTGATTACATTTTGACGTGATAACGTCTTATAAATTGGTTTACCGGGAGACACTTCAAGAAACTGCGTTACGCTCCGCTCACGGAGGGGGTGCAGCTCGGCGCTCCCTAAAGGCGGGTGGCCCCTCCCCTTCCCCGGCGCTCACAAAAGCGGGAGCGCCCCGCCCCCCTTCCCTGGCACTCACTCCCCCCCCCCCACCCATGGGAAATACCTACTACCTACGGGAAATACCTACTCTGTGCAACTTGACAAAGAATTTTATTTTATCCTTCTTCCTACTATACGAATGAATATTAACATTAAAATTATTTTACCACTCAAAGTCGTTGTCACGTAAAACTTTCGCCCATATACCAACTTTACAGGCAACAACACAGGGTTTTTTTTTTTTTCAAATTCCTCTAACTTGAAAGGACAGGTCTTGCCGCTTTTGACAGTGTCCAGGCGAAATTGCACTAACCTCTGAATCACTTACCTATATCGTGCTTATGACTACTAAAGAGCTTGTCGCGTGAGACAAGCTCAAGTTCGAATATCTTCTAGAATTCTAGGATAAGATGTCTTTCCTCGTATGAATTTTGAGTTTGAACAATTGCACCTCCGGGTATGTAGTACGAGGGTTGTCCAGAAAATAAGTTCCGTTTATTTTTTAAAACTCAAGTTTTCATTGGAAAAATTTGAAACTTATAGCTGGTGTAATTGAACATACTTATTATTTTTACATCCCCTCCTCATAGAAGCTTCCCACCACATCCTTGGTCCAGTTGGTGACAGCTTCTTTAACTTCCTCGTTTCTTTTGTAACGTTCTCCTGCTAACGCCTCCTTCATTTTGGTAGTCCGAAGGCCAAGTCGGGGCTTTAAGGTGAATGGTTCAGAACATCCCAACCAAACTCATCCAAAATTTGCGCCGTGGAACGAGCTACGCGAGGCTGAGCATTGTCGTGGAGAAGGCAAACACCAGAGATCAACATTCCTTTTCTCTTGTTCTGTATGGCTTGACGAAGCTTCTTTAGGGTCTCACAATAGCGGATAATTGTTTCACCTTGAGGCCAAAAATCAATCAGGAGAATTCCTCTTTGATCCCTGAAAACAGAAGCCATGATTTTCTTGGTTGACCTCACGACTTTGAATGTTTTGGCACTTGGGGACGTGGTGTGTTTCCACTGCATGGATTGCCTTTTGTTTTCTGGAGTGTAATGAGATACCCAGGTATCGTCTCCAGTGACGATGAACTTCAGGAATGCTCATTGCTCTGTGTGTTGGGGCGTCAGCTGTCTCAGGTACCCACTGGGTGAAAACTTTTTGAAATTCCAGTTTCTCTGAGACGATCTCGTGGATGAGGGATCGTGAGATGTCTGGGAAACTCTGATGGAGTTCATCAAGGGTTGAACGACGATCTTCGCGAATTGCGTTGTCGATTTTTGCGACAATTTCGTCCGTCACAAGTGAGGGTCAGCCTCGCCCACTTTCATCCTTAAGCGAATGTCTTCCCGCCTTAAACTCACGGACATTGACAAGAGAGTCAAAGATTACCTTACGGACCTTACGGAACTTATTTTCTGTACAACCCTCGTACCTTCATGACTGCAGTACCTACGTATTGTCTCTAAATGCTGATATATTCTTACAGGTTGTTTGGTGTTTCGTGAACTATATGCTTTAAGTAGACAGACTTGGAATCGAGAGAGGGTTTCAGTATGAGTCGTCAGGACATGGTTAGTGCTCTCACAGGGAGTTGCAGCAGTCTTCCTCGGGCTGAAATTGATATTAAAACTGGATATCCAGACGAAGATGATGGCTATGATGGACATGTAAGTCACTTGTATTTTCTTCTTCTTTTATTTTGTACGATAGTTCCTGCATCACCGAAAAATGGGTATCATTACTCCTCTTACTTTACCCAAAAATAATGGATAGCTAAGTATTAAATAAAAGTATCTTTTTATATTACGAGATTCTCTTGGGACAGCGGTGTGGCTACGGTCGTTGGGGTGTCGTTGTTTGGTAGTGGACTTTGGGTCTACCTCTGCAGGGATCGTAGGTTCAAGGCTCATCGCTGGCAGCTTGCGTTTTTTGGCAGCCGGGGCTCTCATCACCCCCCTTGTCCCAACCCAGGGTGAGGCAATGGGAAGCCATCAGCGAAATCATCAGAACAAATTCTGATCTTCCCTTTGGAAGACAGCTGATGACGTCCACGACACCAGGAATGGCAGTTGGACGAAAACCCAACCTGAAATGGTTGTTTACTATTACGAGATTCCACATAAATAATAGTAGTTGAAGGGTAAAAGAAAAATATGCATTTATTGCAATGAGCCTGAAGAGAATCCAAACTCTGCCAAGAAATTGATGATTAGTAGGATTAGACATACCAACATGGCATGGCAGTCACTGGTAAGGTTACCATCTCGTTTTCTTCGAAATTAGAACATACCACATGAGATTGTTGGGTATTTCCATCTAGCAAATAAAATTATCGTTACTGAGAACTTGAAATTACTTTTGTTTTATGAGTAAGAGGTTGCCATTTGGGACACATCATCATAGCTTAGTCATGCAGTAGATTATTCTTGAGTTTGAGTCTAGGTTCTAAATAGTCATAAATTGGGTTATTTAAGTGTTTTTTGATTCCTTTTATACCCTTCGTTTGGCAAAGTATCCTACAGGATACCTCACTTTTAATGATTTTTAGTTTGAATTTAGCGCCTTTTTGGGGGTTTCTTACTATTCCTTCTTAACACGTTCCACGCGGATTGCCTACCGGCAGGCAAACGCGATTCTCTCGCCAGCGCGGATTGCCTACCAGTAGGCAAACAAAATCCCACCCCCTGAGCGGCTGACGATTCGAGCGCTTTCTATACGTTGAATGAACTACTAATTTTGGAGCGAGATTGCAACCCGTTTTGCACCCGGAACGCATCCTAGTGGAGAAGGGTATTACTAAGCAAAATCACATGGAGAAATCCCGTTGAAAAAAATTACGAACTGGTTCATCTAAGAAGAAACAGATGGCAGTAGAGCAGCGAAAAAGTGCCTACCGGTAGGCACCCCGCGCAGTCGGGAAGACCACCCTGTTTGGGATCCGCGTTGGTGATGAAATCGCCGTTTTGGGACCCGCGTGGAAGGTGTTAATATAGAAGATCTAAAGAGTAGGTTATGGGCTGTTTTAAGTCGTGAAAGTGAAGGTTATGTTTATTTTCCCGTGAAATGTGAGTTGGGTCCATGCCAAACATGGACTTAGTATCCCTGGACTGGGCCATGGAAGAAGGTAGGAGGAAAGCTCAGTCAATGTTATAAAACGTGACGAAAAATCGCCCCCTGCTTTCAGCACAACCTCTAGGTGGCGAAAGGAAAACATAGTCCCCCGATAGTATACCACTCAGTCGCTAGAGCGCAGCTTTGTCACTCTTGCTCATTTCCGCGGTTTTTTCAAAAATTGCACCTCATCATATTACTTGTGAAGTACGATTTTGGACGCTCTGTCCTCTACAACTATAGTAATAGTTATAGAAAAAAGATACCAGGAGAAAAGGAGTAACAGCAGGTATGTACATACCTACCATAAAATGAAAAACAAAAATATTGTGCAAGAAAACCACTGATTGGCACAAAATATGACAAATGTAATTTCTTTTCAAGATCAAAAACACAACAACAACTTTTTAAATATAAACAACTAACTAAATGCCAACAAAACAATGTCCAGGGACTGTAATTACACTACAATATCACAATCTATCATCTGCAACCACTCTTATCACTGCATTTCAGCTGAGGCGTACCTATTGATGGTCTCAAGTTATCAGAATTGACATCTTTTAACACTACTTCATGTTTTGAATAAATTAAAAGCAAACTAGAGACGAACCACTGTAGATGAACAGAAATACGAGAAAATTGAACTTCAAGAGACGAACCACTATCAAACAGAAAGATGAGAAAACGTACGTTAGCAACGAGAAACATCGGAAAAATACGTTGGAGTAACCGTTATAAGGGCTGGGGGGAGGGGAAGCGTTACGAGCTTTCATGACTGTGAATAGTACTTCTTAACTCTGTTCGCCACCTAAAGAGAACACTACTGTCGCAATGAGGAGAAAAGGCGCACGCAAGAGCCCATTGAAGTGAGTTTTCCTCCTATCTTCTTCCATGACTGGGCCTCCAACCCTTTCACCAGCCATCGCCATGCAGCCAGAAAGTGGAATTGAGAAAGGGGAATGGTGGAAGCGCGGAGGGGGAAAAGTTTATGCAGGCGTGGCCTCCAGTGAGTTGTGGAGGGGGGCCCCATCGTCTCAGTACATCACGAACACGCATGGAGAGCACGAGAGCGAGTGCCCTGGTTGCATTTGTGCGCCTTTTTCCTGCATGGTGACTGAAACCAAAATCGTCGTCCTGTCTCTGCTTGCTGGTTCCGTTTCACTGCATTTGCCAACAACACTCCGAGTTGATTTCTCTCATTTTATTAATTCGTGTAATGGGGGGTGCGCCTTGATTTTTTTTTAGATTTTTAACCTTCATCCGCTCGCGTCTCCTGAAGTCACACTTCCGATCGCGTGGGCGGCAAATTGGCCGACCTTGATTTCACCACTTTTCTCCGTTCAACTTGCGTGTTTCAAATCAGTTTTGACCAGGGAACTCAGCACAACATTACAAGAACATTTTTATAATAAATTCTTTATTCAAATAATCGCAATCACAATAAGAAGGTAAATATATTTATATCAAAATCACATTTTCAGTCTTTGAAGGTTTTCTGCACTAAAATAATATTCTGCAGTTCGCTACTTTTTCTACGAAAGGAGGTAACAAAAGTTTGATTATAATAATTTGAATAAAATAATAATATAAATAAATATAAAATATAATAAAATTTGAATATATAACTGAGCCAGGACATTGGCAATTTCTTCCTCTGTGAAATACAATCGATCCCTGAAAAATATGAACAATTCATTATTGGCTTTCAGTTCAAAATATTTCCAAATAAGATAAGAAACACGTATTGAAAGTCCAACGCATAATCTAGAGCCGCCCTGCGAAAGTAGTACTGTCGAGAAAACGCGCGGAAGAAAAATAAACATTTACCTAACCTACATTTTCCAAATCGAGATGCGAAAGATTCATTATTCAGTTCAAAATACAGCAGAGTACGACAAGAAATATCTATGAAAAGTCCTACACGTACTCTAGAGTACTGTGAAAGTAGTACAGTTGAAAATACATGCGAAAGGAAAATTAATATTTACTTACATTTTCCAAATCGAGCGATGCGAAAATACTCACGTTATCGCCTGCGTAGGCGGCAAATTGGTTCGAACCCGATGCGCCCGACTTTGGAGTAGTATGGACTCAGCTGACGCGTCCACCACGATCGGAATTCAACGCAATCTAATGGGTTACATATCAACTAGAGAATACATGGCGCTTCTGGGGCTATCACGGTACTATGAGCGAGCATACATGGGAAAATTCGAAAAGGCGGCCAATCTGCCGCCCACGCGAGCGGATGAAGGTTAATCGAAAGTAGACTACATCCTGAGAATTTTGGCACCAACCCCGATCTTCTAGCGTGAGTAGATCTGTTTCTATGATTTTTCAAAGTTTCGACCGTTTATGACGTCACGCGCCCCTCTCGCCTGGGCGGGACCCCCAGCCCACTGTGACGTCATAAACGGTCGAAACTTTAGAAATGCATGGGAAAAGTACACACGCTAGAAGGTCGCAGTTGGAACCAAAATTCTCAGAATGAGGTCTACCTTAGATTAAAAATAACAATAACAGTTTTTCCTACCCAGGCGCACACCCTATTGTAGCACACCTGAAAAGCCTACTAAAAGTAGGCAAAAACAATTCCTCCGACTCTCTCCGCCACCCACTCCCTCCGACTCCTCCCGCCCCCCAACTCCTCCTGTCTCTGATCTGCCAACTCTCCCCACTCCCACGACCCCTCCAACCCCTCTGTGCATACGTACGTACGTACGGTTGGCGTTTTATGTATTGGTATATTTAGATAGATATTACTTAGATAGATATTTAGTATATAGATATTTAGTTTAGATATTTAGTATATAGATATTTAGTTTCTCTTTCTTTTGGGGTGCCCCCCTGCCTTGAGGGGAGATTTTTAAAAAATTTATGAATTTTTACTGTGCATTAAAATATATTTTTTTTCTGGTTTGATTGTGCAATTGTGGAAATCTCTTAATCTTTGATGATTGATTTGAACGATCTTCAATTTTTTACAGCATCCAACCTGCTACTTGTGCAATGGTTTTTACGGCCCTTCCTTTGAAGAGCCAGTGTGTGTTACTTGTCATGCATTCCTCTTCCCAGAGGAATGGAGCGCTACCTCACGACCAATATTCACTGAAGTAAGATTATTATTATATTTATCAGATTATTAGGATTATGGTGTGTTTATTGGTTTTAAATTTATTAATTTTCTAAAAATTTTCGAAAAAAACGAAGAATTTTGATGAGTTAATAATCAACAATTTCACTTGTTTCTCTTTTGTTTGAAAGAAATTGTTGCTAACGACAACAAATGACAGACTTTGTTCAAATTGCACCTCCCCCCTCTTAACCTTCATCCATTCGCACTATCTCGAGTCACACTAGCGATCGTGAGGCGGTTAATAGCCGGCCATAAAATTTTTCTCTATTTCATTGGTTTTTTTTGGTACTTCAACTCGATGACGACAAGGATTTGGATTGATTAACTTGTAATTGAGTTCATATTCATTATTTAGAATGAAAAAACTTTTATTAAAAATAAGTATAAACTTTGGTAAAAAAATAACGTACCTATAGAGCTGTATAGAGGCCTAAAAAACAAATAAACTGATAAATAAAATGAATATAGGCGTTTCATTTGTATGCTCTAAGGCATTCATGTTGAAACGCCCTGAAACTAGGTTTAAAAGTGTGTAATTATTTATTTGTACAATACATTTTCAAGATAAAATCGGCAAAAATTATTTCAAATGAATATAATTGGAAGGAGGTGACAAAGCAAAGTAAAAAAAACGTCTGCCAAGTGGGTGTGGCACATAGCTTCCTCGTATCCATAACCCGATTGTATAGATGATCCGATGCATAGTAGTTAATCTCAAAATACCTTTCACTACCCTCATAGGGGACCATCTACATGCTAATCTGGACAATCCTAGAAAATTTCATCAAATTCGAATGAAAAATTAAGTGAGTAGATGTATGTGATTGGATCAAAAAAATTCTTAGCCTCGGCTGGGATTCGAACCCGTGATCCCTGGAGCACAAATCAAGACTCTCTCCTCTGAGCTATTGAAGCCTTGTCATGAAAAGATTTGAGATTCTCACAGGAGACCATCCCTCTATGAATGAATCCCTCTATGAAGAACAATTCTCCATGATTTCATAGGGGACCATCTAAACACTACTCTGTAACATCCCTGAAAATTTCATTGAAATCGGATTGAAAATGTAGAAGTTATGGCCGTTACAAGGAATTCACGTTTGTGCATGCGCAGTCGCTTCTATCACTCCGAAGGTGGTGATTTTCATAGGGGACTATCTAATCACTACTCTGTAACATCCCTGAATATTTCATCGAAATCGAATGGAAACTGTAGAAGTTATGGTCGTTACTAGGAATTCACGTTTGCGCATGCTCAGTCGCTTCTATCAGTCAGGGGATGATGAATTTCATAGGGGACCATCTAAATACTAATCTGTAACATCCCTGAAAATTTAATTGAAATCGGATGGAAAATGTAGAAGTTATGGCGTTACAAGGAAATTTACGTTTGCGCATGCGCAGTAGCTACTATCAGTCCGAAGGTGGTGATTTTGATAGGAAATCATCTAAATACTAATCTGTAACATCCCTGAGAATTTCATCGAAATCGGATGGAAACTGTAGAAGTTATGGCCGTTACAAGGAATTCACGTTTGCGCATGCGCAGTCGCTTCTATCAGTCCCGGGATGATGATTTTCATAGGGGACCGTCTACACACCAACCCGCACAATCCCTGAAAATTTCATCGAAATCGGACAATAACTTCATGTAGTTATGCGCGTTACAAGGAATTGATGACAGACGGACAGACAGACAGACACACAGACAGACAGACACGGAACCCAAAATTGTTCAGAAAGGTCTAAAACGCAAAACGCGAGTGAAAATTTTGATTTTGGAGAACTTTTTTTTTCATCCTTGAAAAGTGAAAACAAAGCTTCCTCTACCTTGGTAGACTCGGAAGCAAAATGATTCGCTACCCTAATAGACTCGGAGGCAATACGAGTAGGTACCAAACCAAACATCACAAAAGGATAGATGAAAACTCAGGGTTTATCGGCATTTCTTCCGAAACATAACGAGGCTGAATTAAGCAAAAAAATGTACTCACATTTCACTGTGGACGTTGAACAAAAATGTTGAACTGCTGACTGCGGGGTGGAAGTTAGCCACCGAACTTAGTCACTCAAACTTTGAACATGTACTGACAGCCACAAACGCATGAGGAGAATGTTAACGACATCTTGAGGAAAAGTATCCAACTAGAGTATACAAATGCATCTTCCTGCTCTCTTGTGTGTCAGTTATGTTTTAGCGTGCAACATATATCACGGGCGGCAGTTTTCTGCCCACGCGATCAGGTGAAGGTTAACTTTCAAATGAGAATGCACCTTTTTTGAATTGGACTTTTGGACTTTCACATCATAATCAGCTAACCCTCGATACTTCTTTCAGCCTCCACTTAGAAGGATCTGATTGAGATCAGGCCTACTTCACCATAGTTTTAGAAAAATGTTTGTGGTTTCGGACATGATGAAAAATTTAACCTTTGAGACCATTATGTATTTAGATGAGAAATCATGAATGTTAGTGTTGAATAATACGGATGTACGCATCCATGAACAACCATGGAACAACAACAACTGTGTGTTAGGATCCACCTTCTTATCTTCTTGCTCCCGCTCAATTCTCATTCGTTCCCTGTTCCATTATCTAATACAAACTACGTGTAATTATAAAACATCTCCATCATTTCTCTCCTCACTACGTTCCTCGCTCAACAGTTAGCTCAGATGGTCATTAATTTGAGTGTGATATAAGTAGATTCTAGGGCATTTTATGAAATGTATTAGTTTTTTTAATAGGGAGTAAGCATTTTCGATACCCATCTTTTTCCGAACAATAGTCTGAACCCCGCGTTTTAACACTGGAAAATTGCCACTTTTTCGTTGTTTAAGGGTGTGGAAAGTCTTGTGAACTCATGAGTTACAGTAAATGGCTCCTTTGGGTTTGAAGTTTTCCTGTTCTATGAGTTGCATAATGGGGAATTGCCACACTTTTTTTTTTTCGAATGAGGGTTTATTTTTGTGGAATAAAACCATAGTGAGCTGCTCGAAAACGCATCCAAAAAAATTTAGAGAATTTAAGGAAGATGGAAATTTTAAATGTGGTGGCAATGTGTAGAGGCAGCCATGTTTGAAACGTAACGGATATTCTACCAATCTGACTTCAAAGGAGGTTCTGTGGCGCTTACCACAGAAGCGGAACATACACGAACTTTTAGCTTACAAGGATTAACACAAGAGTGTGTGAACTAGGAAGGAGGGCAGAACGCAGAACTCAAGACACAAACGCTGCAAATTATTACACAATGGTTTATTATTTTTCTATATAATCGTCTATAAAGCCACCAACCATCCAACATGAAGAAAAACATCGATCGCATTTCGGTCAGCTTTAATTTGAACGAAGATTAGGCCTCTTTTGCGATTCACACTCGTGTTTCTGATTTATCGCACGTTTATTATTTTTATGGTTTATTATTTTAATGGTTTATTATTTTTCTATATAATCGTCTATTTTGCCACCAACCAAACATGAAGAAAAATACTTGGAAAATGTCACCCCACGCATAATTAAGCAAAACCTCTTTTTTGGCCGGTTATTTGCCCATAACTTCTATACGAATTAAGCGATCGGAATAGTTAGACGTTAGGACCAACTAGACCCAAATGGAGTCTATGTGCGAAAGAACGGATTTTTTAGACCGATTCTAAGGCCTTTTATGGCCCGGACGGCGAACGGCGGACGGACATTGCAAATTTTGGATTCTACGACCACCTTGAAACGTAAAGTGACAAAGTTTGAGGGGGGGTTATAAAAATTTTTTGCGATACGATCACATAGGCTTATTATCTATATACATAAAACGCCAACCGTACGTATGTTTACCCGAACGTGGGGGTCCCGGGTTCGATTCCAGGCCGCGACATCAAATTTTTTTTACATATCTACAATTTTTTTGCCTGCTTTTAGCAAGCTTTTAAGCTAGTTAGAAATAATAAACCAAAAGTGACCAAAAGAAAACAATATTACTCACTTTTGGTTTATTATTTCAATAATGAACCTTTGGAATCGACCAAGAAAAAAAAATTTTAACACCCCCTCAAAATTTGATGGTTTACGTTTCAAGGTACGTAGAATCCAAAAATCGAATAAAAATTTGGCCGTCCGTCCGCCGTACGCCGTACGCGGCACTTTTGCCACTTAGCATTGACCGATTTTGATGAAATTTGGTATGCAGGCTCCATTTGGGGTCTAGTTGTGCCCCGAAGCTTTTGGTTGATGTAGGTCACTCCTAAGGGTTCCAAAATCAATTTTTGAAATTTTGAAAACGCCCTAACTCAAAAAATTTCGATATAAAGGTATTGTTTTTCCTTCAAATTTAAGATTCTATAGAATTTTTAGAATTTTTGAGACCACGCGGAGCTCTGTAGGACAAACCGTTCGCTCCCTACGAAAATTTAAGGGTTTATATTGAAATATATATATATATATAAATCCAAACACGAGTGTGAATCGCAAAAGAGGCCTAATCTCCGTTCAAATTAGAGCTGACCGAAATGCGATCAATAGTTGATGATTTTAATTTTTTTTGATTTTTTTTTTTTTTTGATTTTTTTCTTCATATTGGATGGTTGGTGATTTTGTAGACGGTGATCTATATAAAAATAATAAACCGTTG
Organism: Apolygus lucorum; assembly: GCA_009739505.2. Taxonomy (NCBI): domain Eukaryota; kingdom Metazoa; phylum Arthropoda; class Insecta; order Hemiptera; family Miridae; genus Apolygus; species Apolygus lucorum. The sequence continues at coordinate 95,935,234 of CM019167.2, read as the reverse complement.
TGTAATAATTTGCAGCGTTTTTTGCAATACGATTCTACCTACTAGTTTATCAAGCATTATTAGTCTTCATCTTCTCTTATTTAGTTTCAAGATTTGAATCACATTATTCGAGTTGCCATTTCACTGGATCGTTTTGTGTGGCGGTGCTAGAACTCTGTCTGTTGTCGGAGTTGTTTTCGCGTCTTTTTTTTTCGTATGACGTCAACAATATTCCTCGATTTTCGCGGTGTTTTGTAACAGAGGCGTCACTTGTTTAGGCATTTTCTCCTACGGTAATTTTTTCCCCTTGGTTATTCCTAGTGTTAAACGTTATTCTAGGGCCCTATTATAGGATTTGACTTGAAATTCCAGAATCTAAATTGAGGCAAATTCCCCATTGTGCTTGAATTGAATGGGTTGCTACATTGCTTGATTTTTGTTTCTCACATTCACAGAAGACTGAAGACAGTGATTCTGGGAACGACGAACCCAGTGATTCATTTAGTGGTAACATAAATCTAAGTCCCGTGGAAGCCTATATTCCAGCAAAAGCTCACATACCTATTGAGAACAGGCTGAAACCCTCCAAACATTGGGCAGTCAGATGAAGTGTCATCAGGTTTAGTCCTCGCACTGCCTCCAGAAGGTATATTTTGTTAAATTTCAGCCTAGCATGTAGTTCAGTAACTAAGAATCAGTCAATTTCATGTGAGTTAATTTCATTAGTGAACTCCTAAAGCCGTTTTTCTGCCACTATTGTGTTTATTCTTTCTTTTCAGTATTGCTTCTGGTGTTTTCTTTCCTGGACGACATGTCTCTCTGGAGTGCAGGGAACGTGTGTCGCCGCTGGTATGTTATCATGAGGACTTGCAAGACCAGTGAGAACTGGAAAGTCTATACTGAACGGCGATTCCCCATCTATAAGCCACTCTGTCACATTGATGATTGGTATAATGCCTATACAGCATTGTAAGTACAGTTTGATTCAATTCATCATAATGCTATCCATTGTCTGGCAGTTAGTTTCGCACAGCAGTTTGAACTTTTGGCAAATCCATTACGTTTCGACATCTACTGGAGTCCTTTTCCAAATTTTTTACTTTTATAATCTTCAATAAAGTGTTTGTTTCACTCTTTAAAAAAAAGAATAGATGTATGCCTGAGGAACTGTCACATTACAGAATAATCACCAAAAAAGTTGTCTCCCTCAGGACCAAAGCCACATTTTAAAAAATCACAGTTTCAAGTCGACCTCGAAAAATACTGCACCCTTATCAGCAAACCATTATTTGTTCAGGAATTGCATGTAAGATGTTTTCACTGGAGAACCATATTCTCGTTTCAGTTGACGTCCAAACCCAATGGGGTATTTCAGTGGGTCGTAGATACAGGTTTTTGACCTCACATTTGGATTCAGCACCATTGAAAATCTATATACTCCAACTTTTTGCCCATTGATACTATAACATGTGGTAGAAAAATTAAATAAAGAAATCACACGTTTGAAAAAAAAGGCGGGCCTCCATGAACTGTGTACGTAACTAAGGGCCGGGGGGTACAATACCCGTTTAAACGTCACTCATCGATTTAAACTACTGTTTAAACGGAGAATGCAGTTTAGGGCTGGGGTACAAGTTCCTAAACTACGCTTTTAGTTGCTGATAAGAGCTAAACTAAGACTAAAGTTAAACGGTCGCTGATGGCCGTTTAAGCTGAGCTTAGTGGGTAATAACGAGAACTATTGTTACCAATGTGGTGAAGTATTTTGGTTGAGGTTGAATTTTATTAAATATATTGTAGTAGCTGCTCAACTATGTTACATTATTCACTGACGATTTTAGTGTAGAAGTTAGTCTGTACAAATATTCATTAAATTTAAGGAATACCTAGTCGGAAAAAGCATTCAACAATTTGAACATTAAATAGGAAAATATTCCAGCGTTTTCATTCATGTTTCAATGAACTAACGATAGTTATTTCAAGAACGGAATCAAGAGAGGTAAAGTCATAAAAATTGTAAAAAAAGGTACATTTTTGTATTTTTCGGAAAAAAATATACAGAATATCTCAAAACATTATTGATTTGTGATAGGTAGGTACAGTCATTTAATAAATAGATATCAGTCAGGTCCTTTACTCAGTTACACAATAATTGATACCTACAGAATAATATTGTATTGATAAAATAAAATGGGAAGGTAGGAGGAAACGACCATTAGGAATAGGGCAGCACCCTTCGTAGGAGATGTATCTTCAGTTGAACATGATAATCACCTGAAAAAAAGGAATTGGGTGTGATGAAAAGAGTTGTGAAGTAGGTAAGTAACTATGAAGAAGACGTGAGAAAGTACTTAAAAGAATGCATCTATAGTATTACGAGCAATTTGAGCTACATGAGTTGCTGTAGGTACCTACTTGCTGGTTTTGTAGGAGTGCTTTTTGGTAATACATTCTATCAGGTGTTCTACCGATCGTTATGATTATTTACGTACATCAACCAATATTCGGAACAAAGTTGCTTGCTAGTGAAAGAAATAGTAGTTATCACTACTCACTTTCACATTATCGTCGGAAGTATTCGGCATGCAAAATTTCTTTTAATGATAAGAAATAGGATAAAATTAATATGTCGAAAGTACTCACCACATCTTCGAAAAATCGGTTCTTGGACGGGAAGACTCTTTCTTGAATAAACGATTTTTGGGTCGATCATGAAAGTTAACACGTCGTTTTCATCGTTGGTTTGTTTTTCGACACTCTTTCACCACTAGTGTATTACAATAAATAGAAACGCTAAAATGAAGGTTTTTGAGCCGATTGAAGTAACAGTCGTCCGCACTTTTATTCTAGCAAAACTCACATTGAGGTTTTAGGTTATCCTGATTAACGTGAAGTTGATGTTTATTCCAACTTCTGTCTTGAAATTCATCAAAAATTTGCAGTAAAGGAACATGGAACAGCATGGAACCTTTATAGTTCCATGCCGTTTTGTTCTCTTCCTCTTCGTCTTTGTCGTCTCTGGATTCCTAAACTCCAGTTTCTTAAACCGAGCTGATAAGGACTTGTACACCCGCCAAACGGGATCTGTAGTTTAAACGGTGTTTCAAAATTAAGCGAAGCTTAGCTATGTCCCCGTTTAAACGATGACTTGTACCCCCGGCCCTTAGTCAATGCTACCCAGGCCGTCAGTGGGGGCCTGCATGTTAGCGCAGTCCAGCTCCAAAGTGTTGCATGTTTCTGGAAAGTCCACTTGTTGCAGAAGTCCATTTATAGTGTTTTCTACGTTTCTCGGAAGAGATTTTCCCCAGTACAACTGAGAACAGATTAGACCAGAAAGCGTTCCCTTCGAATTCTTTTGATTTCGTGCGGTTCTGTAACTGGATTGTGGGGTTGTGGGTTTTGCGACCTGTAATTTTAAATTGATTGTTATTTTCCTCTGTTCTTTTGTAAAATTATTTACCTACCTACTTTACTACTACTACGTATATTTTTCATGGGATGCAGTGGTTGAAATAAAGGAGTTCCTATAATGAAAATCAGTCATTTATTTTATTGAGACAAATCAATTATTAGTTCACCCAAAACTCATATGGAATTGCGTGCGTACACACAAAAGGGCAAGGTATTTTCACGATATCTTTCAAGTTTCAATGTCAGGAATGTAGAACAATAAATTGTTGAAAAGGTTCGGCAAGATGGAATCACCCTCGCGCCTGTTGAGTGAGCTGTACAGAGAACAGAATTCAACCTGATTTCCATTCCACTGCGGTTCCACCTACAGTCCATTCAACATAGTCTAAAAAATCAAGTTAAAGCATTTTGGAATTTCATGTGTGGAAAAATCAGGTCAGTCTGGTGGCGTCCTTCTTTCACCATACACTGCTAGAGTCTTTCTTGGAAGCCTATCGTGTGTATAATTAAAATCTCTAAAGTGATTGGGATAACAATATTATAAAATTTGTTCGGTTACTTGCCTAGCTAACTGTCCTATTTTCCTCTGGAGTGTTGTCTTCCAACCACGGTGGTGTGACTATTGCGCGTATAGAATTTTTATTCTTATTTCGAAATGACCGTATACAGATGTTGTTTTGAAACAAAGGGTAAAAAATGACCCTTCAACTCTGAAAGAATTTTCCGAAATTTAAATGAATGACGGCTCTGTCGATTTGAGCTCAGCGGTACCTAACTTAACTTTTTGTATGGAAATGCCTGAGTACTTGTAAACATGTTGCCATCAAATGTAAATTTGTCGACAACTGTCCTTTTTCGGTTCCAAAAGTGGGTTTTATTATTTTTGTTTTTTTCAATGTCGCTATTTCATAAAATTGTTAGCCATTTTTGTGAGTAATGGTTAGAGAATAAATAATTCGTAATTGTTGATTTTTGTTTGTTTAGGATGGTGAGCTGTCCCTGTAAAGCTTGTCTTTCCCAGATGTTTTCGAGAACGATTCCTCATGGAGAAGAAAACTCATGGCGCCGACATAGATTGCAGAGTGAACTCAAAAGTAAGTAGCATTCGGCCTTTACTTGTTTCCATAGAAGATCGAAGTATTGAGGTTATGGTAATAGAGAGTTCCTATTACATCCTGTGGGATAACGATATGGTGCAACGTAATGGCGATTCAGCGCTGGATCTGACCCACTGGATTTGACAGATTCTGCTAGATTACAATCCAATACGCTGGATATCTTGACTGTCGGGTCTACTTGGAGGAACTCTCTAATGTCTATAACGTTTCCATATTAGTGACTTGGGTGATAGCAAGCTGATGTCAATTATTACACACAAAAACGCTGCAAATTATTACACAATGGTTTATTAGTTTTATATAGATCACTCGTCTGCAAAGCCACCAACCATCCAACATGAAGAAAAACATGGATCGCATTTCGGTCAGCTTTAATTTGAACGGAGATTAGGCCTCTTTTGCCTATTCACACTCGTGTTTCTGATTTATCGTACGTAAAACCCTTAAATTCTCGTAGGGAGCGAAAGGTTTGTCCTACAGAGCTCTGCGTGGTCTCAAAAATTCTAAAAATTCTATAGAATCCTAAATTGAAGGAAAAACAATACCTTTATATCAAAATTTTTTGAGTTAGGGCGTTTTCGAAATTTCAAAATTCATTTTTGAACCCTTAGAAGTGACCTACATCAACCAAAATCTTCGGGGCACAACTAGACCCCAAATGGAGCCTACATACCAAATTTCATCAAAATCGGTGAATGCTAAGTGGGGAAAGTGCCGCGTACGGCGGATGGACGGCCAAATTTTTATTCGATTTTTGGATTCTACGTACCTTGAAACGTAAACCATCAAATTTTGAGGGGGTGTTAAAAAATATTTTTTCTTGGTCGATTCCAAAGGTTCATTATTAAAAATAATAAACCATAAAGACTAAAGTCTAGGTTGAGGGATGCCAGACTATAATGGTGTGGGCATCAACCAACATCTCCACTTTTAGTTGATTGTTTATAAGACCAAATCACATAAACCTTTCAAAACATAATTATCAGCACGACTGACTGACATAAATACAAATATTGAATTGAAACTTGTGTGTAACCTACTCATAATCTTGTCAGTTGTTTTAATTTGGTACTGAGCGCCAAAAATTAATGTTCACTGACGTTTTTTTCAAAAATTTAAGACAGCGTCCCCACCTATCAACATAAGGCGCGTTGTATAAACAAAAAGTCCATTCATGCAGCATGAATTAATGAGCGAATTTTCAAAGAAATCTTTCAGTTGAAGGTATGGTTTAGAAAAGGAACAATGGTGTAGCAATTTCTTTTAGAAAGTTTTTCTTTTACACGATTCTTGGTTCTTTCGATGTTCAGTATGTATACTGTATACCATACCATACTGTATCCACCGAGTATGCTTTGAAGATGTTAGGATTCCATATTCATGATCTACTCGTCTCCATGAACTCATAGAGTACCCACACGGCTATTGTTGGTTTTTGCTTCCGAGTCTACCAAGGTAGCGGAAGCTTTGTTTTCACTTTTCAAGGATGAAAAAAAAAGTTCTCCAAAATCAAAATTTTCACTCGCGTTTTGCGTTTCAGACCTTTCTGAACAATGAGGAATTTCACCATGTCGGAATTTCCTATTTTTGACCCCAAAATCGGTTTCAGCATCTCGAAAAACCTCCTAAGGCAAACTTTCAGCCCGAACTTCCTAATTTACGAATAAACAAAACAGTGTAGAAAATACGAATGTTTAGAAAAAACCGGGAAAATGACGTCATGCTGGAATAGTTCATTTATGGCCGCTTGAAGCGCTGAGATCGAGAAATCTATAGTCCCCAGATGCAAAATTTCATGAAACAGTAAAGTTCGAAATCGAAAAACTGAAGAAAAAAATAGAAAAAGCGAGATGGGGAAAATTAGGTTTCCTCTGTTTTTGTTTGATAACTTTTCTCTTAGAAAACACGATTTCGTCGTCCCAATGGGCAACACTGGGAGGAGATGGCGATCCGAACAGCCAATCAGCGAGCGTTCCTGCTTCACGTCCGTTTTCCCGGTTAGTTTTGAAATCAAAAATTTTGATTGTCTCCTAAAAATAACAGGAGACTTATATTCCGAGATCAGCCCAATTTTCATCTATCCCACACCATTAACTATTCAGGAAAAATGCAAACAGAAATCGGTGAAATTCCTCATTTTGGTTTCGTGTCTGTCTGTCTGTCTGTGTGTCTGTTATTGTCCGATTTCAATGGAATTTTCAGGGATTGTGCGGGTTGGTGTGTAGATGGTCCCCTATGAAAATCATCATCCCCGGATTGATAGAAGCGACTGCGCATGCGCAAACGTGAATTCCTTGTAACGGCCATAACTTCTACAGTTTCCATCCGATTTTGATGAAATTCTCAGGGATGTTACAGATTAGTATTTAAATGGTCCCCTATGAAAACCACCACCTTCGGACTGATAGTAGCTACTGCGCATGCGCAATCGTAAATTTCCTTGTAACGGCCATAACTTCTACATTTTCCATCCGATTTCAATGAAATTTTCAGGGATGTTACAGATTAGTATTTAGATGGTCCCCTATGAAAATCATCATCCCCGGACTGATAGAAGCGATTGCGCATGCGCAAACGTGAATTCCTTGTAACGGCCATAACTTCGTCATTTTATACCCGATTTCAATGAAATATTCAGGGATGTTACAGAGTAGTGATTAGATGGTCCCCTATGAAAATCACCACCTTCGTAGTGATAGAAGCGACTGCGCATGTCAAACGTGAATTCCTTGTAACGGCCATAACTTCTACATTTTCAATCCGATTTCAATGAAATTTTCAGGGATGTTACAGAGAAGTGTTTAGATGGTATCCTATGAAAATCATAGAGAATTGTTCTTCATAGAGGGATTCATTCATAGAGGGATGGTCTCCTGTGAGAATCTCAAATCTTTACATGACAAGGCTTCAATAGCTCAGAGGAGAGAGTCTTGATTTGTGCTCCAGGGATCGCGGGTTCGAATCCCAGCCGAGGCTAAGAATTTTTTTGATCCAATCACATACATCTACTCACTTAATTTTTCATTCGAATTTGATGAAATTTTCCAGGATTGTCCAGATTAGCGTGTAGATGGTCCCCTATGAGGGTAGTGAAAGGTATTTTGAGATTAACTACTATGCATCGGATCATCTATACAGTCGGGTTATGGATACGAGGAAGCTATGTGCCACACCCACTTGGCAGACGTTTTTCGATTTTCAGTAAACCATACCAACATACTGTATGCACTGGGTATGCTTTGAAAATCTTAGGAGTCCATATTCACGTTCTACTCATCTCCACAAACTCATGGAGTACCCACACGGCTATTGTTTTTTTTTGATTTTCAGTATACCATACCAACATACTGTATGCACTGTGTATGCTATGAAGATCTTGAGAGTCCATATTCATGTTCTACTCGTCTCTACGAACTCATAGAGTACCCACACGGCTACTGCATTTCTGGGTACTACAAATATACCCTCGTTTTCATTATATGTGTAAATATATATGTACTTTCTTAATTTTTGTTCAATTTTCATTTTTGAAAAACGCATTGATTTTGACCACTTTGGATTGTCCAAAATTGTTGGCTAACGAACTTGACCTTTTGTTTGTTGTTTCGAACATTTGGCGAAAACTAAAAAAACGTCTGCCAAGTGGGTGTGGCACATAGCTTCCTCGTATCCACCACCCGATTGTATAGATGATCCGATGCATAGTTTGTTAATCTCAAAACACCAATCTCTGAGTACCTTTCACCACCCTCATAGGGGACCATCTACACGCTAATCTGGATAATCCTAGAAAATTTCATCAAATTCGGATGAAAAATTAAGTGAGTAGGTGTATGTGATTGGATCAAAAAATACATAGCCTCGGCTGGGTTTCGAACCCGCGACCTTGGGAGCTCTAATCAAGACTCTATCCTCTGAGCTACCGATGACCTGCAATGAATGGGATTTGAGATTCTCACAGGAGACCATTCCTCTATGAAAAACAATTCTCTGTGATTTTCATAGGGGACCATCTAAACACTACTCTGTAACATCCCTGAAAATTTCATTGAAATCGGATGGAAAATGTAGAAATTATGGCCGTTACAAGGAAGTTCACATTTGCGCATGCGCAATGGCTACTATCAGTCCGAAGGTGATGATTTTCATAGGGGACCGTCTACAACCTAATCCACATAATCCCTGAAAATTTCATTGAAATCGGATGGAAATTGTAGAAGTTATGGCCATTACAAGGAATTCACGTTTGCGCATGCGCAGTCGCTTCTATCAGTCCGGGGATGATGATTTTCATAGGGGACCGTCTACACACCAACCCGCACAATCCCTGAAAATTTCATAGAAATCGGACAGTAACTTCGTATAGTTATGCGCGTTACAAGGAAATCATGACAGACAGACAGACACACAGACAGACAGACAGACACACACACAGACACACAGACAGACAGACACACAGACACGGAATCAAAATTGTTCAGAAAGGTCTAAAACGCAAAACGCGAGTGGAAATTTTGATTTTGGAGAAATTTTTTTTTTCGTCCTTGAAAAGTGAAAACAAAGCTTCCGCTACCTTGGTAGACTCGGAAGCAAAAAAATTCTAAATAATTACACACACACACACACACATATAAGATGATTTTTGGAAAAACTTCAGTGAAATCTTCGAATTATTCCATTCTAAAAATTTTGAGGCCATTGCAATAGCTTCATTTTCTTTGAAAATTCGCTAAAATTAACTTCCCTCCACTGAGCCAATCAAGTGAATGGACAGAAATGCGAAGAGGCAGCTGATCACAACAAGTGAACAACTAAAAAATGTCAAATGCGTCCATGGTACTTTCCCAGTAGTGGGGGATTTTCAGGGATAGTAATCAAAGTTCTAACAAACAAGAAACAAATAAAACTGAAAGGTTCTAACAATTTATTGATGTCGAACTGGCTTATCATTTTGAATTGAATAAATTTGAATTTGTGGGAACTTCCACCCCACCTACCCTATACAGGGTGTCCCAGAAGTTATGGTCCACCCTCCGGCATTTCCGTATTTAATTACGTAATAAAATGGGCCCAACGCCATTTTTCATATTTTTTTGTAAAGAATTCAGGAAAAATACTTTTGCGCAAAAAATTGCGCGCAATTGACACTAACTTTGTTTTTTCAAATGGGAACCCCCATTTTTTATTGCAGATTCAGATTCTACGTCAAATTTCATGAGAAATTCATACCCGAATCGATTTTTTTCATTGCGTGCAACTGGTACTTTTCGCGCGCAAAGTGACCAGGGTGCGCAAAAGTGAATTTTTTTACCCCAAGTGTGGCACATTTGTTTTCATTATTTTTGACGCTGAATCACGTGGTGAGGTCCTTTTTTCGATTTCATCGTTATTTTTCCAAATTTAGAAGGAAAAATAATGTTTTTGGACTTAATTTTCCCTCCCCCTTTCGCGACACGGGCTGGGGACCGGCTATGGCAGGATTAAAAATAAATTCCTCTCTTCTAAATTTAAAAAAATGTTGGAAAGTAGGTGGGTACTACTTTACTACTTTAATGTAAAAAAAATCAATAAGCTTCTCATCTAAAAACCTTTAAAAAAAATTAAAAGTTACTTGTTACTTGTCTGCAGGCAAAAGGAGGTAATTTCGAGCAGTTGCTGTGATTTTTTAATTTCATTATTATTATCTTAGTTTTTTATTACTACTTTTTTCGGAGATTTTGTAACTTTTAATTTTTTTTTTGAAAATTTTGAGATGAGAAGCTTTTTGATTTTTTTTAAACATTAAAGTAGGTAAGTACCTACCTACTTTCCAATATTTTTTTTAAAATTTAGAAGTGAGGAATTTATTTTTAATCTAGCCAGGTCCCCACCCAGCCCGTATTGCGAAAGGGTGAGGGAAAATAAAGTCCAAAAACATTATTTTTCCTTCTAAATTTGGAAAAATAACGATGGTATCGAAAAAAGGACCTCACCACGTGATCCAGCGTCAAAAATAATGAAAAAAACATGTGCCACACTTGGGGTTAAAAAAAATTCACTTTTGCGCACCCTGGTCACTTTGCGCGCGAAAAGTACCAGTTGCACGCAATGAAAAAAATCGATTCGGGTATGAATTTCTCATGAAATTTGACGTAGAATCTGAATCTGCAATAAAAAATGGGGGTTCCCATTTGAAAAAACAAAGTTAGTGTCAATTGCGCGCAATTTTTTTGCGCAAAAGTATTTTTCCTGAATTCTTTACAAAAAAAAATATGAAAAATGGCGTTGGGCACATTTTATTACGTAATTAAATACGGAAATGCCGGAGGGTGGACCATAACTTCTGGGACACCCTGTATATAGGTTATATACCCTACGATATACATATACAGGGTGTCCCGTGTTAAGCACCGAAAAACTTCGGGAGTCGATTCTACAACTAATTTTAGTAAGAAAGTGTCTCTTAGCAATTTTTCGTTAGACGCTTAGTTTACGAGTTATTTCAATTTTAAGATTTTTTTCGTGTTTTCGACCTTAAGCCATAAAAATGACCATTACTCGCTTAATTTACAAGAAATTCAGAATCTAATTACACCGTTGGAAAGGGCGTTAAATTTACCATCTTTCTAGTGGTTATAAAACATTTTTTGTAAGGTCGTGATCGGTGAAAAATCAACTCGTAAAGTCATTTTTGTAAAATTGTCAAAATTTCCTACTTTTTCTTTTGATTGTTAAGGTTTTACTATCACATGATTTTTCACGTACCTCTACATGGAAAACTGCGCAAAGATTTCAGCTTTCTAATGGTATAATTTGTTTGTTTTTACTCCGCTAATTAGGGGTGAAAAATACGATAGAATGCTAAAAAACGTGGTTGCGCTCATGGAAATCAAGGTTTCTGGTTCGTTGGGTCTCGGGCAGGTTCGACGAATTAGGGGTGGAATTCTACGCCATTTCCAACGCTATTAGACTGATTCCATCACCGTTGGTATGTGAAAGCTCAGTATTGAGTTTTGGTAGGTCCGAATTTTTTTTTTTTTTTTACTTGGTATTTATGCACGAATTGAATGTTCAATTCTCGCAACTTTCTCGATTGTATGAAAAAAATAGATATCTCATAAACAATAGCGTGTAGATGTGGAATAAAAAATAAAAATAAATAATGATATTTTAGAGAAAGTAAAATAATATTCATGAACAAAAATAATCTTTTTGTTCATCGAAGTACGTTATTGACTAAACATAAATGAGATAATAAATTAACCTCTACTCCGTCTTGACTTCGTTTGTCATTCGTCCGGATACCTGTAAACACAAAGCAAAGTTTTAACAGCCAAGTAGAAAATAGTTGAGGAATGAGCTGTCAGGAGACGATGAACATTATGTACTGAAGAAGGAGGAGGTCACATTGAGCACTTACTCTGAATCGGTAATATGATGACCACTGCTTCAAATTTTGACATTCCTCAATTATTTTCTACTTGGCTGTTAAAAACTTTGCTTTGTGTTTACAGGTATCCGGACAAATGACAAACGAAGTCAAAGACGGAGTAGAGGATAATTTATTATCTCATTTATGTTTAGTCAATAACGTACTTCGATGAACAAAAGGATTATTTTTGTTCATGAATATTATTTTACTTTCTCTAAAATATCATTATTTATTTTTATTTTTTATTCCACATCTACACGCTATTGTTTATGAGATATCTATTTTTTTCATACAATCGAGAAAGTTGCGAGAATTGAACATTCAATTCGTGCATAAATACCAAGTAAATTAAAAAAAAAAAAAAAAAGATTCGGACCTACCAAAACTCAATACTGAGCTTTCACATACCAACGGTGATGGAATCAGTCTAATAGCGTTGGAAATGGCGTAGAATTCCACCCCTAATTCGTCGAACCTGCCCGAGGCCCAACGAACCAGAAACCTTGATTTCCATGAGCGCAACCACGTTTTTTAGCATTCTATCGTATTTTTCACCCCTAATTAGCGGAGTAAAATTAAAACAAATTATACCATTAGAAAGCTAGGATCTTTGCGCAGTTTTCCATGTAGAGGTACGTGAAAAATCATGTGATAATAAAACCTTAACAATCAGAAGAAAAAGTGGGAAATTTTGACAATTTTACAAAAATGACTTTACGAGTTGATTTTTCACTCATCACGACCTTACAAAAATTTTTTATAACCACTAGAAAGATGGTAAATTTAACGCCCTATCCAACGGTGTAATTAGATTCTGAATTTCTTGTAAATTAAACGAGTAATGGTCATTTTTATGGCTTAAGGTCGAAAACACGAAAAAAAATCTTAAAACTGAAATAACTCAAAAATTAAGCGTCTAACGAAAAATTGCTAAGAGACACTTTCTTACTAAAATTAGTTGTAGAATCGACTCCCGAAGTTTTTCGGTGCTTAACACGGGACACCCTGTATATCGTTATATGCATATAATTTTTGGAAAAAACGTCAGGAATTGTTTTAGAAAAAAGTCCATGCCAAATGTTGAGTCCATTCATACTCTTTGAAAATTCGCTAAAACTTGCTATTTGTAAGGTTGTGATAACAACCTTACAGCATTGAAAAACGCTGTAGGGTATAACAAACAATGGATTTCTGGCTCAATAGTTTCGAATAAAGGGAAAGTAAAGATCAAATTTTAAACGGTTATGGTAACGAAAACCTGTGTTAGGCAATCGCAAAATGTGGTAGGGTGACGTACAGCAGTAAAAAATGTATCACAGAGAGATCTGTTACCTTGATAGTTTTTTTCAGTAATCAGCTAGGTTGTTCAATAATTACAATACTCATCTCGTTCTTCTCATGGTTCTAGGCTTGAAAGCTGATCCACCTCATGGGATTAACGCGATCCCTCTGGATATAAATTGCTGCCATTGGCAAGCTTCCATAACAGGACCAGTGGGCAGCCCGTACGAAGGAGGACTATTCTACTTGTATCTTCAAGTTCCATACTCGTAAGAACTGTTTCGAAGTTCATATGTCAGGATTTGAAATTTTATTGTAGGGTTTTAAGGTTGTATCAAACGAATTTTCAGCCACAATTAATGGGGTGTGCGCCTGGTTCGGAAAAACTGTTTATTGTTATTTTTTAATCTATACTAGACCTCATTCCGAGAATTTTGACATCAACCGCTACCTTCCAGCGTGAGAAGACCTTTTTCTATGATTTTTCAAAGTTTCGAATGTTTATGACGTCACAGTGGGTTGGGGTCTGTCTGTCTGTGAGTCTGTCGTGGAATCCTTGTAACGGGCATAACTGTACGAAGTTTTTGTCCGATTTCGATGAAATATTCAGGAATTAGGCGGATTGGCGTGTAGATGGTATCCCCTATGAAGATCATCACCCCGAACTTATACTTAGTAGTGACTATGTATGCGCAAACGTGAATTCCTTGTAACATACATAACTTCTACATTTACCATCTGATTTCAATGAAATTTTCTGGGATTATGCGGATTGGGGTGTAGATGGTCCACTACGAAAATCATGGCCTCCAAATTGACATTATCCTCTGCGCATGCGCAAACATTAAATCCTTCTAACAACCATAACTCCTACATTTATCATGTTTCAAATTGGCCTGGTTTTTTTTTTTTTTTTTTTTTTTTTTTTTTTTTTTTTTTTTTTGTTACGGAAGTGGGGAAACTCTTTAAGAGCGATGGGGAAGTTGACCCCAACAGTGTTGGACTCCCCATGAATTGGGGCTACCAACTAAAACCCCACTCCCTCTGCTTAGGACTCACCCCGGGACCACTTGTACAGTATTACTTCAGGATGAGCCCTTTTTTTGTGCCAAATGGCTGCTCCTACTTCTGGTCTCCTTCAATTCTATTCCTCATCTTCTTCCTCCCATCTTCCATCCAGCTTTTTTGCTTTGAGGACTGATGTGACAAATACTGCCATTGCGTCCCAGCTCGACTTGTTCTTAATCATCTCATGTATGATTGTCTGTGGACGCAATGTTCCGATGACCTCCTCAGCACACCCCCTCAAACCCTCCCATTGAGGACATGTGAAGAAGGTGTGGCAGACATCATCCTCCTCTATCCCACAGTATCTGCACTCTGGGTCAGTGACTTTCCCGATCTTTACTAAGAAGGAGCGGAAGTAGCCATGCCCTGAGAGGAATTGAGTCAGGTAATAGTTCACCTCTCCGTGTTTTCTCTCCAACCAAGACTTTAGATCGTCGATTATGAGGGCTGTCCACCTTCCACGGGTTTCACAGACAAGGTCTGCTTGCCACCTACGGATGGTCTCCTCCCGCTCTTCCCTCTTTACTATGGTAATTGTCTCTGCCTTCCTCATTCTTATCCTTTTGCGCTCCAGTGCCTGGTGGTATATTGGGATAGTTCCTGCTATCACTTGTGATGCTGGACCTGAGACAGTTCTAAATGCACTACTGATTCTCAGAGCTCCTCTCCTCTGTACAGCTTCCATACGTGCCCGGTACTTTTGGTACCTAAGGGAGTCTGCCCACACTTCTGCTCCATACAGCATAATTGAATCTGCAGTTCGCATAAGGAGTCTCCTCTTAGCGGGTGATGGGCCCCCTAGATTTGCCATCAGTCGGCTCAGCTTATTTACAATACCTGCAGCCTTATCTGCTGCTCCACTGATGTGCCTCCAGAAGCTTAGTTTCCCATCCAGCATCACACCAAGGTAGCGAATGGCTGGAGAGGTGATGATTTCCTGTCCATCCACATTCATAGGTATAGATCTCTCAATTCTCGCTGTGGTTAGCAGTACAATTTCCGTTTTTTGGATTGCCAGTGACAGTGTGTGTGCTTCCATCCACTCCATCACTCTGCGCATTGCCTGATTCAGCTTAAACTGGAGGTGTTCCATCCTTCGAGCTCTTATCACCACCACCAAGTCATCAGCGTAGCCAATCAGTGTAATTCCTTCGGGCATCTTCGGGCACCCGAAGAATCCCATCATAGTTGATGTTCCACAGATCGGCTCCCAAGACTGAACCTTGTGCCGCTCCTGAGGTAATTCTTCTCTTTTTGATGCCCTCTTTTGTATCATAAATCAGCCAACGGTCAGCTAGGTAGTTCTGCAGGACTCGTAAGAGGTATGATGGAACATGAAACTGATCCATCAAAGCCTCCAAGATGTCTTTCCATCTGGCAGAATTGAAAGCATTTCTGACATCGAGGGTAACTGCCATGCACATGTCCCTGGTCTTGTGGTTCCCCAGCTGAGTTTCCTTTGCTATTCCTACCACTCTGCTAACAGCATCAATGGTGGATCTGCCAGGTCTAAATCCAAATTGCCTCGGTGACAGGCCTCCAGCTTCAGCAATGGCAGTCAGAATCCTTCTTTTCAACAACTTCTCATACAGCTTTCCTGCTGTGTCTAATAGGCACAGAGGCCTGTGTGCTGAAGCTGTATTGGGATCTCCTTTGCCTTTCCCAATCAGTACGAGTCTTGCTAACTTCCATCGCTCTGGGCCTGGGGCTTTTTTATTGCGCATTGACTTCACCGCTTGTGCCAATTCATCTAGAGTGAAGAGGGATATATCACCTGATATTGCAATCGGTGGTCTCTCCTCTATCTCATGATCAGGAAAGAGTTCTGATACAATTCTGTCCTTTACTGCTGTTGACATCTCCGTGGATGTATCCACTCCCTTGAGCTTTTTTAGCACAATCTTGTATCCAAGTCCCCAAGGATCGTTGTCTACATCGTCACATAACTCTCTCCACTTTTTAGCTTTGCTCCTGGCTATGGCAATCTTCAGAGTCCGTCTTGCCATCCTGTATTGGTCTTTTCTCAGTTGGAACTCCAAGGAGTCCCTTCTAGTTCTTTGAGATAGTCTTCTGAGCCGTAAACATGTCCTCCTAAGTTCAGCAATATTCTGGTTCCACCAGTAGACAGGGCGGCGGTTATTCATACATCTCTTCTTAGGCATAGAGCTCTCACAAGCCTTGGTCAGCAAATCCATGGTTGCAGTCACCAATAGGACAGCAAGGGACCAAAATTCAAGGGATGAAAATCATGGCCCCGGAACTGATAGTACTGCGCAGAGCTTTTTTTCTGTTGAGTGTGTCCTCCTTTACCCCAGATTAATCGCATACGGACGCCCAATTCTTACTGTGGGGCGTCCTGAAAAACGATTAGTGATCACTGCACTATCACTGAATATTGAAGGGTAAAATTTTTGGTGAAGCAGAAAGTAAAAAAGACGTAAAAACAGATCAGAATGCCGAAAAACGTTATCAGTCTTACAGGGTGTCCAGCGACCTGGAAAACCGGGAATACTCAGGGAATTTTACTCTACTGGAAACCTCAGGAAAAACCCAGGGAACTAAATTTTTTCCCCGAAAAACCCCGGAAAAAGCTATAGCGCCAAACCTTTTAGTGGAAAGTTCCGGAAGTCTGTCTAGTTAGTGAAAAGTTTTAGTACGGAAAAATACTCACACATGAAAATTTGACTTAGTAGGTAGTAATTTTATTCCGTGAAACTAGCCATATTAGATTGGAAACCACGAAAAAAAAAATATGGTGTAACCTAAGTATTTTTTTCAAATATAAATTTTCCAAATGTAGAAAACGCTGCAAATTATTACACAAAGGTTTATTATTTTTCTATGTAGGTCACTCGTCTGCAAAGAACACGGCTTTGCCATTGTTACCACCAACCAACAAGAAGAAAAACATCGATCGCATTTCGGTCAGCTAAAATTTGAACGGAGATTAGGCCTCTTTTGCGATTCACACTCGTGTTTCTGATTTTTCGTATGTCCAACCCTTAATTTCGCATAGGGAAAAACGATGGTCTGGTTTTTGTGGTCTCAAAAAATTCTATACTATCTTAAGTTCATGGAAAAACGATACCTTTACATAAGCCCAGAACTTAAGTCCCGTCTGCCGCTAAGTTCCCATAGGTTACATGACGACAGACTACCTCCAAACCCCTCTTCATTCAATCCCGTTTCAGAAGAACCAAGATTCATGAGTATTGAAATGAGTCACTTTTTAAGTCACTTAAGCCCGGAACTTAAGTCCCGTCTGCCGCTAAGTTCCCATAGGTTACATGGTGGCAGACAACCTGCAAAGTACTTAACAGGCGCTCCCGTTTGAAAATATTAAAGTCTCATGACTATTGAAATCAGTCATATTTCTTCAAATTGGTTGTACTTAACATGGCCGCCATTTTCTATTCCATCGGTTTTGACATGGCAGACAAACATTTATTTGCTCAGGGGGTTGGATATTTTGGTTTTATATAATATATAAAACATAACATATTATGTGTCACAAGTAATGAAATCAGTCACGTTTTTGACCCTGGGCTCCTGGACTATCTCAGTTCAAGTGGCACACCTCCACGATACAGCAAGCCTGCATAATCTTGTAAACTCTGCCCAGGCCTCAATTTCCAACCAATTTGCGTGTTTCTTTTTTTGTTTGAGTCAAATAACTTCCGAGTTGTACATGATTTCACCAGACTATCAAAAATCGCAAGGGGAGAGGGCGGATAATTTTCCCAAAATATCCGATTTTTCAATATTTCGGTTCCTTTACGCCTTACTAATTGTACCCAAGCTTTGAAATTGAGGAAAAATTCTCACTATACCTCCGGATTTTCATGAATTATTCTCTGTGCCACCCTGGAACTAATAGTGGTGCCACCATGGTGCCAGGACACCATAAACCGCATATTTCGTGGGTTTTTTTTCGTGTTTCACCTTGAATACGGATGTGAACTTCGACGGACTGCCTACTAAAACTAATAGATGAATGTTCGATGTTACGACGTATTTCCGCTTTGGTGCCAGACTGGCTCCATTGGTATTGGTGGCAGGGGGGGGGGGGGTAACTCGAATTCCCATGTTGGGTATCGTAGATCATGGATCATTTTAAAATGCTCTTCAGATTCGAGGCTCCCATGCTGCTAGAAATTTTATGGTAGATAATGGTGAGGGGGGGGGGGGGGCTCACTATTTCTTGCCTAAAGTAATAAATAAATGACATCGAGTGAAACAGTTTTATCTCTTACCTACCGGTTAAACTGATCTAATGCTTATCCAATGGGACATCCCCTGGAATGCATGCATTACTAAACCATATGTTTTGCTTTGAGGACTGCTGTGACAAATACTGCCATTGCGTCCCAGCTCGACTTGTTCTTGATCATCTCGTGTATGTCTGTGGACGCAACGTTCCTATGACCTCTTCCGCACTCCTCCTCATACCCTCCCATTGAGGGCATGTGAAGAAGGTGTGGCAGACACCCACAGTATCTGCACTCTGGGTCAGTGGCTTTCCTGATCTTTACTAAGAAGGAACGGAAGTATCCATGCCCTGAGAGGAATTTAGTCAGGTAATAGTTCACCTCGCCGTGTTTTCTCTCCAACCAAGCCTTTCGATCGTCAATTATGAGGGAAGTTTCGATCATTACTACACTTTCTGATGAAGAGACATGGGTCCGCCTTACTGGCCTCCATATTTTGAGATTTACATCTCCATCCATTTTCCATTTTTTGAGTTGGTTCTCTCCCAAGGTTAGGTTTTCAGCTGATCAAATTGGATCTTTTCTTGTTTCTTCAAATAGAATTTCATGTCAACCAATTCTGCTTCCCTAAAACCAAGAATCAAATTACGTATTGAAGGCACCAACAACTCTGGGATGACGACGTTTTACTGGTTGGAACTTTCTGACAAAATAATCTTGATTGATAACGATGCGCAATAGTGCGAACTCGCGTATTAAAAAAAAGGTACACTTCCCGCAGGACAGATGCTTTTGGCACAACGTTCGGAGAGGACCTAGTTTCTTATTGAAATTAGTTATAGAAACGACTCCTGAAGTTTTGAGGTCCCTAACACTCTGTATATAGTTTATAGCATCATGAACTTTATACTTTCGTTGTTGAACCATAAAAGATCTCCCATTTTATATCTTTGCAACGATTTTCTATGAAGACAGTTTTTCAAATTTGCAATTCAATGTTTTAAATTTACCTATTTATTGAAACTTGAAAAGTCAACGTAAATTTCATAGCTTCTATTAATTCCGTCGGGGACGGATAGTATTATTAATATGAGTTGTCGTTTGAAAATATTCAGTTCAAATATGCTGCACCCATTGCATGTGTGTAATTCATTCTACACTTCTTTTCAGTTATCCCATGATGCCACCAATTGTGCGTTTCATCACCAAGGTATTCCATCCCAATATATCTCGCCACGGAGATATTGGATTAGATTCGATACTAACCAACTGGAGTTTGGCTCTCACTATATCGAAGATTCTCATATCAGTCCAGAGCCTGTTGACCGATCCATACTGTGAGGTATGTACGTTAATGATTTTACTATAGTATCCATTGACTTATTCATTATAAATTTAGGTCTGTAAAAACTACCAAAAAGATCAAAACTCTGTTCATGAGTGTAATAAATTATTAATTTAATAATTTATTGATTAATTATTGTTTATTACTCTATTTATTTAAGAATTTAGTTAAGTAAACATTATATCAATGTAATTAATAATTTGAAAATTGGATGGTTTGAAACTTTGGTGGTGTTGTTTGCACATCACAAAAGTGAAGGTTGGACAGTTCCTGCCTATTCCTCTTGTGCGTCCTTCCCCCAATCAGGGTCACATTTGTTTGAGTGGCTTGTCAGCCTCATTTTCAAATGTTCCGGGTTCTTTAGTTAATAAAAATAAATAAAAAACGGAATAAGCACGTTAAAATCACTTTGAAGTGATTATCTGTCAATAAAAATCGTTTAAAAAACGCTTGCAAATTATTACACAATGGTTTATTATTGCTTCCAAGTCTACCATGGTAGCGGAAGCTTTGTTTTCACTTTTCAAGGACGAAAAAAAAAAGTTCTCCAAAATCAAAATTTTCACCCGCGTTTTGCGTTTTAGACCTTACTGAACAATTTTGGTTCCGTGTCTGTGTGTCTGTCTGTCTGTCATGAATTCCTTGTAACGCGCATAACTATACGAAGTTATTGTCCGATTTCTATGAAATGTTCAGGGATTGTGCGAATTGGTGTGTAGACGGTCCCCTATGAAAATTATCATCCTCGGACTGATAGAAGCGACTGCGCATGCGCCAACGTGAATTCCTTGTAACGGCCATAACTTCTACATTTTCCATCCGATTTCGATGAAATTTTCAGGGATGTTACAGATTAGTATTTAGATGGTCCCCTATGAAAATAACCACCTTCGGACTGATAGTAGCCACTGCGCATGCGCAAACGTGAATTCCTTGTAATAGCCCTAACTTCCACATTTTCTACCCGATTTCGATGACATTTTTAGGAATTACGTGGATTAGATTGTAGATAGTCCCCTATGAGGGTAGTGAAAGGTATTCAGAGATTGGTGTTTTGAGATTAACTAATATGCATCGGATCATCTATATAATCGGGTTATGGATACGAGGAAGCTATGTGCCACACCCACTTGGCAGACGTTTTTTATTTTTCTATATAGATCACTCGTCTACAAAGCCACCAACCATCCAACATGAAGAAAAACATCGATCGTATTTCGGTCAGCTAAAATTTGAACGGAGATTAGGCCTCTTTTGCGATTCGCACTCGTGTTTCTGATTTATCGCACGTCCAAACTTTAAATTCTCATAGTGAGCGAACGGTTTGTCCTACAGAGCTCCGCGTGGTATCAAAAAATTCTATAGAATCTTAAATTGAAGGAAAAACAATACCTACCTTTATATCGAAATTTTTCGAGTTAGGGCGTTTTCAACATTTCAACCCTTAGAAGTGACCGCATGTTTGCGCGCTCACTGGGCGAGTTGTGCGCAACCAAAAAAACGCTGCAAATTATTACACAATGGTTTATTATTTTTCTATATCGATCACTCGTCTGCAAAGCCTCCAACCATCCAACATGAAGAAAATCTCATCATCATTTCGGTTAGCTTTAATTTGAACGGAGATTAGGCCTGTTTTGCGATTCACACTCGCGTTTCTGATTTATCGTACGTCCAACCCTTAAATTCTCGTAAAGAGCGAACGGTTTGTCCTACAGGGCTCCGCGTGGTCTCAAAAAATTCTAAAAGTTCTATACTATCTTAAATCGATGAAAAAACAAATCCTTTATATCAAAATTTTTTGAATTAGGGCGTTTTCAAATGGAGCCTACATACCAAAATTTAATCAAAATCGGTCAATGCTTAGTGAGGAAAATGCCGCGTACGGCGGACGGACGGCCAAATTTTTATTCGATTTTTGGATTCTACGTACCTTGAAACGTAAACCAACTAATTTTGAGGGGGTGTTACAATTTTTTCTTTCTTGGTCGATTCCAAAGGTTAATTATTGAAAATAATAAACCAAAATCACGGACATGTAAACTTAACTATAGGAGTACCTGACGATTATTCAAAATTCAAATTTTACCTAAAACACTTAATTCCTTCAATCGATTTTACTATGATATTATATTAAAACTGGATTGGCTCAAATAGTGTTTTATGAAAAAAAAAAGTTTTCGTACAAGAACAAATTTGAATTGAGGCAATTTTGTGACATCACCGAATTTAGGATTTGGACTTTAGAACTCATATATTTGGAATAACCTGTGTAAACCTGTGACCTGTGTAATAAATTTTCTTTTTCTTGAAATTCAACACCACGTTATGAAAATACGACATTTTCTTGTATTTAACATTTTTGTTCTTTGCTTCAGGTTTGTATGGAGCCTGGTGTGGGGAAACTCTATAAAGATAATAAGGTCGGCTTTGCTCAAGTAGCCAGGGCGTGGACAAGAAAGTATGCAATGCATGATGTAGTTTCTCCAAAAAACAGATTGGAGAAACACCTTTTACTATAAATATTTCTGAAAGCTTTGTTTCTAGTTCAAAAATGATTATTTTTCCGTTATGATTCCATAAATGGCGAAGCCTAATGTTCCTGAATTGGATTACACATTTAGTCGATTAGTTCCAATGAAAATATTACCCTAAATAGAAACTTAAAATTAAATTGGAATTTGAGTCCTTGTAAAGGTTCTGATTGGGTTTCTTTGCCGTTTTTTGTTCATTGTAGTTGAAAATTCCCCGACTTCAAAATTTGTTGAGAATGTAGTTTTACAATTTTGGTTCCTTTCCGTTCGTTTATATGAAAATTTCGTCCTTCATTGGTTGTAGTCATAAATGTATGCCATAATAGAGGATCTGTTAATTTAAAAATACCTAATGTGATCTTTATAGTTTCCATTTACATTTGGTACTTAGTTCAGAAAACTGTTTGATTGTCGACTTGTTTTAATTAATTTGTTCCGAAGTTATTCTTAAAATTGTCGTTTATTTCTCTCGTTTTTCATACCTTTACGTGTCGCATGCTACATTGTGTTTTGAAGAACTCAAAACCTCAATCTGGTAGGTACAAATAATTTATTCTGAAGATTTTTCCTTAAAAAAAGTGTTATTCCTTTTAGTTGTCTACTCTTTTATATTGCAATTTAATTATTGAATTCATCATGGTGCAAATGTTTCATTTTCCATTAATTTCCTTTTGAATGATCGTTTGGGAATGCTGTTGGTTATGTAGGTATACCCATTCAGATGTCTTTGACCAATTTCTGAGGTTCCACTAATTTTCGTTTCCGTATTTTCCCTACGTTTTTTGCTTCATTACTGGTTTAAATTTAAAATTTTTTTTTTGAAAGATCATTCGTGAATACCATGAAGATTATCGATAAGCTCTTTTTTTCTTTGAGACCTTGTTGAACGAGTTGTATAGAATTAATCTACCTTTATTCTAACTCATGGGTGTAATTCAAGCGTAAGTTGAAGAAAGAGAGTTTCGCGCGACTCAGAGGTTTATTGTACCATGGTGTTTCTATTTTATGTAGTTACATGATGAATCGATCTGTTGATCTACAGATTAGGTTTTGGTTGAAATGATTTTTCGTTTTGTTCAGAATGCATTGGTTACTGTCATTCTCAGTCATGTAAAAATGTATAACATTATTGGTTAAGTATGTACCTATTACGCTATTGATTAATAAAATTTGAACCTCAATTTGTTTTTACATTGAAAATGGGACTGATTGAGAGCTTTATGTATTTTAACTGTACATCAAGATTGATTTATGATACTTCCTGCCGATGAGCTTTCAAATGCGAATGCTGTTATCTGGAATAAGCCATTTTATCTAATACTTTGTTACTTGAATTGTAAGTTACTGGTTTTTTATGTTACAACCAAAGTTTCAGTTTATTCTATCTTTATCCTGTGAAAAATTACATTTACAATTACTCAGTATCCTTTTTTAAATGCCCTGGCACATTGATGTGTTGTTTAATTGTATTACGATATTGTTAAGAAAACGGAGTTATGAGAATTGTGTGCCGAATTATTTCTTTCAACCCCTTAATTCCATGAAAACGACCAAATTAAATTCACTAGAAAGTAAGAGTTGTTGTATTCGAAAATCTGAAGCGTAGGGTGACAGGCAGTACCCGAAATCGCGGTTTTATCTCGTTGTTGGAATGAGGAATTTCACCGAATTCTCTTTGCATTTTTCCTGAATAGTTAATGGTGTGGGATTGATGAAAATCGGGCTGATTTCGGAAAATAAGTCTCCTGTTATTTTTGGGAGACAATCAAAATTTTTGATTTCAAAACTAACTGGGAAAACGGACGTGAAGCGGGAACGCTCGCTGATTGGGCTGTTCGGATCGCCGTCTCCTCCCAGTGTTGCCCATTGGGACGACGAAATCGTGTTTTCTAAGAGAAAAGTTATCAAACAAAAACAGAGGAAACCTAATTTTCCCCATCTTGCTTTTTCTATTTTTTTCTTCAGTTTTTCGATTTCGAACTTTACTGTTTCGTGAAATTTTGCATCTGGGGAGTATAGATTTCTCAATCTCAGCGCTTCAAGCGGCCACAAATGAACTATTCCAGGATGACGTCATTTTCCCGGTTTTTTTTAAACATTCGTATTTTCTACACTGTTTTGTTTATTCGTAAATAATAAGGGAGTTCGGGCTGGAAGTTTGCCTTAGGAGGTTTTTCGAGGTGCTGAATCCGATTTTGGGGTCAAAAATATGAAATTCCGACATGGTGAAATTCCTCATTGTGGGTGTCAGAAATCAGTACATCCTGTGAAGAAATCAGGAAACCAAAAAAAGTACTTAGCCAACTTTGAGATCACTGATAGCATTGTACCTTTTTCGAATCATAACCACTAAGATTTTCAAGCGCCCCAAAAAACTGGATTCATTATGCTTCCTAGTCTACCAAGCAGTGGCGGCTCCTGCCCTGAACTCAGGGGGTGCACGGAGATCCGGAGAAGGGACAGAATAGGTGCTTTTCTCTGCCAAATAGAAATTTCAATGATACGTAAATGGGATGAAACTTGGTAACTTTTTCATCTTAAAATTTACTAAATACGTAGGTGCAATAGACACGAAAAATAGTGTTCTCTAGTGGTTAATAGAAATTCTGAAATACTTAATCATCAAAGGTCTAAACCCAAGAAATGCATCCATCTTATTGCAAAGCTGAAATGTGTATTTGCCCGTGACGATTCAAAACATCGTCCAACTCGGAAGAAAAATTAACGATAATTCGAGACAGAATGTACTTACTACCTATTTTTGTTAACCGTTTTGGTTTTTTGCATCAGATTAAAATGATGTGCACTGTCGAGTTGTTGCATTAGGTATATTTTGACGACCCAATATACGCAAATCTACCAGAGCGTTTTTATGGGAGACAGCCAATGCGTTATTTTGGCTAAATGGGAGATCACTTATGCCGTCTTTAACCCAAGCCTCATTTCGGTTGGTATAACAAAGTAGGCAAGCAAAACAAAATAATTTGTTAGTCACTTCACACCTGCAAAGCCAATCTACCTTCTTGTAATAATATTATAACAAGTCGAATATTATTTGACATTAAACTTACGGTACGAATCTGCACGATTTTTAAATTTTAACGTCTGCTGGAGTCCAGGTACAGACGGCAAGGGGCAGCCAGTTTCTGGAATGTCGCACTTTTTTCACGACCGACAAACACGAATAGTTTACTTTAATGTAATGCACAGAATTATTCATAGTACCTACAACACTCGTAAATAATCACAATACTTTGAACAAAACGGTGGACCGAAAACGGGAAATGCCCTTATCAGTTCTGTTTGTTTACAATAAGGAAACCGGGGAAACCAGTGAGCCAGGAAGACAAAATAATAAAATTGGAAATTCACTCACTCACACACCCCAGGAGCACAGCCTCCGTGCTGCTTCTCAAGGTCACATTTCGTGCTCTCTGGTTGGTCAATCTCACGTGCCTGCCTCCCTCGAATGACGTCACCCTCC
Source organism: Apolygus lucorum (assembly GCA_009739505.2). NCBI lineage: Eukaryota > Metazoa > Arthropoda > Insecta > Hemiptera > Miridae > Apolygus > Apolygus lucorum. Next base: position 95,909,395 of record CM019167.2, on the reverse strand, counting down.
TCGGATTTGCTGGATTTACTGGATTTGCGCGAACCGCCGCTGATTGGTCAGAAAAGAGGGAGCTCCCGCCACAGTTTTCGCGCCTAGATTCAATTAGCACAGTACCTACGATCGAGTCTTCTGTCACTAGCCAACTTACTCTTCAAACCCAGAGGAACTAACTTTGATTTTTTTTCTTTTTTAATTGGCTGGGGGTGCACATGCGCCTATGCTCCTATCAGCAGCCGCCCCTGCTACCAAGGTAACGGAAGCTTAGTTATCACTTTTCAAGGTTGAAAAAAAAGGTTCTCCAGAATCAAAATTATCACTCGCGTTTTACGTTTTAGACCTTGAACAATCACAACTTATTACTTCGTTGAAGGCGAATCGTTCCCACTATCCCACCATTTGTTACGAACTTCTTCAAAGCGGGTTTTTGACAACATAAAGAGTACCTATTTAAGCAGGGGAAGGAAAAAGATTGGTTGTACATTTGGTATGCGGACTAAGAAATTTGGAGTAGGTACTCTCTCAGTCTTCTCTGATTTGGAGTAATCCCTGTACCACATGAGAGTGCCTGAGGAAGGATTTCACTTTTTGTACGTGCGCCTAATTCTTGATGAATTCAGGTGGATATCCTTCAACTGTAGCACTCTATCACGAGATGAAGCAATTTCTGTGGTTAATGGGAGTGTGCGATGGGCACAACTGACTGTTTGACACACCGGCATGGAACCATTGAAGGGTCTTAGTCAAAGAATTTAATTTTTAAATTACCCAACAAATATAAGAATGAAAAAAGAAAAACTTCATTTATTGTATTTTTAATCATTTTTTTTTCCTTGTGGCCAGATATGTATAGCATAAAAATAGTTAGGTTGCATACCTATAATTTTCGAATCACCGACGGACGGTTTAATGACCATGCTGTTGATGTTGATGTCGTTGATGAAATAATTGTATCTCTTGAAAAAATTGTTCTGTTTTTGTAATAAACTTATTTCTCCTTCTTCTTCTTCTTCTTGTAATCAAATTTGAATTGGTTCAGACCCCAAACAGTCAAATCTTAGTACCGTAGTAGCCCGACTCTAGATACTGCATATACTTACTACCTACCTAACTGGTATAATATGAAAACTGGAAGATGAGAAAAATTGTTATGCCTCTTACGTGTGAAATGAGATATGAGCTTGTGCATTAATTATTCAAGTTCTCCAACCATCGTCCTCCACCTTTCGAGAAGTAAGTTCTACTAAGGAAAATTACCTTCATACCAAGGAGCCTGTTGCCGGATGATCGCAGTTTTAGTTCATGATCGTGTAGTAAACAGCTAATGGTTCAATTGGATAAACAGGTAATGATAACTCCCTCTTATCTTAATTAACAGGTGTCATATTTAATTACTGAAATCATAATAACAGTTTATCCAAACAGTATCAATGACAATATTATATTGATTATACGGTGATGCATGAGCCCAGGAGTAGGCACCTGCCTCTTAAACGTAGATTATCACTAGCTTTGCTGTTCAGTAATCATCAATTGCTCCCAGTGGTGGTTCAAAGCCTTCCTACAACAAAAATCAGGCCTACCACGTTAAATGTCACCAAAGAATGAAGAAATCGTTCTGTCATATTATTCTAATTAAAACATAGTGTTTAGTAATCATGCATTCCAGGGGACATTTCTAGCGGTAATTTGAACAGCATTTGGAAAATCCACGGTCTGCGATACGTGTACAAGATAATGCCCGAAAACGCACTTTTGATAAGCATTAACTCCCCCCCCCCCCCCCCTCAAAGGCAAAATTCAAAATTCCGGCGACGTAGAGCACAACTAGATAGGTTTCCGCGTCGAACAAAATTAGACGCACGAAAATCGGTTGAAAACTAAGGCCTGGGCAGTCCAATCCTATAGCAATCTTACAGCAATGATTTTCATAGGAGACCATCTATACCCCAATTCGCATAGTACCTAATCTCTAAATGAATGGAAAATGTAGAAGTTATGGTAGTTATGGTAGTGGCAAGGATTTCACGTTTGCGCATGCGCAGCGGCTACCATCAGTCCGGGGGTGATGATTTTCATAGGAGACCATCTATACCCCAATTCGCATAGTACCTAATCTCTGAAAATTTCATCCAAATCACATGAGAGATGTAGAAGTTATGACTGTGGCAAGGATTTCATGACAGACACAGAACCAAAATTGTTCAGGAAGGTCTGAAGCGTAAAACGTGTAAGCCGCAAATTCGTACTGACGCGGGAAAAAGGCGCGCCACTGGCTTCGAGGAGGTCGGGGTGGCAGTGGGAGAGGAGGTGGACGCGGGAGGGGCCGTGGAGGAGGGGGGCCCCGACCCGTTGAGTCTGGAACCTTCAGTAACGGATCGTCGTCGCTCAGAGTCGCCTCAATTGAAGGCCGGGTTGTATTGTTGAAAGCCAGTTGTGCTCGCCTGTGTGGACTTTTTGAAGGGATATATTCCCGAGTTGTATCGAACTGTCGTTGAATTTAAAGCCTTTCGGATTGATTTGCATCGTTTCGCAAGTTTATCCACGAACATTTATCTCCAAAGACGCCCTCGGGACCGTCTTCACCATCTACATTCTTCTACGCGCAATTCCGATCGAGTAGTGGTAAAGTACCAAGTTTTATCGTTTTGTATCTGCTGTATGACCATTCTTGTCACCTTTTGCAATATTGTTAATCGTCAATTTCACTTAAAACTACGTAAATTCATGCACAGTCACTTCGCATACCTAGGGGCGTTGGCATACCCTAACCATACTTGATTCGGCGTCATAGGTCCACGTGGTTAGGAACCCACCTGTTGAGTGTAATATCTACTTAAATTCTATAGTAAATCAACTTAAAACTAATTACTTACCTGTTCTAAAACTAAATACTTACCTTTTTACTGAAGTTCCTGGAGTTTTTCTCCCGAGTATAAAGAGATCTTACCTTGTACGTCGAAGTCGGAGTCTTGTATCTTCCTTGCCGAGTCGATTATTAAATTCATACTTACCTGTATTATCTTATAACTTCATCGTGGTTTTGAGACCCTTTTTACGTTCGAAACACTTACGTTTTGTTAACTTACCTGATCCTTATAGAGGTCCATGATTTATGTTCTTGTCTAGGTCTCACCTAGGAGTTTTACCTACCTTTTTACCTGTTTTCCTGGATATTTGTTCCTATAACGTCGTTGTCACCTGGTGATTATTTCGTTGATTGATTATTTTTGAGACTGATTAGTCCTTTTATTCGAAACGTACCTCGTGGTTCACGTGGTCGGTACTAGTTCCTGGGTACACATACCCAAACATACCTCTGGTATACTTACCTTTGTGATTAACTGAATCATTTATTTCCATTTGATCTACATTTTCTTTTAATGCGCTTATGAGCGAAGTTACCTTTTCTTTGTTTTCTGAATACAGTATTTTCTTGTTGGTAATCTGTGTAACCATTTGTCATACCCTGAGTACCCCCCAATATTGGTGAGTTCAGACTTGATAACCTGTAATTGCAGATTTGGTGAACAATGCCCATCAGGCAATAACGCTACCACAACTCAATTTCAAATTTCATAAACTTTATTTGAATTTTACAACATTTGATAATAGTGGGCTTTCACTGTCAATTTGCGGCTTACAAACGCGAGTGGAAATTTTGATTTTGGAGAAAAATTTTTTAACAATGAAAAGTGAAAATAAAGCTTCCGCTACCTAGTAGACTCGGAAGCAATTAAAGTTTGAAATTTTCTATGATTTTGGAAACTTATTAGCGCAGTTACTTAGGGGATTGAATAACTAAACGATTGCTGCTGGAATCTTCAAAATCGACCAATAATTGCCAGAGAAAAGAAGAGAATTGTTCACTGACTGAGAGCAATTCTTGCTGCATGAATGGACTTATTAACGAAAACGCTGCAAATTATTACACGAAGGTTTATTATTTTTCTAATATTTATGTATTTGATATTTATGTGAGTGAATATCTATGTATACATAGATCACTCGTCAGCAAAGAACACAGCTTTGTCATTTTCACCAACCCTACCATAGACCCAACCATAGATACTACCTACCGCATATCTACTTCACAATCTAGTTCATTTGAAAGAAATAAACGCTTCATGAGGAAATTTAATTACTGGTTGCTATGGACGCAAAACTGAGTACAACTCGAAGAAACAAACAGTGATCGCATTGTGGTCAGCTTAAATTTGAACGGAAATTAAGCCTCGGAGCACAGTTAGACCCCAAATGAAGCCCACAAACCAAATTTCCTCAAAATTGGTCCATGGGAACTAAGGGAAGTGCTGCGTACGGTGGTCGGCATTCGATTTTCGCATTCTACGTAGGTACCTTGAAACGTAAACCAACAAATTTTGTGGGGGGTGAATGATTATCGTAGGGAACCATCTAAACGCCAACCCGCACAATCCCCGAAAATTTCATCGAAATCGGATGAGAATTGTAGAAGTTATGGCTGTGGCAAGGATTTCACGTTTGCGGATGCGCAGCGGCTACTTATTTATCTTATTAGGCCTCTTTTGCGATTCACAATCGTGTTTCTGAGTCCAACCCTCAAGTTCTCATAGGGATCTTGTAGGTCCTCGAACGGGTGGTCTCAGTCAATTCTAAAATTTCAATGCTATCTTAAATTGATGAAAAAACAAAACCTTTATATCTATATGTTTTAAGCTAGGGCGTTTTCAAAATTTCAATCCCTAATTTTCACCCCCTAGAAGTGACCGACATCAACCAAAAGCTTCGGGGCACAACTAGACCCAAAATGGAGCCCATATACCAAATTTCATAAAAATCAGTGGGAACTAAGAAAAGTGCCGCGTACGGCGTACCTAAACCTTCGTTATTTATAGAATCATAAGACACGATAAATATGAGCTTGACCTAATTTTCAAATTATATAAACAAAAATTAGATAATGAATTAATTCGAAATTACAAATGTGTTTCATTATTTTAACATAAATCGAGATTTTGATTAGCACCAGTTCAAAATGATGTTGTTTTTCATTTACCCTCATATCCATTGTTCTCTAGCAAAAAATAAAATTCTGAATTGAATATTACTTCACTATCTCTGCTCATACGTGAAGCTAATGGACTCGATTATACGAATTGTAACAGTATAAAAGAAAACTTACTTCGGTAGTATAGAGAATGTCTAGCACTCTTCCTATTGCTGGATGATTCGTATTATCCTGGCACAACTCTTCGATGTCCCTTAGTTTTCCGAAATAGAAGTCTCTCTCCTTTTCGAGATCTCTAATCAATGTCTTCATATCGCTGATCTAAACATAAAGTTGCATTAGTTGATTTGATAGTAGTCCATTTTACAAATTCACTCGGCGTATTCTACCCTACGTTATCCGTCTCAATGTTTGTACCTTCAATTCCCATTTGTTCCAAATTCTTTAATTATTTTTTTCGATGATTGATGACAACTCGATTATCTTAGTAATAACTCAGTACCTAAATGTTCAACGGTTACCTCTCCCATTATTTGTATCCCGTTCTCCCTCTCTTATGACCCTCCCTCATTATGGTGTGTTTTGCTACACATTTCCTTCGATACTATCTTTTAGAGATGATTCATTGTGCGTTTTTGCATGCATTTGGTGATGCACATTCGATTTATCAAAATTAACTAGTCACGTACCTTATTGGATAGCTCTTCTATTTTCAGATCATCGCGGTACACTCTTCTTCCATCATCAAGGTTTATGGCGACTGAAGGAATAGGAGATTTCCCAGGAATTACAGGTTTCACAGGATATTGAGATCTCGCACCAGAAGATGAACGGGCCACACCATCTAACAATCGAGAGGAATCTGATTTTAAACATGGGATTGAGAGTTAGTACGCCACAGACGGTATAAATCGGGAGCCGAGACCGAAAACAGTGAGTTGAAAGCTACAAACCAATTTTTATTGAATGTCCTCCTAGGTAAGTAAAAAAAATGCCTCTGCCACTCCAAACACCAACAACTGTCTTTCAACAATGGTGACTGCTTCAAATTGGCAAATTTAGAGAAATTCTTCATAGGCAGAGTCAATCAAATTTTTCCCTTTTTTTCGTCAAAGTTTTGATCATTTTTTGAATTATTGGTTGATAGCTGAAATTTTGTTGATACGTTGGTATCCAAGAGATATGAAAAAAACCTATCACTGCCCTCAACATCCTTCGTTATCCACCCATCAAAATCGATTTATAACTGTCTAATTTTAGCTTAATTTTTATTAATTACCTAGTTGACGCGTGAAACATTGTTTATGGGTTCTCGACGCTTAACAGGTTTATAAAAAACCAAGTCTGTCATTCCGATTCCGCGTCAGCAGAAGTTGTCCAAATTGGTCAAATTTTGGTGCAAAAGTTGACTTATCGAGTTGATGGCTGAATCGATTTTAAGAGTAGGTAATAATTAGTTGTTTTGAAATTCTCAAGTCTACCTTTCTGGTTCGTTTTGGTCCAATTTCTGGCATAGATACCTATGCGAGTGGGTACGAAAATGATTTATCATGTTCATTATATATCTATTTAAAGCCGTGATTTTACCTGATTTAAGAGACGAGGTTGATGAATGCAAGGAACTTGGCTTATTGACTCGAACGGGGTTGCTATTATGGGAACTTAGTGCTCCCGATCCCAAATGTTGTCCATCTCTTGCTAGTAAAGCGTCGTATTCCCGATCACAATAGTTAGCATCGAAAAACTTCTTGAACCACTGGAGAAATTCCAAATTATCTTGAAATTTTCCTTTCACAAGTCTTTCAATGGGAACTGCCTAAAATATGAAAACGCCAAATTAAGTTGTAATTTGTTATTGCTTCCATTAAACACATTTTGAATTGAAATACTTATTTTAATCAGCCTATAATATGAGCAATATGAGGGAGATTCGGTTATTTGTCAAACGTGAGAAAAAATGAGTTATCTTCAAGACCTTAGGTAGGTACCTACCTACCAAATTTACTGCTGTTCTATCTCCTCCCTCAATGTTGCTTACCTAATGTGAGCCGCAGCTCACAGATAAAATGTTCCCCATCTCGGGAGCGGGATAGAGAAGCACAAGGAGAAATTAAAAAGGGAATTTAAAGAGTGAAATTAATCAGAAAAGGGGAGGAGGGCCGGCCGGTCGGGGCGTCCCCACCCCACGGGGCGCCCCAGAAGCCAGTCAACCCCCTCTAACCGCTCAAGAGTCACGTGACAAGGGGAGGGGAGAGAACCGAGGTACCTCCGCGCCCGACCCCTCTCCAGCACTCCCGCTCCAGCCGTCAAAGCTACTACCCCCTTTGCTCTTGATACGCCCTGCTGCCATTCAAACTGCAACCCCCACAACTCGTAATTTGCATTGCGCAACTCTCAATTTTATAAAATTCGCTCTTTACCTAAAGTCAAACCCAGTTATCAATCAGTCGCCGTAGTGATTCCCCTCGCACTGTTGATAGACCTTCGCTCACCCTGGACCAACACAATTCGGACACGGAACAACAGACGCCCTGGAAAGACCCACGCCCTGAGGTTACATTGTGAGTGCACTCGTACATTCAATATTATTGGCCAATAATAGGTGTGGTTAGGGGTAAAGACAGAAATTGTTCTTTGTTCAGTGTAATTCTAATTCTTCTGCAATTGCGGGTTGCCCTCAAGCACCCTTAGCTTCATTGGAGATAAACCTAGCGTCATTCTCTCTGTTATACTACAACGCTCAGCAAATATTGTTTCCTACCATAAGGTCTCAGCTAAAACGTACATTAATATCTCCAAATATTGTTCCTATTTTAAGGATTCTCAGGATAAAAATACCACAACGCCATATTGATATCATATTTGATCTCTTTATTTTCAACAATATATTTTGTACATATATATTTTGTTTATGCCACATAACGTCGATTACACATACATTGAATCGCATTTCATTCTTCTCTTTTCAAGCAACGCCTGGTTCCCTCTTTAGTGGTCAAATCAAAGAGTACAGAATTAACCAAAACTTCACCAATAGGATTTCAAATAGTTCCATTGCGCAACGACGCCTAGCTTTTCTTTGGTTCTCTTTTCCTTGCCGCAACGAGGTGAAGCCCCTTAAGGGAGTTGCTTATTTCAGCTACACAACGACCTGGATTGCATCTTCGGCCGCTACATTCATCTCGAACCAGTTAAGTAACGCTTCTCTAACTTAGTTTTCAGTTGCGTTTTCAGGTCAATAACCCACAACGTTATTTTGCTACGGGCCCTCAGCCCACTAGCGGCTTACACTATGTTGTCTGAAACTATCTAGGCTAAACTAGACGAAATTCAGGTGAAAATGTCCAGCTCCAATCAAACTTAGATCAATTTAGGATATTACATAAGAAGTTGTGTACATATCACATGGAATAACCTAAATTCGTAGTAACATGACAGGTAGGTATACATCATGCTTGCCCAATGAACTTGGAAACGGGGCTTTGACCGTCTAATGACGGGAATGAACCTACGTCCTTGCTACCTGAACACTCATTTTTCCCCACCTGCGATAATAACCGAATCATCTTCGTAAACCAAACTAATGCTCAATAAAAAAGATGTACGTGTATATTTTTCATATGAGGTGATTTCATTTAACTTTTGATAGGTACCTACCTTCATCATTTCTATAGTTTTAATGAATAGGTAAGAAGGAATGTACTTACTTTAGTGACGCCCTTATTTTTGAAGGCACCCTGGAGCAGCTTGAAATTATTGAGGTACTCATGCTCCAGATGGGTTTTAAATTTTATACGTTTAACTGGCACACTGCCTGCAAAATATTTGATAAATTAATAAAGGTTAGGAGAGTGATGATTCACATGATTAATAGGATGCGAATGGGGAACTCAGGTGTGTCGAATTTTTTGCAACTTCGATTCCAAATTCGAATTCAGCACACTTGAAAACCTCCATTAATCAATTTTCTTTATTATCTCTGTACTGAGTGTCACCCTTTCGGGCGCACCACCGGGCAGGGTTCGATTCTACTACTAATTTGCAACAAAAAATGTCTCCTAGCAATTTTTAATGGCTTTGTTTTTGAATTATTTCACTTTTTCGATTTTTTTCCTGTATTCGACCCTATCTCAATAAAACGGCTATAACTCACCGAATTTTCATGAAAATTTAAATCTGATCATACCGTTGGAAAAAGCGTACAATTTTCTCCTTGATGGAAAAAAACATTTTTTTAAATTGGGAAAACGGGTAAAAATTGGACCTAAAACAAAAAATTGGTAAAATCTTGGAAATTTCAACTATTTTCAAAATTTCATAGGTTCAGTAATCCGGCACGTGAATTTTTACCTGTAGGCCTACAAGATGTGCAAAAATCTCAGCTTTCCAGCGGTATAGTCATTTCTATTTTGAAAGTGGGGCTTGTCACAGATATAAATATCAAATTTGTGTTTGAATGAAGAAAAACGTTAATTTTTCAACGAAATCATCGCTCGATGGGAAGGGATGGCAGAGTTGGGCAAAATCTTACTCATGAGTATGATTAAGATTTGTAATGACTAAAATATATTTTTCTATGGCTAAAAATATTGTGAGCAACAGCCTAGTTGCTCACTGTTTCCCCTCACAGGCGCCAACCGCCCGTAAGTCCTGATTCCCTTTGGGGGACCAGGGTCCTAGCCCACAAGAGACCACTTTAAGAGGGCGTGGTCTCCCTACTTCCATGTGCTCGAATTCCACCATAGAGCACAAAACAATCAACTGTCAACACAAGGGAAAAGTCATCCATCACATCCATCTGAGCAACCTGTCCAACCTGTGTGACTTAAAGAAGAGAGGACGACCAACCAAGGAGGAGGGAGAAGACAAATGGCCGCCAAAATGATCCTCATAATGGAATGTTTTAGAGGAAACTCACTAGTCCTGAAGCTAAAGCCTTGCCAGCAGTCTCGAAGCTCTCACCCCTATCTTTGACGCGCTCTCCCCTGTATCGCACTATATCGATACCCCCAGCTATCAACCCTCCTGCCTCCCCCAAGTCATAGGAAACGCGAAGTGAATCGGACAGTACCTGAGAACTTGTGACGTCCCGCCCCCTGGAACCACCGTCGTCGCCCGGATCGTCGCATCGAGGACCACGGAGGAACCAGTCCTTTCCTGGCTCTCCCCTTCAACCGCATCGCACCACCACGCCCGGACTCGCTTCGGTAACCCGGAACGTGAGTGTTTAAAACTAAATCCTACCTATCTATAATTGGCCAATTTAGAGGTAGAGGTACGCAACTCAGTAAACATAGCTATAACGAAAGTAGAACTACAAAAGACTTACCTGTATCTAACCTGTAACTTACCTGTATCGCATCTATCCATAAGCGTAACGCATCTTATACTAAGACTTAAAACTACCTAGTCATAATTAGGAATCAAACTTACCTTTCTTACCTTTTGATATCTTGCAGTAACGCCCCTCAGGCGATCGGTCCCTGGGATCGAGACTTGCCGAACTTACCTGTAGCACGTGTATTGAAAATCATACGTACCTGTATCGCCGCATTTACTTTCCTGGAATTAAAGTTAAGAAACATTGGGTTAAAACTTAATCTTCTTATTTCAACTTACCGACACCCCAGGTTCTGGTTTATCAAAGAGTAACTAAGTGTATCGATCTAGGGTTTTTGCTTGAAAGAATAACACAATTTAACGTAGAGTCTTTATTTGAACAGAGATATCGATACAGACACCCTTCAGGTGAAACCACCCTTCAGGTTTAACATTATTGAAATAAGTCAACAAGGTAACAGTGGAACGCTACGCCTCATCTCCAAGCCGCTCGGGAGAAAGCTACCTACCACCATCAAACAGATAAGTAACTTCATTATTCGTAATTTAAGATTCCGATATATTTTCTTTGTTTTCAGTATCGCGAACCCCCTTTTCCCCCTTTTAGAAAAGAACTTGTTACTGAAACACGCCCAAAAAGCTTACAAATTGGTGGCAAGCGGTAGGATTATTGCGAACCGTAATTCCGAAGCGCCGTATCGCACTCGATAACTTGTGTGTCGGGTCAGTATATCGCCCGGACTTGCGTGTGGTGCGCCCTGCACGAACCCAGTTCCATTTTGTAGCTAAGTGTTCAGTATCGAGTTCTTTTCAGTAGAGTCATATCGGAATCGAATAATCAGAACCAGGGTGTTGGTGTGTCACGTAAGGTACCGTAAATGTACCCAACTTCGGCCACTTTTGAAGGTTTTTTGAGTTTATTCAAAGTCAAATATATGAGTAAAAATCTGAAAAAAATAATTATATGGCAGCAGATCTGCTCTACAGGATGTCACTATAAATTTTTTTTATCATCACAACTTTGGCCTTTTTTAAAAACATGAAGTGTGGCCGAAGTTAGGTACCGTTGTGCTCCAACTTCGGCCACCGATGAAAAATGCATTAAAAACGAAGAAGTAGTAATTATATTGTAACTTCGGCCTAAAAAAAAAGATTTTTGAATTTAAAAATTATAAAAACCATACAAAGACTTTTTTGGAACACCTATAATACAATAAAACCATAGGAATATCATGGAAAACATCCAAACAAAGGCGAAATGCAGTAAAAAATGTCTATAAAGCTTTTCAAACATGAACTGATTATTTTAATTTTAAAACTTCAAATCATGGTAATTTTTAGGTCGACATTTCAAAAATATCATCATTATCAGTGCTAATAATGTCAAAAATACGAAATCGTCACACTAGTCATAAAACAGCCAAAATTATTTGTACAACATTTAAAACATTCATTGGTAATATTAACTTATCTGTCTTCTCTTGAAAGCTTTGTGTAATATTCTCAAACGACTATAAACTCATGACTAGTCATTAAAATAATATCACTACTTAGAGTGAAAATGGAAATGCATTGGAGTGACCCACCTTGAGAGGATTCTTCTTATTTCTCTTATCCTGCAAAGTCGATCTGGGTACTGCATATTTTTAGGATGCCTTCCGAATTGACAATTTCCTCCTTCAGTGCGTTTTCCATATTATCCGATATTATCGGATTATAGTTTTGGTACTCACGTCCACTAATTTTCTATCTTCGAGACGGATCCCCCATGGCCGAAGTTAGGTACACTGACTCAGTTATCGGAAAAAACTCCCCAGAACTCCCTCAAAACACGAAGTAAAAAAATGACTTATCACTCACCTTCAAGAACACTAAACTACGAACATGAAACGGTAAGAGCAAGTTCTAAGATCACATCTCATCAAAAACTACAATAGTTATAAAGCACACAAGCTGAAAAATGTCTAAACTGCTTGTTTACATTTTGATTTTTTCCATGGGAAAGTGATAAGAGTAACAAGCACGGGAGATATCAACATTAGGCCCCAAAGACACCTGTTGAAATTGAGAAAAAACTGAAAGTTTTTAATGACCCCTGAAGAGCACAGCTTCATCAGTACCACCAATATTTGAAATGGCCGAAGTTAGGGGACATGGCCGAAGTTGGGTACATCTACGGTACATAGTACTAAGAAGTTGTATATATTAAGTGAACTATTGCGCCTTATTTTCACACCTGTATTGCATTTACATTCACAACTGTATTACACAAACAGAACACCTGTGTTGTCACACAGACCCACCTGATACAGACCGAACTTGACAGAAACCGTTCCGAGCCGACCCTGTGACTGTGATTGTGATTGTGTTTTCCGGTATTGCTTGAATAACAGTGACAATGTCGTTGGGAGACCCAGATGACTTTGTGGATCCCGATCCATTCCAAGAGAAGGGTCCGGTCGACTTGCTTACTGAAACGATGAAGCAAATGAATACTTTGTTGTCAAAGTATAACGAGTCGAACCGTGACGAGGGCGGGAACGGTATTCCACGTTCCTTGCTCCTAGAAGTGGAACCATGGGACCCCGACGCGATCGGATCGCTGAGTGTTGGCTCGTTCTTTACGAATTTCGACGCAGTAACCGAGGGACTGACTCAAGAACAGAAACTGAAACTCCTCAGAATTAAGGCGAGAGGTATCGCGAAACAATTCCTTATCGACAGGAACGATACCCTTGATTGTGATAACGCCTATAACATGATCAGAGACGAAATATTATCATGGTTCAGAAGACAGAACCCGCAACATGCCGCCGCGTCATTATGGACGGTAAAGCGGAACGCCTCAGAAACCCTACGCCAGTTTGCGGATCGCATACGAGGGTTGGCACAATGCGCCGTATTAGCGGAGGGATCCTACCTGGATCGGCATGACCGTAGTGAATGGGTGGAACGGAAAACCCTCAGCGCTTTTATCAGAGGTGTCGGAAAGAAACTAAGCGCCTTCCTCGTCATGGATCGACCTACAACGATCCGCATCGCCCTCCAAAAGGCCGAGGAACTTGAAGAAACCTTGGCGGAAACAGAAGATACTGATGACCATTGGGAACTCGCAGCGGTATCGGCGGACCAGAGATGTTATAACTGTGGTGGAACGAACCACTTTGCCGCCCGATGTCCGCGCCAAGACCAACCCGTATCGAGACGAGAACAGAAATACGGTGAAGAACGCCGTAACCAGTGGAACAAAAACCCGCAAAACGCATGGAACGGTGACCAGCGGAACCAATGGAACGGTGACCAGCGGAACCAGTGGAACGGAGACCGTAGGGACCAGTGGAACCACGACCATCGTAACCAACGTAACGACGAAAAACCCATGCCCCGATACCCATGCTTATTTTGTGCATCAAAGGAACATTTTCCGGTGGATTGTCCCAGAAGCCCCCAAAAGACTATCTTTTGTAACTTCTGTGGATGTCGGGAACACCTCGAACCGGACTGCCCTCAAAAGAAGAAGCTGCTTCCCGTATCTCAGCCTCCCGCGGAACCGAGTCACGTAAAAGAGGTAACCCTCTACAAAGGAACCGAGGACAATAAATTGTGTGTAACCGCGGTGGATCAACCAATGACGAGAACCATTAGGATGAAAGTGGGTCTCGGACCAGAGACACGCAGTATGTTGGTGGACACAGGAGCCGCGCTTTCCGTATTAGCGAGCCCGGTGGCCGGAATACCGTTACGACCGACCAAGATGGTGGCTTGGGGAGCCGATGGAACCCTACTACCCTTTGCGGGGGAACAGGTCCTCGACACCCGTATCGGCCGACACCGTTTTACTCACACCTTCCCGGTGTTCGCGCGGAAGCGTGCCGACCTGAACTTACTGGGTCTCGACGTACTACGACGAATCCCACTAACTTTGACGATGGGACCAAACATGGAACTGAGGACCGACACCGAAACAATCAATGAGGAACGGGATATGGAGTCTCGTAGTCTCGGGAACATAGGGGTGGTAATATCGGACGGGAGGAGGGAGAACACCGTATTGCAGTGCCCGAGTTATCAGGACGGTACGGATACGGCCCTCCCCAGCACCTCTCGCTCAGTAACCGCTGCCCTTGTGAACCTGGAGGAATGGGAACAATACGGAGGATCGCCCGCGGTATCGCCCGTGGTATCGCCCACCGTATCGCCAGGTGTATCGGACCCCTCATTGACCCAACAACACAGAGGAACACCAGGGGTATCGCCCGTGGTATCGCCCACCGTATCGCCGGGTGTATCGGACCCCTCATTGACCCAACAACACAGAGGAATACCAGGGGTATCGCCCGCGGTATCGCCCACCGTATCGCCAGGTGTATCGGACCCCTCATTGACCCAACAACACAGAGGAACACCAGGGGTATCGCCCATGGTATCGCCCGTGGTATCGCCCACCGTATCGCCGGGTGTATCGGATCCCGTAACATCCCAACAACATAGGGAGACACCGGAGGTATCGCCCATGGTATCGCCGGGTGTATCGGATACCGAAACGTCCCCAAGCTTACAAATTGGTGGCAGCGAACAATCATCCATGGTATTGCCGGGCGTATCGATACTGATGATAACTCAAGACCCAGAAGAGGACCCCGATGTATCGAGAAGTGTATCGCCCCCATGCGAGGACGATATCGATGCACCATGTCATGAAAGTTTCGAGCAGGACGCCTCTTCAGAGAGTAGATGAACACTAAAAAGGGTCCATGAACTTTCGACAAGGGATTCCCTCACTAAAACGTGTAAGTTGGAGATGGAACCAACAAACACGGAACCAAACGAATGGACTCACAATGACGAAGATTGGGAACTTATACCAACCGACCAATGGGATGAGACACCACCAGACACGGAGGCCGTAATTGAAGAAAAGATCTCCCATTTAACCGAAGCGCCACAAGTAATGACAAGAAACACTCTGCTGTTTTATTGGGACCTGTTTCAACCACCTTCCGGAAACGGATGTAGTCTCCAAGTATCACATGAAATCACCACAACACAACCGGAAGTGACGAGTCAGAAGCCATATCCGATCCCCCACGCTCTTCGTGAGGTGGTGGAAAAACAGTTAAAAGATATGTTAGCTACTGGAGTGATCAGCAGTTCCACAAGCCCATGGTGCGCGCCGGTACTGATGGTCAAGAAAAAGACGCCTCCCGGAGAAACACAAAAATGGAGATTTTGTACCGACTTTAGGCAATTAAACAAGATAACGAAAGGGGATGCCTACCCTATTCCACGACTCCAGGAAACATTGTCCATGCTGGGAGGATGCAAGTACTTCACCACCATCGATTTAATTTCGGGGTACCATCAAATCCCTGTACATCCCGACACGAAGGAAAAAAACTGCGTTTTCCGTGCTAGGCAGGCATTTTGAATACGATAAAATGCCTTTCGGCTTAAAAAATGCGCCAGCGACCTTCCAACGCGTAATGAATAATGTGTTGTATGGAATCTTGGGTGATCAATGTTTAGTGTACCTGGACGACATGATCGTTTTTTCACCAACTGCAGAAGAACACCTCCTGAAACTCCGACAGGTATTCGACCGATTCCGAGATGCCGGGCTGAAAGTAAACCTCGCGAAGTGCGAATTTCTGAAATCGGAAGTGCGATTCTTGGGCCATAAGGTGACATCAACGGGGATACACACAGAACCCGAGAAGACGAAAGCAGTCAGGGACTTCCCTGTTCCCACGTCTGTATTGAAGCTGCAGCCCTTCCTTGGCTTAGCGGGATTTTATCGCCGCTTCAGCCCCAAGTTCTCCGAGATCGTGACCCCGTTGACCGACTTGACGAAGAAAGGAGTACCGTTCGAATGGACCGAACTCCATCAGAAAGCTTTCGATGAGTTGAAAACCCAGCTGACAGGAGAACCCGTTTTGGCCTACCCTGATCTCAATAAAACCTTCATCCTGGCCACGGACGCATCGAATTCCGCACTAGGAGCAGTACTGTCTCAGGAACACGACGGACAGGAGAGACCAATCGCGTACGCGAGCCGGAAGCTCAATCCAGCAGAAACCCGATACTCAGTGACAGAGAGAGAATTGCTCGCTGTCGTGTGGGCAGTGAGACATTTCCAAGAGTACTTACTGGGTCGGACCTTTGAGTTACAGACCGATCACATGGCCCTCACGGCGGCAATGCGCCTCAAGGACCCGACTTCCAGAATAGGAAGATGGATACTCAGACTAGCCGAGTACAACTTCACTCCCCGATATCGACCAGGATCGCAGATGGCTCACGCAGATGGGCTGAGTCGGATGGACATCGGTGCGATGACCCTCGAGTTTCCCCGAAGTCTCATCATCGCCGCCCAAAACATCGACCCATGGGTTCAGTCGACACTCCTCTTACGAACTGGAGGTGAGACCAGAAAAGTCAATGGAGTGGGCAAAATCAAGGTCAAACTGGATGGAAGGGAACAATGGGTTCCCCTGATGCCTGTTTCACTGAGGGATTGGCTACTGGAGCGTTGCCACAATAACGCCTGGGCTGGTCATCCCGGTGCCGAGGCATTAGAGAAAATCATAAGGAGACTAGGGTATTGGCCCAGTCTCGCCAAGGACATCAAGAACTACGTTCGCCAGTGCAGTGCCTGTCAGAAGCGTAACACGCCCAACGGACTACGACACCCGATACAGAAGCCTCTTTTACCAGAAAGACCGGGACAAATCGTAGGGGTTGATTTTGTTGGACCAATCACGTCTGGATCCACCCCGAAATACATCCTAACAGCCATTGACCATTTCACCAAATACGCTGAAGCATACGTAGTGGCTGATTGCACAGCGGGAACCCTGGCGCGAATTTTGGCAACAAGATACATTCCCACTCATGGTGTACCCGAGAGATTAGTCTCGGATAGGGGAACAGCGTTCACGGCAAAGTCAACCAGAGAACTGTGTCTGAACTGGGGAATACGTCAGGTATTCACAACAGCCTACCACCCCGAGGGTAATGGTGTCTGCGAAAGGTTTCACAGGACACTAGCAAATATCCTGGCAAAGATCGTCAAAAAGACCACTGCATGGGAAGTCGTTCTACCGGTAGCACTGGCTGCATACAGAGCGACCCCACACAAAAGTACCGGTTACACGCCAAATTATTTGACTTTCGGTAGAGAAATCCGATTACCGAATGAGACGTTCCAGAGCGTGAACACGGAACCCGATGACTCCAACCTGCGACGACTGAGGATCGCTCGTAACGCCGCTATAAGTTGCCTTCACGATGCCTGGAAAAAACGCAGCGACGTCATAAATCGCCGTCTGAAAAGTCGATCTTTCCAACTAGACGACCGAGTGTATTTAAGGGAAATACAGCCACCGGCGGGAGCCGCCAGGAAGCTGTGGAGTCCCTGGTCGGGACCCTGGGTGATAACGGCGAAATACACGGAAGTGACATACGAAATTCGTGACCTGGCAAACCTGAAACATCAAACTGTACATGTGAACCGCCTCAAACCAGCATTCCTCAACGAAGTGCCAGACGAAGCCTTCACGGACCAAGAGGTGGAACCAACCAGAATGGAAGTTACACCCGTAACACAAACCGAACCGACCTTGGTGGAAAAGTTGTTGGTCGAAGACTGGGCCTCAGCTGACGAGAAACCCATCCAGCTGTACCCAGTAACTCCGACCCTCGAGGTAGAGAAAACAGAAACAATCCGGTCCCTTGAACCGAGGAACCGTCAAAAGTCCCGTAACCTCACCACAACCAACAATCCCACATACCACGAACAACCTGTGGGACCAGATGACAAGCCCACCAGAAACATCTTCCGACGAAGACCCCCCATACACACCAAGACAGGAACCAGCCGCCCCTGTTAGTGAAGTGGAGACCACCGCCGACGAGACTCGAACAGAGGACACACCGAGATACATCCTCCGTCGGAGAGTGCCGGTCAATTACCATCACCTTCACACAGGACGAGGCTCGACTGAATTACTTACTACTAGAATGACTAATACAGACAGACATGCAACACATAACTTCAATAATACAGTTTGAAACATGCATATACAGTTAAAGTTCACTAAAGTTTATAATTAAAAGTTACAATTTACAAAATTAAAAAAAAAAAAAAAAAAAAAAAAAAACCACATGTACTTACATTTAATCCAGGAACACGATACCCAAAGATGCAACCCAATAGGCCCCAGTCAAAAACTAGGACCCTTCAGGTCAAACATCGAGTAGTAAGAAAATTAAATATCACTTACCTGTAACCTGAGATCGTAGCGACCCTCAACCTCCGAACCAAAGCGCCGAAAACAATGTCATACAACTCACTTCTTAAAGGCGAAATTTAGTAAGGGTTAAATCTATTTTAGGATGACGCAGCGTCAGCTTGGTACACCCGAAGCGTGGGAGCACCCACCACCGCCGGATGAATCCATCGTCACGTTACGTCGCGAAATCGAAAAACAGACGCGCGAACTCGCGAAACTTCCGCGGACTTTCGTGACTACAACCGAACCGTCGTGCTACCCCGAGTCAAAAATGGCAAGCCTGGCCATTTATCTCAGAGCATTTTCGGGCGGATTATTACGAAGCCAGAGCCGCCCTAGGCGACGTTTGCATGGTGACCCTCAGCCAAATAGCGGAATGGATGCCGATATATCAGAGGATTGCGAAGGAACGAGACGTCCTATTGGAGGAACGGAGTGAACTCCAACGACAACAAGGGATCTTGGAAAGGAGGAACCGAGACTTGTTGAGGACACTGCGCCGAGCACCACAACCTGGCGTAGTGCCTGCACTACCTTCCGCAGAGCCACCCGCGGCGAGCACCAACGACGTAGTTGCCCAACAACGAAGCCAACCACCTTCCGCACCACCGTTGTCACCCCCCAGCTCTGATGTGGACTCCATCCCTGCAGCAGTCCAAAAGTATGAGTCGCCACCGCCAACGCCCGGGCGTAGTCTTAACCCGAACCCCGCGACCGCGCAAACTCCCTTTCGTGTCGTGACCGACGTGGATCCCGCGATCTTTGGCTCTCCGCGCCCCTCCGAAGATTCCGAAGCCAGCGCCTGGGTACCAACACCCATACCCAAACTTCGACTGCGCCGCTGTGGAAAACGTGACGAAGCCACTCCTTCGACCCTCCAACCTGAAAGGTCGTCGGTGCGAAAAGGAGCGAAGGAGTGCCCAGTGTGTCTGCAACCTTGCCAGTACATCCTGAAGTTCAGGTGTACTGCCTGTAAAACGTTTTGGCAACGGTTGCGGAAGGCACACGCCACCGGAAAGCCACTTCCCACATGTCCTCCAGAACATCAGGAGCGCCGAGATACTCCCAACTGCTCGGGATGCCGGAGACACAGGTACGAGGAGGCCCTCAAGCAAGCGTACCCTGCTGATCAGCTGCCAATACCCAGTGTCATCGAGGATGACCCTGGCTCCCAAAGGGGCGGGGAATGTGAGCAACAGCCTAGTTGCTCACTGTTTCCCCTCACAGGCGCCAACCGCCCGTAAGTCCTGATTCCCTTTGGGGGACCAGGGTCCTAGCCCACAAGAGACCACTTTAAGAGGGCGTGGTCTCCCTACTTCCATGTGCTCGAATTCCACCATAGAGCACAAAACAATCAACTGTCAACACAAGGGAAAAGTCATCCATCACATCCATCTGAGCAACCTGTCCAACCTGTGTGACTTAAAGAAGAGAGGACGACCAACCAAGGAGGAGGGAGAAGACAAATGGCCGCCAAAATGATCCTCATAATGAAATGTTTTAGAGGAAACTCACTAGTCCTGAAGCTAAAGCCTTGCCAGCAGTCTCGAAGCTCTCACCCCTATCTTTGACGCGCTCTCCCCTGTATCGCACTATATCGATACCCCCAGCTATCAACCCTCCTGCCTCCCCCAAGTCATAGGAAACGCGAAGTGAATCGGACAGTACCTGAGAACTTGTGACGTCCCGCCCCCTGGAACCACCGTCGTCGCCCGGATCGTCGCATCGAGGACCACGGAGGAACCAGTCCTTTCCTGGCTCTCCCCTTCAACCGCATCGCACCACCACGCCTGGACTCGCTTCGGTAACCCGGAACGTGAGTGTTTAAAACTAAATCCTACCTATCTATAATTGGCCAATTTAGAGGTAGAGGTACGCAACTCAGTAAACATAGCTATAACGAAAGTAGAACTACAAAAGACTTACCTGTATCTAACCTATAACTTACCTGTATCGCATCTATCCATAAGCGTAACGCATCTTATACTAAGACTTAAAACTACCTAGTCATAATTAGGAATCAAACTTACCTTTCTTACCTTTTGATATCTTGCAGTAACGCCCCTCAGGCGATCGGTCCCTGGGATCGAGACTTGCCGAACTTACCTGTAGCACGTGTATTGAAAATCATACGTACCTGTATCGCCGCATTTACTTTCCTGGAATTAAAGTTAAGAAACATTGGGTTAAAACTTAGGGTGGTATGCCAGAACGACCCTCGAAGTTGGAGGGATGTTTGAGTAAGGGAGCTCCCTTACTTATTGGAGGGTGGTTTTGAGGGAGGCCCTTAAAAAAATGCAGTGCAGGAACGACCCTTACAGTTCGAGGGATGGTGGTTTGCTTTGAGGGAGCTATGAGGGCCCGTTAGGTTCATTGCTCTGCCTATCCAACTTTTCATGTTTGGCGGGTCGGAAATCTGAACAAGATGTTTATTTTTGAGTCCAACTTCTCCACGTCTATCATGGTCGCGTCAACAAACTGTTGAGTGAAGCGGAGTCGTTATTGTGTTTGTTTTATCAGTGCTTAAATGACGGAAATTGTGTCGAAAAAACGGTACGCACCTGCAGAAATAGCGTACCTGTCAACACTCATAATGGAGAGGAAACACATGATTGAAAACAAGGAATCCGATGCTGTTTCCTTGCAGCAAAAAAGGAGAGCGTGGGACGAAGTTGCGCAGGAGTTCAATAATGTTCCGACCCACACAAAGGTAAGTAAATTGTTTATTACGTAGGTACTTGTACCAATAGGAAGGAAGTAGTAACCTTCTACCTTCTTGCCAAGACAATGCAAACATCAGCCGCCAAAAATAGGTAGGATATTTTTTTTAATATTTGAGATGCGATCTTTAGCGAGCATCCAGCCCACCAAACTACACAAATCATACCTATGCTTATCGACACTAATCTATATTTTACTAAAACTATCGATTTAGGATGTTTTATTTTTGAGATATTACCCTCCCTACCCTCTTTTGCCCAGCACTAGAGAAAATATCATTACTTCAACAACAACAAAAATATTTACTGCGTTAGAAAATGTATACTGTGAGGTTTTCAGCTTTTGTTTGGAAATTTATTATAGTACCTACCTACCTGTTCTTCCACATTAATGATTTTTGAATTGAACTGGAATTGAATTTAATGAACTGGATTTTTGAAATTGGGGAAGTGCACCTGCCTACATAGTTATTTTTCTACTACTTTTTTACATTTTTATGACATCACTTTCCCGCCAAAAGTAGGCGGGTGGCCTTTTCCCAGTCAAATTAATACCTACATACTTTTCCCATTCAACTTGATAGTTTACCCCATTGAATTAACAATTTCTCCATTCGAATCATAACGGAAAAGTATTAATTTGATAGGGAAAACTATTAATTTGAATGTGAAAAGTATAAACTTGACTGGGAAAAGCTATAAAACCTACAGGTTCATGCTTATGGGAATAATTTTTTTGTTGAACGTTGAAATAAGGTTACCTATTGGAGAAAGTATTCAACTGTAGAATATTAATAAATTTCTTATTCAACACGGATTTGTCCGTTTGAAAATATCGTAACCAATCCTCTCTTGTTCTGAAATGTAACCTTCTCTACAGAGGAGTAGGTACTTTGAGGACTGATAGAGCATTTTAATTTATTTCAGGCAAGAGAAGGAGGTTGGGGCGAGGCGAAGCGGTAGCTGAAGAAGTTGCTGCCAGGTCACGCCTGAATGAACAGAAGATGGCAAACGAAGAAGAGCTCCACCAGCTGAGGGCAGATGAACTCCGCCTAAGGCGGGAAATAGCTGAAATCGATCGTCAGCGAGCACAAGAAGAGCTCGAAAGAGCAAGATCAGAAACTGCCTTCCGAGCTCGTATGCATAAGTTGGAGGAGGATTTGTTTATTTCAAAATTTAATCCAAAATAATAACATCATGTATTTTTACAATTTAACTACATAGGTACATACTTATTTTTCTTAATTAGATGAAATTATAATTTTTTTCTAAAACTGAAGTAATTTTCGTTTATTCACATTTTCCTTTGAAAAATCATAAACAGGGGTACTACGAGTTAAAAATCACACATGTTTATCATGAGAAGTGTGTCAAAATGAATTCATGTCTGATTACGTTGCCCCTCCGAGTAGAAACCTGAGGTGGTGTTAAATCTTCGTCTTCTATATTTTCTATGTTAAGCGATTCGTCTTCTTCTATCGGATCATCCCTTCCTATATTATGTAGCCCTTATATTATGTAGGCCCCTGTCATCATATGTTTCGTCTAACATTCCCAGTAAAATATCACGTACAATAACTTTGTGAAATCGGAACCTTTTGATGAATTCCTGGTCACAATATTTTTCTATAGGATTTGCATAATCTCTCATCACTCTTCTCACCAAAATAGGGAATGTTGTCCTCCAGATAATCGGCGAAATCAAGATAATCATCATCAATTATCATTTTAATATGTTAGTAATTAACTTCGAAAAATTATCACAAACCAAATAAGCAAGGATGTGAGAGTGATTCACAGCGAGGAGAGACCCTTGAGGGACCTCGTGACCACCCTCAGGTTCGGAGGCCATCCCTCTGAATCTCGATATGTGATTGGATGAAATTCGGAGGGGCACCCTTGAACTGTGTCTTTGCATTGAACGGGGGTTAGAGGGTCATTTGAGTGGCGACCCTCCACTGTAAGGGTGCCCCTCCAACGTTTGAACTAAGGGTGGTCTGTGGATTAGGAACTTTTACTGGAGGGAGGCCCTCAAACGGTTTGAGGCCCTCAAAAGATCGAGGGTCGTTCTGGCATACCACCCTTAATCTTCTTATTTCAACTTACCGACACCCCAGGTTCTGGTTTATCAAAGAGTAACTAAGTGTATCGATCTAGGGTTTTTGCTTGAAAGAATAACACAATTTAACGTAGAGTCTTTATTTGAACAGAGATATCGATACAGACACCCTTCAGGTGAAACCACCCTTCAGGTTTAACATTATTGAAATAAGTCAACAAGGTAACAGTGGAACGCTACGCCTCATCACCAAGCCGCTCGGGAGAAAGCTACCTACCACCATCAAACAGATAAGTAACTTCATTATTCGTAATTTAAGATTCCGATATATTTTCTTTGTTTTCAGTATCGCGAACCCCCTTTTCCCCCCTTTTAGAAAAGAACTTGTTACTGAAACACGCCCAAAAAGCTTACAATATTATTAAATTTTAAAATTAAAAAATTTTAAAATTAAATTTTTAAATTTAAAATTCACTCAAAAGAGCATGGTTAAAATCATAATCAATGTATGAATAAGATTAAATTCTTGATCACAGGAAATGTGTGATTATTTACACGAGATAAATGATTAATCACAGAAATCGGTGATTAATCACAGAAATTGGTGATTAATAATCACCAATAATTAATAATATGTTTTTTTCATGAAGGAGATACGAATTGTATGCTTATGTCTTCTTCATGAAAATTAGAAGAGGTTTAGCCGTTTTACTGAGATAAGATCGAAAACACGAAAAAATCTTAAAAGTGAAATAACTCGAAAACGAAGCCTCTAAATAAAAATTGTTAGGAGACTTTTTTTGTTGAAAATTAGTAGTAGAATCGAACCCTGGTCGGTGGTGCGTTCGAAAGGGTGACAACCTGTAAAGATTGGCTAAAAAGAGAAATCATAACAGTTACAAGAAATTGTTTCACTCGTTTTTGCTCCCTTCCACCCCTTTCGCAGCACCTTTTGGAAAGCTCACAGTGAGGTCTTTCAGTTTTATCGGAGTGTAACTGCCTGAGGGTCGTATGTTCCAAAAAAATACTAATGTCGACAAGAAATTGGTATAGAGCTATGTCCTCTTCACCCCACTCCGAGATGAAAATTTAGTCATAATCCATAAACCCTGAACGGAATGCAATAAAGACTTCACCACACTTCTTTCACTACAACGTTATATTATCCCCGTAGTTGAAGGAAGTTTATACCGAATAAAAGCCAAAAGTGTACCTACAGAAAAGTAGTCTTTTTAAGAAAAGTAACCAAAAGTTTATAGATTAGAAGCATTAAAGCGAGGAAGAGCTCGCCCAAGCATCAACTCTTTAAAACGGCTGGAAGCGGCTTTGACGACCCGTAAATCTATACACCAACAATACATATAGCAAATCCATTTCATTTCAAGGTTGAAAAAACAAAGTCTGCCTAATGGCTGTAGCACATAGCTTCCTCGTGTCCCATACCCTTATTGTGTAGATGATCCGATGCATTGTAGTTAATCGCAAAACATCAATCTTAATAGTTAACAACCATCTACACCACATAATCCCGGAAAATTTCATCGAATTCGAGTGGAAAATGTAGACGTCATGGCTATTACAGGGAAATGCACGTTTGCGCAAGCGCAGTGGCTATACTACCTATCAGTCCAGGGGCGATGATTTTCTTGGAGACCATCCACACTCGAATCAGCATAATCTCTAAACGTTTCATGAGAGACACACACACAGACACATGAACACACAGTCAGACAGACACTGACTCGGAATCAATAGTGTTCAGGAAGGCATAAAACGTAAAACGCGAGAGGAAATTTTGATTTTCTTGAATTTTTTCTCAACCTTGACAACAATGCTTCCGCCACCTTGGGAGACTCGGGAGCAAAATGTTCTCCAAAATCAAAATTTCCACTCGCGTTTTAGGTTTTAGGCCTTTCTGAAAATTTTTGATTCCGTGTCTGTCTGTGTGTCCGTGAGTCTGTCATGAAATCCTTGTAACGGGCAAAACTATACGAAGCTATTGTCCGATTTCGATGAAATATTCAGGGATTGTGCTGGTTGGCGTGTTGATGGTCCCCTAAGAAAATCATCGTTCCCAGATCAATATTAGCCGCTGCGAATGAGCAAACGTTAATCCCTTGTAACAGTCATAACTTCTACATATCCCATCCGAATTCGATGAAATTTTCAGGGATTGTACGTGTTGACCTGTAGATGACCTGTAGGGTAGCGCAAGCTACGTAGAGATAGATGTTTTGAGATTAACTACTATGCATCGGATCATCTATACAATCAGGTAATGGATACGATGAAGCTATGTGCCACCCCAACTTGGCAGAATTTTTTGTTGTATGGTGCCAGGATCTTAAAGGGAAATTATTACACAAAATTGAAATCCGAAAATCACATTCTGAAGACGTAATGCTCCAAAAACCGTGACCTTTTCTCAGTTTTTGCCGGAAATTTCAAAAACCACGCGTTTTTTAGGGTGTCCCACAGTAAGACTTGGGCGTCTTTATAGGATTAATCTGAGGTGAAGTTGGACAACACTCAACAGAAAAAAATAACCGTTTTTTAGTTTTTTGTTAAATAACCTCATACTAATCCGTTTTAGACCATTCTGAATCCAAATCCGCCAAAAAAAAAACCATACGTGAATGTCGCTCAATTCCAACCGAATTGCGCGTTTCTTTTTTTGTTCGACTCAGATAACTTCCCAGTTGCACATTACGTCACCAGGGTATCGAAATTAGCAAGGGGAGTGGGCGAGTTGGGGGTTAATATTCACGAAATATATATAGCTCACTAATTGAACCCAAGCTTTGCAATGGGAATTTCCCTCACATTTTTTCAATTTTTTTTTTCGAAAGAGGGTTCACTGATATGGAAGACTCGAATTCATGTTGGGTATCGTAGATCATCGATTTTGCCTCTAGAAGTGTTATGGTTGATAAGGTGGTGGGGGGGGGGGAGTCCACAATGTCTTAATCAAAATACTAAGTAAATTACCAGCTTCATCCGTCCAAAAAAAGAATTCTTTCAATGCTGAAAATGTTGAGTGACTTGTTACTCCTTAAGGTTTCAAATACTCTGGTTTTCTCCCTCCAAATTTAGTTTATCTTCTATTTTAACGTAATTTAAAATTTAAATGCATCATTATTTTTACCCCCAGCATGCTCTAGGTCGGGCGAAAATTTTACCTGGGGAACACCAGTGGGGAAAACTTGGGATCTCTAATTTGTTCTCTATTTGTTATATTTTTTCTATTTATTCAGTTTGTCCTACCCGATTTTTCCTACCACGCCCAGTTTTCCCAACTCGAAAATAGAATTGATCTGAATTAAGTTTGTGAATTTGCGTGCATTATAGTAAAGGGCGACCTGGAAATAACAAGTCCATGAACTGGCAGTAGGCGGCTCCTGTGCAGAGCTCTTCAATTTTGTTGAATCTTGACTGTAGGCAGTCATTTACCCATTGAAGTAAGTCGTGCCTGCTCATATTGTCAGTCGTCACGTTCGTCGAATGGACGTTGACGGCCATTCTGTGAGATTCGAAACACAAGAAGCCTCTGAAAATGAACAAATAGAAGAGTAGTTAATTTAACAATGTAGTTTGGTTACCGACTAGGCTTGTACCTATATCCATCCTCGAATTTCCATAAAAACAACAAATTAATGAACAAATTAAATCGTAAATTCAAACTCGTCCAACAAAACTTCAATACGTTACCTAGCTCACTCCAGTAACTGAGAAGAAAATGATCGTCAAGATTGGGAAAGGAGTTTTTTTTTTTTGCTAACAGATAGGGACTGTTATTTTTGTTCATTAGTCACTTCCTTCTTTCACTATCCGGTGTTTCTCGCATCCCAATATTCCTCTCAGTTTTCCTGGTGATAACGTGAGCATGTGTGAAAGTGAATCACTCATCAGGGCAAAATAGAACTTGAAGGATCGAAGGTGAGACGTAAGTTGTTGAAGACATTACCTGGTGCTAGGCTTAACACTTCTTTTTACCCCTAAAAAACGAGAAAAATCGCCATTATATACCTATGCTTCAGGACTTGTATTATGACCAGATATTTTTCAGGAATATACGTTGGAATTGTTAATACCCATAAACATGGATGCACTCGTGGGGACGTCCCTTTGAGATGAGAAGTTGAAGGCAAATTAGGTCGAAAACGTGTTTTTCGTGGATATTACAATCATAATCATAGTAATATTGTAATACCTAGTTTTCCTAGCGATGGCCGATGGATTATCTTTGAAATGAAAGCTGATATTACAAAGACCTTGCGCTTATGGACTAGTATGGTCTCTAGTGCACTTACCGTGTTTCGGATCAATGGGTAGCAGTTGGTAGCGGAAGGCGTCGATGTTCGTTGACTAGGTGATTCCCCTTGGAAACACCGAAAAACAATATTCTTCGTCTGAAGTTAACCAGGTAAGTATAATTTGACTCTTTATTGCGTTATTGTGTATAATTTGCTTTGTTGATCAACATTAACTCTTTTCTTTTGTTTCAGTTTCTTCAAGACTCAGGTAAGTGAATTTATGTTCTGCAATCTATGAGTGACTCTACTTTTACTTCAATCAAGGTAAGTTATTCAGGTAAGTATTTTATTAATAGACGTAATTTCTGATCCTATTACGCTCCAGGAAACTGCTCAGGTAAGTATTCAAAAGTCGGAACGCCAGTTCAGGAACAAAAGGTAAAAATCTCTATTTAAACGAAAAATACTTTGAACATTCAATAAATGGCATAAAAACGACTTAATCCTAATGAGTTTAACTTCAGAATTATCAAGGTAAGTAATAAAGATAGGGCCCTGATGGGGTTAACCTATATCTGTCCACGTGGTGGGTTGTTACCAAACACCACGAGATCGAGAACAAGAACACGGTGTTACGAAACACCACGAGATCGATAACATCAACTAAAAGTCCCTTTTGGACATTAAAATACAAGAAAATTTATACCTAGGAGGAACTCCAAAGCAACGATTAATACAAAATGAAATTAGTTTACCGGTTTTGACTATTATGAGAGAGAGAGTTCGTGGGGATGGTCCAGGTGGAAATGCGGTGGTCGTCCAGAATCTTCGTGGAGTACTTGGGAGGGCGCAATCGTACACCAATGTATCCAGGCTCGAGGATCTGGTTGCGAATTATCAAATTGTGACTCTAATTGACTTCACTTGTCATAAAACTGTTCTTTCACTATTCCTGCTGCCTCACAGCTTGCTAACACTTGTACATACTTCTGGGTGAGCGCTCGATCAAGACACGACTGAGGTCTTCAAGATGGCGTTGCCCTCAGCCGTGTCCCCCCCTACGCGACCTTCCCCCACCTGGCTATTCCTTCGCACTGGCCTGGGTGGTGCTGCCGCCTGGTAGCGACCGCGGTCCCTCTACTTCCATGCGGTCCTCTGTGCATGGAAGGCTTCTCTTCAGGATCAATTTCGGGATGGATTTGGTGGAGCTCTGTGGTGATGGCCCACCACACTCCTCCCTTCTCAGGAGGCCGATGTCCTCATCGGCTTTCTTCCGTCCCTCAGGGGTCACTGGAGGACCTCCTGCACCACTTTTGTCAAACTCTTTTCAAA
This sequence comes from Apolygus lucorum, assembly GCA_009739505.2. Lineage (NCBI taxonomy): Eukaryota > Metazoa > Arthropoda > Insecta > Hemiptera > Miridae > Apolygus > Apolygus lucorum. The sequence continues at coordinate 95,880,422 of CM019167.2, read as the reverse complement.
CTCGCATCCTTTCCTCTCATCCTCAGGTTGTCCCTAGACTTCCTACTCTCCCAACGACCTCCCTTGGGCAACAAGATCCCGTCGGACAATGGCGACCGCCCGAACCCGGAGTTCTCCCCATCTCGGCCCGAATCGGTCCGACCAACGTCGTGGCTCCCCTCCCTCTCAACATGGGTCAAAGGTATTCCGGATAAACATCTCCAGGTAAGTTTCTTTCAGCTTTTAATTATTTATTGTTTACAATTTACATATTTATTCTTCACTAATTTATACATGTATTATCTTTTCTCTTTTTGTAATTAACTTTTGTTTTATTTATTTACAGGTACATTCAGGACTTGGACCTACTCCGCTCCATGGCACATCCGCACGCAGCCCAGGTAAGGTATCCGGTGCGGCTGGTACTCTGGCTCAACCGGCTGGGATGAGGCCTGGGGGTCGCTGGTTTCAGCTTCGGCTTGACTCGCCTCCCCTGGCGTCGTTCCTTTTGGTCGTCGTACAGTTGGGTCGGCATCCATGTCGGAAGTCCCCTCGCTGTCCTTCTCCTCCGTCCTCTCCTCGGGGACCATTTCTTCGGGTGTGACTGGGGTACTGGTTACGCCAGTCACCGGATCGGTGGTTGTGGCCTCCGACCGGCACAGGTGACAACGTGTCACCAACTCCGGCGAGTCCTTCATTCCACCGTCCGCGTTCGTCTGCATCTTCATTTTGGTTCGCGGCCCATTCCAGAAACTCCAGAAGGCCTTTCCCCTGTCAGGCGGGGCCGCCACTGGTCTTGCGCCACCTCTAGGTCCATCGTGGGATCCAGAGTGACGCCGTTGCTGGCTGATTCCTCGCCCACGCAGGCGCCAAGCCCGTTGCAGTCGCTTCCTGGCCAGTCTTGAGATTCGCCGCAACACTCTTACCAATCGAGTGATAGCGGTCGATGGAACGGCAACCGTTCCACTTCTGGTCATGTTTCTTATTGTTTCGTCATTTGCGGCTTCGCTTGCTGGGACCTCGTGGACCGACTCGGCCACAGGTTCCCGTTCCGCCTGAGATCCGGAGCATGGTCGTTCGGTCGCAGGTGGCATTTCCTCACCCTTGTTTTCTTGAGAAACCGGTGAGGTGAGCCCGTGGTTTGCTGGCCCGTCCATCAGCTGCTGGTCCTCCTCCCGCAGCTCCACAAGCTGTGCCTGTGTGAAGTCAACCAAACAAGCGACTTGATGGTACTCTTGCTGCTGCACCTCGTCGGGATCTGCAGCTCTTCTTTCTTCCTTGTCCGGAAGTTGTTCACTATTATCTGTGTGAGTGAGCTCCTCGTCCGTTAGAGGGTGCTCGTTTTCAGGCTTCCTGGGGATTTCCAAAGGACAATCCTTCGGTGCATTTGGCTTCTGCCGGACATCGTCCATTTGGTTTTTCCTTTTCTCTGCTCGCCAACCAGCCGATAGCCGCTCCAGGCTTTTCACGGTGTTGGGGTCTCGGATCAGGGTTCCGATGGTCAAACGTTCGCCAGTCTGAGGGTGGTCCATTTCCGCCGCCCCTGTGTCGGTTCGGATCCTGATGGGGAACTTCTCCAAGAGGTCCAACCCCAAAAGACTAAGTCCAGAGTCTGGCCGGTCAAACACGAAGAAGTCATGCATAGTGGTGACCGGTCCGATCGTCACTGGAGTCGTCTGTACTCCTCGGAGTAACATCCTCTGTCCATCAGCTCCCCACAATTCCTCTGTGGTCGGCTGGATCTCCACCCCGGGAATAGGCTCGGAAAGCGCCGAAACCGTGGCTCTGGTATCCAGCACCATTTGGCGATTGGTGTCTCCTAGTCGGACGGGAACGTATATCACCGGTCTTATGGTGAGCTTAGCAGTTGTCTGGAATGCGACCAATTCGTCGTCTCGCTTCTCCTTTTCAGGTTCACTTGGTGTTGGTGCGGCAATGGCCACTGCTGTCGCTGAAGTGGGCACTGGAAATGGGAATCTGGCCATTATCTGCTCCTTCCTGGCGCACTCGGCCTCATAGTGGTCCTTGGAGCTGCAGAAATCACACAAGTAGTCCGCGACGATCATCGTGGGACAATATGCCGTGTAGTGGCCCCACTGACCGCAATAGTGGCAGAAGGGACGCAGTTTTGGGGGAGCTGGTTCCCTTGGAGGGAATCTCCTTCGGGACCCTTCTCCCGGCATGGGTGTCAATGGCGGCGTTCGAACTCCGCTAGGACCATTGCGGTTTGGGCACCTAGCTGCGAAGTGTCCCATCTCCCCGCATCCGTAGCATTTTCGGGGTTCTTGATTCAATATTCCGGCCACGTCCCACCTGAGCTCGGGTTCACGATCCTCGCAGGCAGTCTCCTCCCACTCCTCGGCCCGCTCGACAGCCTCCTCCAGAGTCTCGGTGGTTCCTCCTCGCAAGAACAAACTGATATCCTTGTCCACCCCCCGGATGAACGCTCGCAGAGTTTTCTGCTGGATCCACGCCCGTTTTCGTGCTGGAGGAAGGTTTTCCTCCGCTTCTACAGCGCACGATGCCAGGTTCAACAGTCGTTCCGCATATTTTCGAAGAGGTTCTCCCACCTGTCTCTTCGTTGTCCACAGCTTGACATTGGCTTGTTCGGGGTTTTCCTTTCCATACCAGCGGAGAATTTTGGTCTTTAAGCGGTCATAGGGTTGTTCACCCGTCGCTTCAATCAGGAACCGCTTTACCCCTCCTTTCAGTCGCGCCCTCAGGAACTGCACCTTCTGCACCTGTGTCAGTGTGGTAGTGGCTTGTTCCACCTCCGAGAAGAATTGTTGTGCGGAAATGCATCCGGATTCATCGGGGTTCCACACGTCCACTTCCATGAACAGCGACCTCGGGAGTCCGGTACCCTGCTCTTTGGGTTTCGGAACTCCTCGCTGTGTGGCGAAAAAGTGTCCCATCTGCGCCATCGCGGAGGTGACAGCATCCATCATCTCGCGTCCAATCTCCGCGTCGTCTCCTCCTTCAGCCATTTCGGAGTTCAGGTGTGAAAATATTTATACAAAAAAAAAAAAAATGGTAAAAGTTTTCACTTTTGTCACTATCGGTTGTTATTTTTCAAAGTAGGTAATTGCGCGAGAACAGGTGTTTTGCGAGAGTTCACGGATTCGGAACAGTGGTTCGGAACCGATAACAGAACGTTGGGTGGCTGTTCCGATCCAAGAACGAGTTTCTGTACTCGTTCGAGTTTCGGTAACAGGTACTTCGAACCGTTCCCTTGACTCGGGAACAATGGTTCTCGGAACGTGTTGACGTTACGAAACCCGTTGGTTCGAAACTTGATGTTACGGATCGTCGACCCGAAACCCGATGACCCGCCCGAGAGTTGTTCCGATACGGTTTGTATCCAGAACTCAGAACCAACGAGAAAATCGACCCGGATCGTCCGATCAGAGAGGACCCGGAACGCGGCGGTCCGCCCAAGATTTACACGGGAGAACGTCGCTAGGACAACCTGATATCTCGCTAGTTCACTCACACTCCTGTTCCTCTGCTCACGAGTGGTTTTATGTCTACGGCCGTATTTTTTGTTTTTACAGAAAAACAATGTCCTACGCTCGTAATTTTCTTTGTCAATGTACAACAAAATAAATTCTGAATAAACAATTCAATTGATATCCCTATAACACTTCTGATCAGTCTCCTGGGCAATTTTTCTACTAGTCAGTGCAAGGCGAACCGAAGGTTCGTGATAGTTTGGTACCTATCAAAATCACACCGCGGGCCACCAATTTGTAATACCTAGTTTTCCTAGCGATGGCCGATGGATTATCTTTGAAATGAAAACTGATATTACAAAGACCTTGCGCTTATGGACTAGTATGGTCTCTAGTGCACTTACCGTGTTTCGGATCAATGGGTAGCAGTTGGTAGCGGAAGGCGTCGATGTTCGTTGACTAGGTGATTCCCCTTGGAAACACCGAAAAAAAATATTCTTCGTCTGAAGTTAACCAGGTAAGTATAATTTGACTCTTTATTGCGTTATTGTGTATAATTTGCTTTGTTGATCAAAATTAACTCTTTTCTTTTGTTTCAGGTTCTTCAAGACTCAGGTAAGTGAATTTATGTTCTGCAATCTACGAGTGACTCTACTTTTACTTCAATCAAGGTAAGTTATTCAGGTAAGTATTTTATTAATAGACATAATTTCTGATCCTATTACGCTCCAGGAAACTGCTCAGGTAAGTATTCAAAAGTCGGAACGCCAGTTCAGGAACAAAAGGTAAAAATCTCTATTTAAACGAAAAATACTTTGAACATTCAATAAATGGCATAAAAACGACTTAATCTTAATGAGTTTAACTTCAGAATCATCAAGGTAAGTAATAAAGATAGGGCCCTGATGGGGTTAACCTATATCTGTCCACGTGGTGGGTTGTTACCAAACACCACGAGATCGAGAACAAGAACACGGTGTTACGAAACACTACGAGATCGATAACATCAACTAAAGTCCCTTTTGGACATTAAAATACAAGAAAATTTATACCTAGGAGGAACTCCAAAGCAACGATTAATACAAAATGAAATTAGTTTACCGGTTTTGACTATTATGAGAGAGAGAGTTCGTGGGGATGGTCCAGGTGGAATGCGGCGGTCGTCCAGAATCTTCGTGGAGTACTTGGGAGGGCGCAATCGTACACCAATGTATCCAGGCTCGAGGATCTGGTTGCGAATTATCAAATTGTGACTCTAATTGACTTCACTTGTCATAAAACTGTTCTTTCACTATTCCTGCTGCCTCACAGCTTGCTAACACTTGTACATACTTCTGGGTGAGCGCTCGATCAAGACACGACTGAGGTCTTCAAGATGGCGTTGCCCTCAGCCGTGTCCCCCCCTACGCGACCTTCCCCCACCTGGCTATTCCTTCGCACTGGCCTGGGTGGTGCTGCCGCCTGGTAGCGACCGCGGTCCCTCTACTTCCATGCGGTCCTCTGTGCATGGAAGGCTTCTCTTCAGGATCAATTTCGGGATGGATTTGGTGGAGCTCTGTGGTGATGGCCCACCACAATATAGGTATATGTTATATTCGAATTATATGATATATATCGAATTATAGGTACAACTTGTAAATAAACATATGTAGATAGGTATACAATTTATATATTATATTACAAATCTGCGTATATTCATTGTGCCCAAAAATGCAATAGCCGAGTGGGTACCTACTCCATGAGTTCGTGAAGACGAGTAGAACATGAATACGGACTCCTAACATCTTCAAAACGTACCCTGTGCACAGACATTTGGGGTCTAGTTGTGCCCTGAAGCTTTTGGTTGATGACAGTAACTTCAAAGGGTTGAAAAATAAGGACTGACATTTTCAAAACGCTCTGGTTCAACAATTTTCGATATAAAGGTATTGTTCGATCCGGGAAATAATGAGCACTAAGAACTCTCGTTCGCGACCAATTTTAAAACTTTTATTTTAACGCAAATTTACATTTCACGACTGAATTATCACAATGTAATGAAAAAAGGGTCAACTTTTCTCACAAGATCTAAGGAAGCTCGAAAAAACACCAAAAAAACGACGTTAGGTGGGGGTTCCAAGCCAAAGTCACGAAGAAGGAACCTCATACTCTGGATCAAGGAACAGCATGACCTAAACTCCACTCCTGAGCGACTGCCAAATTCGAATCGCTTTTTGGTAGGGACCAAACATCCTCCCCCCCAAGTGAGGCGACGCACTCACACAGCATTTCAAATCCAGACGCAATGGTGGCTTCCTTGAGCGATGGGGTCGAGTAGGTGACATTGATGTAGACTCATCAGCCTGATCAGAGTCAAAGCCCAAAAACGGTGCTTCATTCTCGGAGGAGTCCGTATGTACATTGAGATCTTGCATATGAGTGGGGTGATCGCGAACTGTAGAGAGCTGGGAATTTTCGAGGTTAGATAAATTGCGTTCTTGGTAATGAGGTTGTTGAGCGAGTCCTTGGTTTTGAGTTGATAATGTTTCTAAATGGTCGAGTTCTTCAACTACTGCACGTTCCGCATCGAGTTCAGATACATCTTGTTCTACATCAGGCAGGAGAGGACACAATTTCCGAACTGGGCGCCGGATAATACCCCGTTCAGTCTTCACATCAGCAACCCGGCTGACTTTGTCAGGGCCAGGGTATACTCGTACAATACGACCCAACATCCATTGAAGAGGCGGAGTGAGCTCGTTCATGACAATCACTATATCGCCTGGCTTGGCCTTAGGAGGATCATCAGCCAGCCACTTTGATCGGACCTGAGCGTCCAGCAGATACTCCTTTTTCCACTGGTTCCAGAATTTTCCAGTTAAGTACTGAGCCCTGCGCCATCGATCCTTGATAGAGGTTCTTTCTGTTTTTTGTGAATCAAGGGGTGGAGCAGTCATGTGTCGAAATATTAGAAATGCCCGGGAGTAAGTACTGCAAGATCATCTGATGATGTTGGGACAGCATACAAGGGGCGCGAATTCAGCACAGCAGACACCTGGGCAACAAGTGAACGGAATACATCCATTAAAGGCAGTTCATTTCAGAGCATATTGCGCAACAACCTCTTGGTAGATCGAACTGCTGCCTCCCACAAACCTCCAAAATGAGGAGCCCTGGGTGGGATGAAATGCCATTCAATGCCGCATTTAGAGGCAGACTCCACCATTGCGTTTTGATGTTCCGGGTCCCTCAGGAGGTGTCTCAACCTAGCAATTTCATTTGCTAAAAAGTTTCGCCCATTATCACTCCACACAGCTGATGGTCGTCCACGAAGTGCTATGAAGGACTGGAATGCCAGGAAAAACGATGCTGTGCTTAAATCGGACGCAACCTCGATATGGACAGCTTTTGTTGAAAAACAGAGGAAGATGCATAAGTAACATTCAAGCTCTCTGGCAGATCTCAAATTTGAGCTTCTCACAAAAAAGGGACCAGCATAGTCGACCCCTGTTACGTTGAATGGAGCCACCATCTCAGTTCTCTCAGGAGGAAGATCACCCATAACTGGTTGAAAGGGTTTTGGATTCACACGACGACAACTTGTACAGTACTGAAGTCTACGTCGGACAATGTTCTTTCCATTAACAATCCACCATCGAGTTCGGATGTTAGCTAAGGTTGCAAGAGGTCCAGCATGAAGATTCCATCTATGAGTCCAATCTATTATCATGTAGGTTGTGGGGTGGTCTGAAGGCATCAATGCAGGATGGCGAGTAGCATAGGGTAGATGTGCTTGGGACAGTCGACCACCCACTCTGAGAACCCCAGTAGAATCCACAAACAAATTCAACGATTTGGTGATCCGCAGCTTGTGCCTAGAGTTTTGGGCATCCTTTAACTCAGCAGACAGTCCCTGAACCTGAGCTCTTTTGATGAGCACCAAATCAGCACACTTCCGTTCATCAGCTGTAAGAGGTCCCCTACGGCGAATTCCTCGACTGCGGGTATTATGTGTGAATCGCAACATCCATCCAACTACAGACTGCATACGAACATAGTCAGAGAAACGGCTCTCAATGCTCAAATCGTCACATGAAGTTGGAAGGGCCACCCCATAAGGATTTCGAAGGTAACGGGCTTCTGAGTGGACTGCTTCATCATTAAGCCTGGGTTGAACACGAGTATAATTCCAGTTTTCTGGGAGCTGATTCAGCCAGTCAGGCCCAGTCCACCAAAGGTTGTAATTAACCAATTCAGTGGGTCGTACTCCACGTGATGCACAATCAGCTGGATTTAGCTCAGTCGGTACATGGAACCATTGGGAAGCAGGAATCTTGGAGGTAATGTCGGCCACTCGATTGCCAACAAATACTTTCCAAACAGGAGTGGGTTGAGCAGTTATCCAAGACAGTGCAATAGTGCTATCGGAATAAGCTAGTATATGCTTAGGATCCAGATTAGGGTAGAGTGCAGCAGTTCTATGCAGTAATGAGGACAACAGTTGCGCAGCACAGAGCTCCAGTCTCGGCAAGGTCACAGGTTTGACTGGAGCCATTCGAGCACGGGCTGCGATCAAAGCGAACAACATTGCAGTTATGAGATATGGACACAAGGTATACCACGGCAGCATATGCCTTCTCTGAGGCATCTGCAAACCCGATAAGATATAAATTCTGACCAAGGATTGGGGGTAAACCTGGGTATTTTCAGATCAGCAATAACAGGGAGTTCAGTGGCTAAGATAGACCAGTCTTCAAGAACGTGGATTGGAAGTTGTTGGTCCCACTCATAGGAGTCCTGAACCACAGTCCAGAAGATCTTTCGAGCGTATACGGTTATTGGTATTAACCAACCTAGGGGATCAAAATCTTTGCGATCTGGCTAGCCAACTGGCGTTTGGTTTGTATTTGTTGAACTGGGGATGGTCGATAATGGAAGAAATCCTGAGGACACCAACACAGACCGAGAACCTTAAGAACTGAGTCCTCATCCTCATCCATGACCACAGAAGAAGCAGCAGGAAGAATATGATCTCTGGGAATACCCTGCAATAAGCGTAGGTCATTGGCAGCCCATTTTCGTAATTCCAATTTTGCAGATGCCAGTGTAGTTCGGAGATCATCTCGGATAGACAAGGCATGATTGATAGTATCAGCACCACCGTTGATGTCATCAACATACGTTCGTTGATTCAGAATGGAAGATACTTCTGGCTTGGATTGACTTACTTCATCAGCAATTTCCTTAATCACACGCCCAGCCAGAAATGGTGCTGAAGCTGTACCATAGGTGACCGTAGTCTTTCGGAAATCCTGTACCGGCTGATCGGGATCAAAACGCCAAACAATACGAAGAAGGTCACGATCACCTTCAGGGTGCTGAATTTGGCGAAACATCTGCCTTATGTCAGCGGTAAACACGAAACGATCCTGGCGGAATCTGGTAATAACGTCAGAAATATCCAACTGTAGAACGAGGTCCTGGCAAAAGAATATTGTTCAAAGAATGACCCGATGTAGTGACTTGTGAGGCATTGAAAACAACACGAATTTAGAAGGAGGGTCGCCTGGTCGATGCACAGAGTGATGAGGAAGGTAATATGTGATATTATTAGCTGAAGGAGGGGGTACTGGTTCCATGTGGCCACTATCCAGGTACTCACGCATGAATAGCTCATACGCCTTGCGCTGCTCAGGATTCTTACGATGTCTTCCTTCTAGTTGAAACAGTCTTCTCATGGCAATTTGCCGAGAGGCACCCAAGAGTTCAGGTCGACGTGAAAGGGGTAGGCTAACCTGAAAGCGACCATCAGCTTGGGCGGACACATGATTTCCTGAAACATTCCTCAGCCATGAGTTCATCCGGAGTATAGGGTGAAACTTCAGCAACTGATTCCAACTTGAACATTCGTTCGAGCAATCCTACAAGATCAGACTCATTTTCAAACTTTTTCAAACATTTTCAACCAGACATGGTCGTTAGAACAACAGGTTGGATGTGGGAATCCAGTGCAACACGAGTAGGTACAGGCCAGATAGTTGAACTAGATATAGCAGAGCGGTAAGAAGAGATATGGACCGAGGAAGACCTATTTTCATTGGACTGGGTCGATGTGTGCTGCTGACCAGATGAAGAGTGACTGTAACGGTGAGCAGGTCCTGAATTACGCTGTGGCTTCGAACTCCAGTACCATGTAAGAGTTCCTTACAGACATTTTTTGTACAACTGGTTTTTGGAGAACTTGGAAGGGAACTGAGGAGTTGAGTGCATGTTCTACGCTCCTTATGAGTCCGGCGGTATTCTGCTGAATTTGAAATATTGTCCTGAACTTCGGGGTGAAATGAGACCTTTTTTGTAGAGCGATTCTGGTAGGAGCCAGTGATTATCCAACCGACTGAGGTGAGATGTGCTTCGGGAGAGCCTCGAATTGAGTACA